>JAGFBZ010000155.1:865000-1601577 GCA_018398805.1 Hirundichthys speculiger
GTTTTTCCTTTCATTAATCACCACAGTAGATGTGAAATGAAACAGTCATGATGCCATCAAAGTGTTCACCGTCAGCCTCAGTACAACAGGTTTCACAAAAACATAGCATTTACTATTTAGAAGTTAAACAGTTGACCCTTCGGTAAGCGCCGCCCCCTCCATAGTTACTGTTGCTAGGTTGGACAATCCACTCAGCCTCCCCAAACCGGCCCCCAGCGACACCGTCCACGCCCGCAGCAGCACGCCTCCACCAACCGCAAGAGATCCGGCGACTGGTTGTCCGTTGAAGAATACACCATTTCTTTGTTTTCAAAAAGCCTTGAGTTGCTTTCACGGTAGGTTTAGGGTCATTCTCCGTCTACGCTGTGATCCGCCATCATCTCAGCTGTGTAGTATTTGTCTGATTGCGAGCAGAGAGTACGTCTCTGTAAACCTCAAAGTTCATCTTGATACTTCTGTCAGCGGTCACGTGATCAATAAGGGAGCCCACTGGCAACCATACACGCCCATAACACTGCCTCCACCATGCTTAGCCAAGCAGAGTTCATTCTGGCTTTCATGTTCTTGGATGTTACCGGTAGTTTATACTTTAAACCAATGGTCCCCAACCCTCAGGGCCGCGGACCAGTACTGGGCCGTGGATCAATTGGTACTGGGCCCCACATGAAAAAATTTGCTATTTACGTTTTAGTTATTATATGAGTCTGAATGAGCTTTTATTTTGAAAAATATTTTATTTGAAAAATGACCGGATTCTCTTGGTTACATCTCGGTCACTTGAGCGCCAACATTTAACCCAGCTAGCAAAATGAGGAAGAAACAGACGTCTTTGGAAAGTTTCCTTGTGAAGGGGAAAATACACAATAAAGAGAAAAGAAAGAAATAAAGAAAGAAAGAAAGAAAGAAAGCTTTTAACAGACAATACCAGGAGTCCTACTTGAAATATGGATTTATCACGTCAGGTGATTCCCATGTACCAAGCCCGCTCTGCGTGTGTTTTTTTTTTCTTTCTTTTTGTTATTCATTTAATGGGTACAGAGGATGTTACCAGAGACTTTGATGTCATACTCATGTTATGTTATTGCCGTAATGTAACGAATAACGAAGAAGCCCCCGTCCCCCAAGCGTTGACCGGTCCGCAGTTACGACAAGGTTGGGGACCACTGCTTTATATGGCCAATTAATGTCTTTTCAGTCAGTTGTCCGAACAGTTATGAGTCCATTGAAAGGGGAATTCTTTCCTTTCTTGTGATCCAATGAAAGCTGAAAATAAGATTACACTTTGATTGGAAAACCATCGGTGTGGAGAAATGCTATAAACTTTTTTTTTTTATCAGTTTATGAAGTGCAAAGTGAACAAACAGAAGAATCAAAATTAAATCAAACCAGTACCTTCAGAGCATCAGTTGTTCTGGGTATTTATGCACAGGAGTCAGGGGTTATGTAGGATGTGATTAACCAGTTATGCCAAATAGATGCTAATGACCGTCAATTTTATATGTAGATTGAAACACAGTCATTAACCAAAGCATCAACAGATGTGTCGAAGGTTTAAAAATTGGACCAGGGTCGAACTCTGCCACCAGGTCACACGCCATGCTAACACTGAGCACAGCAATAAGACCCAAAGTAGTTATAGTCCATCAGCAAGGTCTCCTCGAGGCAAAGCTTTCAAAGTAGACGGGCATGTCAAGATGTGCTGTTCGGGTTCTTTTGTTGAAGCACAAAGAAACAGGTAACATTGAGGACTGTAGACCCAGTGGCTGGCCAAGGAAATGTAGTACAGCAGATGAAAGACACGCCGTGCTTACTTCCTTTTAAAGTCAGAAACAGTTCAAACAGCTCTCCCATCAGCTCAGCAGAAAACCAGTGAGACGCAGC
The DNA here is from genome assembly GCA_018398805.1 of Hirundichthys speculiger. Taxonomy (NCBI): domain Eukaryota; kingdom Metazoa; phylum Chordata; class Actinopteri; order Beloniformes; family Exocoetidae; genus Hirundichthys; species Hirundichthys speculiger. The sequence continues at coordinate 866,882 of JAGFBZ010000155.1, forward strand.
TACATCTGTACACCGTCTGAATAAGTGTGGCGGGAAGTGGTCTGTGATTCAAAATTGTTCAATACAGTGGTACCTCTACTTACGAAATTAGTTCTGGAAGTAGTTTCGTAACCTGAAAATTTCGTAAGTAGAGACGCGTTTTCCATGTAAACGCCCGAATCCGTTCCAAGCTCCCCCCAAAATTCGAACATAATTTTTTTAAAAAAATTATAAATAATATATGAAATGACATAAAAACCTGTAAGAAATACATGTTAGAACTAGAAAAGCATTCAGGAGAGCGCAGACCTCCACCGAAGCGCAACGATTATCGAAAATTTGAAAGTGATCCAGAATCCAGAATCTCTTCCGGATCACACCCAAAATGAAAATCAGTTCTTCCTTTTCACATTTCCGACAACTCTTGAAAATTTCATCAAAATCCAACCATAACTTTAACCGTAACCTGAAAATTTCATATGTAGAGACGTTCGTAAGTAGAGGTACCACTACTGTATTTGGATGTAGCAGAAGGCAGTTTGTTTGCTGAAGGGCTGGATGGAGGCAAAGAGTCTCTGCAGGCAGAGCAACATCTAAAATGAGGATGCATGGACAGATTTGATAATGCCAGTTCACATCACAGGTTAGCATCGATACCTGCTTATTCAGCCCGTTTGCCCATCTTTGGTTTAGCCAGTGTCAGTTCCTGCCAACATCGCGCCGTGCAGAAGGCTTCACAAGTACTCTTGAGGAAAACCCTTTGGGTGATGTTCTGTTTATACAGATTGTGCATTTCATTATGGGATAATAATATTTGGGTTAACCACACACCAAATCCTGACAGCCCCTCTTCTGAATACTGACACTTTCCACGTCAAGGATTATCCAGGGTTCGAGGATCACCAGCAAAGCTATCCTGATGAATCCGAGCAATTCTGGTAGCAGCAAGGCTCGCCTCCACGCATGCTGACCGAAAGAAGACTCACTTCTCTCAGAGAAGCATGCAAAGCTCATCTAAATTTTTCCCAAAATGTAGTCTGGTCAAAACAGAAAACCTGCAGTTATTGATTCTGGTGATACTTCAGATGAAAATGAAGTTGTTAGGTACAGCTGTAGCCGTAGCAGAATAACCTCTCCACATCATGTAGATGAGATCCTTTGGACTCTTTTTTTCCAGCCAGTGGGAAAACTGGCCGGTTTAACTCAAAGTAAACTGGTGACCTCTACATACATCTTCCTCTTTTATCATCAAACTGTCAGCAACATGTAAAGAAACATGCAGCCAACACCTATCTGAACATCAAAAAAAAAAAAAAAAGCTTTCAAAACTCTGGGAGAGCAACATATTATAATTCAAAAGTGCTTTCAATCTGTTTGATTTAATATCAGCCTCCGGTGCTACAGGTCATAATTTATTAAAAGCCAACCAGCGCCGTGATCTAACACTGAATTAATGAACGTAAAAAGGAGTGGACGTAAGCTCCCAAGGTGGTCTCGCAGATTAATTTGGTGCGGTCTAGTGTCTGTTACTCTTTGCAGAGCAAGACTGGTGGACCTTTGAATTGTAAATCAGCGTCGAGCGTAGAAAGTGTCTCCTGTAATAAAACACAAGGCTGCGTGGTGAACTGCAGAAACTGACTTCCACGTATGCTCCCATAAAACACTCACAACACATTCTGTCATTTATGTAAATTTTGTGTTTGGTCGCGCTGCCGCGCTGACAGCGGGTTCTGAGGAGAATAAATTGTAGCATCATTTAAATATAAATGCAGGTCTTCATTGCAGGTGGCAGATGGCTGCTGCATGTCTCTGTTGCGTTTTCTGTAGACGTGCACGCGTGAAAGTTTGGCCACACCAAATCTCTCTTTCCTTAAGAGAAGGAAAAAAAACTGAGGAAATTGACCATCTTAAACTAAATACGATAATAATTTGTACAGTGATGTCATTGTGTTAATGATGGTCCACAAACATCTGGAAGCTGAGGATACCACTGCTGGAGCTCCATCCATCCATTATGGAGACCCCCTTGTTTCTGTTTAGGGTCACAGGGGGTCTGCTGGAGCTTATCCCATCTATCTTTGGGTTAAAAATCCGCAAACTGGAGCCGGAGCCCCCCGAGCCTCAATAATGTGTTTAAAATATGTTTAAAAACCCCAAAAAAGTAGTGAAGCACTGAAGCGAAACAAGACAAAGGCTCAACTGTGGTCTTTCTGTTACCTAACCATAGTAAACAAACTGCTGGTATTGTGCTATTTTTGGCTCGTAATTAGCGGCTAACACGCCAACAACAAGTCTGGTTTTCTCTGCATGGAACGGGAACTTTATTCTGGCACTGCAGGAACTTGTAACATCACACAGGTTGTATTGTTGGGCTCCTGTCGGTTAACAGAGAATGTAAATCTATACACGCTGGGCTGCTGTTTATGCCTCGCTCCACTTTTCATCTAACCCCGTTTTCTTCTGCCGTCTCATGACACACACACACTACCATTACCCATAAGGCCACATCATTACCGATAAAGCTACCTTCTTAAAGGGGACAGGCTGGCTCACAGCATTTCTTCACTGTAAGAGAACGCGCACAACATCCTGTGATGTTTCCGTGATTTAAAATTTTTTTTTAAATTATATTAGATATTTCTGAAAAATCCGCGAATAACTAAAACGGCGGAACTTAAACCGCGAATTGGCAAGAGATCACTGTAGTCCAGAGAGACTCTCTTTCAGGGTCACCAATTAACTTGACATACATGTTTTTGGACTGTTGGAGGAAGCCAGGAACACCCAGAGAAAAGCCCGCCCAAGAACAGCAGAACCAGGTTAGTGCTGTAACCGGACCAGTGTGAACCACCAAGCCACAGTCCTGCCCCAGGTTGCCAGAGTTTTGGTTGAGAAATGTTATTTTATTTCGTGTCTTGTATCAGATTCCAGCTGCTCAACCGTCCTCCGTCTTCTTCACTGCACTTTTCCTTTCATGGGATGGACGGCCAGCGACTAACCTATGAGTGACATCACAAGGGATTTGTCCAGTTCCTTTTATAGAGTCTATGATCTGGACCACGAGCAAGCCAGTTCAGCTTATGGACTCCTATCCTATGAAGCCTATAGCTACTTACTGCACGCTGCAAGCATTGTAAAAGCCCACTGTGCTGCTTCTTTTACATGCTAAAGCTTTAACCTACGTGAGTAGAAACTCTAAACTGTGCTCTTCGACAGTGAAAGGAAATCTTTGCATGAAGCTGTAGCTTTTCTTCTTGCTACTTTTTTTTAACACAGGAAGAAAATAATTAATTCAGAACTGCTCTGACCTCTTATTAACTCTTATTAAGGCCTGCCCACAGCCAACTTTTTGATGTATGTAAATATTCACCGGAGCAAAACCATAGGAATAATAATGATACCGTAAAGTATGAGTTAAATATCAGTTCCAAATTATCATACGCATACTGCCGCCATCGTCGTTCCACCTCAAAAATAGCAAGTATGCCCTAAAACTGTGAATTAGCACTTCAAATCAGGTTTATCTGAACGGGGCTAATAGGGCAGAATCGCCCACAGTAAGAGTTTCAAAGGCTTTCACAATACCTACTTTACTTTAATGAGCATGACAGCCCTAAAGACACTTGAACTGAGAGCTCTGTTTTATAAAAAATCAAAAAAAAAAAAAAAAAAAAAAGCTTCAGCTACACAGGGGAGAAAACCTAGTAGCAGATTTATCAAGCACACACTGGCTGCTCAGTGATACGGAACAACCAAATTAGATTAATGTGCAACGTATGATAGCTCTAAGCATGTGTTTTGTTCTACTGACTGTCTGGATTGTAAATTTATGTTGCTTTCTATTGTGCTTTTGTACTTCTTTCCCTCTTTTTCATTTGAGGTTGTAAGAACAAAGAACTGCATTATAGGCAGCCCAAGACGAAACAGTATCACACTGGAAACAGGAGCCTGCTCAGGCTGATACGTCAAACTAACTGAATGAAACTGAGATGATGACTTTGTCCCTGTTGTTGTTCGAATGATGTCGTGTTTTCCTAATATTAAGACCCACAATGATCAGCAGATTTTTTTTTTGTTTGCTTTCTTTTTTTTTTCTTTAATGTTTTACACAGAAAACATGGGGTGCGAGACTATGGGGAAACTAACTTTCCACCATGATTGGAAAGTATTTGAAAATCAGCCATAAAATGAGGAAGTAATAGACTGGAAAAGGTGTTGACAAGCCTATTTTTCACACCAGCAAAATCTTTTAGTATTTGTAATCACCATCACGTAACACGAAAAAGATTTCTGATTCAAGTGTGGCGCTGTTAAAATATCTGCATTTACAAGATGTCGCCACAAGGGGGAGACAAAGTACACATCATAACGGCAGAACATTATCACAAAGCTTTCTCGGGCAAATGTGTCAGTAGTAATGATGAAACCCAGGAAGTTTTTAATGATGTTGTGTTTAACTATATATAAACATATATTTAGAATTATATATACTTTCTGTTGAGGTTAAACTTGTTGCATAGCTCTCTGTTTATGATTTATATACCTTTTCTGTCAGCTTGATCTCAGTTTTTTTTGGCCGCTTTCAAGCTTTACACAGTTTAAAATTAATGAAATTCAATTTTCACCTGGTCATTCTGCATTCACAGTCCTCCACTATGGCAAAAACAAAACCAGGTTGTTGTACTGTTCTGCAAAATCGTCTACGAAAAAAAAAAACTGAACTCCCTTTTTCACATAAGTTTATAGATCTTTTGCTTTATGTTCAGTTGGGGCACTTCTGACAAGTTTACTACACATTTCCTTGGGATGTTTTTCACCATTCTTTTCCACATAGCCATTGAATTCCAACAATGTGTGTAGAGTCACTTCCAGATATATTTCATGTGACAAAAAAAAGCTCCAAAACATTGCTTTGGGGAGATTTGCATGCAAGGTGAGTCGAGGAAAAAACAAAATTGAAAATGACTCTCAAATAGGTTGGATTTTTCATGTGTTTTTGAGTAATTATCATCCAGTGATGGATATATCATGTATATAATCAGATATGGTCATAAATCACCTTATTGAGATTGCAGCACTGACATAAAAGTAATATCACAACTGCACTGAAATATATTTGAAATAGAAACCCTGATGTAGATGTTTCTGTGTGTTATATGAAGCCTTTAATATTTCAGGCTGAATGTTAGGTGTCAGATTTCATTCATCTCAAAGCTTTATAAAGGTTATGTGAGTCATCAACAGCAAAATGATAATAAATGGTGGATTTGGTATATTAATCACAGTGTGGATAGGTAGGAATGTACCTATTTTGTCAGCATATTTGGAAATGTATTGCAAATGCACATTTACAATCGCTGTTTTTAAAATATATTGATTCATATTTCGTATATTCCGTAGCATCTTTTTACAACCTGATTCATGCCCTCAATTTTGCAGTTTCCCAACGGCCCACATGATGGCGAGAGACGGCACGAAACGACCCGCATCACACTGAGAGCATCCCTAACAAATGAGGGACAGGTTTCAGCCACAATGAAACCGGAACTTTCATGTTCAGGTCTTCAAAATAAAAGCTTACATTTTAATTTGGAAATTATGTTTCACTTGTCTATTTTTTTTCCTCTCTCTTTCTTTATAACAATCGTTGACTGCAGCACTAAATGGATACAAACCACCTTTGAAGGCAATATGATTCCACAACTACAATCCAAGTCCAGGAAAGTGTATTAAATTGCACAAAATATTACTTTTATACTTGAATGTGTTTTGGTTGCATGTACAGTATCTGATAATTGTTGCCATCTATACAATTTTAGACAAATCCATCTATAAGCTACCACATGTTTAAGGTGACGGGTCAAAAATATTTCAAACAAGCAGTTGAAAACTGCATTTTGTCCTTCCAATGAATTTCAATGAGCAGGTTGTCACTTTTCATACTACTACTACTACTATAATAATAAAAAATTAATAATTATAAGGAGAAGGAGATATGGGTACCATGATAAAAGTATTTTTTTGAGCAGCACAGCAGCTCGGTGTCCAGTTTTTTTTTTCTTTTTTTTTTTGGTTGAAGAAAAGATATAAAGCATTGTACTGTGTCATCATTGTCTGATTTATTTTGTAACTGTGCGAAAAACTTGTTCATTCACAGTGGTCTTTCTTGAACCATTTTTTATTAAACATATAATTTTTTTTTTTTTTAAAAAGGAAATACCTGTTTAAAAGGGAGAAATTAGTCACAAATAAAGATTTGTACACAGAAATGGTTATCAACTTAAAGTTCCCTCTTTTGGAATTACAATAAAGATCTGTTCTTAAACTAAAATCATGAACTCATGTCATGGAGGTTTTTCCGCATCGTGTCTTCAGGATGGCCTGGATTCCTCCGGGATGCAGTACTTTCATTTTGAAAATCTCGACCGGATGTTGGTGACGTGATCACGTCTACGTTGACACCGGTGCCCGGTGGCCCATTTTCAATCTTTAAATAGGAGTAATTCCTCGGCGGGCAGTCGCGGTGTCCTCCTAGCTCGGATATATATTGTTTTTATTTATTTATTTTTTTCCTGGATTCAGGCAGCGCAGAAAAAAAAATCCAGGATGCCGACAAATCAAAACGTCCAAGGTAATAAATAATAATAATAATTGAAGATCACGGTGCTTTATATCTGCTGTTAGCTGAGGGGTTGAGTCTTTACAATGGAGCATCCGAGGCTGACTGGGCTACAACCCAGTACCGGCCTGTATTCTGTTGAAATAACCTCTTATTTTTCTCCTTTTCTGTCCAGGCGGGAAAGCCTTCGGGTTGCTGAAGGAGCAGCAAAGGCAAAAACTGGAGGAGATAAACAAGGTAGGCGTTTCTAACGGCATTCGTGGGGTCGCGTGCACTTGACTTGGCATTGGCCCGTTTTTTCTTCTTCTTCTTCTTTTTTTTTTTTTTTAACCGAACGTGCGGCACGTCGAGGGCACGAGGCGTCGTAGCTGATACTGACGCATTCCCCAAATACCAGCCCGCTTGTTATCGTCTCAGGCCGGTGTGATAACGGTGGTGCGTTTTTATTGACCTCTCCCACCCGGTGTAACGGCACTTGTTGAATGGTCGCGTGCTTCCACACTTAAGTGCCCGTTCAGGGACCGTTTCCCTCCGACCTCACAGCCAGAGAGCATCCGAAGCGTGTTTCGTGGCCGTCCCACGGCTGCTCTCCCTCCTCCTCCTCCTCCTCCCCGCTCCGGCGGAAAACAGGTGTTTCAATGAGGTCTTTGTTTAGCGCGCGCGGCCCTGCGTCGTCAGATAACCGCGGCTGTCCCCGGCAGATTAATTTGGACCTGCGCGTAATCTCGGTTTCCCTCCATACAAGGTTGACTGCCGGAGGAGGAGCAGCGCCTTTGACATTTCAAAGCAGAACACTCCCATTTCCCGTTATTTAAGATATTATTGTTAGTTCATTAGACAAATGGAGCACTAATGCCCCCGGTTCCCCGGGGACAGAATAGAAAATAGCTGCTGGACTGCAGTTAAATAGAGGATTTTTTTTTCTTTTTTTTTGCACTGTGACGTCCATTTCAATCCTTTGTATTAACATGAGTGGGTTTACTATTGTGCCATTGGGGGGGGTTATCATTCATCACAAGGAAAAGCATTAAAAAATGTCACTCAATTTGTTAATACCTGCTTCTTAAGATGTGAGAAAATTGTAGATAAAGATGATCAAATATCTTTCCTTTTGGGTACTTTCATCAATAAGGGGTGCAGTTGGCTTTTACTGTCCTACCACTTTCTTTACGGCTTAATAGAATAATGGCGTAGTTTATAGTTTAATACATGAGTTGGGCTACATCATTGAGAAGTGAAGGAACCTCAGCCCGCTGTTTTGTTGCATCAGAGTTAGGGATGGGAATTGATAAGATTTTTCCGATTCCATTATCGATACTGTTTAATGATTCGATTCTCTTATCGATTCTAATTCGGGGGAAAAAGGAGAACAAACAGTTTTATTAGCATCATTTTTTTTTTTTTTTTTACTTAGAAGTCACGACCTTACAAACTCAACAGCGAGGTCAAAAGTGGCCCAAAGCTAATGTGTTAACTGTTGTAATATGTAACTGTGCAAATACACAAGAATATGTAACATTTTACTAACAGATTTTTCCTAATAGAAATTTAAAAAAATCTCCCTTTTAAAAGGATATATGAGCTCACTAAGCACTCAAAATAAATAATAAAGAAAGATAAATACTATCAAATACAACAGAACAGTGCATAGTACAAATCTGCAAATACTATGAAGAATTAACAATTCTTTTGCAGAAAAATAAGCATGTCTGCCAGCCTCTGAGCCAGACTTTCTCTCTCTCGTCACGGTCATCTTCTAAATGTAATGCAGAAGGCATTCGTTTAATAGCATAGCGTTAATGTTATAGCGTGCTTTACAAAGCAGCATATAGGCAGCGGGATAGCTACATACCAGAGTTGCCTTCCGTAGTGACCGCAGAGGTGATCTTAGCTTGGCTACTGCTGCTGCTGCTGGGTTGAGATCCATCAGTCCGAAGTGCGTCAAAAACACGACACTCGTTATTGCATGTTGTGTGCGCAAATGTTTCTGCATGTTAGTCGTGTTCCCTCCCGACGCTGTTATCTCCACTTTACAATGACTGCAAGTTGCCTTGTTGCCATCTTTCTTTGGTGAAGTGAAGCCAAACTTTGGAGCGTTTGAACCTGGTGGGCGCCACTGTTGTTTACAACTGCAATGCGCGTGCTAAATCACGTAAGTGCTTTCTGGAATTGACTGTGCGTAACTTGCGTAAATTACGTCAGATTCGTGCTGGTTGGAATCGATAAGAGAATCGCTGGATAAACTGGCAAACAATTCCATGGCAGTGAAACACACGGAACCGGTTCTCTACAGGAACCGGTTCTCTACAGGAACCGGTTCTCGATTCCCAACCCTAATCAGAGTGGGATAAAGTCAATGTTTCACTCATATTTATTAAAGTCTGTGACATCCCTGTGTTTCAGTTTCAAATGGTCTCGCTTTTAAGAAATAGACATCTATGTGAGTGTTTCATGGTCTGAATGAAAGTAGACGGGGCCAGAAATGGGTTTGTTGAATTTCCTAATCTTATTGCACAAAATCTACTTTTCCTTCCAGCCCCTCATATGTACACATACCTGTACACATACCTGTACAGACAACTTTTTCTGTCTCCTGCAAGTTATGTTGGTCTTTTCATTTTTCCTCTTTTGTGAAGACAGCTAAAATATTTCAAGGTTTTGTCACAGAGATCTCTTTGAAACCATCAGTTTGGTAGATGTGAAGCAAAGCTGGTGCTTTTTCACGACGTCATGACGTTAGGTTTGGTGTCACAGCTGTGCTGGTCATTTCTTGACCGCGATCTGAATTAATCAATGCAGCATTTCCAAAAAAAAGCCTGTTAGTCCAAATTAAATTGTGTTTTTCCGCATATTTAGGAGATGAAGCAACATTAACTACACAATGTAAACAACGTTTCTAAAGTTGTAGCCGCGGGAGGCAACACCAGGCTGGTGTTGCCTCCCGCGGCTACAACTTTAGCTCGGCAGCATATGCAGATTATTGTAGTTTGTTGGACGTCGTCTTTTTTAAATCCAAAGAACTTCCACGCGACAGACACGGCTCCTTCGTTTAGGAAGAAGTTCCTCAGTCTCATGTTGCCGTTCTGGAGCTTCCACTTTGGGACTTTCGTTGTTTGCAGCCATCACGGCTTAACCATAAACTAGTAGCGTGTTGTGCCTCCAGTGCAACTGCAAAACAGTCCCCTGTCAAACAATGTTCTGCGGCAATTACGTTCCGCGGCGCGGCGTTCCCAACGTTGTGTACACTACAGTACATACTCACTGGTATTACGGTATATGAAAAATTCATATAAGAAAAATAAACACCGGTATTCAGGTATGAACCGGTATATCACCCAGCACTACTGTCACCATAATTTAGTTCAGCTATGCTCAGCGTCACGCCATGAAAAGTCTTATGAAAACCGATGAGTTCAACGTGTTTGTGTAAAAACAGGGGATCAAAGAGAGGTGAATTTTGGGGGCCGGCAGAGTTAACTGTAGAGGATACATGCCTGTGGTGTTAATAGCCCAACGCTTGGATGCATGAATAAAAAAACTAGCTTTACACCTCATTTCTACTTAGCCTCTGTGAAGCTGTATGAAATGTGGAACCTGGGGCAATATGACCTTAATTTGATATCACAGTTCACTGCACAATTATTTTTATGTTGTAATTATTGCCCTCATTGATCAATGACAAGTCATTTTGCTGTAAATATGCTCAACTTTAATGTAAGACTACATATACATGATTTTGAAAATAAGCGGTGTACATGAGCGTTAAGTAGGAAATTAAAGACATAATCGACACAGGCAAGATATCGGTTCAAGGTTCTGAATGTTAAATAAAGGAATTGTGGTTTTCATGTTCCTTTTAATCACAGCAGCCAATATAATACAATATATGTAAGAATCACTCATCTGTTAAATGTATAATTATAGAAAGAACAAGACAGTGAGACATACATCTTTAAATGAGGTTTAAAAAATAATAATAAAACAAATGAACAGACTTCTGTTCAACTGTCATGTGATCTCTAAACCTTCAGGGTAAATATCTCACGAATCCAGCTGAGGAGGTGGTGCTTCCAGGCGCTCCACTCAGAATCGATGCTTGTGGGATAGGCCTGGGCGATTTGACCTCAAGTATAATATCACGACAAACTGAACAAGTTACCTCGATTACGATTAATGAGCGCTTATTTTAGAAATGTTTAATTTTTCGCTCTCATCTATCACTGACAAGGTTTCTGCTGCAATGATAATCAGCTATTAAAACTGGGATATTTTTACACTAATTCATTACATGAATATTTCAAGTAATAGAAATAATTGGTTTATAATTATATTGATAATTGCTTCTGAATGCCGGTTTCGATGAATTGTCCAGTAGGAGGTTGCGTTGAGGACTGAGTAAGCTGTTATAAAACCAAACCATGACGCATTGTGTGGGACTTCAGCTTTAAGCTTTAAAAGTGATAACACTGATATTTTTGTCTGCTTTTTAAATTAAAGAACAAGGCATAGACCTGTTCTATAGGACAAACAACCTTGCATGACTTCCGTTGTTATTCAGCGCGTTGTAGAAAATAAAATCACCATTCTTCTGATGCTTACACTCATGGTCAAACAACTGGAAGAAGTTTGTTTTTCAAAAGCCAGCTTGTTATCTGCGTTGTGTTAGCGAGCATTGGATGCTAACGCAGCACAGAGTTGAGGTTTTTCAAGGGATGTGAAGCACTCACAAAAAACACAGGACAAGTTTTGAAAATGCGCAAAGATTCTGGACTACCCACATGAACAAATGGACTTTGGTATAAACAGACATTAAGGGTGAATTCCAATTTCTCGCTTAACCCTCAATCTCAAAAATGTGCGCTTCCGTGAAGTGCAAGTGCTGTCCCGATTCTTAGAAAGTCAAGTTGAGGGACAAGTTTGAGGGCTGTATTGCCCTCAACATTGAGATTCTCCGGCACCACCCTTGGAAGTAAGGGCTACCCAGAAGGCATTGCGTATTTTCGCCAAGACGTCTTTGAAAAGGATGGCGCCGAAAAAAGCTAGGTACAAATGTACATATTTTTGTAGTTAATAAAGATATAAATATTACGAAACTATCTTACTGTCTTCGTTATATATATTTATATTATCTTATTCTTCTTCTACGTCTTCTTCTCCTTCTTCGTTGTCGTCGTTTTCTTGACAGACTGGAGGTAGCTTTGGCTTAAGGCTGCCTCCCACAGTCTGAAGACGTAACTGCACTCAAGGGGCGTCCCATTTTTAAGTCACGAGATAGCCCTCACACTTACTTTGGAGGGCCAAGATTGAGTGTTAAGGGAGGAATTGGAATTTGTCCTAACTCCAGCGACTAACATTAAGTTTCCATAAAGCTTTATAGAACTGTCAGTGTTAAAGAATACATTTATTTCTCAGCCTCAAAACAGTGGAAATCATGAATTAACCTTTCGAAAACTAAAACTTTTTACTTGTATTGCAAATTATTGCCCACTTTTCATAAAGTTCATTAATATTAAAAGAATAAAAACCTGTCCTTTTCAAGTAGCTCTTTTTCAGCTCATTTATGTCGTGCTCAGTGTTCAGATTGTCCTCAGATGAGATCCCTCCTCAGACATAAGTCACAAAATGCAAATTAGATCTGTGAAAAATTCTATACAGCAGGACATTTCATGCCACTTGTTGTAATAGCACCGCACTTGTTCAAATATTCTTGCATACTTGTGACTCTGAAAGGACGTTCCCCTGGGGAGGCTGCAGATGTGATTCAGCTCAGCTGAGTCAGGCTTCCTGACAAACATCCATTTGAGGTGGTCATCTTCTTCAATTAAAAGTTTGACAGAGACCCAGGGAACAAATTCACTCTCTGTCTTTCAAGAGTTTTTCATGGCATATTGCATCATTATAATTTCATTAGAATAACTCCTCCAGGCGCCCATTTACCCTTGTGTAGTGTTCCAGTTAACGGACGCAGTGATAAGCGACGACGATCCCTGGAGGAGGACGTCTCAAGATTATGCATCATCAGTCTTGAGTTGAAATTTTCGATTTAATTTGACTGATATACTTAACGCTGATTCACTTCCATCCCAGTTTATTTCGTAAGACTGCTGGAATGTCTTTCGAGAAAGTATTGAAATTGTTGAAAAGTTTCGGTTTCATCAAATCCTTTTTAAAAACATCAGTTTCCATCTCCCCCTCAGGAATACATGGAGGACCAGAAATACAGGGATGAGGAAGACCTGGCCGAAAAGCTGGAGGGCCTCAAAAGTAAGTAAATCCAGTCCTCCCCACAGCTGTGTCAGTATCTACTGCTCCAGCTATCTTTTATCTTTTCTTTTCCTTTCTTTTTTCGAAGGCCCGTTCTTTTGTTCTACCTTTGGCATTTGTTTATTCGTCGGCAGACTGCGCGCCCACATTGGCCCCCTGGTCTTGAGCATTTTGTTTTTCTCTGTGGGAAAGACGGATTGCTGTGATTTCTAAAAGATTTGCAGGGCCAAGTCCTCAGTGGCCCAGGAGGAATGTGCTGGGGCGTTCCCGTGCTTGTTGTTTCAATATTCAGAACTTTGCTGAGTAAACTCATAGCTCCTGGGAACAGAAAACCCACTGCAGCTAGCTGATTACTTCAGTGAAAATGCATGGTTTACAAATAAATTAAGATAAAAATTCCCGTTCCCGGGATATGATACAGACCTTTTGTTCTCTAAATCAGTCAAAGTTTTGTCTGTAATATTCATAAGGGTAGCACATGGTTGTTTATTCTAATGAGGGGGCCTGAGCCTTGAGATGATGAATGTGCCTCAGTGTCCTACTTTGAGCATGAGCTCGCTGGAGGAAATGGAGCAGTAATGTATAAACAGAAAGAGGTCCCAGCACCCAGGTCCTGGGAGGTTTGATGTGTTTTTTTTTTTTTTCTGTCTTTTTCATACTGTCCCAATGACCCAGAGGTCGGCGTCCGAACACTGCTTTTAACTCCCAATCAAATCAGGTCAATGCAGCGCATCACTGACTCCAGCATCCCCTACTTCACGTGGAGGCTGCAGCAGATCTCTTGTAATGAATGAATGCAATGATCATTTCTGTTTCACATAGTCGTTAGATGTTTGTCGTTACACAAGTAAGTTAATGTTGCAGTAATTATTTCTAAAGTTACGAGATCAGCTTGCTAAGTGTAAGCTTTCTTGTTGAAATGCAACATAATTCCACAGTTTGTATGATTTATTCCCTCAATATCAGCTTTGGGGGGCAAGAAAACTAGATAGATGAGGTAATTTCTCAATTTCTTTTAGTCCTTCAGTTGAATAAAACATTCAGCCTGAAGATGGAAGACGCAATAGAGAAGAGCTCTTTTTTAATACCACATCATACAGCTTTATCAATTAAGCGCTTTAAAACAGCCACAGTGGACTGTGTGGAGTTGGATCAAGATTTCCAATAATAGCTTTATCGGGATTATGTTATGAATTGGGTTTCTGCCTAGAAACTCTTAATACTGTAGAATTTTTGTGTAAAGGTAATAAAATGTAATGGGAAGAAAAAATGCTTGACAAAAAATGGAACTTCATTCTTTCTTTTACCGGCTTGGAGAATATCGTACACGTCTCCTTCAGGAATGGAAGCTGGGTTGCTTTTACGACACTATTCAACAAGATATGGGCTGTTCTTGAAACCACATAGAAGGTACGATACTAACAATGTAGTATATACTGCATAGGGATCCGCCATTTAAAAAAAGAAAGAAAAAGCTATACTGCAACACAAGTGGAAGCCGGTCATGTAACCTCTCCAACTTGCTTTGGCTGTAGCGGAGCATTGCATTGTGGGATGAAGTGTGCAAGGTTGATGGGTCATTTGCACCCTAGACACAGGGATGTCAGTTTTCCGCAGATTTCCGAGTTTTTTCCTATTCTGGGTGTCATTTGAGATACGTGTAAATCCAGTTTAATATTGTGGTTACCCTCCACAAACCTCCGACTCGGCCGAGCGAGAGATGATCCGATGATCGGACCCAGTAGAGACTGTGGTCGGCGTGACGTGAATTCTCGATTGCGATTGGTTGATTGAGACCAGGGCATGCGCACTGAGCCTTTGGTCCAACTGACATCACTATCTGTCTTGTTGAGATAGTGTCGGGGAATCCAACGAAATCTAGGTCATCAGCTGCCATCACAGCCGAATCATTGGTCAAAGTAAGCCCGAAGCACATATTTTCTGATATTACTTCTCTCTTTCTTGTTTGGATGGATGAAAACACTAGAATTTCGATGTGAAATGAGGTGAAAAAAAAATCACATGCCCCGTGGTTGTCAAATGCTGAAAAAATGAGTAATTATGTCGCCAAACCTATCAAATGGCTGATTTCCGGTCAATTTCCATCAATCAAATTGTTGTGATGAAAGAACTACCAGCAGTAATAACGAATCTATGACTTATATCAGTGGTTCTCAAACTTTTAATCCTGCGTATCACCTAAGAAACTGTTCAGCTCTCTGAGTACCACCATAATGACCACCTTTTAAAATATATACCTTCTCAATTAGCTTTAAATTCACAGGAGAGGCATAAATGTGCGTCCACCTGGTCACATGTGGACGTGCACAAACGGCTCTACCTCTCGATTACGCATCACCGTAATTCTTGCATACGTTTTTATTCTCTTGAGGTCAGAGGATGTCTGGTCAGCAGTTGTGGTGGATGTGGGAATAGTCACGGACAGACACGTCAGTCTGTACAGCTGTGGCATGATCTCATCCAGATGTTTACTGTGTAGGTAGCTAGAAGACTTGGTCAGCTAAAAAAGTGAAAATGTTCTTTGATTCATTCCAACTATCAATATATATAAAATGTGTGTTTACTCTGTTGGATCTTCTGTTATCTCATGAATATATGAGTGTGCTTTTATTGTTGTTTTGGCTATTAAATATGATGTTGAATCTGATTATGTGGCATTCAAAGTAACAATATGGACAACTTGATATTCTCTACTTGATGCTTCCCAAATACACAATGCTGTGCTTAGAATGCCTCCTAAAGCACCCTGAGAGTGCTCAAAACTCAAAATTTTCTTGGGGGGTTGATATCCCATTATCCCAGAAGTAGCTGACGCTTTGTCCCAAATCACATACTTGCACACTTACTACTTTTGGTGCAGAGATGTGTTCACTGACGGCTCCGTCTTTGCTGAGTGTTCTGCAAGTACCTGGATGGTGTGCTGAAAAAAAATTGGACTTCTCAGTGGTCGCAATCTTGTTGACGCAGCAGAGGTGGATAACTAGTTTGCTATTATCTTGGTTAAAATGGGGATGTGCACCAACAGAGGCTCAGCTTTATTCTCTCATAGAAAGAGGAAGAAACTGGAAAATGAGGTTCCTTTTGTTGCCAGTAATCGTGAGGTTATGTTAATCAAGTTAAGGTTCGTGTTCCTGAAGCTTTTCTACGGCGCACATCAGCTCTTGAAAGCCATCACTCCACTGAGCATGCTCAGTTTGATAAAGCTAACAAAGAAAAATTGTCTGAAATCCAGCTGGTGAGTGCATCAGCCTCAGCGATCTTTCACTGGCATCAGCAATTAAAAAAAAAAAAAAAAAAAAAAAAAGGAGAATAATGACATTCTTGTTTCTTGATGGTCAGCTGTTTTCTATAATCGAGGCTCAAATAGGTAATACTTCTAGGGCAGGGGTGTCAGACTCATTTTCTCTGAGGGCCACATCAGCATCGTGGTTGCCGTCGAAGGGCCAGATTGACAGCATGAATGTAACAAAATACAATGTAAATCAAAATAAATTAAACTGCACCTTATTATATTGTTAAATAACTTTATGAATTTATGTGTCAAAGTTTTAAATATTTAACTCATTATTATATTTAACTTGGGGTTTGTGGTTGTAACCCTACTCTCGCACAGGTGATGTTTACAGAGTCCGTTGGTTGGTTTCAGAAGCGGAAGTGATTCTTTGTTTTTCTTGGAGGCTAAATTTAGCATACTTAGCTCCGTGTTTGTTGTCAAAATGCCAGCGTAGATTGTACTCTTTCACGACTGACACCGCCTCACAATACAAAAGACATACTGTTTTTTCACCTTGAGGTACAAACTTGTATTCGTTTTCCCGTCGTTCATGAAATTGCCTTCCTTGTCCATCAATTCCTCTTTTCTTGGACATGTTAGGGCTAGTTTGTAGAGATTTATCTGAAGTTCATCAGTTCTGAAAATCGTCTTGATGTTTTCCTCATGGTGAGATACTGTTATCGTTGTGGGTGATGATGAAATGCATTGTGGGAGATGCAGTTTATGCTCAATATGTGCTTTAGAGCAGTGTAAGCTAGGGGTGCTCCGATCGATCGGTGACCTGATCGGATCGGCCGATATCCATATGATCGGGATCGGTCAGAATTGTCATTAAAGCCGATCAAAAGAGCCGATCAAAAACGCTCTATTCTCGTGCGCATACACTGTGTATAGACCGTTTCGGGCCAGCCCCCCGGAAGTACCCCGTCCGCCATTGCGGGGTTGTGCTACAGAGCGACACTTTCACCGGCTCGCAGATTAACCAGTGTTTTTCTCTTTCTACAAATAGATATTTTTATAATGTCGAGTGGGAATACATGTTCCGTCATAAACTGTGCCAACAATGGCGTGAAAATTCAACAATGGAAGAAGAAAGTATGAAATACACAAGCCTTTACTGCACGAAGACTGCCTTGTTTGCAGCCATACAGTTTGCACCGATTTCCTGGGCGCACCGACAACCAAGAAGTTAGGAAGACGTGGGTGAAAAATATCAACAGAAAGGACTTAGTTCCAAATGAATACAGCCGGGTGAGTTTTCGTTAACATTCAATCTCGTACTACTTATAGCCTTGCTGAGAGTCCCGGACGATTCTGGCCGAAAGAACAGCAGTATGACGCTACTGTAGCCCTCGGCACTAGCACAAGCCTATAAATCAATGAATGAATGAATGAATGACTTAGGAGAATGATTAAATAAATTAAATATAACATTAACACATAGCCTAATTTACCGCTAGCGTTAACGTTACAGTAGCATAATCTTTATGGCTTGTTGATCATCCAAGAAAATTGCAGCTACTGCAGTCGTCATCACTGCACACTAGAAATGTATCGAGTTGGTGCCTTTGTTTGGTTTCCAGTATGTTCTGTGTTGTCTCCCATACTGTACAGTTTCTGTGAGAAACCACAAGTGCTTATTACTGACATGACTGATAAATGCATGTAAATAAATGGGTTATTTTCTGTTGAGCAGTCTCAGACCAGCAGGAAGGAGGGTGGAATTCAAACCATTGAACAAAAGTCAGTATTGAAGCTCTTATCAGCCTTGAGGGTCAGTATCTTTTTTTCAAGGCCTCAGTAAATTTTTAGCAGTTGGCAAAAGTGAGAGAAAAATCTTTGGTCTCATTGTCCAATTAAGCTATTTTTTTCACAAATCTCTCTTTGAAATGAAAAATCCCTTCACATTAAAGCTGCCAAACTGGTTGGTTGACAGAAATCACCAACGAACAACTCTGATTAATGTCAAAATATCAAATACCTTGTTATGAATGTTAATATAAATGTGGGGAGAGATCAGAGTTGACAGTGTCTTTCAGGCACATTGGTTGTTCGGGGGAAACTGGGTCAGGAGGAAACTCTGAAGACGCCAGTTTTATTCAGCGGAGCCTTTTTCTGTGGCTGCAGATGATCAACAGGCTGCACCGTGACAAGTGCTCCTCTCAGAGCCCATGTGGAGGCCCACTCCTCAGTTTACGAACAGCCTTGGCATTGTCCCGTCCCACTCCCCGTGGACTCAGAGTTAGCTCAGGACCCTCACCCCCCCACCGCCGCCAAGACACACAGAGCTTCTTTTGTGACACAGAAATAGCAAGTGTAATCTGACTAAAGTGGTCTTCAAGAGAAGTCGGAACAGAGGGAATTAAAGGGAAATGGTTTTAAAAATAAATAAATTGATGCCTGTTTGAACTTAACACTCTTAGCCTTGGGGCCCTTTCTTTTTATTTTCCTCACACGTCGGCGCCACTCTGCAGCCCCTTTCCCCGTTTCCCCTCAGACACAATGAGAAGCCCACCTGTCATCATCAGATGTTTCTGACCGGCTCTGCCGTCAGCAGAGGGCAAGGCCATGAGATCACAGGATGAGAGTGTGAACTGTTTCGCTGACATGTAAGATCCCAGCTGTGGCACGCGAGGGGAGGAAGTTAATTACCGCCTTGGAAAGTTTGTAATAATCTCCTGCGTGTTTTTGTTTTGCAGATAGATATGCTGAGTTCGACCTGAACGACCAAGGAGAGATCGGTGAGTAGTAACTGACAGTAAAACACCAGCTGCAGCTCAGATAACAACTGCCAGGCCGGTGAACACATGTGTAGCGCTGACAGGAAGGAGCAGTAATTAATACTCTGAGCGCATCACGTGTCCTCGATGTAATGTGACAACCAGAGTGAAACACCTTTTATTTGGTCCCGACCAGATGTGAGGTGAACTGTAACATCGGACCGCTGATGGAAAGTGTTTGTGCAGACTGTGAAAGCCGCTGACTGTCCTTAGATTAGGATTAGTAGATGAATCAGATGGAGTCTGGAAAGAAAACTGCAACCAGTGCATCTCTTATTTGTTTTTCTGTTTTTGTCTTTCTTTGATCCATCCCAGCGGTTCTGCGTAAAGTATTTTAACAAAAACTGTGGAAGGCCGAAATTTTCAACAGGCTAACTAGGGGTGCACGATAGCTATCGGGCCGATAACAGGAAATTATGACGTCATCCTGATAACGCCGATATCATGACTAATAGCCCCGATAATATATATTTCTGTCAACGCAGCAGTCCCTCCCTCCCTCTGAGCCTTGAATGGCCGGCAGTGAATGTTATGTTCAAGTAACGTCGGCATAATCAGAAAAACGATTACTCAATAAGGAAAGTCAAGAATACTCCCTCATGCCAGAAAACAACTCGTTAACTCGGTCATAATTTTGGTAGTTGCGGACTTGAATTGATATTCGCAGTATTCTCTCACATGTTACACATACAAAATAGAAAAAATAGAAAAGGCTGAAAGAACGACTAGCAAACGAGGAAATGTCGGAATTTACGTTACACCTTGAATGCAGCTTGCATTGCGCTGATCACAACAAACATGGCGGCGCGGAACTTCGTTAAAGTTTCAGAAGAAGATAGTTTCGGTGGTTATTTGTGATGAATCCTCTGAGCGAATTCTACGAGGAGGGAAGCACAAGCTTTAATACGTAAAACCAGATTGGCCACCTAAAACATAACAATCGCTTCCATGGAGTTTTGAAATCGCGCTAAAGTGAGCTAACGGAAGCTAATGCTAACGTGCGCAAGCCAGCAGGAGTCTCTCCTCCCCTCCCCTCTCCCTCATTCCTCTCATCTAAAGCTTCCAAGAGATAAAAAACAAAAAAAATCACTGAACCTCATTTACTTTAATTAAAGGTATTAATTTAAATGGACCCACAAGCCAAAATCCTTTAAATGTTAATCTTTTTCTGTTAGTAATTCTGATGCATGTATTTCCATCAGTTCAAGGAGCCTTTTTTTTTCTATATCAGTCAGTAATAAACCTTATTTAAGTTAATGTGAGATATCAAATAGGTTTGTTTGATAGCTTTAAGAAAACCTTTGAGAGGCTTGCCAGTAGTTTTTCATTGGAAAAAATAAATATCTGTTCATTTAAAAAGTCAAAACTATTTTTGATTTTTTTTTATCTTAGGTATATGTGTGTGTTATCGGTTATCGGTATCGGTTTTAAAAAACAGTTATCGTGCATCCCTAAGGCTAACGAATAAATATAAAGCTCAGAATTTAAAGATACAGCCCCGCCTCCTTCTCTGTCAGCGCCAAACTCTGCATGTCATTCATCTCTACAAAAGAGAATATCTTTCATCACAACTTCTTCTTCCTTAGTTTTTTTTCTTCTTCTACTGTGGTTTAAAATGACAAACTGTTGAAAGTAAATTACACTGGATGTTGTGACATCTTCTCATAACAGTTGCAGCTCGTGACTAACTTGACCCCGCCCCCTTCTCCCCAGAGGACGGTAGCAACAAAAACATAAAACAGATGCTCTGAAGCTAGTTTTTCTTATTTTGTCCCTACAGGGCTACTGTAGTACCAGTTGTTGTTGCTGCTGTGAACAGATTCTGGTCTTGACAGAAGCTTGATGGAAAAAGAAAAGCCTAATAACTTAAAAGAAGGCACTTTAGATATTTGCTGCATGAATGTGGCAGTCAAATGGCAACAAACCACCAATGACAAAAGTAGCAGGAAATAAACAAATGAAGACAATGAAGTTTTTATTTAAAGTATTTACATGACAATTGATGAGTAAAATCCCGTGATCTGGAGCGCTGCCTGGTGCGAACCTCAGTGGGGGTTCGTTACATTCTTCTCGGTTCCGTTTCAACTGACTTGGGGGCCGTTTCAGGGAAAAACTCAGTTTCCCTGAACTCTGAGTCTCCCAGGGTCTCGGGGTCTCCCAGCCCCTGAGAAAGGACCCTGGGAGACACTTAATCCCGTTTCAGGAACTGAGGTGAGTCATTGTCTGAGTCTGTTACCACGGTAACTGACCATGTGAAGTAAACCTGTTTGAGAGCAGGTTTAGTTCTACACACCCCGAGTTTCTTTCTGTCTCCTCCCCTTTATAATGCTGAAACGGGTTTAATTTGATCATATAAGGTGCATTTTTATGGATGTCTGAACGATTTCCATCCGGACAGTTTACTGGTGATGGTTTACTGCGGTCAAACCAGCAGTCTCTCGTATTTCGGTGTACTCTGATTAATTTTGCAGTTTAAAATAACTTTAATAGCATCCAGCTTCCACCTCTGTGAGTAAAGAGGTGCAGGATTTTTGTAGCTTCCTGTTAGTAATTAATATTCTCTGTCCTGATGGTGTCATTTGTTAACTTGACTTCCTCTCAGACCTGATGGGCCTGAAGCGGATGATGGAGAAACTCGGGGTGCCCAAGACCCACTTGGAGCTGAAAAAAATGATCGTGGAGGTGACGGGCGGCAGCAGCAACACCATCAACTACAGGGACTTCGTTAAGATGATGCTCGGCAAGCGCTCCGCCGTGCTCAAATTGTAAGTAGACTCCTGTCTGTGAGGGATGGGGGGGTCTGTTTTGTGTGTGTGTGTGTGTGTGTGTGTGTGTGTGTGTGTGTGTGTGTGTGTGTGTGTGTGCATTCTTATGACTGAGAGGGAGGTTAGTGGTGTTGGTCAGCTGCTTCATCCATCTGCTGGGGGCTGAATACTTAAATGCCTTGTGATGATGTCACTGCCCACATGCTACATTCACCACCATAGCAACAAACCCCCCCCACCCATAAAGCCTATCCATCGTGGACACCCTTATCTTCAGCTGGGATAATGCGCTTGGCTAACTGATTATAGGCTGATTAACCAATAACGGTTGCAAAAAGCTGACGAAATCCCCAAAACTAATCAGATCCTGTCCAGCGACTTCATCTTTCACAATAAAGCTGCTGCCTTTAAGGCCTACAATTACTTTGTTCAGCCTTCTCTAGTGCGTCAGGTTGTATATTTTTGTCTCACTCTTTAAAATAATGGGGTTAATGTGACCAGTATAAGCCTTGTTTAAAGCAGTTTGCTGGGTCAGCCTGCAGGAGCCGGAGCCAACATGGCCGCTGCTGTCAGCTCTGTGACACTAAGCTGGCTGGACCCGTTGGAAGACAAATCTCATAATCCCAAAAACACCACGCAGAGAAAATTTATAACTTCCCGCCCCCCCTCTCCTACTTTGCCCTCAAGCATTTCTCAAAAGTATTTTCAATAATCCCACATCTTACTATTTTTATAAATGTTTGATCCTCCTCCTTCCTATTAGTCTGTATCATCTGAGTAGGATAGTTTCTGTTTTCTAGAAATTCAAACACTTCTACTTTTTGTTTCTTTTTCCTTCCTCTGAAACTTGAAGCCCACTGAACCCACTGGTCACAGCGGTGGTCTGCAAAGGCTTCCTTTTGTGGTGCAGTTTTTTTTTTTTCTTTTAAAGAGAGGAAATGGGAGGGAGTCGTGTTTACAAAACTACACCAGAATAGTGTTCAAGCATTTGGCAAGACAACAATTGATTATTTTTTTCTTTCTTTGCAATTAGAGGAAAACTATTTGGGTTGAGCTCCACAATTGGGCTCAGTTAGCATCGGGGCAGCAGAAACACAAAAGGACATCATTGTTGGCTGGTCAGCCAAGGTTTTGAATGACAGCAAGAGGCAGATAGTAAGTAGTTAACAAGCAGCAGCAGCGAGGAAATCCTCGGTTGTTTGGGGGTGTTTCGTATTTTTGAAACTCAGAGAAGCTTACGCTGATGCTGCATATTGACATGGCTGTGTGTTTGTGCATCATGGTGCATATTTTTGTCAGTCTTGGGGTAAACAGTCAATAGCATGTGCCCAGTAACAAATCTTTCCATCCAGCAGTCATAATTGGATTGGCTTCATGCTGAGCTGGGGAGCTGAAAGGTTATCAGTAATCAGTGTGTGTGTGTGTGCGCGTGGGGGGTGGGGGGGTGGAGAGAAGTGAAAGTGGTTGTCCAGAGAGTTGTGGCAGAGTTTGAATCACTGAGTGCCGGCTTCCTCATTGGGATCGTTGCTCCTTATTGGCTTAGTGGAGCTTTGCAGAGTTTTCCAAAAAAGGAAATTAAAGACAGGCATTCGCTCTGAATAGCTCCAGTCAGTTCATTCACTCTGCTGTGAGCGGCATAAACCAATATCCCCCTTTTGTGATTCCTGTCATTCCTTTCCTTTCACTTACTGCTCAGATTCTTCATACTCTGATGCTCTCTGTACAATTTAATTTTATAGCTTTTTTTTTGTTGTTTTCCTCTCAACTTCTCAGCCTTTCTTTACGCTGTCAGACGGTATGTTGTCAGTCAACTTCTGCATTTACTGCTGGAGAAATCAAAGGCTGTAAATCTTACTGTTGAAATTGATTTAAGGTTCACACTGTTAGAGGATTGATTAGTTAGTACATTATAATAACAATTTTGATTCATGAATATTTTTAACAAAGCTACTCTCTACCTAGAGATGTTCTCATATCATTTTTTCCCTCCCGATTCTCGAGCTGTGGGCATCGGCTGATACCGACTACCGATCCAAGTATATTAAAAAAGAAATTGCAAAAAATTGCCTGACTGTAATATAATTATTATTGTTGTAAAATATGAATAAATACAGCAAATCCAAGCCTACTAAAATTCTTTTTTTTGCTGGTAGTGTAACAGAAGTAACCAGTAAATAAATCATTAAATATAAATTACTTGCCTTGACTCAGGATCAATTTCTGATACTGGTATCAGAAACAGATCAACACTATTTCTAACCTCCAGACTTTTTGTCTCTCAGCGGTAAGATGGTCATTTTTGTTTTTCAGGCTGGGTATTCGCTGATCAGTTTGAAACTCAAAAAGTGGCTTGGCTTGGGGAAAAAATGCACTCTGTCATAGTTATTTTATGATTTAATGTTTTATCAATAAGTAGTTTCTATAAAAATCTCTATGGTAGGGGTGGGAAAAAAAATCGATTTGGCAATATATCGTGATTTTCGGCTGCCTGATATAATATTGATTTTTCAGCTCCTAATATCGATTTTTTTTTTTTTTTTTTTAGAAAATTCATTCATTCACTTAAATGTGCAAAAACACTAATAATAAACAATAAATAGGTTAGTTTGAAGCAAATAGTTTTGACTCAATTTGTCCTCTGAATGATCAATAATCATCTGATGAACATATACAGCAACTTGATTTTTCATCTCTACTTTTAATTTTAATATTAACTGGGTAGAATATCGCAATATAACGTGATATTGCAATATCGCATCGTGACCCAGGTATCACGATACATATCGTATTGCGAAGTCCTTGCCAATACTCATCCCTATTATATGGCCACATTCAAGTTACTACCTAATCATCTGATCATAGTGGTTCTAGGTATTAGACAAATGCAACCTCAGTCATTTAACAAAAAGAAGAAGAAATCATGTGGTCAATATTAAGTACGCCCTTACTCCTTCCATAGGATTAAAGAGAGAAGGTTGCCAGGTGCTGATATTCATCAGCCCTTGATTAAACGATTCATCAGGTGTGCAGACACTCATTAAAGTGCATGTTCTGGCGGTTTGCTGGCCCGGAGCATTCAGGTGTGTGCTAACGCAGATCATAGAGGGAAGATGTGAGTAGTGGCTTAGCGAATCAATTACATCAATCTACAAATGGTTATAAAACCATTTCCAAACAGTATGGAGTTCAAAGTTCATCAGTGAGGAAGTCGATTGACGAGACATTTTCAATGGGTTGACATCGAGGAGTGTCGACTTTGTACTTTACACTGATCTGTGAAGTTTGCCCGAGTGTAAACCATAATAATCTTTAACAGCCCACTGATGCAGCTACAGCCGCCTCAGCAGTCGCCATGATCACATCAGCAGGCCAAACGCAAACAGAAACATGTCTCGCTTCCCTTCTTCAAACAAATCTGCATGCATTCTTATCTATCTCAGGCAGATGATTACCTATCTCACCACCACTCCTCTGCTCTCTCTCTCCAGAGTTTTCTGATTTTTGAAGACAAGGCCAACGGGACCCCCTGCAAGCCAGAAGGACCCCCTCCGAAGCGGGACATTGCGAGCCTGCCTTAAACGTAGACGTCAGGCTCCAGACGGCGGAGCGCAGGGACCGACCGTGGCTGCGTGGAATAAGTGTTGTGTTAATGTGGGACCAGTGATCAAGAGGGTTATTTTGTGAATACCTGATGTATGTGTGTGTGTGTGTGTGTGCGCGTGTGAGAGGTCTTTGTTATTTGGAAGACGGAGCCCAAAACTCACTAAATGATGTTTGACTGTGAATATTCATGATGTTGTTTTGTTTTTTCTTTCCTTCAAATCAAATGTAGCAGTGATAGTTGTACATGTAATCAAATGGATAAATTACACTTTTTTATTTTACTAAGAGTTTCATGGTTATATTTTAAGGGAAAACTCATTTCTACACAAGTTGCTTTTCCATAGCTTTCAGAGTAACGACACAAAGGTAGGACACTTTTTGAACAAGCACAAGACTTACAGCAGTTGTTTTTTTTTTTTTTTTTCTGACACTGTTCTTGTTTTTCCTCGCTGTCGTCAGTAGTCCAGCTCAGGTTCCTGCGAAGCTAATCTTCATCAGCGTATCCCTTTAGATAAGATGCCAGACTATACTGGCGTAGCTCATTTCCCGTCGATCATCCGCCCCTGGAACCCAAATGCAGATCTGGAATGACTAAGTTATCGTGATCTTAGAAACGTTTCTGGAGACGAGTGCGTCAAGCCTTTCAGTACGAGGCTTGACGAGCAGCAAGTTTGAACCAGGGTTTGTTTCGGGTTTTTTTTTTTTTTTTTTTTTTTTTTTTTCGTTTTTTATTTTTGGAAGGAGTGTGATTTACAGGCACACAAGCAGAACAACTGTACATAATATACTCCATAAAGTACAATCATATTCTTTCCAAGTGCCTCAACATGCAGATACTGTAGAGCTTAAACATGCAGTTTGAAGGAGGGACAGGATACAAGCATTCATGTCAAGAAGCCGCTTAGCTCATTAATTACAGGAAACCATGAAATAATCATTGATAAGAATAATTTTAATGTTGTTTGACTTCTTCTGGTGTGTGTTTGATATTGATGTCCACAATTTGTAGTGAATGAAATTCACAATTGGTGTTTTTTTCTTTTTTTTTTTTTTTTTTTTTTTTCTACATGCAGATTCTATTTTTCCCATTTTTCTAACCATTGTTTTGTCATTGTGAGTATTGAATCTGTTTATTGGGGAAATTTGTCTTGAATTTGTTTTTTTTTTTTTTTCCTCCCCGTCGTCTCATCAGTCAGCTGTATGTTTTGTCAAACTTTTTTTTTTTTTTTGGAGTTCTGTAATTTGTGCCTCTATCTGATTTAATCTGTCCATTGTAAATTTTCCTATAACCCACACTACTATTGTGAAATTGCTTCCTGTACATGTTTTCCACAGTTTTGCTTTCACTCTAGTACCAACATGGAATATTTTAGTGTTGAGATATACATTGTTTGCAGACACCAAAGGAATTAAAGTTCTTCTTACACTGGCCTGTTACGTTGTCGTATTTGTTTTTGTAGTAGTGATTATTCTTTCTTGAAAGCAGTTTAGGTTTTGGGTGAATAAATGCAGGTTTGATGTGAAGAGATGAACAATCCCAGAATTAAGTCAACCCTTGGGATGTTGGATTCATTAGGGACCAAAATTATGTGATTATAAACTAAGACAGTTTGGAGTGAGAATGTGTTTGCAGCAAAATAGCAGTTTGTATTTTTTTGTTGTTCCATTTGACCTACATCATAAATAGCTATTGTTAGCCTCTGACACCTGAACAGATGGTGTGATGAGGTCCATGCAGTCAAAATTAGGTCATTTTAACTTGATGCCCAAAAAGAAACTACAGACATCTACCATTGCTGCCACCTTGTTTTAAGTCTAAACTGACTATCAATATCCCACAAACCTTCTGTCAATAGACGCTTAAGGAGGAGAGCTCGTGGCTTCTCATCACAGACTTGGATCAGCACCTGGATATTTGACAAAACAAGAAGCAGAGGCCATGAACTCTTCTCTTTGACAGTCACTTTCGTGACATCGGTGGTCAACTTGTACGGACTTTTAACAAGGTAGGTGGTGACCCAAAGGAGATGCATTTCTATAAACTATGAATAACTGAAGTTAAAAAAAAATTCCTTGCTTTGTCTGAAGGGATCCTATCTACATTATCACTCAGGTGGAATGACATTTCTGAGTCTTGTCAGGCTTAGAATGGGTATTTATTTTGACAAAGGTCAGTTACCCCATCCATCATCTGTGCAGGGTCACAGGAGCCTCACCCATCTCTGGCGAAAGGGAAGTGTATGCTCTTAACAGGTCAGCAGGTCCATTACACTCACACTCATTCCTACAGGCAATTTAGAACTTAACATGCATGTCTTTGGACTGTGGGAGAAACCCAGAGTAATTTGGAGAAAACCCAGGCACACAGAGAACATTTAAGCTTTACACAGAAAGGATCCTGTTGGGGTTTGAACTGAGAGTCTTCTGGCTGTGAGGCATCAGCGAAAACCACCAAACCACCATCACTTTCGCACCAAAAGTGCTAAAGTTACATTTTAGTCACAACAAAAGTCGACACTTCTGATAATTAGGGGTGAGTATTGGCAAGGACCTGATACTTGGGTCATGATACGATATCACGATATATTGCAATATTCTACCCAGTTAATATCAAAATTAAAAGTAGAGATGAAAAATCAAGTTGCTGTATTTGTTCATCAGAAGATATTGATCATTCAGAGGACAAATTGAGTCAAAACTATTCGCTTCAAAACAACCTATGTATTGTTTATTATTCTTGTTTTTGCACATTTAAGTAACCATTACAATATAATGACAGCATTGTAAAAAAAAAAAATCGATATTAGGAGCTGAAAAATTGATATTTGGTGGCAGAAAATCGCGATATATTGCCAAATTGATTTTTTTTCACACCCCTACTGATAATAGACCTAGGGTTGTTTTGACTTCAGAATGTTCTGTTTAATGAGACATTTAAAGCACTATTGTCTTTTCATCAATGTCTCATCATAAATGGTGGTAAAAAATGACAAAGCGATGAAGGAAATCCCTCAAATGACACAGCATTCAAACTGCAATCAAAACTTATTTAAAAAAAATCAATGTGGTCAATGACAGAGATTGTGTTGAAAAACACTCACAGATATGAACAAAGCTCAGAAAAATGATGGCGCTGCTGTAACAAGGTGACTATGTGAGCTGCGAGCTCAACCGCATTACTGAAAATTCTTGTAAATCCATCAGAGTCCCTGAAGCAGGCAGTCAAGGTTAGGGATGGACTGGGACTAAAAAGACGGCCCTGGACTTCCCCCCCCCCCCCCCCCCCCCCCCCCCCCCCCCCCCCCCAAGTAGCCCCCACCAATAATTGGGGGGGTGATATATATGTCATTGTCATAACAACACCCACACATACCAACTATTTATGACTGTTTATTCAAGAACTCAAGAACACTAATATTAAAGAACGACTAAACATCACTCGCATCTCCTTAACAAAAATGAACATAAACATTGTCTTTTATACTGCTACTTTAACAGTTACTTATGTGCTTGCATTTTAAACAGAAAAAAACAACTTGGATGAACCACCATAGCACCATTTTTTGGTCAAAGAACATGATTTGGATTTTGGTATTTTGTCAGTGCATCATCAGATCAGCCTGAGTTTTGCAAAGAACGTGCTCCTAAATGTCGTCATGCACCAAATAAAGTATTATGGATGGTCATCCAAGGGTGCCTGTGTTATTCACTGTGAAACAGGAATTGGGTGGTCCCGTTGTCAAATGGGAATTTGACAAAATCATGCATTGGTGCCTGAGAGAGGGATGGACATTTAAAGTATATTCTCCAGGTAACTGGCAGCCTTCTGAATTTTGCAGTGGCAATCATAACATGTATGAGGCCTTGGGCAAATCATGAACCCCTCTGCTGTAACTCAGGCATACATAGTTTAATCTGGTCCAAAACTGATGTATATGATTGCAGCCTGAACCTGAACACATCTATATGGTAATATTCAGCAACAGTTGTAATGCCACCTGTCGGCTACAGGGACTGTCGTGTGTTGTATTATGCATCCCGACTCTAACTGACTTTAGCAGATGCAACACAGCCTTGGTCAGTCAGTAGTTAAGATATTAAAGATGATTTACAATTAAACTAGCTGTCTATCAAAGGGGCGGTAAGAGTGCTGCAAAAATCGATGTCTCGCTGTGATCAGAAAGGTTATTCTAACTTCCACATACATAGTCCAATTACCCCCAAAATTCATACATTTGAGGAGACTTTTGGTCCCATTATGCAGTGTATTTTTGTCAGCGCTTCATCAGTTTTGTGGATGAACATCCAACAGCACCTGAGTTATTTACTGTGAAATAGGATTTGGGTGGTTCTGCCACACAAAAATGTGAAAAATTTGGTCAGTCAAATCAGTCAAAATCACACATTGGTCCCTGGGTTTAGATTATCATTTAAAACCTGTTCTGCAGGCAACTGATCAACCAGTGAAAGGATCTCGTAGGACTAGTGACGTGCTCAGTTTTCCTGTTTCTGCTTAGAACTCTGGCAACAGGGTTCATAATAAATTGAAGCTGTCTAATCAGGAAAAAGAGCATTACGGTAGTCAAGCTAGCTAGCTCAAGTGGCTTCAGATGAAGGCTGGATGAGTTTCTGTAAATCTGCTCTGGATATCAGATTTCTGACTCTTTATTACCCTCCGCCAAGGAGGTTATGTTTTCGGTGGCGTTTATCTGTCTGTCTGTGTACAAGATAACTCAAAAAGTTATGGATGGATTTTGATGAAATTTTCAGGAGTTGTCAGAAATATGAAAAGGAAGAACTGATTTCATTTTGGGTGTGATCCAGAAGAAATCCTGGATTATGGATCACTTTCAAATTTTCGATAACATTGCGGTCAATGGGGCCGAAAATTTTGTTCTGTTAATTATTGCCCGAAACTCATGAAATTCGACTCAGGGGTTGACAATGGGAACCTCTATCAAATTTCAAAGGCTGATCCGGATCTGATCCACAACGCGGATTTTATCACAATCTGTAAATCGCTATATGGAGGAACTGTTGCACTTGGCGGAAGGTCTGCGCTCTCCGAGTGATTTTCTAGTATTTGTTTGAGATGATAAAAACCTGTGATAGTTACAACCTTGATGTGGCAGGTTGGAACTCAGCTCTTAGTAGATTCAGGACCCGATTTTTGTTTTCATACCTCTGGATTCAAGCTGGGCAGCAACTTTTATCCTATCCATTTTATAACAACCGATTAGAATTATCTCTGTATAGTCTTTATTCCCGACTGGCATTGGAAAGGCAGTGAACACCTGGCGCTCTAACTTGTGTGGTCAAAGATCACATTTCAGTAATGCACATATTTTTGCTGTTTTGTACCAGTTAAATGCATATGTAAAGCTAGGCTCTCTCTCTGTTTTGCATAATCGTCTTATTTTTTTCCATAACAGGACCAAGAAGGCTGTCACTGCGAGTCAAGTCATTGTTTTTCTGCTCAAGCCTTCATTCCACAGTTTCATTATGAGAAATTGGGCCATGAAAGTGCTTCCATGAAAATGCTAGCACCTGTGAGTGCAGACAGGCCTTATAGTTGTGTTAAATGTGTCATACATTCTGTGTGGCATTTAAAGGCGTTAGGCAGCATAGAGGATATTAAGCAGGACTTTAACAAGCATGCTAACAGGCGGACCCAGTAGGATTATAATAAGCGCCTCTGTAATTAAAATGATAACCACTGTTGCGTGTAATAAACTGCCAGGAGCTTATATGGCAACAGCAGAGGGAAAAGAGTTGGGTAGCTGGGTAGTGCAGAGATTCTTAGGGGAAGGAAAAAAAAAAAAACAACATCCTCAAGATGATGACACTGATCCCAGGCTTATGTTTGCTCCACTTTTATCCAGTGCATTTTCTAAAATCAATATTAATTTGTATCACCTTTTAAAAACTCTTTTCAGCCTTTAAAGCACCGAGCTCATTACCTTTCCTTGATGACACATTCACACTTTCAGCTTATTTCTGAAATGTTATTTTGCAGGTTACTTGTTGAGATAATTACTTGCTGTCCCTGAAATAATGAAAGCATCAACAACAGTGGGAGCTACAAGGAGGCCTCATACCTGTCTGTGATCAGCGCCCTTCGCTGTATTTCCTCTCATGAATGGACATTGCCCTCTACTGAACAAGCAGAGCAAAAGCACCAGTGTAACGTTTGATGCAAAACAAAGATGCACAAAGCTGTTGAACAAACTGAAACTAAAACATGAGAAATTCAGTTTTATATATTTGCAAACCAAATGTTTTGAATACCAACTTATTACATTTGTGGTAGAAAGGAAGAACGTCAAATACATTAATGTGGAAATGGCAAAACTGTTATTTTACTTTCTTCTTCTAACCCATTAAACCTGCATCCTAACAAATAAATGCTGTAATATAGTGATGGTGTTACTTCTTGGTCTTGTCTGCCTGTTGCAAAGCACCTAAAGGCCTGTGAGCCTTCCTTCTATCTAATTTATGCTCTCATTACACCTTGCATAGATTATTCCAGTGCCTCATATTCATGCCATCCCCAGTCTACAATAACTCACCTGCAGACAGTTCAAAGCGCAGCTGCAAAGGATGCTGGCTGGTGCAGAAAAGAAAGGAGCACATCACTCCAGTAATTGCATCTCTGCCTTGCTTTCAAGGCTCTGAATAGACAGGCTACATCTCGCAAGACCCCCCCCCTTAACTGGCTTTGAGCTTCTGAGACTTTTAGATGTAGAAGCAATTCACTCTTGCAGATGCTGTCGTGCTGCTGAAAAGTAAAAGTGACAAAGCTTTTGTGTTAGCTGTTGCATAATTGTGCCTTTTTCTTGTTCTCTCTGTGTTACACTGTCGTAAAGTTCTTTGAATGCGTAAATCCTCATGCTTACTGAAAAGGGAAACATACTCGGCACTTCTTTTTAAAAATGTTGACAGTTTCCTGAGGTCTTAACGGAATGTCAAAATAGAACAGAGAGACAATCCAACATGTTTTTACAGTTTTTTTCACTGCAGCCAGTTTTAGAGGACACAGTCAGACAATCTGCGGATCTGTGATGTCACAGGATCCTGCAAATCTTAACGGCTCAGTAATTTCAGACTGTTGTCCTAAACAGAGTGACAGGGTCGCGTTATGCCAGCATTTTTGATTTGGTAGCCTCTCTCTGTCACGGTGCATCACATGTCATATGAAACAAATGTTAATGGCAGTTGTTTGCTAAGCAATCCTGTCATAAATATTGCTGATAAGAAGAGCCATAAAA
Organism: Hirundichthys speculiger; assembly: GCA_018398805.1. Taxonomy (NCBI): domain Eukaryota; kingdom Metazoa; phylum Chordata; class Actinopteri; order Beloniformes; family Exocoetidae; genus Hirundichthys; species Hirundichthys speculiger. The sequence goes on from JAGFBZ010000155.1 coordinate 899,455, forward strand.
GAGAGTGGCTAATTTGTAAAAACCAAACCCTCTCCAGCCTTAATCCCGTCTCTAACCCCATTAAACTCACTCGGCTGCTCATAGAAATGAGGCCAGAAATCAGGGGCCAGGGTGGCCTCACTTGGCCCCGTTAAGCACCGGCAGTGACAATGGCAAAGCAACTGGCTTGGCTCGGCCTCAATGGGCCCGCTTTGACAAGACAGTGGGAAAGTAGCTATGGAGGAGCACGGTGGAGAGGAGCTGAGCAGCTCTCCCCACCCCCACCCGCTATAAATACTGCTTTTGCAAAGGAAGCTACTGGACTGTATCCTTGTGATATTTTAACCAAAAAGCACATTTCAATTTATATCTCACACTTGTCAGCTTTTCAAAAAAAAAAAAAAAAAAAGGAATATCTCCTTTAAAGGCGACATATTGTGAAAAAAAAAAATCTGTTTCTAAGAGCAAATCTTTGGGTGTCCAAAGTGACTGTCAAATCAAAAACTTTGACATAAAATTCCTTTATACCTGGTTTGGAGCTGCATTCGTCTGAAAATATGTCATTCAGTAAGCCATTTCTATTTGCATGATTCTGTGACATCATAGACCCAGATCAGGGAAATATCTTCCCCACCTTTAGCTCTACCCAGCTTCATGTTGTTCTGCATTTGCTGCACCTTGGGAGTGGCTAACACAAAAGGTGGCGTGCTTCCATTACAAGTCATTCGGGGTTAAACTAGGAGGCTGGAATTATGGCCGAGCCTCTTCCTCAGTCCTTCCAGCCGTCGTGTCTCCACTTATGGTGATGGACCCGGTTGCACATAAACTAAGGAATAGTAGTTTTCGCTGTTTGTCAACCGCCAGTTATTAAAAGAAGAAAACAACAAAGCCCAAGAAATAAAAGAAGAAAAACAAACTAAGATGACAAGATAAACATGGAGGAGCTGTGATGGTTGTTGACGTGCATCAATGCTTTAGGCCCTGTGCTCAGTTTGTAACAGTTGAAAAAGATGAAGGCCTCCAGATGAAAAGGAGTGGAGTCAAGTGGTGCAACCAACTCCACCTGTTTCCTGGCTGTTTCCAACAGAGATTTAAAGACACAGTTGAAAAGGGTACTTATGCATTATATTCCTGTGGCGTGGACAGGCTGACAGATGAGGTTGGAGGGCCATGGGACTATAATGATCGCAGATGGCATCGTGATCTGTATTGAGAGCAGGGAGCAGGTGAAAGAAAAGCTGAAGAGGTGGAGGTGTGTCCTTAAAGGAGAGGAATGAAGGTTAGCTGCAGGAAGACGTAAATACATGTATGCAAATATGAGGGACTCAAGTGGAACGGTGAGACTGCAGGGAGCAGAGATAAAGAAGGTGGAGGATGGGATCAACAACCCAGAGCAACACAGAGAGTGGGAAAAGAGGTGAAGAAGCATGTTCAACACCTGTTGGATGAGTGGAGAAAAGTGTCAGGTGTGATAAAAGAGTATTAGGAAGAATGAAAAGAATATATAGGGCTGTGCAAGTTAATGCGTTATTATCGTGTTAACGCATTAATTTATTAATGCCGACATTTATTTTATTGCACGGTAATGCATGTTGCTCACGTGCTTTTGTTTTGAAAAGTCTGTTACTGGCTGCTGGAACTGGAAGACAATTGGAAGGTAAACATAAAGAAAAGCTAAAACAGACATGGAGAACGGTAAAAATCCGTGAACTTTAAAGTTCGGGTAGCAACTCAGGTAGCAATATTAACAATTTTGTCTGAAAAAAAAATATTCTGGACTGCAATAACTTTCGCGTCATTCCTCCATGTTACATCAGATCTGCTCCATGTGTTCACTGTCATGCTGTTCTCTTACTGGTTACTTCAGTGTGGCTCCATCTAGTGGCACAGATGTGTAATGACAACAGAAAATCCAGTCCTCGATTATAAAATAATTTAAGTTCTGTGGCCCGTTTTTTAATTTCGTATTTTTAATCCAAGTCTAAATTTGAAATATAAAAAAAACAGGCATTTTTTTTCAGTCTTTTGTATTAGATTGAAAAAATGAAAAACGTAATAAAATGTCACTTTTTAATTTTTTCAATTTTTGATTGACAATTGAAAATGGAAAGAATGAATGATACACAGATTGGTAAAGTTACTGAACTTTAACATGGACATTCTCATTTTAAAGTTCTCCCAGACGGAGGATTCAACAGAAACAAGGTTATTTGTAACAACTGACAAGTTGAACTCCCCATTAAAAGTTTCTGCTGTTACCTCAGAAATTACCTGTTTTAATGTTCTGATTGTGCTGAGACACAATCATTTTGCTGGATTTTGTTTGTAGACATTTTTTTAAAATAAAAACAGGATGACATTAATGCCCTGGCAGTGGCAATAAGCTTTATTTTATTTTATATTTTGTAAGATGAGATTTACACTAAATATGTGTTACTGACAAGTGCTGATGTTAAAAGTGTTTGAACAACAAATGTTATGGCACTTTAGTTCATATGGCAGCAGAATATTTAAATAAAAGTGCATTTTACACTACTTTTGAATTCATCTGATTTTGATTTTTCATATACATGGGATTTATCATGATTAATCAGGGAAATAATGTGATTAATCGCGATTAAAAACTGCAATTGTTGCCCAGCCCTAATATACATATATATATATATATATATATATATATATATATATATATATATATATATATATATATATATATATATATATATATATATATATATATATATATATAGGTGAGAGCGACTCTGTTTTTACTCCGTTTGAACTTTGTGAAGCACTTTGTGCTGCAATTTTATTGTAATAAAAGTGCTATATAAATATATCTTGATTGATTGATTGATAGTGAAATTAAGTAATGTTATCAGTTTAGACTTCGACACTTCGATTACAACTCCAGACCAACGTCTCATGAATTATCGCCTCATATACTTGATACGTATTTTCTCGCTTTTCACTCTTTGGCCTCAATTTCACAAAACTCTAATTAGATTTTCCCAAACAGGTAGAAACTGTAATTTTCGGAGCTTTTTGAGTACAGTGAAGGCGACGCGTACGTCATCTGTGATTTCGACGAATCGCGGAGGAGATGGGGCGCCCCTCACCCTCCCTGCCACAGAGACGCTCACAGCGGAGTCCGGTCCGTCCCTGTTCGCTGCTGGCGCAACCCCGCAGGAAGGCCACTGTGGGAAGATGGCGACGGAAAAACAAAAACACGAAGGAAGAGTTAAAATAGGACATTACATTCTTGGGGACACGCTCGGAGTGGGGACGTTTGGGAAGGTTAAAGGTACGTCTGTGATAGTCTAACGCCTGTTCATCCCGCTGAAACATGGTGGTGCTTTTAGCTTAGCCGCTGCTGCTCTAGCCTGCCGCGAGAGCCCACTTGTCGACTCACCAGGTAGACGCCACACATGTCATGCTGTTAGTTTAGATTCCTTATGGAAAATGTTACGCGTCTGTGCGCGCGAAACGGACCAAGTCTTCAGTCTTTTAGGTGTTTTTTTTTTTTTTTTGACACATTCATGCCAGTTAGCTGCGGTAGCGGTGTAGGCTAAGCAGTGAGGCAGAAGTCAGGGTCCAGACAGACACCGGGAAGTAAACTACCTTCACTGGGTTTTTTACGACGAGACGCGTTTACTTTTAACCTGTTGTCAAAAATATTTAAAGTTTGTTTCGCAGCACGGAATTAAATTGCGTTTTTAGCTCCCCTCCCCCTTATTTTAAATCTGCACTACGGTTGAAGTAATGTTTAAGCTTCCAGGGGTGTGTTAGGAGGGAGTTGGACAACCAAACCTACGCCCAGTCTGTGTGTCTGTACAGAGGGCGGCACGGTTAGTAACCTTTAGTTTAATGTGTATCGACTTGTTTTGGACTGAAAGATCATTATATTTGCTCACCTTCTGCTTTGTAGTCGGATTCGTCTCATAGAAACTTCTGATCTGGAGCTTGTGTGTCCAGATGACCTGAACCAATAAGTCCCCCCCCCCCCCCCCCCCCCCCCCCCCCCCCCCCGAACAAACAGAAGGGCTACTCGCTCTGTTTACAGTCTGTTAAATCTCAGTGAGTCATCTTTCTGCTGCACTCAACTCTTTTTAGGGGGTAAAAACCGTGATCCACTGCAGTTGGTGCCCTTTGATTATGCTTTTGAGTGCAGAGGATTTAGTGTTTTGCTTCCAACACAACTCCCATGTGTAATCACACCGTCTTCTCACCATCCATTTGGTTCTTTCACTGGACTAAATGATCTTATTGTCAGAATAATGCTAAAATTATACTTGATTGTATCATTTTCTACCTAGGGAGCACCCCTGGCACCAGGGCGGATGACACAGAGACCTTTCTAGCCATTTTCCATCATACAAAGCATGATGCAATATAAAAATGAACAGAAACACAATTTCAACACCAAGAAGTTAAAGCCTGATTTATGCTTCTGCGTGGCAGCTATGTAGGCTATTTACAGCCCCTATTAAATCTGTGCTTTAATTTTTGCTCTGCAATTACACCGCCAAGCGTGAGATGGCAGCGCAGGTTCTTTTTCTGCAGCCTGCAATGCAAAGTTTCCATTTGTTTATTTCCTTTATGTAGCTTAGGTGTGCACACGGAGCAAATAAAGTATTATCTTTGTAATATGAGTTGGAGCTGATAAATGTTGACCATCAGTTGTTCTTACAGACATTGCAGCAAACCATCGTTTGACCAGACTTGAAAACGATGAAGAAGTAGCGACGGGGAAATATGAAGACCAAAAAGAACAAATCTGAACAAGTGGAACGATCGCATTTTTAGTGTTCCACGTTGATGTGGTGTTAGATTTTGAGAGAGGCTCATCTCAGGGTCTGGCGTGGGGTTCACACTTATGGTATAGCTACAGCGTCGCTTGGACACAAATATAAATCAGCTTTAAGGGGGCTTTCAGATCGCACATTTTTAGGCCCAATTGCAGAACTTGCAGACTGGTTGGTGGGAAATTGTCAGACATTTGGATGTTGGCACTTAAATGATATGTGTGAACTCCTCAGAGATTTGTTGAAAATGCAGTGATCCCTTATTTTTTGCGGTTAATGGGGACCGGTGCCAATAATGTGTTTAAAATATGTTTAAAAACCCCAAAAAAGTAGGGAGACACTGCAGCGAAACGACAAAGGCTCAACTGTGGTCTTTCTGTTACTTTCACAGCCTCTGGTCTCTGAACCGTAGTAAACAAACTGCTGGTATTGTGCTATTTTTGGCTCGTAATTAGCGGCTAACACGCTAACAACAACAAAAGAAAAAGTCCGGTTTTCTCTGGTACTGCAGGAACTTGTAACATCACACAGGTTGTATTGTTCGGCTCCTGTCGGTTAACAGAGAATGTAAATCTATACACGCTGGGCTGCTGTTTATGCTCACTACACTTTTCATCTAACCCTGTTTTCGTTCCGCCGTCCCACGACACTTACACTACATTACCCATAAGGCCACATCATTACCCATAAGGCTACCTTCCTAAAGGGGCCAGGCTGGCTCACAACATTTCTTCGCAGTGAGAGAACGCGCACAACATCCTGTGAATCTTCTGTGATTTTTTTTCTTGATTTTTTATATTATGTATTTCTGAAAAAGCTGCAAATAACTAAAACCGTGGAACTTAAAGCGCCACTTAGGAAGGGATCAGAAAAATGTCTGTCTGTTCGAGGTACAGCAAATTATTCTATCAGCTTCCCCTGTTTATTTCCTCCCTGAGTCCATTTTCGAATAATTAACCCTCTTTTGCGCATGGTTACGCCTCATTTTCCACGTTTGTTTTATTGATAAAATCTCGTTTTTGAGACCGACTTGGTCACCGTGACCCTCTGTTAGCGATTCGTCATGTAATGTGAACAGCAAAATGTCCCCAGCACTTCTAATTACAAAACAGCAAGTCATGTATTCTGCCCAGCCCAGCTGAACTACCGATTCCTTAAGGTGTGTGGTGTGAAACCGGCATAAAAGAAGAGAGTGAGGAGTTCCCCTGAGACAACTGGCACGTGCAACCAGCTGCTATGTCCTACAAACAAAAGGCCGCTATCCAGATAGAGCTCAGACTCCACAGGTTCGAACCAGATAAAGAACTTACTGAGCTAGCAACCAAATACCATCAATAAACAACTTCACTTTCGATAGCCCAACTCTGAATTCGGTCTCACGTTTTGTGTTTCGCCATTGTAAACTATGTTCGTGTGCAAAACTTTACTTGATTCATGTAGTCCCAAATCTCCATGTCAGATCTAACTCATCTTTGCTGTCTCAGACTTTATTGCCAGTCGAACCTTACACAAGACGGCATTCTTAGTAAACTCCCTGGAAGGCATTCAGCCTTTTCTTCATTTCTGATTTAATCATGCCTGAAGTGACATTGATTTGTAAACTGCCCTTTGATTCAATTGGCAGTGAAAATCCAATAGAGGCGTCGGATCACCCAAATCTGTCAGGCTCTTCCTGATGTATGTTCTTGCACAAACACCCTCAGCTGAGCAACTGCTCCACTGGGAGACCCGCAGAGCAATACTGATGAGATAAAAGGATTCAACAAACCTAGAACACTTCCATTGGACAGGGGTCAATACATTTAAGGAAATGTATATCGAATAGTTTTCATGGCTTTGAAACTGAAATCAGAATGGCCAATTTTGAAGGTCCACCAAAACAATCCTCTTCAAAAACTTCTAAAAAAAAACCTCATGGTTGCACAATAAGAAAAGCAGTCCTGGTACAATAAGTGGTGAGATGTTATCGAGATTATAATTCCAGAGATATGTACTCAAAGTGTGATATTCGGCCTCATAAAAATAACATTAAAAAAAAAAGTCTCTGCTGTTTTCCATCTGCATTCAAATACGCCTCCTAGTTACTAAGATGTACTCGTCTTACATGAGGTGTGTCATTTTTTGAGCACGAATCTCAGAAATAGGCCTCCTCAGGATGGTGTTAATTTGAAATACATTTTTGAGTTGATGCAACAGTAGCAGTAAACCTAATGATAAAAAAGTCCTCTCTTGCAGATGATAGTCTGTCATTTCCTTCTGGAGTTAATTGGTAACACTAGAAATGAAACGGAAAAGACTGTGAACATTGGACTTGGATTTATTAAGTTGACATTAACATGACTCTAAAATAGCACAAAGCAACAATTGTTTGTGATTATGTCTTTATAAAGCCAATAATCATATATGAAGGCTTTGTTTTCATTGCCTGTGTTCATGCAAAGTAACCAGAAGGAACCAATTTTAACAGGCTTACAGTGGAGATTTTTCTTGATTCCTGAAAAGCTGACCCTCCTCTAATAAAAGATTGTCTTTATCCTTCATTACTTGCTCCATTAATTGTGTTTTTCCACTGTTTTGTATTGGGATTCGTTTCACCGAAGCACTTTTATCCGTTTATCCCGCAGTGGGCCAACACGAGCTCACCAAGCACCAAGTGGCGGTGAAGATCCTGAACAGGCAGAAGATCCGCAGCTTGGACGTGGTGGGAAAGATTCGCCGGGAGATCCAGAACCTCAAGCTTTTCAGGCACCCTCATATAATTAAACTGTAAGTCCTAGATTACACACTACACACCGCTCACTGCACCATAATCCCCCCGCCGCCACATTAATGCCACCCACTGAGCTATTTTCAGACTCTAATAATGTGTTTCAGGATACATCCATCTAGGACAGTAGTTGTCTGACCCAGTCTAGTCTCCCATCAGTCCTCTGCCTTCTCAGAATTGCCGTTTTGTTTATCCCCTCTGATAACCTTTCGTTTTAATGTGCCAAAGTGAATTACCGTGAATAATGCCGTCATCCTTCACTGACTGACCTCTTCGTCTCCAAATTCAATAATGGCCAAAAAATGTGAATTTCTGAAGAATCGCCACTTCCATCCGACAATATATCTAAAAGCAGTTAAGTGATGGAAGGAAAGCGATTATTAATGTTGGCGTGTAGGTATCAGTTTGCATCAGTCCCGCCCTGCGCAGACTGAAGGATTTGAGGTATTCAGCCGACACAGATGGGCTTACGTACCGTCCTCCAAAAATCAAATGACGCGTGGGACGAAAATATGCTTATATTGGCTTAAAGTTAGCTCGAGGGGGTCAACAAAGTTTGATTTTAATCTCAGAGTAGACAAAGTAGCTACAAGCGGTAAAGAACTAAGGAGCATGGGTGAAAAAGCAGATGCACTGGACGTTTTGTATTATTCAGACTATTAGTTTCAATCCACTCTGTAACACAACTCCTACATGTCACCATGAGCCTGAACATGATGAAGCAGACTTAGAAAGTGGAATATACTACATTTAGTACCATACTCTTAATTGTTGCTGAAAGAAGCACTGATTTAAGTTTATTGTCAGGAAATCGCTGCAGTGCTTGCAGCCTGGCATGTGAATGTCCACAGGCCGCGCACCACAGTTACTGGGTTGTTTAATGGAGCAGGAGGCGTGGATAATTTCCTGAAATACCACTTCCATGTCATGCCTTCACAAGAATGTAAACATTGTTCGTGAGAGTCAGAGAGATCCCATCTTTGACAAGGTTCCCATCGCCAGTGGGTCAAAGTGTGCACTATTTCCTTTTAAGTCTAATAACACATGAAACAGTGCGAACGCTGTTCAGCTCCTTTTTACTCTTTTAAACTTGAAACATTATTACTTTTAAGTTAAACTGTGGTGGTTCTATGTCCTGGAGTTACTAGAGCAACTATGTCATGTGGTTATTTTGTGTCAGTATTTCAGTTTTTAAAAACAGGCTAGCCTGCAGACAAGCCCTTGTTATAGACTCCCCTCAGCTTTTGTTGCCCTGTTGTGTAGGAAAGTATGACTATGGTCAGACTGCGGCCTAAATCAGATTTTTTTTTTTTCTGTGTGTTGTTGCTGATGTTTCCTAGTCCACGTGGTCGCTATCGTAGCGTCTACCTCTGTAGAACGGATGGAAACAAACCAGTATGGAGGCTCCAGTGAACTGGAGTTGCTCCTGCGGTGCAGATTTTCCACAAGTTTCCCGAGACAGAGGACACTTCTGTGTACTGTTTTATTTCAGCATCTGCCCACAGGCTGTTGTTGTTGTTGTTGTCATGTTGTCATGTTGCGTATCCGCCACAGAAAAAGAGAGCAAACAGTAGCTTTCGCACTCTGAACTGTCATTTCCTTTACTCCGGTAGATGTATGTGATTGTTTGTGTCGCACTGTGAATGACGCAAGGGACTTTTTGAAATCCTGTTTGAGTGACCAAACCATTCAGACTGAGATGAATCTGGCTAAATCCAGCAGCAGTTGCATTGAAAACCACCTCCAAATGTGGTTGGGAAACATTTTGAGGAATTCATGGGGTTTTTGGCTGGTCAGACTGTCAATAAATCCATTTAGATATTATCTGAATATGTTGAAAACAGATTTTGATCCTCTTGATCCTTTATGTGGAAACATTTGTAGCATAACAAGGCTTAGCTTTTATCCTTTTCAGCTCCTTGAGCTTTGGTGAGTGTTTGCCAAACCTGTCTACAGCAAATGAAAAATAAGTAAAATCAAAAACTTGACTACTGTGGGTCTTTTTTGGAGGGGAGGGCTTAAACTTTGTATCTTTCAGGTAGTAGTTACAACATAGTCAGCAGTCTCAGTTGTTAAATGTTAAAACCAAAGGTTTCTATATTAAATGCGCTGCTCGTAGCTGTATTAGTGAGGTGTGTAAGGTATTTAGTCTGTAATGCTGCCGTAAAGTACGCTGACAGCAACGACCCAGCTGAGAAATCCCAAAATTAGTTCACAGTAATTCAATTTTAAATCAGTTTACACGTCATCTTTCTTTGAAAACTCCCAGTGAGGTGTCATCGCCGTAGTGGAACCAGACTAAACCCGCCAACTGTCGCCAGCTTCATATCAATTTCTTTTAGCATTTTACTTGGTAGTCCAGTCCCGTCATTGTTGGTTTGGTTCTGTTTTCTTCTGCTGCTTATTTTCCCGGATTTTTGGCCACAATTGCGTTGCTAGAGGAATCGTCAATGTGCTCCAGGCATCACTGGCCAGCTCAACGAATAGGCAGTAACCATTTAAGCTGTTTCACGTTACCAAAGCTAGTGCTGTTGACGTATCAATTTTCTAAAATATTTTTGATTATTAATGTAGAATTTAAAACTGAACAGATTATTTCAATATCACGCCACAAACCCGTTGTGGTATAGAATTAAACTGAAGCATTTACTTAATATAACTTTTTAATTATTATTATTATTTTTTTTTAAAGTATTGATTCTCTAAAAACCGAAAAACTAGTAAAGGAGGAAAAGTGAGTGGCTGCAAGACTGTTGTGACAAAACCCTTCAAAGTTTGTCCAGCACATTGACGCATTCAGTGGTAGATTCTTTTTTTGATAAAACAAATGAATAAAAAAAAATTGTTTAGATGATGTTGCTCAGTTGTCAACAGGAAGTCGTGAGTGTGCGGTTTACCTTGTTGCTGACACACACACACACAGGGAAGAAGGGGGGGTGATAGTGAGAAAATGCAAACAGCAACACTGCTTTGTAGGCCAAACAGATAATGTGAGATTATATTGACATAAAGGCATTTCCTGTGTCCTGTCCTGTCTGATTTTTTTTACTACACTCACTTTCAGTAAAGGCGCCTGATGACGGCCGCTCTGATTGATTCCAGGTGAACCTGCTCCTTCATGGAAGCAGCTAGTTTGACGTCACTTTTCCAGCTGCGTTTCTTTACAGGCACACTGTGCAATGTTTAACAGCTCTGCGTTCCACTAAAGCTTTGCTCTTTGCCTCAATGTCCGTAGTCCAACGATGTCACGTATGAAGCTGCAACACAACCACCAGATATGGCTGCTGCTGTGCTCGCTGGCTCGGGTCGGTCCAAGAGCCACACTTGACTCTGCATCTTGTTCAAAATAGGCCTCTTACTTATCTTTTAGTAGTCTTGAAAATATTTTAAGCAAACAGCTTTTTTTTTTGTAATAAAGTCGTGAGAATGTCTTCTGTTGGCTTGCTTTGCTGCCTTTATTGCACATCAGAGTTCTTCTCATTTTCAACGTTCCTGTCATTCAGATGTCAGTGTAAGTGTGAAAATGAACTGCTGACGGGCTTCACAGAATTAAATCACTGTTAATGAAAGCAGCTGCTGCTTTTTCTGGCTCTAGATCTTTGGGAGGAGTGGATTTAAATTTTATCTGTTGCCTGACTAAATCACAATTAAATACATGGTTTGTGGTTTATAGTTAAATATGCATTTAAATGACCACTTAGAAAATAAAAATGACAATGTTTTCTCATGAACAGCGAACAGCCTCCATCTGGGCAACGGCTGCAAGTATGACGTTGCACGAAATGCAAATAGCTCATTCACAGTTGCTGTTCTCTCCTTTCTGACCGATCAGAGGACAAGCTGAGAGAAGAGTAACTTGACTTGACAGGATACACACACAGCTTGGACTGTCAGTACTTGCTTTTTAATCATTGACACATACACTATATCTCCAAAAGTATTCGCTCACCTGCCTTGACTCACATATGAGCTTTAGATCATCCCATTCCTAATGGGGACATCTGAGGACGAGGGACTGGAAAGCCACACCTGAGGTGTATTGAAACACAGGTTCATAAAATGTTTAATAGGATGGATTCGTTGTGAGGGGTTTTATTTTATATATTTATTTCTGCCGTTTCTCTTGGAAATGAGTCACTGGCATGACACTGATCACACTGGTTGCCGGGGATGTTTTGATGAGTCATGCAGAGCAGTCATATACTTTTATCTGGCTGCTGAAATTGCTTCTGTTTTCCACAGTTAATGGGTTGTCTGTTTTTAATATGCATTTTATTTTTCAGAAACTAATAGCTGCTGGAGTTGTTTTATGTTCTGTGTAATTACTGCTTTATTTTTATCGTCGTAGGTATCAAGTAATTAGCACCCCTACAGATATCTTCATGGTGATGGAGTATGTCTCAGGTGGTGAACTCTTTGATTACATCTGCAAAAACGGAAAGGTAAGACACTGTGTTCCTGGAACTGGTCTGAGATTGTTTTAATTCGATGCCCCACATTTTCTGTCACGCTTTGCACGTCCAGTATGCTCCATATTTGCCTCTAAGTAAGCTAACCAGAACACAGAAGGAGGGCATCATGTGCTTGTTGTGATTTTTGGCCTGTTGGGGATATCGATTAAGCTTTTCACTGCGTGACCCACAAACTAACAGCAGTTTTAAGAGATGTGAAAGCACAGCATGAAGAGATGCTGAGTCACAGTGAAGATGGCACTTTATTGGTTGATTTCTGCTCTGACAGTTGGACGAAAAGGAGAGTCGCAGACTGTTCCAGCAGATCATTTCAGCCGTAGACTACTGCCACAGGCACATGGTGGTACACCGAGACCTCAAGCCTGAAAATGTGCTGCTCGACGCACACATGAATGCCAAGATTGCAGATTTCGGTATGTATTACTCCTAAACGTTTGAGTCTTGAGAAGTTGCATTAGATATTAGGGGTGAGTATTGGAAAGGACCTCGCAATACTATATGTATCATGATACTTGGTCACAATAAGATATTATCACAATTAGTGCTGGGCGATATGGAAAAAAATCATATATCATGATATGGACTATTTTATATCACGATAATGATATATATCACGATATACCATAATAAAGTATGTTTTTAGTTATTCTCTGAAAAGTTTGACAAAAATTTCATTGCTTACTTTTCAACTTTATTTTGAAAGGACATTTAGCTGAACTGTCACAAACATACATTTTAGTGCAGCAAAAACAGGTAGGTACAGAGGTACAGTAGCTTTCACATTTTTTTTTTAAAGTGCACAACAGTTTCTGAGAGGAAACACACATTTTTGCACTGAAGTTCAGCTATAAAAAATAAACACAAATTATTTTTCCACCTTTCTGAAATCTGTAACCTTGTAGTGCAAAGTTTGCAAACCAATATAAAGTGTCTAAAGTAAACATCAGGGTTGAAGAGAACTCTGTTTAAGGCATTAACCATGAATAAAAGTGCAAACATAAAAGGCTACTTTGTAGAAGTAGATATATTTCTATCAAATGTTATAGTTTCAGGTTATTTAATTACATATTTGCTGTAATAATTGATAAAATTAGGTTAAAAACGATAGAAGAGAAATGGCACAATACACACTTTTCTATCGTCCCCACGATATGTATTGTCATATCGCCCAGCACTAATCACAATATCACGATATATTGCGATATTCTACCCAGTTAATATCAAAATTAAAAGTAGAGATGAAAAATCAAGTTGCTGTATATGTTCATCAGATGATATATTGATCATTCAGAGGACAAATTGAGTCAAAACTATTTACTTCAAAACAACCAATTTATTGTTTATTATTAGTGTTTTTGCACATTTGAAATAACCATTACAACATACTGACAGCATTGTAACCACTGTAAGTTGAGAACATGAAAATCGATATTATGAGCTGAAAAATCGATATAATATTGGGTGGCCGAAAATCGCGATATATTGCCAAATCGATTTTTTTTCACACCTCTATTAGATATGAAGATGTTTCACTTTGTATCCCAGAATTGACAAAGTCTTCTGGATGGAAGGTGAAGCATCTTCGAAGTACCAAGAAAAAGGAAGTCCGTTTGCTTTGAGTCAAACCTTTGAGCGCTCTGTTGGCATGTATGCATACCTGGCACGTGATAATGATCAACCAGTTATTAACAATCACAGGAAAGAGAGAACTGATCACTGCTGAACATGAATGTAAAGGCAGATGTAAAGATTTAGTTGTGGTTGATCTGTTAGGGTAAGAAGGATGTTCAAAGTGCACTGCGATCATAAAACACTTCCTGTAAAATCGACCTTTTACTCCTCCAAACCTAAAGTTGATAAGATTGTGCAGCACATGAACAGAGCTTGTTATTGAAAGTCAGAATGTAACCTCTGGTTATTTAAGATCTAAAAGTAGATTTGTCCTATCATCCCAGTTTACTTATTCCAAAGTTTTTTATGCTTCATGCTTACTTTTTTTTTTTTTTTTTTTTGGCCATATCTGTGAGTCATTTTTACTCTCGCTGCCAGACATTTTGGCTTTTATCCATCCAGGGAGGATGAACTTGAGCTGCGGTAACAGTAAAATATACAAAAAAAAAATATGGGCCATCACTTCTAATTTATAATTTTGCTGGAAGAAACTACTCTTCTCTAAAACTTTCTTTTTTAACTCAGACCAAAGTAAGCCGACTTACAAAGGCGCAGCACATGTTGTATAATAATAAATACATGTTGAGTAGATGTATAATGTATTGAATCCATGTGTGTTGAAAATGCTGTGCAGGTTTGTCAAACATGATGTCAGACGGGGAGTTCCTGAGGACGAGTTGTGGTTCTCCAAACTATGCTGCTCCTGAGGTCATCTCAGGAAGGTAACGTTGCTTGTTGGTTCATTGTATTTGTCAGTGTGAGAATGACACTGAGCAATTCTCTGATGATAGAATTAAATGCTGGGTTTTTTTTTAAAAAAGGAGAAGCTCAATCTAAGTTAAACAGAACTTTTTTAAAACTTTTTTTCTGCTCGTCCTCCTCAGACTATATGCTGGTCCAGAGGTGGATATATGGAGCAGCGGCGTCATTCTCTATGCCTTGTTGTGTGGGACACTCCCTTTTGACGATGATCACGTGCCAACGCTTTTTAAAAAGATCTGTGATGGGATCTTTTTCACCCCGCAGTATCTGAACCCTTCAGTAGTAAGCCTCCTTAAACACATGCTGCAGGTCGACCCGATGAAAAGAGCCACCATCAAAGAGATCCGGTAAGCCCGACCTAATCAGAGATGCAGTAACTCGAGCCTTTACCTGTCTGGATCAGGGATTGCAAGAACCGAATATTTTCATTCATTCATTCATTCATCCATTAATCCATTCATTTATCCATTCATTCATTCATCCATTCATACATTCATTTATCCATTCGTTCATTCCTTCATTCATTTATCCATCCATTCATCCATTCATTTATCCATTCATTCATTCCTTCATTCATTTATTCATCCATTCATTTATCGATTCATTCATTCATTCTTTCATTCATTTATCCATTCATTCATCGATTCATTTATCCATCCATCCATCCATCCATTCATTCATTTATCCATTTATTCATTTATCCATTCATTCATCCATCCATCCATTCATTCATCCATTTATCCATTCATTTATCCATCCATTCATTCATCTATTTATCCATTCATTTATCCATTCATCCATCCATTCATTCATTCATTTATCTATCCATCCATCCATTCATTCATTCATCCATTTATCCATTTATTCATCCATTCATTTATCCATCCATCCATTAATCCATCCATTAATTAATTACTTCATTCATTCATTCATTCATTTATCCATTCATCCATTCATTCATCCATCCATTCATTCAAATGCAGATTGTCTGACATTAATGAGATCATTTGTAAATCATCCATGATTTTAACAGCTTAACTCAATATGTTCCACTTGTCGGGTACTGAATGTTACAGAACTATGACCAGGACACAGGAGAGAGCAGTGGTACTTTTATAACCATGCTATAGTATTTAATCCCAGTGGCTGTAGATATAATCAGGACATTCAAAGCTCACATTTAGCAACAAGCTAAATCTTCTCACTTTCCTGGGAGAAATTTTAAAACGCTGGCTCCAGCAGCTCTGGTGATTCCACTCTCCAGTGTTGCAGCAGAGTGGGGGTTCACGCATCAAAACAAAATTAAATCAGCCATGAGGATCTAGATTACGACCGAGGCAAGGTCGTCCTAATAAACGTTGCCTCTGCAGCATCTCCTCTGAGGTGTTTAATTGTGCTCCAGTCAGCACCTACTTCAAGTCCATGTTGACCAGGAAGAAGGTTTGAGTTCTGTCCAGGCATGATTTATTCAGTTGTAGTTTCTTTTTTTTGTCTGTTGCATTCGTGGTCTGTGGTTCATTTAACAATCATTTACTCCCCTCAGAGAGGATGATTGGTTCAAACAAGACCTACCCAAGTACTTGTTCCCCGAGGACCCCTCCTACAGCAACAACATGATAGATGACGAGGCCCTGAAGGAGGTCTGCGACAAGTTTGAATGCACAGAGGAGGAAGTCCTGGCCTGCATATACAGCCGCAACCACCAGGATCCGTTAGCCGTGGCCTACCATCTCATCATTGACAATCGCCGCATCATGAATGAAGCTAAGGATTTCTACTTGGCATCCAGCCCTCCGGACTCTTTTCTAGACGACCAGCACCTGACTTCGTCCGGTGCAGCCGTGGCCGGCGTTATCAAGCCCCACCCTGAGCGCGTGCCCTTCCTCGTGGCAGAGACTCCTCCCAGACCTCGACACACACTGGATGAACTGAACCCCCAGAAGTCCAAGCACCAGGGCGTCAGACGGGCCAAGTGGCACCTCGGTATCCGCAGTCAGAGCAGACCCAACGATATCATGTCAGAAGTGTGCCGTGCCATGAAACAGCTGGACTATGAGTGGAAGGTAAGGAAGAACGGGCACGACAAACATTTCTGTTTGCACATCACATCTGAGGTAGTTGCGTATGTTGTAGTTCAAATGCAAAAAAAAGTCTCCTTTCCCTGTAACCTTTTCAGGTTGTGAATCCTTATTATCTGCGTGTGAGAAGGAAGAATCCTATTACTGGAATGCAAACCAAGATGAGCCTTCAACTCTACCAAGTGGACAGTAGAACCTACCTCCTTGACTTTCGTAGCATAGATGGTAAGTTTTCTGCACCGTTCTCTTGAGGGTGGATCGTTACAACAATGTGCATTTGGGTCAGCACTTATTTTCACTCCTGTCAGCGTTATTTATTATTCACACAGCTGTATTGCTGCAAAATAGGAAAGTGACCTATGCAAATGGACAGATGGAGAGGGTAAAAAGAAGTTTCCCTGTGATTTAAAAGACGAGGTTAGCCTGCCAGCAAAAAAAAAAAAGAAAAGAACATCCAACTCATCATTGCCACTCTATCTAACATTATTCTTGATAGTGTTGGCATTTTTTCCACACTTTTCTGGAGCTTTTCCTTTGGTCAGCTCCTGTTGTAAGAAATGACAAAGTGAACCTGTAGTGGGCAAGGTTATTATCGTTAACGAAAATGAAAGAAATAACGAAAACTAGAATTGAAAAAACATTTGCGTTAACTGAAATAAAATAAAAACTAGTTTTTTAAAAAACGATAATTAAATGAAACTGTATTATGTGTTTATAAAACAAACTAAAGTTAACTATAATAATATTCAAGAACGTCCTTCGTTTTCATATTTGCTAGCCTGAGCTAGCCCCCTGGAAAGAAGCTACAGCTGCAGGCCAGTCAGCGTTGGGAAAGAAGGTGAGAAAATAGCAAAACAGCAACTATAATGGACTGTTTCCACCGGCAACCAAATAGCTGCTGGTCAGTAAATACGCAGGAACACCACAGGTTGGAAGACGCATTGATAAATATGTTTATTGAGACCAGAATGTAAACACGACTACTTGACTTGATAGCCTTCAAAAAGTTCAGTGCTTCACTCGAACCAAAATTACAACCGTAATTTAAAACTAACACTGAAACTAACAAAAACTAAACTAAAACTAAGTATTTCAAAACAAAAACGAATAAAAACTAGCAAAACTGCTCTAAAAACGAATTAAAACTAACTTAATTTAAAAAACTTAACTAAAAACTAAAACTAATGGAAAATCCAAAAACTATTATAACCCTGGTAGTGGGACGAAATGGTTTTACAAGACACGCCTGGCCATCCCCGCTCATCCGCTGTTCTGTCAGTGAAGCAGATTTTAGTGCCGCCGAGTGGCTATTTAGCTATTTGCTACGTAGAGTTGCTTTAACACCTGTTGTATGTTTCATTACTTATTAAACCCACTCAGGCTTGAAGGCACTTTTTTTTTTTTTTAATAAGTTTGTAGTAGTTGTACAAGACACTGTTTCATCAATTTTATAATGCGTTAACCCAGATCTAGTTATCCCTGAACGCTCCCTGTACTTGAGTGGCGTTATCTAGAGCCTCAGCAGGCTTAATAAATAATAGATTCAGAGCTGAAGGCTTGGGAAAGTCTGCGTAGGTGCTTGGCGGTGCCTCAGAGGAAGATGTTAGATAGGACTGGTGGGAGTTTTTGAAGTCACACAGTCGTCCTGGATGAAGGTTTACGAGGCTAATGGTTGACTCGGGTTCAGCCTAACCAGCCAAAATCTATATATGTAGAGCTGAAGTTGTTACTGGAAAACATGGAGCAGCATGAGGGGGATTAAGTCTGACACTGAAACCGAAAGCTCTGAAATGTAGAAAATGCAACGCTGGTTTTTGGGTTAGGTATTAAAATTATGCAGGGTCGTTTTCCAAATGAAACACTGCTCTTTATAACCTTAAAAATGCCATTTAGAGGGAGATTATAGCTCTTCCCATGTCCCTAATCTGCCAAAAAATAAATAAAGACAGCAGAGACAGCAAATTCTATCAAGTCACAAATGCAGGGACAGATGTTGGGATATTTAAAGACTTTCCATCAGCATATTTATTATCAAATTAATCAAGTACCACATCCTGTTATAACAGAAACAAAGCATGCACAACTTCAGCACCCTGAGGTTACATGAAATATTTTAGAAATTAAATGACATTTTACCACAGGGAAGAAAACAACTCCAGATTTTTCATTAAACATTTATGCAGCCTTTTCTGGGCCCTGAATTGATGGTTTTGAAGACTGCAGAAGCTCTGTGTGAAAATGTCGGAACGTGTTTAAGAAAACAAAGCCTCTCTTCTTTATCCAGATGATATATTGGAGACAAAATCTGGAACTGCTACCCCTCTGCGCTCCGGGTCTGTGGGCAACTACCGCAACACTATCAAGAACGATGTAGACGGAGCAGACGTTTCAGCCACGTCTAGCACCGTGCAGCCCACCAAGACCACCGAAGGCTCCTTAGCTTCATCCCTGACCTCATCCATCGACTCATCGGGAGGAGGAGACAACGCGCCGGTCCCTCGGCCAGGAAGCCACACCATCGAGTTCTTCGAGATGTGCGCCAATCTTATCAAACTACTTGCACGATAGCTCGCAAAACAATCATAGCTAGCCTTTTCTCCTCTCTGAGTGTCTTTATAGCAATAAGCATGCACCTGATTCATGGCTCAGCTCCTCCTGGCTGAGGAATGAAGCGATTGTTACACGGCACTGATGCAGGTTGGCGCTCCCGAAGCTGAAGGGACGCACACCGAGCTGACTGGGTCTGTAAGGGTTATTGGAAAAGAAAAACGACGAGCTACTCAACTAGCTAGGACAGAGCAACATAAAGGAA
The DNA here is from genome assembly GCA_018398805.1 of Hirundichthys speculiger. Classification (NCBI taxonomy): domain Eukaryota; kingdom Metazoa; phylum Chordata; class Actinopteri; order Beloniformes; family Exocoetidae; genus Hirundichthys; species Hirundichthys speculiger. The sequence goes on from JAGFBZ010000155.1 coordinate 918,801, forward strand.
AAGGGTCTTACAACATCCCGATCAATTTAACACCAGATTTCCACCTCCCACTGACAAACACACGCAGAGGTTATTACACTGAACATTCTGTACTGTAGGCAGCGAGTCCCGCTTTCAGCGCAGAGAGTAACATCACGTTTTTACCCGCAGAGAAGAAAGCCACAGGCTGGGGTCGAGCGGCGGTCGTAGGGATACAGGAAGCACTTTGGCACACGTTTCTTTCATTTCCTGCTGCTCGTTTTTTTTTTTTTTTTCTCGGTGGGTATCAAAAGTGGTGCCGAGGCACCGGGAAGCTGCGTTGGATCACGGCCATCACATTCATTGGACTCTGAAGTGCAATGACGCCTGTATTTCTGTCGCGTGTCAGGGACAAACGGATGCTTCATCAGATTTATGTTGGGTTTTTGTCTTTTGTTAAATGTCAAAGACTAAATATATTCATGGTTTTGTCTTTGTTGTAAACGATAGTTTGAAAATGTCTGTCCCCTGCATTTTTATATTTGAAGACGAGAATATATTTATCAATGCATTAAGTGGATTGAGTGTTGGTTCTAAAATGATTCGATTTTTTTTTTTCCTTTATTCCTTGTATGAAGCTCTATTGCTGGATGGTATATATTTTCTTTTTTTTTGTGATATTTTTACACTGTTTTTAAGTCATTTTTGCAGTTTTGTTTTCTTCAATCACAATTATTCTGATACTTGATTATCTTCTTGTCTTTCCAGATGCATATAGCCTGCTTTTACAATTTAAGAGGTATTTCGCCACAACAGTCAATACTGAAATGCAAATACGTCATTTTCCGTGTCGCATATTGAAATGACAAATACATTCTGGCTGAATTATATATATCTATGTAATATACAACATAAACCACACACTTTGTTTTTTTTGTTATTGACAAGTAGGATTAGAGTCTGAATGAAATGCCTTTTGCCTCCATTCATTTCATAAATGCCATCGCTCCATCTTGTGTACAGGGTTCAGTTTGTAAATTAGTAACAATTACATTGATTTCTGTTAGCAAGCAAATGATGAATCCATAATTTGGTTACTTTTGTTTGCTCACACATTCCTTTAAAGTTGGACCATAGTCAGAGATTTCCATTTGTTTGAATTTGAACCAGTCGGGTGAGCTTTGAATTATCAGGTGCTGTAGATGACAGACACACACACAAAAAAAAACATTTTGAGTTTGTAAATGAGGAACAGATTTATATTTGATAACTAAATGTCTGAACATTCTTGAAAGCTCAAAGTCTTAGATAAGTTTCTCATCATGACGTGTCTCATTCCATTCCCTTCCCGCAGTCTTAAACTTTTAAGTTTATTTATTTTGCTGCCTTATCATTATAAGTACTGTTTCAGTTTTTATGACGTAAGATTGAAGTAAGTGCTGGTCAAAATCATTGAAAATGTTTCGCAATTTTAAAGGCAGGGTAAGTGATTCTATGCAATTTCTTTCCCAGAAGCCTTTCTGTCACATTCAGTGAATGCCCACGTAAGTTCTTCAAACACAGTCCTGGGCTCTGTAAGTTAGAAAGTGTGTGGCGGAAACACCGCCTAAGGGGGGAAAAAATAAAAAATACAGTGTTAGGGATACATGTTTGGGATCAGTGGAGGGAAATTGTTCAAATATCAACAGAATTGACATCATCCAGAAATCGCTTACCCTACCTTTAAGTGTTCAAGCCCATGTTGTGTATGCCAGTTCAAACGTACTGTTGGTTAAAAGCTGATTATTCAAAGCATTTGGCATTACAGGAAAAAGAGGGAAGTCTTAACTGTAAAACTTCTGAACAAGTCACCAAACAACTGAAGACGTCAGTCAAATGTACTTTAGTCAACGATCACAACAAGAACACCAAAGCAAACTTGCAGTATAAGTTAAAATTTGTTTCTCATTTTGTAATATTCAGTAATTTAAAGCTGGTTTTCAAGAATTTTGCAAATTCTTACTGAAACTAAGAAACCTAAAGTTTTGTTGTTTTTTTTGTTTTAATTAAAGTGTCGGTGGTTGAAGTATAGGTTTCCAGTGTTTAGCTCTCCACAGCTTTTAAAATACACAATATACATTTTTGAGGTCTAATTTTACAAAATAACTTGACTATAATTGTGGTCATGTTTCTCTTGTCGTGCGCGGAAGGTCTGGACTGAAATATTTAGTTGATATTTGACCTTTATGTCTCAGTTTTAAACTAAAGTTATTAAAATGGTAAAGGACAAAACCTCTATGTTCTTGGAGAGATCTTGTCAAACCTAACATATTAGTTTTGAAGGGCAGTTGCAAGTGTTCACAACCAAAACTTGTCATTGATCACATGGTGAGTTTTGAGGGAAAGAAGAATGTGTGCAAAAACATGAGCTTTTTGCCAGCTTTCAGAAAAGTGTCCTGGAAGACGATTCAATTCAGTCTGATTGAACGGCTTCAACAAAATATTCTTTTATTTTTTTGTTATGAAAGAGGAACCTACTAGACGGATCAGTGTAAATCTGAATAGATATTGATTCATTTGTATACACAACTGCCTAATAAACTGCTAAAATTGCAAGCTGTTGTTTTGAAGATTTTATTTTATTTTTTCCAGTATATATTGGTCGTATTTGACTCCTTTGGACAGAAACTCGACCTCATGAGCAAAGTTAAAAAGTCACTTCATCAATCATTAGGTCTCAGGTAGGTAAAAAGAAAAAAAAAATGTCATAAAAGTATGATATAATATGAATGCATATTTTTTTTATACCTTATCAAAAGTGCATTTATTGCGTTCAGCAGTCTGTAAGAATTTGCAACTGCACAAAAAATATTGCTCATAAATCAATGTTGATGTAAATCATTGACACATCCCAGCTAGTAATACAAAAAAAAAAGAATGCAAAAGCACTTTAAATGCACACCCCATCTGTACTCATGTATCAAGTGGCCCTCAGGGCTAATTTTCAGCCTGACTAGTTTAAAATTGTTTTCTGTCTAAATACCACAACCTCTTAAATCTGCATTCTAAATTCACACTTTTTCCAAATGTTACTATGTACTTCTTTTACATTTTTAGACCTACAAATAAAAGTCATGTTTGTTAGATTTACATCAAACTATGCAGGTATAACAAAATTAATGTTTCTAAATGACAATATAAATTGGAAATCCCTGAAGTGAATGACCTTACTAATCCAATTTTAAAGACTGGTCCTAAATTTTAACCCTTAAAATGCAAGGTTTTTGTCATGATGACTCAATGTTTTAGATGAAAAAGAAAATTATTTTCAATACACTACATGCAATATATTTTTTGGGTGTTGAATTATTGCAGCGTATGATGCTTCAGTGATTAGCAATAACATTTTTTTTGTCTTTTCTAAGTACAAAAAATATGCTTTTCATAATGTAGCTATAACCGAAATTCCACATATTAGTTTTCTACCTTTTTAGACTTGACTTTTAAACCAAAATCAGTCCTAAGCATACGCACAAAAGATTTTAAAATCTTTAAAAATTAATTATTTAATATCAATTCATGAGGTCAGATTTAGGTGCAAAAAATAGCTTATTGAAGGTAGAATATAACTTGAATATATAACTGAATTTTGTAGTTTGTTTCAAAAAATCACATCTTTTGTGCAAAGAGCAACGAGTGTCACAGATATTAAAACCTGCTCGAAAGGTTAAAGACGGCCTGTGTCTTTAAGAGACGGCGTAAACAGAGCAAGAGCTTCCGGGTCATGCTGCGTTCATGAACTAACTATATACTCGGGAATGTTTTTTTATCTGAAGCAGCGTCAGTCAGCGTTACCTTGTAACCTGTTAGAAATAGGGGGTGTGTGTGTGTGTGTGTGTTTGGGCAGACGTTTATGTTATATTTCATTTTGACCTTTAAAATGCCCATTTAAACCATTATTTGTGCACATACGTTTCGCTGTGTCCGAGTTAAACGACACGACTGAACGCAACATTAAAGGCCACAAAATATTGCTGGACAAATATTTTCGGTAAGCTCTTAAATTCTTGCTAACGGGCAGCCGTGGATTAATTTGTGTACACACCTCCTCACACTGTATTTAAAACAATATAGCCTGGTATCTGTACTCATGTATCAGCGCGGTTTTGTTGAGAAAACGAACCAAGGTGTCAAGATGTTGACGCAGTAGTCAGCTTAGCTATCGGCTGTAACGTTAAATGTTTATTCAGTTTGGAAGGATTGTTATTTGCTCTAAAAATGCGTTTCAGCATTACAAGAGTTTCCTTAACAACCGTACAATTCTGGCTTAAGAAATCCATGTACGAATCGCAATCCCGCCTAAACAAATTCAGTTTGTCAGACACCTGATTCTGATAGCAAGGCGCTACATTAGCAACTTTCTTGATATTTCAAAATAAAAGTCCCATGAATATGAAATTAGTGTTTTTAGTACTTATTGTAGGTGTCACAAATGTTGTGGCCATATGATCTGCACCCTGCCTATTTTTATTCTCTCTCCTTTTTCACACACATGTAGGATGGCTTCATTTGGCTGGAAAAGGAAAATCGGTGAGAAGGTGTCAAAGTCAGCGGTGCAGCAGTTTGAGGCTGAGGAGGAGAAGGCTGAAGATAATGGTCCAAGTCAGGAAAAGGATGTGGATTGGCTGAACGCCATCAAACGACGACGGGAGGTCCTGCAGGAAGACTGTGATGAAAAGAGCAAGAGGCTGAAGGATGAGGGTGCACTGCTAGCTGAGGAGGGCAGGTGAGGATGCTTCCCACATGAACATTATGTCACTCTGGCATTTCATGTACAACCCTAACTAAAACAACGCAATGATTTGTAGATTTCATAAACCTGTTTTATTCCTAGTATAAAATCTAAATCACCCGCCAGTAGGTTGGAACCGAGACATTTTACCATTTCGTGGAAAGTATTTGCTCATTTTCACTTCAGTGGCAGCAACACATCTCAAAAAAGTTGGAAAGAAGGGCAACAAAAGGCTGGAAAAGTTACTGGTGCAAATCAAAAATGAGTGGTGGAGTATTTAACAACTAATTAGGTTAATTGGTATGACTGGGTATAAAAGGAGAATTTCAGAGAGACATCTCAGAGCATCTCAGATGTAAAGATGAGCAGAGCTGCATCCAATCTGCTACAAATTGGTTTTTCAAAATCGTCAAACTATTTTAAAAAAATGTTCCTCAACATAAAGCTGCAAAGACTTTGAAGATTCCACCATCTACAGTACATAATATCATCAAAAGATTCAAAGAGTCAGTAGGAGTGTCTGTGCACAAGGGAAAGTCCCAAGGTCAAAACTGGAAGCATGTGATGTTTGAGTCCTTGGGGGGGGGGCTGGATTAAAAACAGCCATGACATCACTGCATGGGCTCAGGAACACTTCCAGAAACCACTGCCTGTGAGCACAGTTTGCTGTGCAATCCACGAATGTAAGTTAAGGCTGTATCATGCAAAGAAGAAGCCATATGTGGACACAATCTGAGCCGAAGCTCATCAAAAATGATCTGAAGCGAAATGGAAAACTGTTCTGAGGTCAGATGAATCAAAATTTGAAATTCTTTTTGGGAAGCATGGACAGCGTGTCCAGTGGACTTAAGAGGAGAGGGACCATCCAGCTTGTTATAAGCAGGCAGCTCAAAAGCCTGCATCTCTGATGGTACGGGGTTACATTAGTGACTGACGTGGGCAGCTCACACATCTGGAAAGGAACCATGTATGCTGAAGAGCACATAGATGTTTCAGAGCAACATGTGCTCCCATCCAGACAACATCTCCTTCAGGGAAGGACTTTGCATGTTTCAGCAAGACAATGCGAAACCCCATACTGGCATCCATCACAACAGCACGGCTTCACAGAAGAGTCCAGGAGCTGAACTGTCCAGTCCAACCCTTTCACCAACAGGAAACAGTTGTTGCATCATTAAAATGAAACATCTGGCAGTGAAGGCCAGGACTGTTGAGAAGCTTGAATCCTGCATCAGAAAAGAAAGAGACAACATCCCTTCTCCTTAAACTCTAACTGGTTTGAAATTGAATATGGTTTTATGAGATTTGCAAATTATTGCATTGGTTATATTTACATTTTACACTACGTAACAGATCACACATGTGGCAGCTTTAATTTCTTGTTACTTTAAGCTTTTCTGCAGTTGAAAAAGGAACAAGTTGGTTTTCAAATGGTTTTCAGTGTGTTATAAAAGTGGAGTGTGTACAGGGTCACACTTTAGATTACTTTTAACATCTCCATCAAACAGTACCCCCCCCCCCCAAAAAAAACTTCTACCAATGGTTTTGTTTGAATAAATGGTCATATGATCTGATGTCTCACCAGAAATCTTGGATGAAATACAACCTGAATTAAAGAAAAGTTGGGATTTTTTTAAAAAAACTCTGAGTGAAATAAAAAATAAAAGACATGAAGATCACATGAGCCAATATTTTATTCACAACAGAACATAGATAATAACATATGTTTTAAACTGGGGATTTTTACACTTTTATCCACCAGATGAGCTCATTTCAAATCTTGATGTCTGCAACAGGTCTAAAAAAAGTTGGGACAGGAGCAACAAATGGCTGAAAAATAAGGCAGGAAATGTTAAAAGGATCCAGCTGAAAGGACATCTAGGAACTAATGAAGTTAACTGGTATCAGGTCTGCAACATGATCAGCTATAAAGGGATGTCTTAGAGAGGCAGAGTCTCTCAGGAGTAAAGATGAGCAGAAGGCTCTACAATCTGTGAAACACTGAGTAAAAAGATTGTGCAATACTTTAAAAACAATGTTTTCCAACATGAGATTGCAAAGGCTTCGCAAATCAGAGAAACTGGAGACATCTGTGTGTGTCAGGGACAAGGCTGAAGACCTTTACTGGATGATCATGGTCTTCAGACCCTCAGACGACGCTGCTTCACTCATCAGCATGAATGTGTCAGTGACGTTAGTAAACGAGCCCAGAAAACTTCCAGAAACCGCTGTCGGTAAACACGATCCACAGATGCCAACTAAAGCTCTATCATCAAAAGGAAGCCATATCTGAACATGACCCAGAAGCATCGGCGTGTCCTGAGGGTCAAGGCTGTTTCAAAGTGGGAATGTGTTTTGAGGTCAGACGAGTCCAAATTTGACATTCTTGTTGGTAATCACAGACGCCATGTTCTCTGACCTACAGAGGAGGGAGAACTTCCAGCGTGTTATCAGCGTTCAGTTCAAAAGCCAGCATCTCTGATGGTATGAGGGTCCATAAGTGCAGATGGTGTGGACTGCTTGCACATTTTGGAAGGAAATATGAAAGTTGAAAGGTATATAAAGGTTTTAGAGCAACATCTGCTCCCAAAACTGCATCGATCACAACTGCATGGCTTCGTCAGAGACGAGTCCAGATGTTGAACTGACCTGCCTGCAGTCTAGGTCAGATCTTTCAACCTGTAGAGAACATTTGGTGCATCATTAAATGAAAAATACGTTCAAAGTCGACCGCGAACATTTGAGCAGCTGGAAACCTGTATCACCTCGAACATAACCTCGATGCCCAGACGTCTTCAAACTGTTTAGAAAAGAAGAGGAGATGCTCCACCACGGTGAACACAGCCCTGTCTCAAATATTTAGAGACCTGCAGCAGGGGTCAAATTTGAAATGAGCTCATTTTGTGTGTAAAATTTTAACATTTTTATCTTCTGTTGTGATGAAAAACATTGGCTTATGTGATTTGAAAACTCTTTCAAATCAAGTTTTCATTTTAATTGTCACTATCCTCTGTGTTTCAAGTGAAAAACCTTCAGTTTTAATATCTTCCACATCAAACGCTGATGTCACACGTTCTCCACATTGGGGGCAGCATTGTACAACACACTCAAACCCACGAGAGCAGCTTGTAGATCACTGACGGCTCAGTGAGGATAAACTGTGGAGTAAATATTTCACTTAAACGGAAAAGAAAGTTTAGAGCTTTTTAGATTTGAGTATTTTTTAATATTTCACTAAATGGCTCTCTGATGAATCTCTGAGGACAATTATAGATATAATTTAGGGTTTTGGCCTAATACATCATATTTCAATGTAAAAGGGAAAATAAAAAAAAACTTCAAATAATATAATGAACATTTTCCAAACAGAATTTAAAAAAATAATAAAATAAATGCTTCTTAGCTAAAGTTGGACCTGTACAAATCCAGAAAAATTAGAGAAATATATCTTTTCCTAGTTTGTTTTTACTGTGTCTATCAGAAAAAGAGAAAAAAAAGCTTGACACTCGTCTTTTCTCCTGTCTTATAAATCTTTTATGACAAATCACCTCTTTAGCCAAGTTACAAATCACTTTGAGAAAACCTCTTTGTGCAAAGGATGTGATGCTGTTGCCCTTAGCGACTGCCCGTAATTATATTTGCCAGGAGAAAGCGGATTTTACTGGGGAAATGATGCCTTAGTGTTCCATAATGGCTGTTTAGAGGTTTGAGGTGGTATCTGGCCCAGGATGTCATTTCTTTTTTTCTTTTTTTCATCTCTAACAACATTGAGCTTTGACTTTAGCTTCTCATTATAAAGGTTTAAATGTTTCTGATGTCATCAAGCAGCTCCTTTGGTTCTTTTTTGTCATGTGAGTCTCCGGTTTAGTCACATTGTGTCATAAACTTGGCGCAGACGTGGTGACCAGTTACGGAGTGAAATCTGTCTGCACGTGAACCTGCCTTAAAATTGTGAGAAAGGAAAGATAACCCGCGTAGCTGTTGCATATTAACGTATCAGCGAATCTCTTTCCTTTCATTTTCCACGAGAACGTCACGTCTGGTAGTCAAAAGCTTCGTTTCTTTACGTTTTTTGCTCTAGATTTGCGTATAGTGTTGCAACCACAACAAACATGAAGCTGAAATGGAAAAGAACTCAGTAGCAGCCAGGAGCTGCTAATAACACACTTTACTAATTGATCATCGGCAAGTCTGAGCACCTCCGATAAAAGCAGATGTTTGCCGGTCCAGAGCGTTCTTCTGTGTGTTAACACAGTGCCAAGAGGGAAAGACATCAGCAGTTATCTTTGTGAGAAAGATTATTTAAAAAAGTATAAACATTCACAGCAGCTGCCAGTCTTCCCAGGAGTAAATGCCCCAGCAAGTTCACCCCAAGAGCAGACTGAGAAATGCCCGGGGAAGCTGGGAAAAAGCCCAAGATCCCAGACTGCTCAAGTGCATGTCTGTACAGAAATAAAAAAGACCGAACAAGTTTGGGTTGTTTGGAAGGGTTGCCAGGAAAAAGTCAGGCTTCGGTTTGTGATGTTGCAGAACCTTTGGGCCAATCGTCAAAGATCAAAGTGGAGACTGCCGGTCCGCAACGCACGGCGCCGCGCTCTGAGAAAACCAGTCACACGGACATCTTCATACCTACTGTGAAGCATGGGGGTGGAGGGGTGACATTTTGGGGTTGTTTGCAGCCACAGCGCCTTGGTCTCACCGAGTTGAGAGCACTGAACTCCTGTCTGCACCAAAGCAGTCTCCACGTGAGGCCGTCTGTGTGACAGTTGGATCATGCAAGAAAGATTGACCCAAAAGACACCAACAAATCTACAACATCGTGACTGAAAATAAAAGGAATCGAGGAGCTCGAGATGACCCTGTCGAAGTCCAGACCTCAAATACTGTGACGGGACCTCAAGGAAGCTGGGTACATTTGGGGCCAATTCCAATTCCTCCCTTAACCCTCAATCTCAACCCTCAACCCTCAACCCTCAACCCTTAACCCTCAGTCTTTGGCCCTCAATCTCGGCCCTCCAAAGTAAGTGTGAGGACTATCTCGTGACTTAGAAATGGGAGACCCCTTGAGTGCATTTACGTCTTCAGACTGTGGGGGGCGGCCTTACGCCAAAGCTACATCCAGTCTGTCAAGAAAGTGACGACGACGATATAAATATATATAACGAAGACAGTAAGATAGTTTCGTCACATTTATATTTTTATTAACTCCGCAAAAAAATAGGTACATTTGTAGCTCGCTTTTTCGGCGCCATCCTTTACGAAGACGTCTTGGCGAGAATACGCAATGCCTTCTGGGTAGCCCTTACTTCCAAGGGTGGTGCCGGAGAATCTCAATATTGAGGGCGATACGGCCCTCAAACTCGTCCTTCAATTTGACGTTCTTAGAATCGGGACAGGACTTGCACTTAGCGGGAGCGCGCATTTTCGAGACTGAGGGTTGAGATTGAGGGTTAAGGGAGGAATTTGAATTCACCCCAAATCTCGTGGGACTGAAAATAACATTGTAAAGAAGAGTGGGCTTCATTAGTTCACAATAAAGTCAGAGACTCATCGAATCTCACAGAAAATGATTCCTTCAAGTTCTTGCAGCTTGAGGAGGGTCTATGTTTGATCTCTTTCCTGCACCGTTTCTGCATTATAGGTTAGTTTTTGTTAAATCAATAATGACATCATATAAAATCACATGACTGCGTCCTCATTACCGTATATGTTTTAACTCTTTCTTCTAGCTGTAAATAGGTTTTTTCTCTTGCGTCGTTTGAATAAATGCAGGGTTTACGTGGAGGTTCTGTGTTGGTGCATTTATCTATTTTTTTCCATCCTCTCCAACCTGTCAGACTGATTATATAATAACATAATACCAGTGAAGGAGTCATTTTTAGCTCCCATGATTCACAGGCTTTATTGCTCAAGTTCCTTCTATGATATGGGAGTTCACTTTGCTTCATGTGATTATGGGATTTCAACCGTGTCCTCAGCTCACTCTGCCTGTTACATGTCCCTGGAATGTATTTATTTATTTTTTTTTTGCTTGAACTTCACGTATCTCCACGTAGCTGTAAAATCTGCAGACCTGACAGAGACACCGTTATTGTCAAAGCCAGGATTCCAGCTCTGCGTCGACGTTTACTCGAGGAGAGCTTCGCCAGACGGAGCGGGAACATATTTAGTACATCTGCTGCCGAAATTCAAATAAATAGAAAACGGTGGACTCTTGTGTCGGAGGGAGGCTGCGGTGAAGCTTCATGTGACCCGTACGACTGATAAGGAACTAGAAGGCAGTTCCAGTAACTTTGGAGCTCTGGCGGGAGGGGTTTCTTGTACATCCTGCTGGTTTAGGTTCAACCAGGGACCTGCCAGTGTTTATTTAACCTGCTGCTGCTCCTGTTGACTCTGTTCTCCTGTCAGTCAGGTGGACAGGTGTTGTGTCGCAAGCTCACGGCTTCATAGCCTCAAGAATTCCACTTTGTATATTGTTCTGGCAGCTTTTGACTGTTTCTTCTATCTGTTTAGACTGTTTTTGGAAACCTTTCTTTAACTAAAACAAGTTAACAAGGGCGCACAAAATCCTTCACAACAGAACAACGGACGAATTACGCCTCAGATGTGTTCCACCAAAGTCTGCTGGCAAAAAAATACTTAGGAAAAATCACCTCAGCGTGTACAATGAGCAGACCAGTGCAAACATTGTGTGAGGTAATATTGACTGGGTGTACGGTTTCACTGCTCTCCGCTTTATGTGATTTACTGTTTGAATGAGTGCTTTATTGCTGCATTATTTAAATAGAACCCCAGCAATACAAAGCTTTGTTTGACTTTATTTAAGGCACCGTGTCTCTGCAGGATGGTAGTAAATCTGGGTATTGAAGTCGTATCTGACTGACATTCATGCTTCATTATGAGTTAAGAGCCAGAACCATTTAGCTTTTGCGTCACATTCCACTGGATCAGCAGTGTGAGGTGCATCTGGAGCAGTCAGTGTCACTGTTTTATTGTGAGATTTCTCTTTTCTGGTTCTGAACCACAGTGTGTGTTTCCTTTAGGCACTGGGAAGCCGTAAAGAAGTGGGACGAGGCTATCCACCTGACTCCAGACAACCCAGAACTGTATGAAATGAAGTCTCAGGTATATTGTTGTTTGTTGTTATATTCACCGTTAGACTAATCTCCCCACCCCCCCCCCCCCCACCCCCACACACACACCACACACACACACACACATGGAGCCTTTGGAACATGTACCAACATGTTTCAAAAGGCTCCATATGTTTGTCTTGACTTTAAAGGTGGGGTAAGCGATTCCTTACGCTGTCTAATCTTTAAACTTTAGTCACTTTTAGTTCATGATGGGCTTTCTTGGGGAGCTCTGGAGGGAGGGGGAAGGGAAAAATAGCTCACTGTGTTTTATTTCAAATATCAACGGATGTGATCTCATGCCAAAAATCCCTAGTTCTGCCTCTAAATGGTGATAAACAGTTTGTAGCATTATATTCATACCTTTACAAGTCTATTTGCATTTTAAGTGCTATTCCAACTGGCAAAATAATCAAACATGGTTTTTGTATCACAGAAGGCAAAGTTTTAAACTAGAGATATTCCGATACCTTTGGGTTTTTTCTTTCTTTCAGGTATCCATCCCGATATTTGGGTTTTATGGTGTCGGCCAGTTATGAGCACCAATACGACCCCAGTTTTACTTTAGATTTGTCTTATTTTTTTTTCAAACTATGTTTCCTGTTAACCTTGAATGATTGTGAGATGATTGTTGCCAGAGCATTAGTCAGCTTCTCTGGGACATTTCACCTTCATTCAACTGCACCGTGACTCCAAACGTTCAGTTACGTCATCAGATCCAACCTTTTCTCCGACCGTCAGTGGGCTGGTCATCCAGGATAAGGAATTCTCCAGTTTTGTCTGTAACTGCTGCGGCGTTCCGGCTTTGTTTGGGGAATTTCTCTCGTTTCCAAAATGCAAACGGCACAGTTTGCTGCTGAGGTTCCTCTGACTTCCTCTTGGACTTAATAAAGTCCTGGTGTATTGACACCATCAGCTATCGACTGCTCATGTTACATTTGTATGAATATGGGAGTTTGCTATAAAAATGAAGGGACCTACAACAGATCTTGCCGAGCACAGCCAGTCCACAGATTGTACTGTTCCAATACTGGTTTTTGCATGTGAGGGAGGCCTGTTAAACAGCCCAGTAGTTCCAGCCAGATTAATTTTCATTCATTTTCATAAAACTGACCTATAACAGCAGAGTGGGGATCTCCGGTGTGGGGGTTAGGGTTGGAGGTAGCACAATAAAATAGAGGGGCAATTAAAAAGTCTGCATTATCTAGAAAACCATGGGTTTGTTTTTAGGCGTGATCTAGGTCAAGCTAGTTAATTTCAGTACTTGGTCAAGATAAATAGACTTGAACATTGCATAATGTGGGACCTTTGAAAAGAAGACTGAATTCATAACTGATCATCAGGCATAAGAGATAAAAGGGTTTTATAAAAGGATCAAAAGCTGTTCAGAATAAACTGGACCCCCCCCCAGTTTATTCCCAGTTCAACCTGAGAACCAAAAAAAAAGGATAAATTACTTAATTAATTAGATTGTTCAATTATTATTTTTGCCCTCAAAATATGAAAGAAGTTGCTTAACAACAAACCCACAAACATGATGATGGAAAACACTATAAAGTGTAGGCTACCTCAGTTTCTTAACTAAAAGACTATGTCTCATTTACTCTACTACTGATCAATTGCATACCAGTAAATTACATAGTAGGCGTTACCTTTTTGACTGGGCGGACTGGTCATCAATCACCTCAGAGTGACAGCTGTCAAGTGAAGCTACGTGAGCTTGGAGTCCAGATGACAGGCAGTGCGCCCATTGGTCTTTATTTATTTATTTAGTTAGCTTAAATACCTAATGTTCTTTTTTTTCTTTTATAGACAACGTTAAACATAATGTTGATTAGTGTGTGCGTGTGTCACTTTAATGAATTGGCGAACCAAAAAAAAAAAAAAAAAAGCAGTGAGAGGTCGCACTGTCTGGTCAAAACAAAAGCACCGGGTCTATTACGAATAAAGTTTACCAGAATCTCTACTGACTATAAATAATTACGGACCGACATAAAAGCGAGCGGAGGAAAACTTGTATTGAAGTGAGACGAAACGTGAGTGATCGACAGAGAGGTTATCACTGTGTGTGTGTGTGTGTGTGTGTGTGAAAGAGAGAGAGAGGTGGCGCAGAATGCACTACAGGCAAACAGCGCAGCACTAGAGAATCAACATTAATTCATTATAACACAAACCTATGTGCGCTGATCAGTTCTCAAGCGCTGCCGTGTCGCTTGCATGCATTGCATTTTTTTTTTTTTTGCCCGACAGTTTTTTTTCCCGACATTGTAGCCCGGGCGCTCGAGATTTCAGGCCAGGCGGGGCGCCTGGCCAAATAAGGTCTGCAGGAAACCATGCGCTAGCAGCTACCCATAAATTGCGGATATAGGAACCTCCGCTAACCGCTAATGCAATCTTCTGCTCCCTAAAGCTGCTACCCATTATTCCCTTACTTAAATTGTAGGTGGGGCAATGGGCGTGTCCTTTGCCCTTTCCGCAAACTTGGTATCTTGTGATCGTGGGTTGCGGGTGGTCTGACCACCCGCAACCCGCATGTCTGCGCGAACAAGAGCGCATCCAAATGGCATCAATGTGCATCCACCTGGTCACATGTGCACGTGCACAAACGGCTCTACCTCTCGAATTAACTCTTGTATAAAAAGCGTGATTTGGCCTCAGTTGAACCCCTGAGAAAATAGCCAGAGATCGTCTTAAACGGCTTGCTCGCCAGTTAAACCATAGACGACCAGAGCGTGTTTACCCGGAGCGCACCAACTATCTGGGACTTTCAGGTAGAGCTGATAGGAATTGTCTGTGTAAAAATATTTGTATGTATATGTCAGTGTAGAGGAGGAGGAGGAAGGAAGAGGAGGAAGCTCTACAGCAGAGTCCCAGACGAGCTGCACGAGAGCTGCTCCGATCTGGATGAAAAGACGCTCCATAGCGGTTAGCGGGTAGCGCAACCTGCTCTGAAAGACAATGGCTACTGACGCACTAATTGGTTTAACAGGTGGAACGCCCTAACCACTCCTATACATAATGTAGCAGGTAGCGCAGGTGGGATAGCGGGTTTAGCAAGGTAGAAGATTGCGTTCTCTGCAGGGAAACGCCCCTCCCATTACCCGCTATCCCTAAATAGCGGCTTTAGGAGATCTTGCCCATGGTATCGGAACATCTCTAATAGATATCCTAACAGCAAATGCGACTGGCTATCACAGAAGAAACTAGTGAAATCAGGCTCAAGGGCTTATGTCCAGTCTGGTGCTGGTGAAGTTAAGGAAATAATTTGTACCACAAATATCTTTCCAACCTATGTGACTGCAGGAAGACATGAGGATGAGGAGTAGGAATATGTGATGAGCATCGGCTTTGTGTAATTGTTGTTTTGAGATCGTTATGTAACTGCACCATCCATCCATCCATCCATCCATCCCATCAGAGTGCATAAGCACTTTTTTTCTCAAATACAATAATCTTTTTATTTTTTAATTTTTAAACCAAATTTATAAAATAAGAAAGAAACCAATGAATAACCTCTATAATTGCTTCACGGTGCTTTTCAATTAATCTTGGAGGGATTTTTTAAACAAAAGCCAATCATTAAGTGGTCAGTCTTAAACTGCAGACTTGCTTCCCAAAAGCACATTAAGAAGATTGATGGAGTTTGCTGTTCTGGTTTAAGTGATGTTGACAAGTGATCTGCTCAGCACCATTAACCAGCGCTAGTCCATAAGAGAGATGCTGCGAAGTGAAACGAACGCTGCCCGTAAGTGACATCAGCTTCACGTCTGGCTCTCTGTTGGCTCCGATTTCTGACAGATTTGTTGAAAAGAAAGAGATTGAAAAGGAAAAATTTGAGAGCGGCAGTTTCACAAGCTCATAGAACAAACCTGAGTGTGAGGAAAAGGGCTGGAATCAGAGAACTGGACATCTGGTGGATTACAAACAATATACTCCTGATTGAAATAAAGTGGAAAGAGCAAGTACGTGAACCATTTGGAGTTAAATGGGTCGACGCATTAATTTGCTATGAAATGTACCCTGGTCTTCATCAAGTCACAGTAATTGACAAACACAATGCGCCTATGCTGATAAAACACAAACAATTATGGTTTCTTGTGTTTATGTTGAACACACCCATTAAACATTCACAGCGTTGGAGGAAAAAGTATGCGAACTCTTGGCGTTAAAAGCTTGTCGAAGCTCCTTTGCCAGCAGTGACGTCAGACGAGCGTTCGGACCTGCGCAACGTTCAGGACACATGTTGACCATCACTCTTGACAGAACTGCTTCAGCTCAGGAACATTTATAGGTTTCATCGGTTATCTGGTGTGAATGGTTCTTTCCCAGTCATTCCTCCGCCGGTTGTACTTTTCTAAACGAGGAGCGCTCATAAATATGGCTGTCAGCCTCGGACTTTACAACATTAATGCCTTTTATGGACTTTTATTCTCACAATATGCAGAGACTTTTAAACTACGTGTTTAAAACAAGAGTTGAAATACAAATTAACTGTCTTAGTCAATGGGCATTTAGCAGATTTAAGCTTCAAATTGTGTTTCTCAGATAACAGAAACGTTGCAGTCGTCTGCAGCAGAGAATTTTACTGAGAAAGAGAAGTCATTTCACTTCATGTCTTGAATGCTTACAAATACAGAAAGCTACGCTGTTGAATATCTGCAGTGAGTCCTGGTCATGCAGGGAACAGAAGAGCCATCGTCTGATATATTGGTGTAAATGCCTATTGAGATTCTCTCATTATTCGTCCGTATGTCTTTTGATTCGTAACTATTTCTGCATACTTTATGCTGTTTTTACCATTCCTGTTCGAAAATGTTCAGCTTTTTCTGGAGATTCCTGCTTTGTCTTTTTTTGTGTTTCAAATATTTATACTTTTAAAAATATTTAAACTTTTGAAAACATTTTTTGTGCCTTTTGAAAATGAATGGAAAGCTCTTCGAATCTTGTTAAAACTTTTTGCTCTTTCAGAGCTTACTACTTCAGCATACTTTTAGCTAGAAACATCATTCAAACTTCAAAATGTTCACCAACAATTGGGCTATTCCCATATGTCAATATGGCAGTTTAGGTTTTATGATCTTTTCTGTCATAAAACATATATCCTGGGTATTGGGAGCAAAGGTTATGTGACCAAATGCGTGAGCATTTTCTCACATTTGACAATTTTTTCTGCTTTCAGCTTGTTTTACTCCCTCAATACTCAGACTTCAGGCACAATTCATACATCAAAACCTAGGAAAATGTTTCCTTTTCTAGACAGCATGCCTACAAAGGTTCTGCGACTTGTAATATTTGAAATACAAGCCTCAGAGTCCAAACACTGATCTTAATCTCGCTATACTTTTGAATGGCTCCGGCGCAACTTCTTTTTTTTTTTTTTTTTTTTACAAGTTCAGAAATGAAGACCATTTTTAAACTGTAAACTGTGTTCTCAGTTTTTGGATTTGAAAAATACAATTTACAACGTTGCGTTCCCTTTCTCTTGTTATGCCCTCTCTACCTTTAAGATTATGCTGTGAATGTAAAACTGACATGGAGGGTTGCTTGCAGCTGAACCGGCTCTGTTGGCTCCCTTAGATCACAGGCCAACTATTTGATTTTGTCTTAAGTGATAAAGTCTGATAAAATTACAGAGAACCTGAAGGTTTTTATCTGAGTGTTATTATCTGGCATGAGCTTCAGATGAATGATTGGGATCAGTTCGTTCACCCAAAAGATTTTTCTTTTTCGTCATTTGTGACCCACGCATGAAGGACTCAGAAAATAGGCAATGTGACCTTTGACCCACGACGTTGTAGGCGGGTCAGTGGGGTTGTCAGCCTGGCAGCAGGACCACTGCAGGTGAATCGAGGCTAGGGATGATTAGCATGTTTAAGTGTCAGCCTGGCCTGGCTTGTTACGGGCAAAAGATGTGTTTAATGTGAGTAAATATGTCTGAAAGGGTATAAATAAACGAGGAGAAAATAGCAGCTTATTGTGACTGTGTTCCAGTGCTTGTTAGCTGCTAAGCTACATTAGCATGAATGCTAACTTCACAGTTAGAAGGCTTGTTGTGCAGTTTTTTCTAATGTTTTAGTCTTTTTATGTCAATGTGCACAAGTGTATGAAAAGAAGATGATGTGCTATATTTGTTTAAACTTGATTTTTGGAGAAAAAAATAAAGATTAGCTTTTATTTTCAGCTCAGCTTGGTTGAAACCTTGACTGCACTTCTGCTAGAAGTAGTGCCAAACACCATGGAGAACTAAGAAAATGATATCAGAGACAGTAAAACGTTTCACAAATATGGGATTTACAGTTCAGGAAAGGTTCCTGAATGAATCCATGCTTTCATGTTGTTGACCCCAAACTCTGACCCTACCAACAGAATATCACAGCAGAGATCGAGACTCATTAGATCAGGCAGTGTTTTGGCTCAGAAGCTCACCAATTTTGGTGAGCTTTTTTGAATTGAAGCCTCAGTTTCCTGTTCTTAGCTGACAGGAGTGGTACCTGCTGTGGTCTTCTGCTGCTGTAGTCCATCCACCTCAAGGTTCGATGTGTTGTGCGTTCAGAGATGCTCTTCTGCAGACCTCAACTGTAACGAGTGGTTATTTGACTTACAGTTGCCTTTCTAACAGCTGTAACAGTCTGGCCATTCTCCTCTGACCTCTGACATCAACAAGGCATTTGCGCCCACAGAACTGCACCTTTTGTCTTTTTCAGACCATTCTTAGTAAACCCTGGAGATGGTTGTGGTGAAAATCCCGGTAGATCAGCAGTTTCTGAAACACTCAGACCAGCCCGTCTGGCACCAACAACCATGACACGTTCAAAGTCACTTAAATCACCTTTCTTCCCTATTTTGATGCTGGTTTGAACTGCAGCAGATTCTTGACCATGTCTAGCTTTCTCTGTTGCTGCTCCCAAACTCTGGAATAAGTTACCCCTAAATGTCAGACAGACCTCTTCTTTTCCTGTTTTTAAATCTCTTTTAAAAACATTTTTACTCTTTGGCTTTTAATTCACTGTGATCTAGTATTTTATGGCACTTTAAGTGCGTCAGTGGTGAACCTGGTATGTACGTTTGTATGTTTTTATCTCTAACTTATTCTCTTAACCCATTTCTGTTTTAATGTGCAGCACTTTGGCTACCGCTGTGGTTTTTAAAACGTGCTCTATAAATAAAGTTGATTGATTGATTGATTCTTTCTAAGAGTTTAAATATCATTGCTGCACAGCACTTCAGTGCATGTAGAGTCCAGTGCATCAGTGCACGGCACGCTGCTTGTAGCTTATCAGATGATGCAATGAAAAATAATTGTTGGAATGTATCTACATTTTTTCAGTTCATAGAATATGTACAAACGTAAATTAGTTAAACACAAAATCTATCTGCATATCAGAAAACTGGCAGGCAAGAAATTAAAGGACAACTGTGAAAAAAATGAAGATAAGTCACTTTGTTTTCAATACCCTGAAAGAGCAACAACATAAAAGTTCATACAAGCTACAGAAAACAGAAGATTGATTAAAATCATAAATGTGAAAAACAGTCATAGACATTTTACATTGAAACACCTCAGAGATTTATTAACATTTATACAACAAAAAAGTCATCATGAAAACACACAAGAAATATGGGAGATAATAAATTTCCAATTTACAGTTGGTGGGGAGATGCGGAGCGATCACCACCTTGTTCTTCTGTCTCTTCTCTTCTTTCCCTCATATTTCAGATGTCTCTTTTCTTTCTTGTTGTTGTCTTTCTTTACCTCCTTGCTTTTATTCTCTTCTCGTTTTTCTTCTCCTCTCTTCTCCTCAGTCTTTCTGTCTTTAATGTTCTTTGAAAAGACGCGTCTCCTGTCCTGTCCTCTGTCCTCCTGGATTTCTCTTTTGTCTCGATCCAATCCATTCTTTTCCTTCACCTCCACTTTGACCCTGAATTGATCGATCAGACTTTTCTCCTTTTCCAGACTTTCCCTCATGTCTTCCAGTTCTTTATGTTCTTTTTCTAAGTCCATTCTAATTTCAGCCATTTGTAATTTTTCCCTCCTCAAAGTCTCCTCAAACTCAACTAGTCCTGCTAGAATCTTTAGTTTGTCTTGAACCTGCTGCTTCTCTTTCTGGAGTTTCTTTTCTTGGCTGGTCATCTGGATTTTCTTTTCCTCCATCTCAGCTTTCTCCAGGTTCGGTTTCTGCCACATCGTTTCCAATTCTTTTCTTTTCTCCTCCAAGTCAGTAGTTGCTGCCTGCAGCTTTTCCATGTCCTTCTGTTTTCTTTCTCCAAATTGTCGCAGCTGTTCTTGAAAATCTTGCTCTTTTTCTCTGAAGATTTTCTTCTCAGTTTTTAGTTCTGGCAGCGTCTCCTCCAGTGTGAGCCTTGACCCACCCTGTCGTTGATCTTGCTGATGCTCCAGTGCCAATTTCGACTTTTCCAATTCGTTGTTTTTCTCTGTTGACCTCATGTTGTTCAAACATGAGGTCACATGGGCCAAACTCAAAAGTGCTCCATTCTTTTCCGGTACCAGCTGACACCGGGCGACCCAGGATGGTATTTTTGGCTGAGCAATGACTGATGGGAGGGGAGCCTGTCCAGCGTTCAATTCAAAGTTATACATAGACGACAGACAGAAACATAGACGAGTCAAATCTTGAACATTGTGTCTCCCTTTTGTTAATATATATCAATTATTTAATTAATTGTGTTAATTTATTCTGATAATGTCCAGTCATTTTGGCGTGACATGTTCAATTGGTTTTCTTTCCAATACAATCTAAACGTACAACCTGACTGCATCTTAGCTGTGTTTAGCTTCTCTAACAGGACGGTAGCCCTTCCCTCTCATCAAAAACACATCCTTCAGATAGTTATGCTTGCAGCTAAAAAACGTGTGTTATTAAACTGGAAGTCACTCCTCCCCGTGTTTCAATAGTAATGGATTGACCTCCATTGCTAAGATGGAGCAATGAAGGTCAATTACAAAGTCAGTTTTGTTTGTTTGTTTGTTTTTTCTTCTTTTTGCTCTGACCTCAGGTGTCACTGGAAGCATTTCAAAAGCGGAACACTTGCCAGCGCCGCCTCCTTGGCTGGATTTGTTAGTTTACGAGTTTAGCCGAAGGTTTTTTCGATCACGTGAATCACGCAGAAGTCTGCTCCTCTGCACCACCTACTGTTGGGCCACTTTGAGACAGTTTTGTGATATTATCATCCTGATGGATGCGGCTCACTCCATATTTTAGCTTTTATCGCCTCCTCTTTTGTTCTGTTTTCATTTCTTTGCATATTTGCGTCTTGGAACCATTTACTCTTAAATTTTTGTGTGCAAATCAGTGAAACAAGATTCCAGTACTGTGTTTGGTAAAAGGGAAGAAGCCAGAAGGCGTAGGCAGACAATACAGAGCCCTTTCCATTATTTATCCATTTACAATAAAAGCTCTCATTTGTAGCCCGAGTCATTCACATCGCATTGAGGATTGGATGCTTAAAATGATATTATCCATTACAGGACATTTGAGAAGGAAATCATTAGAGGACCAGGTCCAGGGAATCACCAGTTCTAACGGAAAATCATGAAACTGGATTTTTGTTTCTCAGATTCAAGTAAAGTGTGTTTTCACACATATTCAACATCTCTCTTATCAGTTCTAACTATCAGTGTTGATGTTTTCTTGATATCATTACCGAAAATGAGCCGGCGCTCATCAATTCCACATTATTGGCTCGGATGAGGACTGTGGTTACACTGACACTCGTCATTCACTTCGCCTCGGCGCTTTCTTCCTATTTAAATCAATCAGCAGTTGTGCCAAACACAACCAGCCTTCCGCATGCCAGAAGCTGACATGACTTGTGCAGCTTTCACCACAACCTCCATCATGTTTTCAGCGTTCTCACATCCTGCTGATGGTGAGAAATGTCAGCAAATTTGAGATGAAAAGACAAACGGTTTTGCTAATAAAAAAACCTTGTTTCAGTGTTCCAGTTACTTTACACAAATGCCTCTATATAGTTTATTTCTTCCATTCCTGTCACTTTTTAGTAAAGTTAGGTCCAGAAGTATTTGGACAATGGCAGAGGTTTTAGGATTTTTTTCCCCTCCTTTGTATACGAGGACAGTGGATATGAAATAAATCCACCCAGATATGATTAACGTATAGGATTTCAGCTTTAATTTAAGTGGTCATCGGAATTTAAAACAAGTACCTCAATTTTCAGGGGCCCACCGGTCAGGTGTGGTCCACTTCCTCCTAACTTCAAGACAGATGATGCAGATAAAAATGTCATCAGGGCCCCAATCTTCTGCCAGATCTCCTAAAGCTGTTATTTAGGGATAGCGGGAGGGGTGTTCCCCCGCAAAGAACGCAATCTTCCACCTTCCTAAACCCGCTATCCCACCTGCGCTACCCGCTATATTATCCATAGGAGTGGTTAGGGCGTTCCACCTGTTAAACCAATCAGTGCTTCAGTAGCCATTGCCTTTAAGAGCAGGTTATGCTACCCGCAAACCACTATGGAGCGTCTTTTCATCCAGATCGGAGCTCATTTTCATCCAGCTCTCATGCGCAGCTCATCTGGGACTCTGCTGTAGAGCTTCCTCCTCTTCCTTCCTCCTCCTCCTCTGCACTGATAAATACACAAAAATATTTTTACACAGACAATTGCTATCGGCTACCTGAAAGTCCCAGATAGTTGGTGTGCTCCCAGTAAACATGCACTCGTCGTCTATGGTTTAACTGGCGAGCAAGCCGTTTTAAGACAATTTCTGCTATTTTCTCAGGGGTTCAACTGAGGCCAAATCACATTTTTCATACAAGAGTTAATTCAAGAGGTAGAGCCGTTTATGCACGTCCACATGTGTCCAGGTGGACGCACACTTATGCCATTTGGATGCGCTCTTGTACACGCCAACATGCGGGTTGCAGGTAACGGGTGGTCTAACCACCTGCAACCTGCGATCGCAAGATACTGAGTTTGCAGAAAGGACAAAAGACACACCCATTGCCACACCTACAATGTGAGTAAGGGAGTCTGGAGTTCTGGAATCAGATTATTTGGACAGATCAAACCAAGATAAACTTGTATCAGAATGATAGGGAGAGAAAAGTGTGGAGAGTGAAAGGAACAGCTCATGATCCAAAGCATGTGCCAAACACGGTGGAGGTTGTGTCATGACACGGGCATGTGTAGCTGCCAGAACGGGCTTAGTGGGGTGCACTGATGACGCGACTGCTGATAGAAGATGAATTCTGAGCTGTACAGTCTCTGCTCATCTTCAAATGTTTCAAAACTGACAGCTCGATATTTAGCAGTTAATGAGTTCAGTTTGTTAATTGTGGGGACGTATAAATGAACAAGTTAATCTAGAGCTCACGACTGTGTTATATTTCTGCATTGTGTAATTTATGTTCAAATGGTGGATGAGTCAGCTCAAGAGAGCTGCAGAGATCCAGTTTCCAGTTTCCGATCTGGCTGTCGACCAGAAGTCCAAAAACGGAAAGATATTCAAACAAATTGAAAAGATAAAAACCAAAAAATTTTAAATGATATCAACAATTCCGTGTCTTCATCATCTTTGATGCTTACATGTTGGGTTTGTGGTGGATTTTGAGACATGTTACAGATTTTGCTTAGCAGATCTCCGTTTTGCTCATGACCTGCATGCGTACGGACACTCTTGTAAAATCTTTAACCCTGTTTATTTTCGCCTGCAGGTACTGACCATTCTGCACGAAGTGTTTCCAGCAGTGAAAGCAGCAGAGATGGCTGTGAAGCTCCGCCCGCTGTGGTGGGAAGGGTGGCAGACTCTGGGCCGTGCA
The DNA here is from genome assembly GCA_018398805.1 of Hirundichthys speculiger. Taxonomy (NCBI): domain Eukaryota; kingdom Metazoa; phylum Chordata; class Actinopteri; order Beloniformes; family Exocoetidae; genus Hirundichthys; species Hirundichthys speculiger. Next base: position 942,461 of record JAGFBZ010000155.1, read on the forward strand.
CAACTCAATCTGGGGGAGGTGGACTTGGTGAGTGTGATTAGAGAAGAATAACAGACGAAGTGGCGTCATTACAACGGCTCTAAAACTGCTAATGATCATCAACCCATCAGATGACTTGTTACACAGAATTGTCTGGAAGTTCGGGAAGGGCGGGCGGTGACACAAGTTCCACTGATCTTCACTTGCTGGATTGATTTTCTCGTGAAAGGAAGATGAGGCTGTTTGCTGGAACTATTAAAACTAAGTGCGTCAGGTGGTTGTTGTCATTGTGAAGTGGCGTAGTTTCAGCGTCAGCTGACTCTTGACTTTCATTCGAGTCATCACCGCATACACACGGAGGTGAAACCAGAAGTTTACGTGCACTGTATAAAAAGACACAACCTTTTTTTTTCCTCTCTGTTTGACATTAAATCAGACTAAACCTTTCCTGTTTTAGGTCAGTTCGGATTACCAAAATTATTTCTTTTTGCTAAATGCTAGAATAACAGAACTAATTTTTAAAAATATTTTTTTAATTTTAATAGTTTTTTTCTCATTACCTTCTTCAGTCAGAAGTTTACATACATTTCCTGAGTATTTGGTACCATTGCCTTAAAACTGTCTGACTTGGGTCAAACATTTTGGGTTTCCCTCTACAAACTTCTCACAATAGTTTTCTGGAATTTCGGTTCATTCCTCCTGACAGAACCGTCTGGTTTGTTGGCCACTTAACTCCCACACACCTTTTCAACTCTGCCCTCAAATTTTCTACAAGATAGAGATCAGGGCTCTTGTGACAGCCTCTCCAAAACATTGACTTTGTTGCCCTGAAGCCACAGTCTAGCTAATTTGGCGGTATGTTTAGGATCATCATCCACTTAAAAGACCCATTTGCACCCAAGCTTTAACTTCCTAGCTGATGTCTTGAGATGTTGCTTCAACATTTTCTTCTTAATGTTTTTCTTTTTTTTTATGATGCCATCTGTTTTGTTGAAATGCACCAGTCCCTCCTTCAGCAAAACACTTCCACAACATGATGCTGCCACCCCCGTACTTTACAGTTAGGATGGTGTTCTCAGATTTGCAAGCTTCCCCCTTTTTCCTTCAAATGTAATGATGGTCAATCACTTCAATTTTAGTTTCATCAGACCTCAGGACATGTCTCCAAAAATTAAGGTCATTTACAAACTGTAATCTGTCTTTTTGATGTTGCTTTTGGAGTAATGTCTTCTTTCTGGCTGAGTGGACTTTCAGCCTATTCTGGTACCGGACTTGCTGGTAAGAGAGTGTCATCATCCTCACTGAAACCACTGTGGATAATGACTCTTACTAGCTTCAGCCAGCATCTTCACAAGGTGTTTTGCTTTTCTTCAGAGGTTAAGCATATTTCACCAAACCACGTCCATCTCATGGTGTTTATATGTGCGTATAATTGTTTGAACGGATGAACGTGGAACATCTCCATCACAGTTTTCAACTATAACTATATTCAACTTTCAACTAAAATGAATACATTTGGTCAGTGAAGGTGCTGGAAATTCTTGCCTCCTGTGTGTCAAATTTTCCTCGTCTGTTAAACAGTGGTTCAAACAAACCGACAAATAACAGATTGAAGGTGCTGCATTTAATTTTTTTAAATTCACAACTTTTCTTGAAATGCAGTTTTCATGTCATTGCCTGTAAATCAGCTGCCTCAGTGGTTCGAGAAGCCGTTAAAACACTTTACATAATTCTGTTTACTAATCTTTTTGAGCCGTCTCTTTGACGAGGGGCCTCTGTCAAAGCACACCCCGTTGCCCGGGGCTTAGACGATTGCATAAATTACCTCAGAACACGCCTGGACCTGTGGCTGCATGAAACCTTCGGATCACAGTTGCATTGTTCGCCCTTTGAGAGCTGAAATCGGCTGAAATCAGAAACCCTTGAGGCTAATGTCGCTCAGAAAGCAGGAGACCTGTCCAACAACACCAAAAAAAAAAACAACAATGACAAGTGTTGAAAGTTACTTGAGCTTAAACTAATCCAAATATAGACACACACCCCTGATATAAGGGACCATTTGGGAGGGAAATAACAGGAATGTATTTTTAGCATGACTTGTTCAGATGAGTTTTAAAACTTGGTGTGCACCAACATGTTTGAGCAGTGCCTTCAGTTATGCCTCATTTTCATTATATTTCAAAACTTTTTTTTTTTCTTCCCTTCCCATATAGACGTTAAACTCATTTAAAGAAATGAAAGCTATACACTGCATGTATTTGTACCAAAACTGACTGGATGGGACAGATCACCTTTTATCATTTCCTTGTAATGGTTAAGTTGTGATTTTTCTGGAAAGGCTGGTGTATTTCTGGCAGTGATTTTTTTTTTCTTATCAAACGGGCAGTTTAATCAGTTTAATCAGGAGTCTACTCCAGTTTACCCATCATAGACACTTACTGCATCTGTTAACTCTTGGTTACCTGGGCTCGGGTCTCATAGAACGTGGAAAGCACTGTACTCTGGTTTTGGACCGGCTTTGCTCCAAGTTCATGTCCCACAGGCAGCGATTGGCCTGTTCGACTGGATTCGTAAGACACAACGAACTCAAGAAGTTTTTGAGATTACATGACCGTTGCACAGGGACTCTGCTCGTTTCAAAGCTTATATCTCGCCATGTCCCGTTCTTTCACGGATTAGACATTTAGAGAAGAGAGTGCTGTCAAATAAAATGTGTTTTTTGAGTTTTGACTGACCCTTTCCTCGTACATGCTTCAAATCTCTTCTGAAACCCTTTGAGCTGTTTACCTACGGCCTCCACAGGTTAACGCAATGTTGATGTCAGAGTCTGAGCCTGTTGGTTGTGTTTTATTTTGAAATTTCAAAGGATTCTCTCGGCCATATTCATGTCTGACTTCCTGGCAACTCAATGTACTGTGTGTAAATTGTCGCAGTCTAACAGCAGCCGAAAAGCAAAATTGATCCCAGATTGCTCCACCAGAGACAAAATTGCAACTACTCTTATTGACTTTAATGGCAGCACTACGAAGTGGTTGGCATCGTACTTCCATTCTACTTTGGTTCCTCCTTTTGGACTTTAGCTTCAGTTAGCTTTAGTCACAGCCCAGGCTCCTCTTCCAGCCCTTCCAGGAGGATACCAAGGTGCTTCCAGACCATCCAAGAAATAAAATTTGTCCATTGTGTCCTGGGTCTGCCTCAGGACCTTCTCCTGATTGGACGTGCCCAAAACGCCTCCCTATAGATCCATCCAGGAGAACATCCTAAACAAATGCTCAAACCACCTCAGCTGGCTCCCCTTGATGTGGAGGAGCAGTGGTTAGTCCTTCTTGGATGACTGAAATTCTACATCTACAGGCTCAAATACACTGCACAATCTCTACTCATATAGGATTATTACGTCTCACACCGTACAACTTGCATCTGCTTGATCTTGGGTACGACATCAAGAATGGCATGTTTAAATTATACGACGATGAGACCTCCTGAATGCATGTAAAGTGGCGTCATGACCACACGCTGATAGCAAACAAGCTAAACAAGAAAATGAACCACACTTTAGTGGTAGCTTTTATCTGTGCCAAAATGTTTTTTTAAAAGAGCTGGCAAAGAACATCTCTGGATTGGCACCATTTCATGTTGCATTTGAACTGACAAGTCAGTTAATTAAATTTATAGGATGTCTGACACTGTTGAGAAATGATCTACAGGACCAAGGGAATACCCAAAGGGACACGGTCAAACGTCCTCTCCGAGCCAACCAAGTACAACTTCGATTCCCAAAAGGTTGGGACGCTGTGCAGAATGTAGATGAGAACAGAATGCAATGAATAGAAAATCTTATAAACCCATATTTTATTCCCAATAGAACTTATCAGATGTTGAAACTGAGACATTTTACCATTTCATGGAAAATATTAGCACATTTAGGCCCTGATTGTACACTTCTCGCTAGCCGCTACCCACTAACCGCTACCTGCAAATTGCAGGTTTAGGAACCTCCGCTAACAGCTAATGCAATCTTCCGCTCCCTAAAGCTGCTACCCATTATGCCGATTCCCTTACTCCCATTGTAGGTGTGGCAATGAACGTGTCTTTTGCCTTTTCCGCAAACTTGGTATCTTGCAATCACAGGTAGCAGGTAGCGAGTGGTGCAGACCACCCGCTACCTGCGCGTCCAAATGGCATAAATGTGCGTCCACCTGGTCACATGTGGATGTGCACAAACGCCTCTACCTCTCGAATTAACTCTTGTATAAAAAGCGTGATTTGGCCTCAGTTGAACCACAGACGACCAGAGCATGTTTACTAGGAGCGCACCGACTATCTGGGACTTTCAGGTTGCCGATAGGAATTGTGTAAGAATCTTTTTATGTATATATCAGTTCAGAGGAGGAGGAGGAAGGAAGAGGAGGAAGCTCTACAGCAGAGTCCCAGACAAGCTAGGCAGAAGAGCTGCTCCGATATGGATGAAAAGACACTCCCGCGGGTTGCGGGTAGCGCAACCTTTTCTTAAAGGCAATGGCTACTGACGCACTGATTGATTTAACAGGTGGAACGCCCTAACCACTCCTATGAGTAATGTAGCGGGTAGCGCAGGTGGAATAGCGGGTTTAAGCAAGGGTGGAGGATTGCGTTCTTTGCAGGGAAACGCCCCTCCAACGCTACCCGCTATCCCTTAATAGCAATTTAGGAGATCTGGCGGAAGATCGGGCCCTTAGACTTTGATGGCAGCGACACATCTCGAAAAAGTTGGAACAGAGACAACTGGAGACCAGAAAAGTAACTGGTGAAAATCAAAAGTGCAGCGTTCCCAGGACGTAACCTGCGGTGTTCCTCCTGAATCAGAAGTCCGTCCATCAACCAGACTCTCTTCTCCAGCACCCCAACGTAGACCTCACCAGGGAGATGGTGCTTTATTTTTTCTTTCTCTCTTTTTAATTTTACAGGTGCGGAACGTTAAACATGAGTTGTACGCAACGTGAGATTTCCATAAAGAGTAGGTTCAAGACGTTGATGTAGGCTCAAACGTTCACGTATAAATAACAATCAAATCCCAACAAAAAGTTGCATTTCGGGTCTCTTTAAGGGTCACATTTAACTGAACAAGTACAAGATAATATAGTTTTCACTTGTACTCTAGTGTGGTGAAGGTTTCCTCCTGTCTGCAGTCAGCTGTGCGCCAATATATTCTGGTTATTCTGGCTCACCATTATGACTCACAACATCCATATTGACAGAATAGAAACCTTAAACTTTATCAGGCTGTAGCCTTTTATTTTTAGTTCTGGTTGATTGCAGAAGTTTAATCTGTCTATACTTAGCCAGAGATGATTTGTTCCCCACAAGAAATATTATGTATTCTCTCTTCCTGGACAACGAACTGTTCAAATGTAGCTCACGGGTGTAAATTCAGTGCATTTGTCAGAGTTGTGTTTAGAGAACATGGGGAATCCTTAAACACAGTAATGTAAAAATCACATTAGCACAGGTGCAGATATCGCCTTTTAATCACTTATGGAAGAAGCATTTCAGACAGAGGAGCCCTGTTCAGACGCTGCAGTAAACACACTCTGAGAAATCAGTGAAAGTCGTGGTCACCGCCGAGTGCACGCGTTCACACCTAGGATTGAAAGATCAAACGTTGAGGTGTCTTGAGTGATTAAATCTGACCTTTCTGCTCTGCATGCAAATAAACAAACACCTTGTTTTCACTGTCACAGTGACGTTAGTCAAAGATCAATATCTTTGGAGTAGAGGTCTTCACGGGTCCACTTTTATGGACCCGAACCCAAATGGACCCGTGAAAATTTGACCTGAAACAGACCCGACCCGAGCTATTATCATAAGTCCAGGAGTCTGAACCCAAATCGACCCACAATATTTGGACCCGTAACCGACCGGACCAGAGTCTTTAGTTTCCGACCATGAACCAAACAGAGTTACCTGAATAGAACCGAGACAATACAGCCCATAGTTGCTCATGTTAAAAGTTGTCTAGTGTTGAATAAAACTTGATTTTCTTACCTAAAGTTGTCTTCTTTTACCCGGTTCAGTTGCTACATAGGCTACGTGATGGAAACAACAATAAATTCACGTCGTTATTTTCTTTGTGGATACAGATGCTATTGGTAGCAACTGCTAACGCTAATAGCCTACACCGGTCAGGACGTGTCGTAAATATGTTCTCTCATCCAGTGTTGTCATGTTGGCGATCCCTTGTGTTTTACAGCTGCCGGACATACCGCTAATAACACGCTACGCCAACATAATTGTTTCATAACAAACACGCCACGTTAATTAATAATCATTTAACTGCCCCGAGTCCTGACATTGGCTGCCACCACCAATATCTTTACCTCTCTCGAGTAAACGCGGACCCAGCCTGTCAGAGAGCACCGACCGGACCCGAGACTAACTGTACTGATTCCGACCCGAACCCGGAATCTCGTCTTTTGAATGGACCCGAGACTCGATTTGGGTCGGGTCAGAACCTCGGGTTTCCGGGTTGTTCCGAAGACCTCTACTTGGAGTGTTTTTTTTCCCCAGTCTTTTCCAAACCCAGTTACTCCAAACCTGGACCGAATTTTACCTCGAACAAGAGTCAAATTTGACACGCTTTTTTAAAAATTGCATTGTAATGGTCCCTCTAAATTATACTGATATTTGCATGTTTTTTTTTCAGTACCTTCCAGACCGTGTAACCAAACTCCACATTAAAGCCAAACTGTAGTACTTCGACTGACAAATACTTAATATTATTATACATTTTTTTTTTTCCATCTTTCTAAGACCTGAAACCTGTGCTTAAATGTTTGTCTTGTTGTTCAGTTTGGCCATAACTTGCATGTGATGTGTAAGTTATGAAAAATTACATGTGGATTGTTTTTTCTCCATGAAAATATGATAAAATAGAAGCCAAGGTCAGTGTGATGGTTTGATCTGTGGCCTCACAGCAAGAAGGTTCCTGGTTTAATCCCGTCAGGAGCCTTTCTGTAGCCAGTTTGCATGTTCTCCTTGTGTTCTCCGGGTTTTCTTCAGGTTTGGTTGACTGGTACCTCTAAATAGCCCGAAGGAATGATTGATGAATGGTTGTTTGTCAATATGTGGCCTCCTTTGTAAAAGAGATCTTTGATCTCAGTGGGACTAACCAGGTTCAATAAAAGTATAATAAATAAAAAACAGATGCAATAAAAAAAACGTGTCACAGGTGGTCGTATTTGGTTCTACTGTTTAGGTTTAGTTAGTTGATCACTTGATTCAGAAGGTACTGAGGAAATTATGGACTTTTTTTTTCAATTACACATGAAACTATTTATATAAAATAGAAAAAACCCTCAATGGAAACAAAGGAATTTCTCATCCCTTTTAATATTACAATTTAGCCTAATTTTGTAGGATATACAACCTAAAATTAACTTTGCTTCAGTATTTTCAGTTGCAGACACCAAATAAATTATTTGTAATCACTAAAAGCAGAAGCTGGAATTAAATATGCCTAACTCCAGTAAAAAATAAAAGTTAAATAACAGGAAAATTAAGAAAAAAAGAAAAAGAAGCCAGGATTAATAGGAAGAAGATCTCCCACAAACTCAATATATACGACTCACATCACAGTTTTCTCAATACAAGAAAGATTCAACCCAAAAACAAAGAAGAAATTGAATGACACAGAGCTCGGTTGCTGTTATTTGCACCTTCAGGCTGTTCCTGAATTCGTCCCGGGAAGCGTTTTGTTCAGACTACAAAGACAACGTGGGCCAAGTGTCCCAGACGGCCTGCAGATATTTCCTGAGTGATCAGATCTGGAATGTTTTCAGGCTTTGCATTAGCGTCGGCCGCTTGTGATCAGATTTCCCCGAATTCATTTCGACGCCAGTTCTGAACATCAGAGTCGGAGATTCCTTTACTCTTCAGAAGTCAAATGAGAAATAACCCTGGCTCCCTTATTGAGCCCAACAAAGCTCCTGCAGAGCCCCAGAACACATCACACTGCTGTTTTTACTGCAGGTCAATTTGTCATCTGTTGTAAAATTGTGGACTTTATCTTATTTCCCGGTCCCTTAACTTTTGAGGACGTATGACAAGTCTTGAGGACATAAGTCAGAAGTGATTTGTATGACCATCAGTCAGCTCCAACGGCTCGTCCGACTGGATTTATTTGACCATTTCACAGATCTCTGATGGGTTGCATGAATAACCAAAGCTCAGTAAGAAATATTGATCTCTTCTAAATTGGGGGGACACATCTGGAGAAAAGCTTGAAGTTTGGTTTTAGTGACCTCAGATGTTAATATTCATCCAGCTGCAGCTCAGACTCTTTCAGTCTTTAAGGCAACATCCTCCTCTTCACTCACACAACCTGTTTTAATCCACCGTCAGCCCGCGTTCGTGCCCTAAGCTTTTGTTGTACCGTCCCTGCAGGCCGTGAGGTCCTTCCAGATCGCGATCCACATGTGCCCATCGGAGAGCAGCCTGTGGCGGGACGACCTGAAGTGGGCGTGGACGTTACAGAAGCAGAACTCTGCAACCAAGGAAAAGATGAGACTGGAGGAGGAGACCCAGAAGAAGATCCTCAACGCCCCCGAGCTGCAGCGGGACTACGACTTTGAGTCGGATGAAGTGCTGGCGGCCTGCGTGGCCGTCGCTGAAAGACAGTCCCACTACGAGGAGCTGAAGAGGACCGCCGTGGTCGTGGACGCCGAGGGCAACGTGCAAAATATAGTGACTGGCGAGGAGGGATCAGAGGACGCGGTGACGCTATCAGAAGATCGTTTGGTCAAAGCGAGAGCGGTTTAAACTGCTCTCTGCATGAACTGATTGTCCTGGCTACGTTTTTTTTTTTTTTTTCTTTTTTAGAAGTGAATGGTATTATTTATGAAACCACTGAGTGCAGAATTGGAACATAAAACCTTAATTTTAGAGGCAAAGATGAGTCATTTTAGCTGAGCTATATATCTAACAATTTGAAGAACAATTGAGTGTTGTTCACCGTGTATTCCATCCTTTAATGTTATTTGTGGCAAATGTGCATGTTGAGTGTTTTTTTTTTTTTTTTTTTTTTAGCTGCTCTGACTCATGAAGCTGGAACTGAATTTGGTAGGAAACCGGTCTTGGAGTCGAGTTTCAGTTCATCTTTCAGAGAGGGGCCTCGAGTCCGTTTTTGTGAGAAAACATCCAGATACTCATGAAGTGACCAACCTGAGTACTTTAAGGTCTGTTTCATTCAAACTGCACACAAATATGTCCTTGCACTAGAAAGTTTTAGCGCTCTTTCTTTAGTTGAGAGTTCTGTTAGACTTGATGGAAACGAAAACATTGATCGTCATTGAGCGTCTCATCACGTAGGTCTGGGTTACAGAAAAGATATACACTCATATAATCTGAGATTATTTACATGCAGAAACCTTTATGGAGGCATATCGACTCTTTCCTACCTCTTATTGATCTGTGATGGGTCATCGTGTGTGAATGTGTGGAAAAAAAGAAATTTTACTTTTCAAAAAGAGCATGTACAGTCAGCAAATCAGTGAATAAATAAAAATGGATGAGGTTTTGTTAATTTTGTCTCCTGATGTCTCTCTCTCTCTTATTTGAATGTAAAAACACGATCATTTGTCTGAAACTACTTGCGAAATGACTTCAGACAAGCTTTTTTTTCCTGCCATGCTATGATTCATTTATGAAGATGTGGGCAATACTAAGTGCCCTCATGGTCCCATAGCTTGTAGATCTGTCTTTAGCAGCAATAATGTGAAGCAGCCATTTTCTAGATGATGTTGGTGGAGGAATTCCTGCCTGTTCTTTAGGGCTGGGCGATTTTATCGATTCTGCGATATAAATCGATATTTTATTTCTCTTTAGAGAGTATCGATTTTACAGCCGCAGGTATCAATATTCTAAGCTCCCTTCAAAACCCCCGTATCCCGCACAGGTGCTCTTCCTGCAAAGTGCAGGAAGAGCCATTAAGTCCTCCAGCCACTAGTGTCACTGCAGAGCATTTCTAACAAGTTATCCAGAAGCTTCTTTCTCTTCTGGCTACAGCTGAGCCAGTCAGGAGGATGGCGGCGAGTATAAACACAGCGCCTGCGTGCTTAAAAGCAGATGTGTGGGAGCAGTTTGGGTTTGAACAGAAAAAAGGAAAGCGAAGATTTAGACAAAAGTATGGCGGTTTGCAAGCTCTGTCACACAAACGTGAAGTACTCTGGAAATACCACCAACCTGCGAGCCCACCTGAAACGTCACCACCCGGACAAGGTAATGCTAACTGAGAGCTAGCCAAACTTTATTTGTCAGGATTTGAGACCGTATTCAGTGGTGGAAAACGCCGGCTTTAAGGACTGTGTATACTCTCGCATGTGTCGCAGTTATCTTGTCGCCGGTATGTTACTTTTGATTTATGCTTAATTTTGAAGCGCGTCTCCGCTATGTTATACCACGCCACAACGCAAGAGGGACAATCACGAACTAGCTAAACTTACTAAACGTTTCTCTTGCGTTTTTCCACCTCCTCACCGTCTCGGCCGTATCCAGACCCACATTCATCGCTATCTCCCTCCATGAATTACTAGAATATGAGCTGTCTTTGTGGTGTGGAGAAGGAGAATCGTACAGATGTGGGTACTTCCTCATTTCTTCGATGACGCGGATGTAGAATTGACCAATCAGAGGCCTCCTTTCTCTCCTCTCTGCGTCGCTGTCTGCGGTCACCTACCTTTCAGTTCAATTAATTCAAATAAAGTAATTGGAACACTCACAAGATGTCACCAAAATCACTTCGTCCTGTTAAAACCTTTCAGAAAATGATGTAAATGTATCTTAAGACAAATATCGATATATATCATATCGTGAGCTGAGTATCGTATCGTATCGTGAGATTAGTGTATCACTACAGCCCTACTGTTCTTCTCCTCCTCATTGCTTCAGTTCACTGATGTTTTCCAGGTCTTGTCAACCTCGGTCCTGCTGCAGCGTTTCAACTGGGTTGAGCCATTTAACAAACTTTTTTTTTCCCAGATGGCCTCACATTTGCTTTTACTCTGGAACTCAGAGGAGTTCACGGCTGACGGGTTACTCAGCTCCTGTGGCTCCAGAACAAGTCTGAATCACCAGCCCTTCGCTGCTGCGCGGCGTTTCTGCTGAAGCGCTGTTTTTGGCTTTGGACAAACACGACTCCAGGCATTCAGGTCAAACGGCCCTGTTTTGGTCTGTCTGTCCACTTTTTTAATCCCTAATTCAGTTATTCAGTCCTTACCGCTGCATTTGGGGCGTCTGCAACATACGTGAGCCTCCAGCTTCAGAAAGCAACTATTCAAAACTCTCAGTGATTCAGAAGGAGCTGATTTAGCGCGAGGGTAAATCAGCACCCTGATTCACCGGGAGGAATGTCCACCTGCTGAACTTCACAAGAAATTCCAGGCTACGTTCCTCTCAGTTTGGCAAAGAGATGATCAACACTGATGGTGAAACATGTGATGATCCGATTACCTGGAATAACTGGAGGATAACTGGAGCTCCATAATGCTCCTCTAATCCCAATGCTCAAATCTTTCCCTCTTTGCACTGTGTTAGCTTGCTGATGACTAGCAGCAAAGTATCCCATTAAGTCCTACTGAAGCAGTCGCCCACAAGATTAGTACTTTTTTTTTCTTTTAGGCTTTATCTTTGTTAGATAAACAATGGAACGATGACAAGAAGTTATATGAAGCTGTCGATACTATGACCAGCTGAAATCTGATGATGTTTGTTGTTTTTATATTTAAAAAACAGGTTTACAAGAAGGGGTGACCTTTTACACAACTGTACTTCTGATCTTTACCGCTTACGGTGATTTTTGACAGCTTTGTCCTCAGAATACCAGGGACGCGGTGCAAAATACGAGGAAAAGTACAAAATACAAAAGCCAGGTCTGAAGAAGACATTTCTAGTCAATAAGCACTTCAGTGGATGTATATAATATTCCAGTATTGATCTCCTCAGCTCCTCACCCTGAGGAACACACCTCCACGTTAACTGCATTTTCTGATTAACCTGAATTAGGTCGTACTCCGAGAAAGTAATAATGGAATTAAGCCATATGGCGCACGTCGATCTAAGTCGAATTGTGTGACGCGTACATACCTTAATCACGCTAATATGTTCCCGCTGAAGCAACGTTGATGCTTTACAGCCTTCTCCCTGGACTCCTCCAGTCAATGTAGGAACAGAGCGGCTGCCGGAAAGGAGGAGGATTTTCAAGGATAGGAATGTAATTACCGCTTTCGATTGGCGCAGTTGTTACAATGGTAATTAGGAACATAATGTGGAAAAGAGTCATTGATGAGATTATGGCCTGTAACATGTAAATGAGGATATAAATGAAATGTCCCACATTCAGTTCATGTAAGGACCACACTTGTGATGATATCTGTTTTTGAAAAGGACTGGTAAGATCTTTGACTCCTTTTAGCTTTGATCACGGCTCTCCAAACTCTAGCCATCCCATAAAGAGTTCGGCATGAGGAGAACTGGACGAACTCGCAAACTGGTTTATGAAAAGACGTTTTAAAGCCCGGTAGAGTGGCTGTAGCTCAGTTGGTCGTCCAGTCACTGTAAAGGTTGGCGGTTCGATCCTGGCTCCAACTGTCCACATGCCAAAGTGTCCTTGGGCCCTAACTTGCCCCCAGTGGGTCTGGCAGCACCATGAATGGTAGCAGCCGCCCACTGGTGTATGAATGTGAGTGTGCATGGGTGAATGAGAGGCCAATGTAAACCCCTTCGAGGGCATCCTTGATGGTATATAAGTGCAGTCCATTTAGAGCAAGATCCAGCCATCACCAATTTGGCAGGAGCCGACTCTGTCCCAAGGGGCTTCATCCAGTTGGCCACCCTTCTGACGCAATCCTGGAAGTGGAGAAATTGGGAGTTCCTCGACTTACCGTTGGCTCCAAAAGCAAGCTGGTTAATCTCTACTGACCGCCATGTTAAAACGTCTACCTATGTAAACAGAAATAAACATACAGTAATCCCTCACACTTTGCGATTAATGGGGGCTGTGACCCTAACCCCTCAATTTATCAAGAAGTTCCACTTTTTTGGCAATTGTCATTATTTTGCGACAGCCTTTGAGTTCTCCAGGGGCACTTGGCGATGGGCGGCGTCCTTTGGGATCCAAGAGATGGGAGATGCGGGGACGCGTGTCAGCCAATCAGCGTACAGACAACCGACGCCACAGTAATGCCCGTCGTTGCTTCCTGAGACTCGTTCTTGATGTGATGTATTTTGCTTTAGCCTTGCGCGCTTCGTTTGAATTTTCTTCAATTTTTTTTCAAAAAAATTTTTTTTTCGATTAATATTTTTGAAATCTCCGCGATGTACTGAGACCGCGATTGCTGAGACCGCGAAGTGTGAGGGATTACTGTATTTACAGCCTGGTACAAAACCCCGGTGGACACCTCGTGTCAGATGTTTTGGCAGCAACAGCGAGGACTGCTGGTTCCAGCTACAGCTGTGGCCGTGGCTCACCGCGAGAGCTAAGTAGCTAACGTGATGACAGCGAGCCATTTGACACTGTAGACTGTTAGTCCAAAATAAACCAAAAAGCTGCTAAATTTGCATCGTTTACAGTTTAATATAGTTTTAACTGATGAGGTACATGAAAGTCTATCCCCGTAGAGAGGTCATGGATGTGATTCCGGCTACGCAGACCAAAACCATTTGCACCAGGCTGGAAGAAAGTTTATCTCTGCTGTAAAAGTTGAACACTTTAACACGAGGGTCATGAGTCATCAAGGCATGTGCAGCAGCTGTCCATCTGTTGGCTGCGTGGTTCACCACCTCGGGTCCAGCTCGTCCCAGAAAAGCTGCGTGGGGGTTGAGATCAGGTGACCGAGGTCAACAGGACATGACGGATTGCATTCCTTCATTTTTCTGCTCCGTGTTTTTTTTTTTGCACACCTGAAGGTGTGCTCGGGGAGGTCGCCTACTCACAGTTGCAGCATGACCAAGTTTGGACCTGTCAAACAAGTAAAATCCAAGTGCAGGACCAACCGCCTTGGCTGGAGGTGAGCAGGTTCACCTGCGACGCCCCTGAACCATCGCTGGTCCTTCCCTGCGATCCGGCAGACTGCTCTCCTCACTCTTAGTCAAATACAGATGATTCTTTCACCCACTTCAGCCGCTTCCTCTTTTGGTTGCGTAAGACACGAGTTCTTCTTTGCATGTGTGTTTCACGAGTTTAAGCTTTCAGTTGAGTAACAGTTAAGGAGCTCCCCAGTGCAGAGCGGGTCAGTGTGGGTTCCAGCGAGGTGAAAGTCACCTGAGCTGCTCTTGTACCCGTCCGAACATCACCACTGACGGTCTCGCTTCTCTGGAAATGTAATTCTTTTGGATTTTCTTTTTTTCCTTGCTTTTTTTTGGGAGTAATGTGTTTTGAGAAGTCACAGGTCTTGTGTCTGTTACACACCACACGTCTTTTTTGCAATGCCAAGAATGTGCTCGAGCATTCCTTGACATCACTTCATGTCAGTAAAACTCGCTGATACGACGCCCCGCTGTAAAGCCGGGAGACGTCCAGACACCTTCAGCTGCGTTTGTTTGTAGCATCGCTAACATCTGCACGTATACGGCGGGTTCAGCTTTATTCTAAACCATGTAAACTAACATAAACTATGTTTCCGATTTAATTAAAAAAAAAAAAAAAGAAAAGTGAAAATGTGGAGAGTCCTGCGTACCACCAGAGAGCTCTCGTGTACCACCAGTGGTACACGTACCACAGTTTGCGCACCACTGGTTCTAAACCAAATGTTTTCCAGCTTGAGATTTCATTTTGACGTTTGTAGCAACTCCAGAGCACAATTCAGATCAAGTAAATCCAGCGGCATCTGCTGCAAACTGCAGTTTGATTGCTGGGTGATGTGCAACAAATGACGCAAGATCCAAGGCCCGCGAGTGCTGACTCCACCAACTGCTGCGAGTCGTCATTTCCAAAGAAATTCTCTCGCAGAAGTTTTCACAGTTAAAGCATTTTCGGGAGAAGGAAAGCTGTGGTGGGTGGAGATTGTAATTAAATGTAATAATTTCAACCGCAACGTGCATGTGCGGTATTTGGACATGTGTGACAAAGCAGTCTGATGACATTTAAGAAAAATAAACAAAGTTAGGGTTTGTTGTCTTTGTTCTGCACCTGTGAGACTGGACAGTGACCTTCAGCTGCAGTCGCAGGTTAAATCGGTGGTCGAGTCCAGTTTCTAGGCATCGAAGACAGCTGACCAAAGTAAAGCTACTTCTATCTCTCAGCATCATTTCGAGATTTTAATGCAGTGTGTTTGGGGGTGAGCTTTTAACTGGCACCGAAAAAAACCTGAACACACCACCCCAGTTCTGGCTCGTCTCTTTGTTTGCGTTGGAACGTCCTCCATGGCCTTGCCCCGACGGTATCTGCTCCAGATCAGTCGCTGCTTGTTGCCTCGAAGACAAAGAGGAAGAAGAGAGGTGACTGGGCATTTTCAGTCATCGCCCCGAAACTTTGGAGCGAGCTGCCTCACTTCCTGTTTTTGAGTCCTCTCTTAAAACTTATTTATTCTCTTTGGCTTTTAACTCACTTTGAAGCAACAGGTCTTTTTTTTTTTTTTAAATCATATTTGACTTTGTGGCAGGTTGACCTTGTTCATTCTAGCTCATTTTATCTGCTTGTTTGAACTCCAGACAGGCTCGTCCTGTCTTTACATCAGTTTTAAGTTACATTTTATTTTCTTTCTACCCTTTTGCTTGTAACCCAGTTTTGAGACGCTTGACTTTTACTGTTCTTAATCGTAATTCGTTGTCTGTTTCTGTTTTATCCTTCTGTTGCATCCAGCTCTTTGGCCAACTGAGCTTGTCTTTAAAGTGCTTTATGAATCAAGCTGATTTGAGTTGAGTAGAAGGACAGTTCATCTCTACAGTTCAACACTTTAGTGTCATTAAGATGATATTAAAGAACATTTAACCCTTTTCTTTTTCCTGAAGGTGACTGTCCTGTTCAGTCCTGATTCTACATGCCGACCGCTCCGAGCTGCAGGACTGGGAGCAGTTTGGATCAGGTAGCCAGGTAGTTGAACTCTTGCTGCTTTAGCGATGACGCTTTCTGATGTCATGATGGGTTTTTCTTTCTTATAAACTATCTCAGTTCATTAAATCCTTGCAATTTGCTTCTTTCCCTCAGCTCAGGCAGCAAGCAGCTAAGATCTTGTCGTCGTTTCTTTAAATCTCTTTTTCACATCTGTTGCGCTCCTGAGTACTCCTGGGAGTCATGCTGATTGTTCGTGTGTGATTCATCACGCAGAGACTTTGATTATTTATTTCAGTTTCTGCAACATGCAGTCCAGATGCTCAGCCGTGTGAATATGTTTTAAAGGATTAAACTGATCATACGAGGTGGCTAACGGGTTTCAAGTCGTGCCCACTTTAGCATTAGGGGCTCATTCAGACAGCCCACCTCAACAATTTAGTGACTTTAAAAAAAAAAAAAAGTCAAAACCTTGTGTACTATTGTTTTAAGTAAATCAAAAAAACAAAGAGTCAATCAGTTATTCTGTAACATTTATGCCTTTCCTGAATAATCAGACAAACAGTGTCCACCTGTGTGTAATCAGGGTGTGTCATTTATCTGCATTCATGTTCATCAGACTGAAGACGTGTGTGGAGGTTGGAAGGTTCTGGCCTCCACAGTCCACATGTTGAAGAGTCTAGCTGAACGCTGAGTTCCCAAAAACACAGCACAGACTGAAGAAGTTTATTGTTGTTTTTTTTTCCCCTGAATGAATATATGAGCTGCAATGCCAGTGTAGACAGTTGCAGTAGGCGGGCAGGTGTGAGGCCGGTATAAACTTCAAAAGCTTCAGAAAAGAACAAAGCACAGGTGGCGCGTGGCAGGAAATTCAATAAAGTCCGAACAAACAGAGATCCAAAAGAACAGGACAGGAAAGTGAGCTGAAAAAGAAGCTGCAGGGGCGAGGACCCGACCGTGAACAAAGAATGTGATGCAACAGGGCGCTGAACACAAGCGTGGGGCAACCGGAAAACTGAAACTAAAGTAAAGCAAGGTCAGGGCTGGAAACGAAATCATAAAAGAAAAACAGTAGAAACGAGAAAAGCAGTCGGAGAGCGCAGACCTCCGCCAAGCGCAACAATTCCCCCATATAGCGATTTACAGCATAAATATTAGTCGTACATGTAGCACTGACAATATGGGACCGTTAAAAAAGTAGCATATCTTCCTTTATTTTGTGATGCCCACAAAAATAAATTATAATGTTATAAAGATTTCATGCAGTATTTGTGTCCAAAGTCAATATATTGAAATTGAACAACCTCAATGTTTTTATAGAGATTGTAAAAATATCCGCCCTCTGGATCAGATCCAGATCAGCCTTTGAAATTTGATAGAGGTTCCCATTGTCAATCCCTGAGTCAAATTTCAAGGGTTTTGGGCAACCCTAACCCTAACCCTAACAGAGATATTGAAGAAACAGAATTTTCGGCCCCATTTGCCACAATGTTATCAAAAATTTCCAGGATTTCTTACAGATCACACCCAAAATGAAATCAGTTCTTCCTTTTCACATTTCCAACAACTCCAAAAACAACCTCCTTGGCAGAGGTAAATATTGTGATATACTGTCATGGCTGAAAGTTTTGGCACCCGTGTACATAAAGACCCAACAACTCCAAATGTCCGCAAAATAAGTTGAAATTGACGAAAGCATTTGGTGTCTCAAATTCTTTATTAAACTAATAATAAAACAGGAACTTTGTTTTTTAATCAGAACTTAATATAAAATTTTAAATAATATATTACACAGAAAATGCTGTGACAAAAGTTTTGACACCCTTTTGGATTTACAAAGAATAAATGAATTTCAAGCAGGTTTTCACCTTGAACTCACCTGTGGTGAGTTTACAGGTGACAGCAATCTAGTAATCAGTCATCCAACCAGTTTAAAAGGAGCAAACGCCTCATTCTGCTGTTGTGAGTCACTGCATGAACATACTGAGCATGGACAAAAGAAAGAAAAGCAGAGAATTGTCTGAGGAAGTCAAAGAAAAGATTGTTGCAAAGCATAGACAATCTCAAGGCTACAAGTCCATCTCCAGAGACCTTCATGTTCCTGTATCCACTGTGCAAAATGTTATAAAGAAGTTTAAGGCTCATGGTACGGTAGCCAACCTTCCAGGAAGTGGCCGCAAGAGAATTATGGACGAAAGAATGCAACGAAGGATTGTTCAAATGGTGGCAGAAGAACCTCGGACATCTGCTAAACAGATTCAAGCTGACCTTCAGACACGAGGTACAATTATTTCAACGCGTACCATCCGTCGCCAGCTCAATGAAAGAGGGCTCTATGGTAGGAGACCCAGAAGAAGAGCCTCTACTGAAAGACAGACACAAGAAAGCCCAAAACACACCTGAACAAGCCAAAATCCTTCTGGGAAACTGTCCTGTGGACAGATGAGACCAAATTGGAGCTTTTTGGTAAATCACATCGACTCTGTGTTTACAGGAAAAGAAATGAAGCCTTCAAGCAAAAGAACACCCTCCCTACAGTCAAACATGGAGGAGGTTCACTAATGTTTTGGGGTTGTTTTGCAGCGTCTGGTGCTGAGTGCCTTGAATGTGTGTGTAGCATTATGAAATCTGGCAATTACCAAGATATTTTGGAGAGAAATGTTTCACCAAGTGTCATGAAGATGGGTCTCCGTCGAACATTATGGGTTTTCCAGCAGGACAACGGCCCAAAACACGCATCAGAAAGCCCCCAGGAATGGTTTAACAGAAAACGCTGGACTGTTCTAAAGTGGCCAGCAATGAGTCCAAATCTCAGTCCCATTGAACACCTGTGGAGGGATCTGAAAATGGCAGTTGGAAGAAGGCACCCTTCTAATCTGGGTCAACTGGAGCAGTTTGCAAAAGAAGAGTGGTCCAAACTGCCCGTAGAGAGGTGGAGGCATCTCATTGAAACCTATAGGAAGCGTTTGACAGCAGCCATTTTCTCCAAAGGATGTGCTACCAAATATTAAATTCAAGGTGTCAAAACTTTTGCCACAGCAATTTCTGTGTAATATATTATTTAAAATGAAATATTAAGTTATGATTAAAAAACAAAGTTTCTGTGTTATTATTAGTTTAATAAAGAATTTGAGACACCAAATACTTTTGTCAATTTTTAACTTATTTTACAGATATTTGGAGATTTTTGGTCTTTATGTGCAAGGGTGCCAAAACTTTCAGCCATGACTGTACCTTCATAAAAATCAGTGTTGTTCCGATTCCGATACCAGTATCGGAAATTGCTCTGATACTGCCAAAAATGCCAGTATTGGTATCGGCAAGTACGGGAGTCCAGGGACCAACTGATGCCAAGTTATTTATATTTAACTAGAAAAGCACTCGGAGAGCGCAGACCTCCGCCGAGCGCAACAATTATCGAAAATTTGAGTGATCCAGAGTCCAGGATTTCTTCCGGATCACACCCAAAATGAAATCAGTTCTTTCTTTTCACATTTCCGACAACTCCTGAAAATTTCATCAAAATCCATCCATAACTTTTTGAGTTATCTTGAACACAGACAGACAACAGACAGATAAATGCTGGTAAAAACATAACCTCCTTGGTGGAGGGAATAGAACGAAAAGTCAGTTTCCCTCAAACTTTGTATGTCTTACCCGAAAAAATTTGAAGGCTCAGATGACTGATTGCTGAAGATCTCTGTAACCGGTTCTGCAGCTCGTTTACAGACATAACTGAAAAAGGAAAAATGCCCAACCTTTGCAAGCACTTGGACTCCTTAAACCTTGTCCCGACAATGATCTGCCATCACTCCAGATAAAGGAAACAGCGAGACATCTCCCGATAGCTCCTCATAGCTGTTTCCCTGCTCTCTATGTCTCTAGGAAATGGGAATTACCAGGAATGTAGGAGGTTAAATGATTAATGAGACTTTTAAAAGTCTTTAAATGCCCCCCCTTTGACTCCAAGTTTCAACAGACTTGGTGTCAGTTGGAGTTTATGGGGCTGAAGGGTTACAGTCGTGCAAAAGTTCGTACCACCTCTTTTTGATAATGTTTGTGAGTTTGTGGAGTGTTAAAGGTCTTATTAAGCACACCACAACCTCAGACAAACGTCAACATTTCTGTTTTCAGCGAGTCGTTATCGATTTAACAATTAAGAAGCTGGAAAGAAAAAATAAAACATCATGTGGGTAAATTTAAATACCCCCGTCCTGCATCCACGGGATCAGCCAGTTGCTGCGAGCCAGGTTGCCAGGTTTTGGCAGGTTGTTGGTCTGGAGCTTTCAGATGTGCGTTGACGCAATGGCAAGAGGGAAAGACATAAGCAATGGTCTTAGAGAAGTAACTGACTGAGAAGTAAGACCCTTGAATGCAGACGATTCAGTGGCAGATGAGTACGAGTTAGACAGAAACTGGGGCTGTTGTGTTCAAAATTGATCAAAAACATCTTGGGAGAAGGTTTTCACACGAGCAGTTTCCACTGTAAAACAGTAAATAACGCTGATGGCTTTTCTAAATAGTAACAGTAATTAAGAGGGGTGGGGGGAGAACTCAGCTATAGATCAGTTGCTGTCACTCATCATTCCGGAAGGGATCGGGAAAAACATTTCCAAAGAAACTGGAGTTGTGTGTTCACACGTTCAAGGCATTTAAGACAGCTATCATGCCAAGAGTTACATCCGCCCAAATGTACACAGAGGTCAGACTGTGCAGCGTGCAGCGAAACACAAAAAAAACTCCCAAGAGCAACATCTCAGAGCCTGCGGGTCAATGATGTGAGACGGATGAAGTCGGACAGGAAACAACTACTAAAAGAGATCGCTGCTAAAGTTTGATCGACAAGCCGTTAAATCTCTGGTACTTAGGATTCCCCCGCGTGATTCCTTCACTTTGTCTTCATCTTTGTCTAATTAATTTGAGGGGGGAAAAACGCTGAATGCCGTTGCTGTTGAGGCTGTATGCTATTTTCCTGACGCTGAGGCCTATTATTGATGGGTTGTTGCATCTAGTCTCTCATAAGATTTAAAAAAAAAAAAAAAATCAACTGATGAGTGTTTTAGTCTTCCCACACATCGACCCGAACACAATAATGATTAAGAACTGCTATTCGTTTTTGCATTTCCTGAATTTCCCCCATCGACTCCTTTGCAGTGCTAAAACGCTTTCTGATCCCTTCGTGAGTGTCGTCCTCTAAAAGCCGGTGGTTTTCACGGGCCCATTATTTCAGGGCTGACTGTAAATGTCTAAAGCAGTCGTCACTCACACCGCAGTGTCTTACTGAGCTCGGTCGATGAGGTGGGTGAAAGGCTGCGAGTTTCCAAGAAGAATCGTTTTTCCTTTCGCTAAATTCTTCTCTCAACTGTTTGTCAGTCACAGTTTCCTGTCTCCTGGGAGACTCCACAGCTTTAAGAGATTTCTAAGTCTGAGGTCACAGCTCTGTTGGATGGGTTATTGCTCTCCGATGGACGTTTCAAGACCCTGGACGGTCGCCATGTTGGATTGGGAGGTGGAGAAACCATCTGCTCGCAGGTGAGCGGTCGCATGCCATCCTGTGTGTTTTAGCCATCAGCGTGGTTTGGAGCGGGACATAAGAGGGATAACATGTGGCGCATAGCTTAGAAATGACTGTTGTCAGCAGCTTTCTGACAGAAGAAAATGTTACGGCGCAGCGTTTGTTAAAAGGACATGCTTGAAGTCAATTAGGGTCTGAGAAATCTGAGACTGAGTTCACGGGAGGTCTCCCTTTCAGTTCCAGTTTCATAACGAGCTTCACATCATTTCTCAGAACTCCAGGTTCAGTTGATCTCGACTGAAAAAACCGTGACAGCCGTTAAAACTGAAGAGATGCTGGGAACTCTATTAATCTTGATCAAGGATTCAGAAAGGCGCACGCTTCGAAGATATGTTTTTTTACCCTGAGAAGCGCCGCTAACGCGCCAACCGGAGCATCAACCCGGAAAAAGGTGCAGAAAGAAAGACAGTTTCTCTGTTTGTATGAATATTTTTCACTTTTATTTTTCGTTTATGAGTACTGTACACATTGCAGAACATTGTTTTTCACAACAAAGCAGCTGAAAGGAAAGTTATCTTGATATTTATCAGTTACAGTGGCAAAAACTCCAACCACATTATAACAGGAAATTGGCTTTTTATAGCATATGTATCACACAGGACGCTAAATGTCTACCTTTATCTCACATCTTTGAGTGCCTCAGACAGTCTGATTAGACCAGAGGCTTTCCACATTACAATAAGCTAAGACAAGACGAACCTGGCCCGGTTCTTACAAAGAACTGGGCTGAAAAGAGCGACTGATTAACATCAGTGCCCCCCCCCCCATCATCCTCTAGTGTCTGTGCTGTGGAAAAGCCACAGTATAGCTGCCTTTTGTCATGAAATGCAGGGAATGGTACAAGTTCAACTTTGACCTTGGAGCTCCCCTCTCGAGCAACGCGAGCAAATCGTTTGCTAACGTGCCCCGCGCTCCAAAAGAACACTGTGGTCACACTCATCTTGAAGCTATTTTAAATGGTACCTTCTCACAGAGAAGACATAAATGTACACTTTAAAGCAACACTACGTGACTTTTTCACCTTACATTAGGCCAGATGGGACCGCCCCCCCAGTGACACGCTGCGCCCGGGTAGCCTGGATCACATGCCCACATCAACATATTTACCTGGCTACAAGATGCTCGCTATTTTCGATACGGTCATCATGGCAGAGGTGCAGAAACAACCAATGAGGACCAGGTTGGCTTTTACTCTTTAGTGAGAGATTCAAGAAGATGTTTAACTCACCATTTTCTTACATGACTAGCAAATAATGCCCTTATCAATGCCAATAAATACTCTGAAATTTTGTTTTTGCCCATTTCTTTGATTGTTGATGGACTCGGACTAATGTCTGAGAGCAGTGTGTCCTACTGAAACTAGTGTTTTCTGTGTCGGTTCTTGTCCAGCTGTGTCGGTTATAGCGGGCCCAGCTCTTTGTGTTAAGCGCCTCTAAGTTTTGTAAAGTTAAATTTAGCTGACCAGCTGTTACTTGTCCACTCGCGTGACGGTTAACGGACGCTAACGGCTCTAGATGCTAGAAGTGTTTTGGAAGCTAAAATATCCGGGTGCTTGATTTTTTTTTAAATTTATTTTTAAATTTTTGATTGTTTTAGGGTGCTATTATGAGTTGTGTGCAGTGCTTTTATACACATTGACTGCAGTATGGCCAAAAAAAAAATGTAAGAGGATGCATATTTACTTGCAGGAATATGGCTTGTAGGCTACATTTGAGCTAACTGTATTTAAAAATATTTCTTCTTCACAGGTAGCGTCTGTTGGTTCCTGTCAAGCTACAGCATCCCCAACAAGTTTGACTTTTTGTCAGTGAAGTGTTATTTATTTCTAACTTACATTTTAGTAAACTATATTGTAACATAAATTTAGTTGACTAGCTACTCTTTGTCCATTAGCATTGTGTCTGGAGAAGTGTCTGTGTGCTTATACTTGCTAGCCTGCTGTTTGCTTGTTTTCTGTTCAGTTTTTAAATCGTTTTATGATGCTACTGGTGCGTTTGTGTACTTTGACAGTAGATAATTTGTTTATTTGTAGAGATACGGCGTGTAGAGACGACCTTTACATCTAAACGCCGCTGTGTGTTGGAGCTGGGATTTCACCACCAGTTGCTTGTATGAACTAAAAGCCTTTGATAGTCTCCGATCATACTGAGCTTTAGCTGGTGAACATATTCACACGCGCCACTATATTTCCGACACTGCTGGACCACATCAGAGCTAGAGGGGGCGCCTTGGAGCAATAAGAAAAAAAGTCTTTTTCTGCAGTGTTGCTTTAACACTTCAAATAAATTAACATCACGTTCACATTTCTGACAGTATTTCTTTTTTTTTGTTGTTTTTTTTTTTTTATATAGACATTGTGTTGGTTGTCAGAATTCTGTCTGGCAGTGGTTTCAAACTGAAAAAGTGCAAAAGAAAAGTTCCTTTGTAATGTTGTTCTCTATGGCGTTCTATATCATTACAACAGTTGTGATTGTACTAAAGTGTGTTTAGACGTGTGCTCAATTATTAACAGATGAGTGATACATTGATAATGGATACTGTTTTTAGTTATACATCCGTTAAATGTCACCCTATTAGCCATCGGAAAGACGTCATACTAACGGGAGATAATTCAGTCATTTTGCAGTGACGTAACTAGTGCTGCTTCCTGTCCAGCGACAGTCTTACTCAGCTGATCGTGCTGATTGTTAGATGCATTTTTCCTGCTTGTTTGCAGTCTCATCTGTCAGGGTGACGTGAAGAGCCGGGTCCTTGGGGCAGATTGGAGGCTCGTTCAGCACCGTGCACGGCATTTTGTCCTTTAAATCCCCCTGCGAGAGCCCCCTCGGAGGCCGCAACGCCTCCTGAGAGCTGTGCAGCATCTGCGACGCCAGCGGACTGGACCCGCCCTGCGACCCTGCCTGAAACGAGCCCAGGCTCCCCATGTTCCCCTCAGACGGGTACAGGACGCTCGGCGAGAGGCTCAGCCGTTCCCGCAGGTCCCGGGACACCAGCGACGGGGAGTCCCTTGAGATGATGGACGAGGAGAAGTAGGCGTCGGCACAGCGAAAATGCCCGCCCCCCCGTCGTCCGCGACCGCCCATTTTGCAGAAGAGACACTTGATTTTCTCCATCAGCGTCAGCACAACTGTCTTTCTGAGGAGGATGTAGATCCAAGGGTCCAGGATGGGGTTGACCGAGGCCATGCGGATGGCCAGCAGGTCGTTGCGCTGCGAGGGGTCCTCTGCATGGCTTCCGTACAGCTGATTCACGAAGATCCTCAGCTGATGAAACAGGAAACAGGAATGGTTAGTCGACGGACATAAAGGGATGCAAAACTAACTTTAAAATATCAGAAGCAATTCAATATACAGTCACGGAAAAAATTATTAGACCACCCTTGTTTTCTTCAGTTTCTTGTTCATTTTAATGCCTGGTACAACTAAAGGTACATTTGTTTGGACAAACATAACGATAACCACAAAGATTGCTCATAAGAGTTTGATTTAAGAGCTGATATCTTACCATTTTCCATGGTTTTCTTGATTTATAACCTAAATCACTTAAGTTTTTACATCAATAGCTATGGCGTTGTACTGCCAAAAACACTGCTTTTATGCATTCAGTGTTTTCTTTTCTGTCTGTTTTAGTCACATGATGACGTTTAGTGGTACCAGGTATTAAAATGAACAAGAAAGTGAAGAAAAAATGGTGGTCTAATAATTTTTTTCATGACTGTATTTGCACATTCGTAGTCGAGGAATGGTCAAATCTAAATAGGTACAAGAAGCAAAAGTCTATGCAGATGGCCAATAAATACAGTTTTCACTGTCGTCACAGATGAGCCTTCGACTATTGCTTCCCTTGAGTCCAATCAGCTGTCATTTTTTTACAAAGCCGGAGACACCATCACCTATCTGTTCAATTGTCATCAGTTAAAAGGAGACGTTTCCTTTTAAACATCAACTCTGAATCACATTACCATCCACATTTAAACTTTTTTATGCCCTCCTGGCTCCTACCACCGGCTGGTAAAAGATCCAATCCTAAGATGTTTCCAGTGGAAATGACCGAGGACAAAAGGTCTTCATTATGTAACGCGAAGAGGAAATAATACACCAAAACAGATTTAAGGTTTTTTTTTTGGGGGGGGGGTTCCCTTGCAGGCAGCTAAACCCGAGCAAGGTTGTGTACGTCACCTTTTGCAGCTTTACAATCAAACTGAAACAATGCAAATGCTGTTGTGGTGTGCAGCTGAAGTCAGAGAGCGGTTTACGCTTGTAAAAAAAAAAAAAAAAAAAAAGAAATGGGTCCACCTGACCTCAATGATCTCAGACAAGAAAACGAAGTTTGGAAAGAACACCGTGATACGCAAATGTTGACCACACTGCTGTTTGTGTTCAAGTGTGGCTGCAGTCAAACTTCATGTCATGTGGCACAGTTTGATTTTTGTCCTGCGTTTCTTTATTTGCCTGATAGATTCACTTGTTGCATTTTCTTGCTCGACTTGTTTCTTTAGAAAGACCTGAGGTTCTAGCAGAGATATGGCCTTAAACTGACTGAACACGTTTAGTTGAGTTTTATTTTTGGCCCTCATCGATCACTGACAAGGTTTTTACTGCAGATCTCAACTACTAAAACTGACATTTTTTTCAATGAAAGTGTCCGTATATTTGTAATTTTAAAATAAGTGGAGACAAACACAGATTGGCTAGTTAACCTGTGTTGATCACCTGAAGCATTTCAAACAACTGAAAATAATTGACGTGGGGAAATTACATTGATTATTGGTTCTGAAAGTCAAATTTGATGAATTCTCCATTAATTGCCCAGTACTGCATCCATGTACGCTCCTTATCATCTAATAGTCGACCAAGGATTGTTTCAACTCTGTAAAGCTCATTTAAGTAATTTACTTTGAGCATTTAAACCAGCACAAGTTGAAGTTTATTTTGAAGGGATATCTGCCGTCCTGGTGGTCACAGAGCAACTAGAAAGTAGTGACAGAAAAGAAGCCAAGAGAGTGACTAAGCAAGAAACTGAAGAGTAAATCTTGTAGGGGATCATAAAAGTGACTTATCTTCATGCCTGTGGGGGGAGCCTCTGAGTAAAAAAGGAAAGAAATCCTAAAATTCCTTTGCCCCAATTTAAATTATGCTTCAAATATGTGCGACATGTGATGTGATCCGAACAGGTTTTCTTGCTACTTTGTGAGTTTATAAAAGTCACAATTTCTGCATTTTTCTTACCAGTTTTCGAGTTTATAAAGTCTGAAATACCTGATATTTCCTTTTACAAATTTTGCAACTTTATGAAGTCAGAAATTCAGACATTTCTTTCCAAAATTTGTTAGTTTAACTCATCTCGAATTTGAGCTTTAAATTCACAGATCTCTAGCTGTTTTTCTTTTTATACTGCAACGGATTAAGTTCCTTTATGCTGCTTTAAATTATGCACTTCAAATATGCACCAACAGTGATGTGCTAATCGGCAAGTTTATACAGTTTATAAAGTCAGAGATTCAACTAGGGTTTTTTTTTTTTTTTTTTTTTTAATTTGTGAGTTTGACATTTAGATATTAGTTTTTGTTTCCCTTGAGATGGTTTGAACCTGCCATAGCATCGGAATCTCACCAAATAAGAGCCTCCCCATCAGAGAACCTCGCAGGGTTCCCTGCATCGCCAGAAGCGGCCCACACAGAGCGCGCGCACAAACACAAACCCAGAGCGAAATGGAAACAGTGACAGTCGTTCCAATACTCACTACTAAAGGTATGGAGCAGATGAGAACCACGGCGGACGTAGCTATCAGCAGTATCACCATCTGGATCTCCGCTCCAGCCAGTCGCCTGAAATTGCGCCTGCGCCGGAGCTCCGCGATGCGCCGCGGGTCCGTGCCCAGGGACGTGCGCCGGATGAAGCGCCGGTGCATCAGGATCAGAGCCCCGCACACCATCACGTTAAAGAGGACGGTGGCCAGCACGATGACCGAGTTCACGCCCGCGTACATCAGGTTAAACGCTTTGACGGTCGTGCCGTTGTTCTTCCAGTCGATGAAGCACCAGGTCCCGGAGTTCTGGAGCGTCACGTTGCCGATCCCCGCGCCGGGCAGCGCGCAGAACACGATGTTGCAGATGTAGATGGCGAGGAGGGTGAGCGCGGCCAGCCTCTGGTTGATGTACTCGTTGTAGAAGTACGCGTGGTTGATCGCCAGGTACCTCTCCACCGACATGGCGAACACGATGCTGAGCTGCACCACGAAGAAGAAGAGCAGGATGAAGCCGGAGTACTGGCACAGCGGCTCCCCTCCGGGCCAGCCGCCGTTCACGTAGGTGGCGATGGTGACGGGGCTGGCCAGCAGGGTGCCCAGCAGGTCCGTCACGGCCAGGCCGCACACCAGCGTGTAGAAGGTGGTCTCTTTTGCTCCTTTCGCGTGATCCGCAGCACCACGATGGCGATGACGTTCCCGGCCACCCCGAAGATGAACATGATCACCGGGATGGTGACCGCCCCGGAGCTGGGCGCCTCTTCCGTGCT
The DNA here is from genome assembly GCA_018398805.1 of Hirundichthys speculiger. Taxonomy (NCBI): domain Eukaryota; kingdom Metazoa; phylum Chordata; class Actinopteri; order Beloniformes; family Exocoetidae; genus Hirundichthys; species Hirundichthys speculiger. The sequence goes on from JAGFBZ010000155.1 coordinate 970,551, forward strand.
GTTCATCCCGGAGAAGGACTCTTTCACGGCTCCACGCACACTTCCGAAGTAGAGACGCGTTCTTCAGCTTCCTCGGAGATCACCATATCCATCGTGTCCAAAAGTCCTCCTTTACGCACGGACTTAACCTCCCATGAAACGCGCTCAGTCCTGGTGGTTCTGTTTACCAAAAGACCCATCCGGGCTGCGTTGCTGCGTTCACGTTGTTATCACACCCTCAACTGACACGGGAAGGTTTGAGCATTTTTTTTTAAAAACGTCAGCTCCTCCTCTGTAAGTTCTTTGAGAGAGTGCAGCCCCGCAGCGCGCGCGCGCACAGGAAAGACGCGCCACACAGGTTCCTTGTCACAGTTTCAGTTCCTCCTGATCACAGTGTTCATCTCAACACCACGATTCCTTCATGGGGGGGTCATCAACCGTTTGTTGACATCAGCAAAGTTTATATAGAAGTGAAAAATAAATGGACCAGAATGTTTGAGGTGGTAACAAGAGAACAGTTTTCTAATTATTCCTAACTCGGTTAGTCATTTAACTTAATTCTCTCTGGAGTTTAACAACTATTGAATGTATATTCTAAACAATTTTTTTTCTTTTCACAATAAAGAATAAGGCTGGTTTGAACTGTAAACCAGAATTCCAGCCGGAGGCAAACATACATTTTTTTGGAATAGTCAGGAATACTGATGGGAAGAATTGCAGTTCATTAAATGATCACTAGATGCTTCAGAAGTAATCCAGTCTCCATTAACACACCAAGTTAATATGTCCAACTTACAACAGACATAAACACATTTATTGCTTGATACATGACAACTTTTTTTTTAAATGTACCTCATCAGGTAAATTATACAAATCCATACATTTATGGATGATTAGGGTCGAGCTTTTTGAATGTTAACTAGCTGTGGGTTCACAGCTAGTTAACAACACTAACAATACTTATTGTTTTGTAGTTTCTTGACTTTCTTGAGTTCTGAGCCGTGAATAAAGAGCTTAACAGTGCATAATCATTCTTATTTTAAAGTTAAATATGTTTTGCTTGTGCTGTTATCAGTGTTGGGCAAGTTACTTCCAAAAGGTAATAGATTACATATTACTAGTTACTGTTATTCGAAAGTAGTAAGTTATATTACAATATTACTGTCTCTGAAATATAATATATCACACTACCTTTGCACTACTTTTGAGTTACTTTTCTTAAAAAGTAAATAAATGAAGACCATGTTTCCCAAATGCTCCCTCTCTCTCTCTCTCTCTCTCTCTCTCTCTCTATATATATATATATATATATATATATATATATATATGTGTGTGTGTGTGTGTGTGTGTGTGTGTGTGTCATGTAGGAGCATGAAAATTCCAACGTAGGACCATAATTAATTTTTCCGATTCTACTTCCCTCTTGACTCAAATATCTGTTGAAGCACATCAAGAGAAGGCGAAGTTGTGTTTTGGGACGAGTACAGGGCTCCAAGACTGAAAAATCTTTCTACTGGTGCACTGAAAGGTGTATCCGTGGAGGGCAGTTTTATTATCATTATTATTATTATTGGAAACTGGTGCAAGCTTTGCACTGCTGGTGCTGAAATAATAAGTTATCTCAGTTTCCACTGACATTGGTGCACCAGCTGCATCATTGGCTCATCAAAGGAAAAAAAATAGTCCTCAGTGGATGGTGACAGCAGCAGGTAGCGAGGCGTCCAGCATCAGACCTGCAGGCTCTTCTTTGACCAGTTCAGTCTGAACCTGGACACCGAGACAGCAGCTGCTTTTGTGGAGTCAATCAGTCAGGAAAATCCAGTTTTCATTGCTTCCACAATAACTTTAGGTAATCCAGTGGTCACTGGCGGAAGTTCATTTTTATTTGTGTGACTATTAGATTTTTATCCTTTTCTCTGATAAACTGAAAATAGTCTGTATATATATATCTTGAAAAGGTGGACTCTTCTGCATTCATAACCTCCGACTTCCACTAACTGACAATGGCAGACGGCAAATATTTACCCGGAAGTCGTTTTCTGGTTTTGGAATATCTCGTGGTTTTGATGTTATCTTTTGAAAAAAAAAATATATATATATATATATATATATTTTTTACTGGTATTGTAACAAGTAATATATTAATGGTATTTTATATTAATGCGCTACATTATTGCGTTACAGTAAAAAGTAAGATATTACTGTAATATTATTACAACACTGGCTGTTATTAGAGCCTACCTGAGCAGCCCGCTGCAAAAGTGCTGCTATCTGTATCTGCTAGGTGGCAGCACCCGTCGCAACACGTTGCATTTGAGGCTTTTTGGAGATGTTCCTGTCAGTCCAATGAGGAACAGATCAGCACAGACGGCTACGTGAGTGGTGATCCTGCCATTAGTGTGGAGCAGAAGAAAGGCACAGGCCTGCAGAACCCTGGACGATCGAGTGCTGCCACCTGACAAAACTGGACAATAGAAGACTGGAAAAATGTTGCCTGGTCTGATGGGTCTGGATTTCTGCTGCGACATTAAGATGGTAGGGTGACAATTTGGTGTCAACAACATGAAAGCATGGATCCATCCTGCCTTGTATCAACGGTTCAGGCTGGTGCTGATGGTGTAATGGTGTGGGGGATATTTTCCTGGCACACTTAGTACCAACTGAGCATTGTGTCAACACCACAGCCTACCTGAGTATTGTTGCTGACCATGTCCATCCCTTTATGACCACAGTGGACCATCTTCTGATGGCTACTTCCAGCAGGATAACGCACCATGTCATAAAGCTCCAATCATCTCAGACTGGTTTCTTGAACATGACAATGAGTTCACTGGACTCAAATGGCCTCCACAGTCACTAGATCTCAATCCAACAGAGCAGCTTTGGGATGTGATGGGACGGGAGAATTGCATTATGGATGTGCAGCCGACAAATCTGCAGCAACTGGTGCCTTGTTCCAGTACCTTGTTGAATCTATGCCATTAAGGATTAAGGCAGTTCTGAAGGAAAAAGGGGGTCCAACTCGGCACTAACAAGGTGTACATATAGAGAAAAACAGGCCCACACCATGACACCACCACCACATAGTTTCACACAGAGCATCTTATTTCAAAGCTGTCCTTCTTGAAGCAGAGGAAGGGACTTAACCAGTTGACCGAAGGTCTACGTTGCCCAGCTGTGATATATGCTGGTATGTCTCCTTTCATCTTGTTAGCACTGAACTTCTTTCTGTTTTGGCCGATGTCCTATGCAACAGACCAAACTACTTGTGAAGCAAATTTTAACCCTGTTTCCAAACCACCTTCTTGTGCCATCTATGTGTTTCAAAATATTTGGTTCTTTAAGATGACACAGCTTGATCTCTGCTTTCGTCTGACCTGACCAGGTTTAAATTTTAGCATGTTGGTGATGGACTACTTAACAATTTCAGTTATACTCCCCCCTGATGTCATTTAAACACACTGACAGATGGGATAATTATCTAGGAGTGGAGTGTTTTTCTTTCTACAATAACAATTCTTCTAATTGAAAACTAAATGGTGTCATCAGACTGCTAAACATTTTTTTTGACATATTTTTGGCTTGTCCAAGTGAACCAAGTGAACAGCTGCTTTCCCATTTGATCTCCGTTGGCCAACGTCTCCTGGGTACACCAACAATGCTATCTAATTTCCTTCGGTTGTGCACAGTCTGCCTGACTGTGAGTTGGAGGACTTCAAACTCTTTCAAAATAGTTTTGTAACATTTTCCAGCCTGATTGGCATCAACAACTTTTTTCAGAGTTCCTCTTTAATCCTTCTAGATCTCGCTAAGACCTTGAGTGTTTAAAAAGAAGGCTTCTTTTTTTTTTTGTTTCTTGAAAACTTTCTACCTACAAGTCACTTCCCTGGTGGGAGTTGCAGGGATTTGAACTCTTGCGGTGTCGCTTCCCACTCTGAAGGCTCATGTGTGTCGCTGACCCACCTGTAGATCCTGTGACTGGATGCCAAGCGTCATGTGAAAAGTCTAAAAGAAACATTAAACCCCAGAAGAATTCAGATTCCTGGAAATTCTCTCAAGTCGACTCTGAAAAAGCGTCATGGATGTGAAGTGAAGAAACCAGTCGTGTTTTCTTTCAGCACTTGTGATAACACGATGGAGATTGTTCCACGTTCTTGAAAAGCAAGACAAAACACACACACATAACATTTCCTGATTTTATCTTTATCACTGTTCGGCTTGCTGACTAACAACTGATAAAGACAAGAGAAAACATCCCAAAATTTGTTTTCTACAGTTGCAGAACATTAAACACTGGAGTCGAAGGGCTGGACTTGTTATTCCAGGCAAATGAGCGTTGGTTTAAAAGAATAAATAACTCCATTGGAAGTGTTCGGTTGTGTTGGTGACAATCCAAAATTATACTGATCTAAAGACGATTTACAGGATTAAATAAATGCCCCCACAAGTGTCATAAAATGTCAATGTTCAGATGAACTACATTTACATTTTTAACTAGAAAAGCACTCGGAGAGCACAGACCTCTGCCAAGCACAACTATTCCCCCATATAGCGATTTACACCATAAATATTAGTCATACATGTAGCACTGACAATATGGGACCGCTAAAAAAGTACCATATCTTCCTTTATTTTGTGATGCACACAAAAATAAAAAATTAAAAAAATTATGCTGTAAAGATTTCATGCAATATTCCTTAGTCACAATATTGAAATTAAACAACCTCAATATTTTTATAGTAATTGGGATAAAATCCACGTTCTGGATCAGATCCAGATTAACTTTTGAAATTTGATAGAGGTTCCTATTGTCAATCCCTGAGTCAAATTTCATTAGTTTTGGGCAATAATTAACGGAGATATTGAGAAACAAAATTTTCGGCCCCATTGACCGCAATATTATCGAAAATTTGAAAGTGATCCAGAATCCAGGATTTCTTCTGGATCACACCCAAAATGAAATCAGTTCTTCCTTTTTACATTTCCGACAACTCCTGAAAATTTAATCAAAATCCATCCATAACTTTTTGAGTTATCTTGTACACAGACAGACAGACAGACAGACAGACGAGATCATTGTAACTGAAGATCAGAAGGCACATATATGTCAAGAAGACTCATTAAATCCTAACAAATTAAAGAACAAAGAATAAAACTTGAATAGTTGCAAAAAGGAGTCATTCAGCAGGTTTTGTGTGACTCTTTCTTGTTCGAGGCCATTTTTACATGAGGTCTCGGTATAAAGATCCGCTGGAGATCCACTCTTCATTCCGCCTTCACCATCCACCTGTGCGTTCGCAGTAATCCCACGAAGGCAAAATACTCCCTCCCCCGTGTGTGTTTGTGTGTGTTTTCACAAAGCATCATGGTGTTCTGCAATCTGAAGACACTTCTTTCCTGTTGGGAAACACAGCGGTGCTGACCTCAGTTTCCCTGCTGCTGTTGTTATTTTTCTGCTGTTGTCACAGTTGTAAGAGGGAGCGTTAGCATGAGGGACAATCCAGCCTAGCTAGTGGCAGCACTAGCATTAGCACTAGCTGGACAATCCAGCCCAGCTAGTGCTAATGCCTCAAGTCGCATGAGAAAGTTCACTAGGCAGCCACTCTGGTCTGTGTGTTTGGTTACTGTGGTTGAAAACCTGGTGGTATTTTTTTCCACAGCATCTTTAGCTTTCTTGCTAGAAGTCCTGAAAGTCTTGAAAGTGGGTCAGTCCACCCGGGTGGCTCTATTTGTACCCGTGAGGGACTGATTTTAACCTCTGCGTGGAGTTTGCAGTCATTCTCGTTCCTCTGTTAGAGCTTTCTGCACAGTCAACTCACACAGCATTCATTTCCCCCGTTACTCCTCTGTTGCTACTTTCTAAGGCAGAACAGAGCGAGGCGGCAGCGAACTGTGATATATACAGCACAGTGGGACAGAATATAATCCATCCATCCAATACCAATCTGTCCCCCCAATATTATGTCTATACCCGTTTCATCCTTTTATGAAGGGTCAACAGCCCGTCTCTTGTTAGAATATCTACCGATCAATTTATTTCCGTTTATAAGAACGCCCATCCCAGTTGTACACTTGGTTGCGCCCATTTAATGGGCGACAGAGAAAACAGGGTTGTGTGACACCCTGCAGAAAAAACAGGTACGAAGTCAGACAGTAAGCCATCGTACAGGTGCTCGTTAAAAAGGGCTCAGTTTGTTAGCTAGCTACGTGAAGACAGACTTACTTCTACTGTTTTCTCTCTATGTGTGTGTAATACAAGCAAAATATGTATCAAATTAAAAAGATCCTCAGGGTCAGTTATTGTTCTTCGTACAATAATAATATCTGGTCTAATGCAGGCAGCACAGAGAGACAGGGAGAGGTGCTGTAAGGATCTCTGAAAACATGGATTAACACTGGAATACAAGACTCAACAGCTTGATGACATTTGTTTTAACCTAAGCCTACGTGTCAGCAGTAAATAAACTAGAATATTCTAAATAAAATTTTCCTCAGAGTCAGTTATTCTTCTGGTACAATAATAATATCTGGTCATAATGCAGGTAGCAGAGAGACAGGGAGAGGGATTGTGTCAGGCCACACTATTTTTTTAAATGTCAAATGAATAAATCTGTATATATATTCAATCAATCACAGTAAATCTATGATTTCATTCACATTAAACGTTTCAGTGTAAATGTGCAGACATTCATTTGAGACAAATCAACAAAATACAAATTAACTTGGAATTAAAAGTCCATCGTGTGCTATGGACTTTTTGTCGTTCCAATCACAATATTTACATCAACATGTCTAGCTGTGAGGCAGACTAGTACTAACAGACACCAAATGCCACCGTGGCTGGACCCCCCCAGAATACCATGGTTACGCCCTTGAATCCAATAGTACTTTATTTATCCCCGAAGGGAAAGTACAGAATATAAAGGCATTGTAGAGGCTGGTGTGAATGAGGCTGGAGATTCCAGTCCATTTTACATTCCTCCTGTCAATTAGGAATAATGGTATTTAATTGACATAGTATTACAAATACTTCATACATCCTGTCCCTCCCACTGGTGTTGTGCCCTCTGCAGAGCAATAATATTAGTCATGTAAATAGTGAGGTTTAGGACACGCTATTGTTTTTTTTGTTCTTTCAGCCAGATGGACAGGGCCAGATGCAAACCATCACCATGTCCACGCCTTTCACCCCCTGATTTAGATAGTAAACACTTAACAGTAAGTTTGCATCATCACAAAGCCAGAGTAAAACCGCTGCCAAGAGTGCACTTTCCAAGAGCATTTTCTCATGTTTTTCTAGGAACGTGCTCAATTTTCACAAGTAGATTTATGTAAACTTCTCAGCGGATGACTATTAAAAGGCAATTAAAGATTTCTGCATCCACCCAAGCGCGTGGCCTGTTTGACGTAAGCGTCGTCATCTGATCGAATCTGTCAAATGTTGGCGCAGTTTCTCTGCGGTGAACCATGCGCATGAATTCCACTCATTAAAAAAAATAAACCACTGGACAAAGGAGACCAGGAGCAGAAGAACAACATCACAGACACTTGTTTTAGTATAGACGGATGACAGAGCTTCCCCTACCTGTGCATGGGAGTCTTGGCTGCGGTTGACCGAAAGATGAATATGAATATAACCACAGGTTCATTTGCAGAGCTCTAGTCGGTTCATGCGCGTAGATGTGTAAACCCCACAGGAAGCTTTTGGATAATCGTTTTGTTCATACGACATGTTTATGTTCAGGCCATAACGTACAGACGCGGGACACATCTGCGTCACCCGCCTGTACCTTTCGACCTCGTGGCAACCGCACTACTCACTTGCCATTTTCTGCGTTGTAAACTTTCCACTGAGTCACTTCAAAACTTGCAGGGAAAAAAAAAAAAAAAACAAACTATGAATTTTTTTCTCAAATATAAAAATAAATATCAATTCCTCTCTCATTTAAGAACAAATTTTTTAACGGTAAAAACGTGCAAATCATTCCCCTTGAGACGAAACAGTTTTTTGCTCGTCTGCATCCTGTTTCACTCGCTGACATTTAGATTGTGATCTATAAAAGCAGCTGCAGTCTAAATGTCTTGTTAGGAACTCGTCAGAAGCCCGTAAGTGCGTTTGCTGAGTCAGGCAGGGAGTGACGAACAAATCAATTTGGTCTAAAGTTTGTAAACAAGATGTTTTTCGAGCAGGATGTTAGCGTACGCGTTCACGGGGGGCTGGGGCGATCTGCGGTGCGCGCAGCGAGCGAGATGCTTGCGAAAGCCGCACAGAGGTGACACTTCCTGCGACCTCGGGGTGAGGTTTTCAGTCGAGCAAAGGAGAAGTGAACTCAGGTCATAAATAGCAACTATGTGTCGCTGTCATGTGTTGCTCTGGTCTGCATGTTGTATAGACTGAGGAGTGTTCGTCACGCTTGTGATCAGGAAAAAACACTCCACATGCAGTAGTGATATATTTGTTTGATCTGGATACTGAGTAAGACCTGTTATCATGATAAATTTAGTTAGTAAATAATATAAATGTGTGTTTTCTTATAAGATAAGAACTTCCTTCTCTATTTTAGGACCACACAATTCAACAAATTTGGCATCTCCACCTACAATTGAAGTTGATTTATTTTTTTTTTTTGGTAATAAGGTGTGAGTATTTCAAAGTTTAAAGCTAATCTTGAAAGCTTGAAATTATCTCAATTTAGCTTCATTCCTTTAACAAGGTGGGTTTGGTGTCGGAGTGCAGCATGGTGGGATGGGGGAGATATCTGGGTGCTCTTGGGGTGCACTAAGTATGTAGGTGTGACTGTGCAGGGTGAAGTATATGTAGTATGTACTGTAGTATGTACTGTAGTATGTACTGTAGTGTGAATGTGTGTGTATCAGTATGTATGTGGTTAGATGTCTGTGTCTATCTGGATATGAAATTACAATTAGAATTTAGGATAAGGCCTCAAAAATGGGAAAAATTTTAAGGGTAATTATGGAACATTGGAGAAGTAAGTTTTACTTCTTCCTACCCCTTTTTAGACATGTTAAACCAGATATGTGTTTTGCATATTGGTATGTATATGTGTATATGTATTGTATACAATAGTTCATATCGGTTCAGTCACAAGTATACATAAATAGGAAAAAAAAAAACAGTAAAGTAAAAGTTTTGTATTATTTTTTTTTATTTCTTCTTTTTTGGGGGGGAATATGTCCATTTAATATTTCGATTTATTTAAAAAAGGTTCTATATGTTTCTAAATTATGGTTATGCACATGTGTCAGTGTATATTGATTTATGCATTATTATCTATTTTATTTTATAAATATATTTATTTTCAGATTCATAGATTCATGATAGTGTTAAAATTGTCTATGCTTTAAAAGATTGTTTTGACATGTCTGGAATGAATGAATCAATAAAATGAAAATGAAAAATGAAACAAAATGGAAGCCCATCCATCATCTATACCCGTTTAGTCCTACCGAGGGTCACGGGGATCTGCTGAAGCCGATTCCAGCTCTCTTTGGGTGAAATGCAGGGGTACACAGGTTGCTAGTCCACAACCATGCACACTCACAATCACACCTACGGGCAATTTAGAACCACCAGTTAACCTGACATGCATGTCTTCGGACTGTGGGAGGAAGCCGGAGTACCCGGAGGAAACCCGCACAAGCACGGGGAGAACATACAAACTCCACACAGAAAGACTCCTGATGAGGTTCAAACCAGGAACCTTTTTGCTGTGAGACATCAGTGCTGACCACAAAGACACCGTGCTGGCCACAAAGTAAAAGGAAAAAAAAAAAAAAAGATAATCTGGGCAACTTTTAGTACCATCATCATTCAGTAGCTTATATGTTCAGCCACAGTAACCTGAAGTATTTGTTTCCTGGTTAACCGTGGAGGGACTTTGGTCCATCCGCCATTAAAATTTCAGTTTCTCTTCGTTTTGCTATTTTTATCGCAACGGAAATAAAGTCACGGTGAGTAAATTCATGTCATTTTCAGTGCAGAAGTGAACACATCCTGAGTGACGCAGCAGCAGCAGCGCTTGCTGCAGAGATGAGAACAATTCTATGTTGCTTTAGGAGGACGTCCTTGTTGCGTTGCCATAGATGAAAACAACAGTCCGGGTACTTTGCCATTGCGTAATGCATCATGATTTTTCTTTTTTTCATCACTTGATAAGAAAAATGGCACACATCAGTATTCAGGCATTTCACCATAATCGAGAGGTAGAGCTGTTTGTGCACGTCCACGTGTGGCACATTTATGCAGGGCTTAAAGTATTCCAGCACCGTGCCGGATCTCCGGCGTTTGACTATGATTCAGGGGGAAAAAAAACATACACAAACAGGTAATCTCTGAGTTGTCTTGAACGCAGCATCCGTGGTGAGCTGGTGGTTGTTTGAATGGAGGCAACAAGTGTCTCTGGGCAGGACGGAGGACAAGGGTGGAGACGGTTAGACGGTTGGGTACCAGAAGTTAAGGGAGCCTGGTACCTGTTTTTGTGTGTTGTGTTCCAAGAAGCTAGTCTATGCAACTAGCGGCAAAAAAAGCTTTTCACTGTCATGAAAGAGACGCCTACTATAAAGGTCAGCTGTCCGCGCGCTTCAACACACAAGCCGTTACCTGGGAGCAACAGCTACAGCGGACGTAGCGGCTCAGATGACTGATCTGTTTTTGACTTGAAAATATGTTTGTGCTCGTTTTTTGCGGAACATGATTTATCATTTATGATCGCTCAACCGTTCGTACATCTGTGTAAAACAAGAGCAGCCGTTGATTAAAGCGCGTTTATTTAAAAACACAGCATAGCATCAGAGTCTGTCTGATCAGCTCCAAGCAACCACCCAAAACATGAAAAAAAATACTGAATCTAATGGTTTGTTTTTTTAATGATGACTCATCCAGAGTAATAACATCTAATGATCTAATAACTGCCCCTGCAAATACATATGTTCAAGAGGAGACGAGTCAAGACCAAATGGGATGTATTTACTATAACTTAATTTCCCATTATCTTGAACAAAAATGATGGAAAAGTTGCAGTTTATATATATATATATATATATATATATATATATATATATATATATATATATATATATATATAGCACAAGTTACGCTTTCTTTCTAAAATTCACATTTAAATTGAATTTTATTGCTTAGTAAAATTGCTTAGTAATTGTACATTACTAAGCACAATGCCAAAAAGTTGTTTGCCAAATTGCCTCAAATGTGTATGCGTTGGATCCACTGCACCCCCGGAACAAAGTTCAGGCTCAGGAATTTTTTTTAACTTTAAGCCCTGTTTATGCCATTTGGACACGCTCTTTTACGTGCCGAACTCGGTATCTTTCAATCGCGGTTTTATGGTAGCGGGTGGTCTGAAACTGTACTGAATCCATACCGAAACCGTGGCACAAAAATCACCGTACAGACCGTACCATGAGCCACCCGTACCGTTGCACCCCGGTATATACACATAGGGCCTGATTTACTAAAGGTTTGCGTGCGTAAAAACGTGTGCAAACTTGACATCACCCGCAAACCAGTGTGCAAGCTGATCTACTAACAGCGTCAAAGAGACTCGCCTCTCAATGAGCAAAATAGCACACGCTGTTCAAGTACTTTTGCCCTGATAATAATCAATATGGGGCGTACCCGCCAGAAAGCGCTAAATACTGGGAGGGAAAATGCAAATAGGTTCATTTACCACACGCAATGAGATTTACCAACCCTGAAAGTAATTGCGGGGATTGTGATTGCTCTGTAAATACGTTCGAAAGGAAGGTTAATCTGCCCAGCATTAGCACCGTGGCTGCTGTATTGTGGCAAGAGGCGACATCGCCAAAATCAAAGAATACGAGAGAGAGAGTCTTTCGGACTCGTGTAAATTTGTTTGGAATGAATGAAAACAGATAGTTGAAACTTAAGGGCTGATTTGAGCACAAGCACATCAAAAGGAAAAATATTTTATTTGAATGTTAAATCAGATTATTCAGCAAAAGGTTGCCACATGAGGCACATTCATTTTTTTATTTGTGATAATAAATAAATCAGTGTTTTCATGGAGAAAAAAGTGTTTCATTGTGCGCCTACCTTGTTCTGTTGGCTCTAGCGTGTCAACCCCAGTATCCCAGTTATCTGCTCCACGCAGAGGTGAGCTGCACCTGTGCTCAATGCTGGTTAAGGCATCTCTTCCGCAGGCATCTCTTCCGCAGGCCCTCCACCTGTCTTGTTTGCCGAAGTTTATTAAGGCCACTTTTCTTTAGTTCTTTGCCTTAATCTTGCCACCTTCTTTAACCTCATCTGCCGTTCTTTTTGTCTTACCACTGATTTTCTACGCAGATTTTCTCCCATATTGCGTTTCTTTTGGTGAGTTTATTTCTTGAGTTCATGAATTTTATTTTGCCTTTCCACTATATCTCTAACTCCAACTCGTCAAATTTCATTTTGCGCTTGCGTCTATCCTGCTTTCCATCCAACTTCCATGACGCAAACCGTAAGACACGCAACACCTCATTTAAATACTGCGGTTTGCACCCGTTATCATTGCGCGAACTTCTTAGTTGATCACCCGCAAAACACACAACAACAGCACGCGAAACTTTTTTCAGTGCACACGCAATTTAGTACTCTTTATTCAGGATCTTAGTAAATCAGCCCATAGTGTTTCTAGTGAGACAATCAATCGGCAGTTCAATGATACACTGACTGGTGCATTTATTCTCCAGTGTATACAACATAGAGAGGTCTTCCTCACACACAGAATGCAGATGATCAGAAATGACAATTTGTCAGCAAGAAACAACCGTTTTTAAAACCATCACATGAACACAGGAGGACCTTGAGATAAGTTCTTTAGACACCTACGTGTCAAAACTTAGCGACTTGATTATCATTCTGGCTCCATCAAGTCGCTAAGTTTAGACACCTACGTGTCAAAACTTAGCAACTTGATGGAGCCAGAATGATAATCAGAAGCGATGGCCCTCAACAGGCCAGAATCTAGAGCAAAAGTCACAGACTTATGAATCAGCATTATACAAAAAGGCCCCAAAATGCAGTTTTAATATAACAGTGTGTGGCAACCAAACGGGGTGACAAGAGGCCTTGGGTCCTGACGTGAGGCGCAATCCGAGTCTGTGAGAGGCTCTAGCATGAGATTAAAGACAGCTGCTAACTCCGAGCCTGGGAGATCGAGGAGAGGGCTGGAAACTGTAAATGTTTATCACTGTACCTCACCCAGCATCTCCCTGTCGGGAACCATGCTAGCCCAAACCCACAGTGAGTTCACCCACCTGGCACATCTCATCCTCAAGACAGACCCTCATTATACCTGGGGTCATGAAACGTTCATCAGTCATATAAGAGACATGATGGGAAGGATAATAGATACAGAAGATAACACAAGGAAAAATAAAAGTGAAAAAAATCACAACCACACTAGCCAATGAACTTACACACAGAGGCGGGGCTAATTCAAAGTACGCAGGTGATTTGATTGATTGGATGTTTTTGGTATGATGAAGAAACATCAGAAACACCACCACCTGTGCGTCGGTGCAACGCAGCTGTGTGAATCCTGCATCATTTAAAAAAAAAATAAAGCCTCTAGCTATTTTTCCTGCCTTGTTCCCGGCGTAATTATGGCAGCTGTGAGTGTATGATATTATACTACTATATTATATTCACCACATATAGTAATGTGATTATTTCTTGGGCAAAAAAAAAATAGTCAGCATTAATCCTGGACTACATCAAAACTATACATTTTTGTCCCCTTTTCCTCAGTTTTCTCTTATAATTTGTTCATAAACTTGTCGGCTTTCACTGCACAAAGACTTAAAAATTAATCTCACAGGCTGCTGCATTACTTCTGTATCCCAGATGTACAGTTCTTTGCATCATCTTGTTATTGTCAGCTGAGTTTTTTTTTTATTACAGTGCTGATTTTTTGAAACATTTTTCCCCACCAGTGTGGGTGCTGGGCTGCTTTAAGGGCTTTTCTGCTGGTAAATCTGGCTCATGTGTCAGATAACGTGGGTTATGTCGAGTTACCTTGACAGCAGGAGACTTGTTTACTTACATGAGTCGATGACTGAGCTTTCTAAAGCCCATCTAATGCCCAGAATTAGCTGAAAAGCCTGAAATAAGACAGACTGATGAGGCGGTGTTGAGGAGTTTGAGCAGGAGTAAACGGGAGAGCATGGAGAAGAAGTTCAGATCATTTTTTTTTTCTTACTATTGTCATTGAGAATGTGAGATCAACGGTAGCTACAGTCGGGTACAAAAGTTAGCAGGTCCACTCCTAATTATGCATTTATTTTTTGTGTGCAAAAAAAGAAAAAGATTGGTCATTGTAGAAAGTATTAGGCAAATACAACCTTGGATGGATGTCAAAAATGTATATTTTCACTCTGCCATCCTTTATTTCCCTAAAATGAAGACAAAGAGAAGAAGAAATCATGTGGACAATGCTAAGTACCTCATGATTCAAACGCTTGTGGATAAACCTTTAGCAGCAATAATTTTAAATAATTGTTTTCTGATATGTCTTTATCAGTCTCTCACATTGTTATGGAGGAATTTAGGCCCATTTTTCATCACCATACCATCACCGTTCATCACAACACTGCCGTGCTTGACAGTGGATATGAACTGTTTTGGTTGACATGCTGTGTCTGGTTTCAGCAGACACTTCAGAATCAACTTTATTCACCAGGTTTGTGCAAACAAACAAAGAATTTGATTCTTTGGGTTTCTCATGAAACATGACCAGGATGGATTATTGCATAAACTGTGAGGAGAGCAAATATTATGCATGTTTTGACATTCGGGAAAAAGTTAGCGGTTCCAAACCTTTCGTAGCTACAAACAAAATCTACTACGCCTCTGACCATGTGCAGTGCTCGTGTAAATGAGCAGTGTACATAAATACTGCAGTCAGTCTTGGACCTTTCGTGGTAAATGTATATGTGGACTGTCATACTTTTAAACCACATGATAATACATCTGAAATACAACCGACTTTTATCTAAATTAATGGGCACTTTGTTTTTAAGCTTCAGATTGTGTTTCTTGAAGTGTCAGTGGGTTTCTTAAAAGGACTCGATCTGCTGTCAGACGCCCACATAGCGACTCGGGCAGTTATGGAGCTCACCCATGGTGTCATGAAGGTGTGGTAAAGTCCTGATAGAGGTTTCTCAGATAATAGAAACGCTGCAATTGTCTGCAGCAAAAAGTTTCGCTAATATCGAGGAATGCCTTAATTTTTCTTTCTTTCTTTCATCCAAAACTATATCAAGCAGCTTTCACTTAACTCCTTGAATACTTCGTTGGACAGAAGACACAGCAGTAAATGTCTGCTGCCAAGAGCATTTCAAAAGTGGGCTGGATTTGTTCGATAGCAAGTTTAGCCGAAGGTGTTGAGATCATGTGCATCATCTGGTAGTCTGCACGTTTACATCTCCTTATATGGTGGTCTTATGCTAATAAATGAGCTTAGTGAGGGCGCTCCCCACCTGCAAACATGTGGCATTAATTTATTTACACACATTGTTAACATTCTCCTTACGCTATGTTCATGAATCTGGAGCAAAGTCTGTGCAAAAAAACCGACACAGTATAGCTAATACTCCCTACACTGTGACAATGAGAGCACCACTGCCCCCTACTGGAGTAGGTGTGCAATTACACTTTATTACAGTACGGCAATGAAAAGCATGTTCCCTGGGGTCACCCCCCCCCCCCCAAAAAAAAAGAAAAAAAAAGGGTTGTGTCCCTATTTGAGAAGGACTGGGCTATTGCACGCTCAGCAGACTGACGGCCTGGAGGATGAAACTGTCTCTATGACAGGTCATTTTGGTGCACAGTGTCCATAAAACTTCTCCTTCTTGTTTTTTTTTTTTTTTGTCTCTGCGAACACAAGCAGAAAACATCTGCTGTTCCCAGACAGAACAGTAGATATTGAAATGAAACCTTCTGGTTTAAGGACAGCTTTAGCTATGAACGTCTACGTAGATGCAGCAGAGGATCTATGCCTTGTAAATGAAAGGCAGGAAAGGAATAATGTCATCATGGATGTGTGTTCTGACCAGCCAGGCTTTTTCAATATACACAAAAGATAATATTTACGCAATACTGCACCTGTGAGGTCAGAAGACTGATTAAGAGAACTAATTGACCTCTGATATTTCCATGTGGTCATGCGTAAATCTCCGTAATCTGTTTACCTTTCCCGTTGAAGACAAACTGGTATCTGGGGACGCAAATACAATCTTGAAACATGAAAAGAGAGAGAGGGAGTTAGTACAGTAAATGCCATATGACTCACCATTCAGGTCCTTTTCCAGTAAATGGTCATCACCGTAAAGGACAGAGAGTCTTAGCGCGACGCTGTTGGATGCGCTCTGATTTCCTGGTATATTTTTCTCCCATAAGACAAACAAACAAACAAACAAACAAAAAAGAATTAAATGACAGTTAAACAGTGTATAACTCTACATCATAAATTCTGAAATGTTTTAGGGTTGTGTTTTTTAAAACAAATGACCAAAACAAAGTATAAGACAAGCGTCTCAGACTGAAATACAATAAAGTGGAACAGTAAGTTTTAAAAGAGACATGTCAAGCAGTTCTTTCACATGTTGGCACAATAAGGTTATTGAAATGAATGTGATGTGCTTTGATGATAATAACCCAGAGATACAGAAGAAAAGCTCCAGTTTCAACCACGTCTCTACAACTCTGTTCATAGCAGCTAGTCTCAAGGCTGGAGTCAGCCGCTTAGTCCATTTAATAGAAGTTTAATAAAAGTTCATTTAATAAAAATGAATATCAAAAATTAGTCATCGAAAAGCAAACGACAGCAGGAACATGATTCTTTTGCTAATATGGGGAGTATAAAAGAAGTATAACAGAACTACTGAAGATGCAGGGACAGAGAATGAAAGGAAGATCAGTAAATGTTTCTTTGTTCTAAATTAAAAATGTTACAAGTATAGTACATTAGCTCGTTATGAAAGATTTAGTTCTGTGGTTCTCAAACTTTTAATACTGCGTACCACCTTAGAAACTGTTCACCTCTCTGAGTACCACCATGATGACCAATTTTAAAATAAAACCATATATGCCTTTTCAGTTAGCTTTAAACACACAGAGATGTTTATTCCTTATTGTGGTTATTTATTGTTACCTGAATTGTTACCTTACTGAATACTGACTGACTCGACTGACAACTTAAAACTGGCTCCAAGAGCAGGTCGGTCTCTTTTGACCTCCATGTTAAAATATCCAACTTTGCAGCAGATATAAACGTACATCCATTTATACATAACGTCATCTTTTGAGGCACAGTCCTACAAGGACTGGGGCTGAAGAGCCCTGGTCACTTTAGCTACTTAGCATAATTGGTGAACTTGGTAAACAGAGCAAAATCATTCTTACTGTAGAGATAATATGGCTTGTTTTCCTGTTAACTGTAGTAAGAGACCGCTGTGACCAGTTCTGGGTTGGTCTGGAAGCTCAGGGCCGAAGCGTCCGTAAAGTAGCCTGAAGCAGCTGGTTGAAGGCTGCTAGCCAGAGCTAACTGCAGCACACCAGAGGGACTGCATCCAGCACATCAGCTTTTACTTCTAGTAACAGCCGGGTCCTCCAGAGGAGCAAACCTTCACTTTGGACCATTTCAGGACTTTTCCAAGTTGATTAACCAGACCACTTGCTCACAGGTAGCTCAGCTACAGGTGGCTCAGACTGCTAGCTCGCCTGGGCTGCTACACTCAGTTGACCCGTGAGCGACAGCTTTGTTTGTCGCCATAATTTAGAATAACATGAAGTAGTCCTTATACCTCAAAAACTAACTGTTCAAAAATGTAAAAGTCACACACTAGTGGTTGAAATCTTGTATTTGTCATTTGCTGTTGGCTTAGATATATTGAAATTATTCTAAGAGAATTAAAACTAAATATAATTTGATAAACACAGAATTATGCATTATGATTTCAATTTTAACACACATGTGCAAATACAACCTGACTTTTTCCTTAGTTATAAATCAGAAGTAGATTTTTTTGTAATGACTCACTAATGCAATTCACAAAAAGTGACAAAAAACAAAACTCATCATGTTTTATGCACTTCATGTTGCATCATGCACAACTGAAACCAGGACAAAATGTGGATCAATTAATCTTGTTGGACCTGGAGCCCTGACTGTATTTACTGAGCTCGACAGACATCACAGAGCACCCAGACATGTTTGTGCTGTATCAGTCTTACAGTTATCATAATGGCTTTATATTTCCCAGCATAGGTCAGTGGCAATCATAATCCATCATAGCACATAGACGTTAATTCATGTTTTTATGCTTCAGGGATTAGGGGGACAGACGCGGTGTTGTGTGCAACATGTTTGACTCTGTGCTTGTGCGCCCAAGTGAATGTTTGGACAATGAAGTGGACATATCACGCTTTTCCGTGTTTTAACTGAAGTGTTGTAATGATTAATTCTCACCTTAGACGTCATTTTAAGATAAAAAAAAAAAAAAGAAAATAAAGAAAGGGAGATATGTCTGAGGTAGTTTGTATTTCAGATTCAGATTCAAGATTCAAGCCTTTTATTTGTCATATGCATAGTTAACACAGGGTCAAGGATGCAATGAAATGCTAGCTGGGAGAAAGAACCGCTTATGACTCGCCAAGGGAATACTGGTAAAAGAAAAAAATAAGATAAAAATACAGTCTACACAGTAGAGAATTCCAACATTATATGCAATGGAAAAATTTCAAGCATATGCGGTAAGTGTACAGTAGGTCACAGTGTGTAATATAATAATAATAATGATAGTATAAGTATAGATAATGTAAGTGTATATATAATGTGATATAGTATAGTATAGATACTCAGTATACATATAATAATATGATTGTAATTGTATAATATAATATAGGTATGTAATTATGTATATAATATGTATATAATATGATAATAGTGATAATAATGATAATATGAGATACAATACACAGAGTGATACAGTATAAACAGAGTGTATTTCAACAATATATACTATAACATTTTCAGAAAAAAAGAAAAAATATACAATAAAGTAGAATATAAAAAGATATTAAAGTGTTAACATTATCTAAAGTGTCGCAGTGTAAGGTGCATGGGATGAGGAAGTAAACATTCATTTCACATGAATGGTACATATGGTATATTGCACATAGTGGAGTATTGCACATTGTTTAAAGCAGTTGTTATCACAGGATATGACATTGAGGTAGTGAAGCAAAATAAACACAAAGTATTTAAGTCTTGAGAACTAACTATGCTAGTTATGTTATGCTAACTGTGTTATAAGTTGCCATTGCCTTGATTAGTATAAGAGAGAATCTGACCAAAGAAGCAGCGTGTATCCATGATAATCACAGCTTTCAGTTATGCATCATGATGTGACTGACCCAACCAAGCCTGGTGTTAACATATACTGCATTTGGACAGCATTTATTTTAAAAGTGTAAGTTGATAGTGAGAAAAGGAAGAAGTGATCAGCTTCTGCTTTTTTTTTTTTTTTTGTAAAAAAAAAACATTTTCTCGGAAGAAATGTACATCTGGTTGCGAAGAAGAAGTCATGCATGAAGCCTTTTTACAGCCGTCCCAAACACAGATGCCAGTGTGTGATCTTTGTTTTTGTGGTTTCGGTTGATTTCTTTCATAATGGGGATCCGATTCTGGTTCGAACATGAAGGGCTCGATGTCTGGACTTGTTCAATGTTGAAAACTTCAGTGAGTTCTCAAAGTTTTGCTTATCACAGCTTGGTTTGGAGCTCTGTGTTCAGTTTCTTACCAGCAGTTGGAATTATGCGCATTTATGAGACACCCCTGCCCCTCACAGAAAGCTTGAAGAAGTTCAACCAATCAGAAGAAACTTAAGAGCATGCTCACAGAAAACACTGATACAGCATGTTGCTTAAAGGTCTCCTTCCTCAACAAACCGTTTAATACTTGTTTTTTTTTTTTTAAATAACCATTGATCAGTTCAAGTTGCACTCCCATGCTCAACTTCAAAATGCTCTTCTGCCCCCTGTAGTCTGTATCAGCCTGTGATAGAAAACAGCCGGGAAAACGAACGGATGGGACAAGTCATACCAGCCTACATCACATTGAATATTTGCTATGCAGTGGCTCGTAACCCCGCCTGCGGAAAAACGTTGCAGGCTGCAGGCAGGAAGCAGAGCTTATTTCGGTAGGTCGTTAACGAGCAAACAAAGAGGCGCTAACAATTCAAAAACATGGCAGGGAACGTTTGTGGCTATGCCGTTTGTAACAGTAACAAATCTACATTGCATGTCTTGCCTAAGAAAGAGGATCCACGGAAGAAATGGTTGGAGTTTATTTTCGTAACACCACCAGCAAAGTCTAACCCAACTTTATTTTATTTTATTTTTATTTAACCTTTATTTAACCAGGAATAATCCCATTGAGATTCAGAATCTCTTTTGCAAGGGGGTCCTGGCCAAGAAAGCAGCACAGTACATCTTTACTTGTGTGTTCTGATCATTTCAACTTAAGTGTCGACAGTATTGGATAAGTTGTGTTTAAAACCTGGATCTGTGCCATTACAACGATTAACCACCAGCTCACAGGCTGTACATTAAAATTTTTTTTTTTTTCCAACTACGGTTGTTGTTTCAAAAGCCTGTTATTCTACTCGTTAATAAACTATAGCATATATGACATTGGGAGAAGCTACAGGTATGGTAATGTTGTCCAGAACCACACTAAATCTATAATCTTCTAACCTAAAATTTGATAACTTGGTGTTTACAGAGTCTTTTGGCCAGGATCAAAAAAATATAGCTGTATCTCTGAAGACATTTTTCGCGTGTTTTGCTATTTGTTCCTGGTTATCTCTATCTAAGCTGACGGAAACCAACTGAAGGACGACCCACTCGAGGCAGTGTCGCAGTGCTGTCAGCCAATCAGAGGCCAGACCTTTGCATATCATTAATATTCATAAGAATCCTTGCGTACTATCCCTGCCCTCGTTTTCAGCTAACGGCTTGAAACAAGACAGCTGTAGCATCATTTTTGTTAAAACCAACTCTCAAAGCATTATTTAAAAATTAATGAAAATACGATGGAATAAGACTTTAAAGGAAGTAGAGTAATGCCTCGATTACGCTCTTGCGTAGTAGGCTACGCTCCGCACCCTGTGCAGTCTTTGGTGTTCATAATTAAGCACTGATGTTTGCATTGCTCTGTAATTGCACCACCAACCGCTACATGGCAGTTCAGTTTCTCTTCTGCAGCACTGTAGCCATCAGGTGCTAAGCTTCCTTTTATTTATTTCCTTCTCAATAGCTCAGACTTAGGAACTGAGCAAAGACAGCATATCCAACATGGTCTGGTTCTGATGAATGTTGAACATCAGTAATTTTTACAGACATTGCAGCAAACTAATGTTCTACCCGACTTGAAAACAACCAAGAAGACGTAGCAGCAGGAAATACCTCGGCGAATCTACCGTAATCTATCAAGTGGACCAATCACAGCTGTTTCAATCTGCATCAACACAACTTGTAGTTACATTTAGAAAAAGGTGCACGCCAGGGTCAGATGGAGCTTACAAAGGTGGGCTGTCATTTTGACACAAAAAGCATAAATCAGCCTTTACTAGTGATATATTTCTTTATCGTTCTAAGTAATTATAATTTATTTGTAGGTATGATCAGCGTGAAGCATTAGAAATACCCTAGATGAGACAAAAATGGCTGAAAATCTTCACTTTAATAGAACTGACTTCTATCTGTGCGACCAGATCCTCTCGTGTTTGTCACGAGGTTACTGGGTTTTGTTGAAAAATAGATTGTGAATTTATGAAATGATTAAAAAAAAAAAGCACACGTGGAAACAGCTGAAAATGATATGCATTAATTTACTCAAATACAAATACCCGCAGGTGTGAACTGTCACAGGTGACGGTTTCTCATGCTTTGCAGGGATCTTCTGGTTGTGTTAGTTTACTCTTGTTTTTCTTGTGTTCATTGCTTTTGTTGGTATCGGTCTTAAGTTCCTTCCTCTGTATGCTTGGCCGCTTCACTAATGTATCATTGTGTAAATGTTTATTTAGATTTTTTTTCTGCACCTTGGTTTGTTTTCCCTTCTGTGCAGAACTTTCATCCTTTGTTCTGTTTAGTTTTGATACTGACTGCTGCACCTGCATCACATTACCTCCCTTAGTTCCTTGTCTTTGCTTGGATGTAATTTATTTTTTATTATTTTGAGGGGGGGGGGGGTCCTTTGTGCCCCCTTCCTCAACTCCATTCACATATTTATGTATTTTATGTGACACTGACCTGCTTCAGAAGTGCCTTGATCCCCCCCAATAAGTTAATAGCTATTTATATCTTGACATCAGCCTGCCTTTGCCTGTGAGGCTGCATCTGGGTCTTCTCCACTCCTGACACAAATGATTGAGAGGGTTAATGCTAAAACCAATTACAGCATACTTTCAGATGCGCACAGTTGTTGGAACTCCCATTTCAACTAAAGGATACTGAAATAAGTCAGTTTAAACTTGCAACAACCATCTTTAGCTGTTGGAAGAAGTGAGGCGGTTTGGATTTGCATTTTTGCCTCGCAGCAGAAAGGTTCCCGGTTCTAATCCCAGCAGGGGCCTTTCTGTGTGGAGTTTGCTTGTTCTCCCCATATGCTTGCGTGGTTTTACTTTGGAAACTCTAACTTCCTCCCGCAGTCCAAAAGCATGAATGTGGTGACCCGTCCAGGGTGTACCCTTTTTGCTTGAATAGAGCTGAGTTAAGCTCCCCATGACTCTAATTGGATATATGGGTTTTCGATGATGGATGGATGAGTCTGGTACCCCTCCCATTCACGGCCATGTCCACCAGTACTGAACAGGAGCCAACTGCAACAGGGCGGGGGCAGGCTATACGCCATGACTCATACCGGAGCATCCAAGAGTCACTATTCAAAACAACCAAGTTTTTACTGCAGAACTGGTCATAGTAGCCAACAAGTTTTTACTGCAAAACTAACAACAGTCATTCGCCAGCGTTCCTACTCCGCTGCACACCATTGTAAGTGTCTTTTGTTGACACTAGCGTGGTTGTACGTTCTCTGATTGGTTGTATTCCTGTCCTGTTCTGTCCCGAGGCAGTTTCTTTTACACCCATTGCTGCTGTTGTCTCCTGGAAATCAAGGTTGAATCGAGAAGAACCAGATTAATTCTTTGCATTGAAGAGGAAGAAAATAATGATGGCTGGCCAGGATATGTATTTATATCCAGCAGTCATTCTTTATTGTAGAGCTGTGGCTTTATACCTCCATTTAGTTCTCTTTGCCTCCATATGCAGCCAGATAATTGACATTTAGATGAAGCTCGATGTTGCTCAAGAAGGATGCTTTTCCATTTTGACTCGGTTCTCTTAAATACTTTCTCTCATGATTCACTCCTTAAAACAGCTAAGTTTAAGGAACTAGTTACATTATGTCATGTCTTTGGTAGCTAATGATCAAATGGTATGCATGAATCAGTGCTGATGGATATCCTGATGCTCCTCTGGAGACCTGCTAACAGCTGATAATGTGTTTGAAGAGCAGCATTTCACTTCGGTGAAAGCTCAGTCATTTTACAGTTCATTAATCAATTAAAGAGCCCATTCTCTGTACTTATACTTTAACAAACTTGCGTGGAGGCCCGTGCATGTGAAGATAAACGGTGCTACCACAGGGAGAGCTGAAAACAAGTCCTATCCCAGCCTGGGAAAACCAGAGAAATTTCTGAGTTCCCCAGGGAGGCATAAGCACCGAGCCCACCACTATACTCCCCTACCGTCATCCATCTCCTCTATCGTCATCCCATTTTAACTCAGGTCCACTTGGGGGAGTTGGGTCATGTGTAAGTCGGGTCATATGGCCAAATCTCAGATTCCGCGGTCTTCTCCGGGGGCTCAATCAAAACACAATTTTAAGCGTGTCTGCACCTTAACCCTGTGAGACCAGGCTTTTTATTATGGACGGACAGCAATCAAACAGTTCTCACTTTTTCTGTTTGTTTTTTTTTTTTTTTTTTTTGCAGGTTACGTTCTGTTTCTCCCCTGCAAGTCCAGATCTGCATTTTAATGTTTATTTTATTATCGCGGTTTTAGGACTGTGTGCATGTTTTTGCTGAGACACGGAGCACGGTGCCAACAGAGGGAGAGTCTCATTGAGGCGCAGAGATCCCTGTCGTTCTAAATAAGGGAACAGATCACCGAAGAGCAAGTCTTGATATGCCCGTACTTGCGTGCCAGTTCCTGCGCCCTTTCAATCAAATTCATTATATCGGTGCTTGTGAGGCGCTTGACGGCCCAGTTCTGCAATGAAAACATCGTACGTGGCTTTGTCAGTTTTTTTTTTTTGTCTTTGCACCAGAGAAGGTCCAGCTAATCACACATCCCACACAGCCTTCCCATCTTGTTAGAAAGGAGTTAATCCCCCCCGGGGAGTCGGCTTACT
Source organism: Hirundichthys speculiger (assembly GCA_018398805.1). Lineage (NCBI taxonomy): Eukaryota > Metazoa > Chordata > Actinopteri > Beloniformes > Exocoetidae > Hirundichthys > Hirundichthys speculiger. The sequence goes on from JAGFBZ010000155.1 coordinate 995,045, forward strand.
CCCCCATTCCTGTGAAACAGCTCGGGTGAGAGGTGGAACTCTTGGGACGAGGATGTGTTCCCCTCTTAACCCCAATAAAAAATCCAAAAATTGTGTCAGCAGTGGGATGAGTAGATTTAAAGGAGATGGAAAGTGAATCCATAAACATTGAGAAAGAGCTGATGGCAAGAATTCAAAGCTGCTCAGCTGGTTGCATCCTGTGTTTTGAAAGAGAGCTAATGCTGAGTTACTTTAAAAAAAATAGAGACTTTTGAACAATAATTGAAAATGTTTTTTTTTTTTACATAAAATATCTGCTAGCTTGTCTTTAGTATTTAGTATTTCTGAGTTGTGACGTATAAGTAAGGTGTAATCTGTGTTCAGGGACTGAATATAAGCCATGACTGTTCAACCATTTTGAGTGTCTTCCGAAAAGGGTGTTATTTTCCTAAATTTTTTATTTATTTATTTTTCCACCTGTGTTAGGAAGCGTGACGTTGGATTACTTCAGGTGCAGCGGGGTGGTGTTGTTGGCGTTTCAAATTTCTTCCTGCCCATGACACAAATAACTCGCGAACTTTGAATTAATCCTGCCTCCGTGTACCACTTCACCTGGCAAGCTGTAGGTGTGTAGCTGCAACTCGGTTAACTGGCGCATGTGTTGAAGTGGGAAAAATTAAACATTTTTGGGGGGGCAACGCTATTGACACAGCGCACGGAACTCACAATTCAGTTTGGCAATGGATGATGTCGCCCCATCCAAAGTCTTTGGAGACAGAGACAAATGTGTACATGTGAATCCAGGGCTCGACAAAGAGGGCTACCAAAGTACCAAGGAATATGACATGTAAGGAGGCAGAACTCACACTCTTCTGGGGATTTGCAGACCTGTGCCTTCCTGTGCTATGGCTTCCTCCAGTTATTCCAGGCAAAGCAGACAGGAGCATCACTCGTGTAGCCACCAGCGCTGATCTTTTCCTTGCCGAAATGACGGGAACGTAGCCTGGAATTTCTCGTAGGTCCAGCAAGTCGATATTCTTTCCCTTTTTGTCCGTACACTCGTGCTAAATCCGTGCCTTCCAAATCAGTGGGAGTTTTGTTTTGTTTTGTTCAAAATTGTAAGTTTTTGTATGTTTGAAGAACCCCAAATGCAACGGTAATGACTGGTTTCAAATGGTGCTGCCACCTAGAGGACAACATGTTCACGGTACTCCTATTAATTGAATTTTAATTGTGATTTCAATATTGCCTCCCACCAATCAAGAAATGATTTAATTGAGAATAAAAAGATTATTTTCCGACACATTGTTTCATATTCTCAATGACACGCACATTTCAGGCACGGACCCTGTTTGGTCATATGTGAGCAATTCCTGTGTAACATAGTTACTTATTCAAGTACAATCGAGGTCCCACTGGTTTTTCTCAACAAAAACTTAAATGGTTTATTTCAGAGCTCTACCAACATGTGTATGGTGTTTAGGATTTAGTATGTTGACCTGAATCATTTATATTAATCTGAAATCTATTAAATCCAAGGTATACGTTTACCTTGGGAACTCAATAAATGCAACATGCTACAAAGTCAATGGGTAATCACTTTATCATCTTTTTTAACAATCCTGATTTTAATGTTGACAAAAATAATTGTGATTTTTTTTTCTGGGAAGAATTTGAAATTGCAATATAAAGAACTCCAAATTATCTGACTTGCCTACTTTAACTTAACATACAATGGGATTGAAAAACAGTTGTACCTTGGGTGATCCTCCTTTGGCTGCACAGACTTTTCGTGGAAGTGGGTTTCTTGGTAGCTCTGGATCAGACTTGCACAACTTTCAGGAGGACTATTTTTGATTTTGACTGTCAGTCTTGAAACAACAGCTCCAGCTCAGATGCAGATATATGATGTGAACGTCTCTCCAGAGGTCAGTCCACAGCCTCTCTCTGGGCTTCTTATCTGGGTTCTTGTTTTTCTTTTCCTGAAGCCCTTCTGCGGTGGATTTACTTCAGTGCTTCAGGTCACTGTTCTGTTGCATCACTCAGCTGGTGGACAGCCATCCTGATATGATCCCATAGGAAATTTTAGTAAACTTGGTCATTTATTTTCCCCTCAATGATGGAAAGTTGCCCCGAGCCTGAGGGAGCAAAGCAAGCCCCTGTTGAGATGATGTTTCGATGTTGGCAAGCTCTTCTCCTCTTGCAGTGTACACAGTACCGAGTATTCTTCTCAAACAACTCAACTTTTGTTTCACCAGTCCATAAAACATTTTCCAAATGCTAATATGGATTGCCAAGGTGCTCTCTGGCATGCTTGAAATGTGCAGCAACAGTAATTTTTTTTTGGAGAACATTGACTTCCTACATGGTGTTCTGCCATGGACAGTGACTTGCATATGATGGACTCACCATATGACTTGCAGATTCAGTGATGTCTTTAACCTTCAGCTGTTACCTGTGGCTTCCTCTTGACCTCTGAGGATTCTGCGTTGGGCCTTTGAAGTCATCTTGGCTGGATGCTAAACTGTCTTCATTCAAAGACAATGTTCCTAAATGTAGGCTAATGAATGATTAAACACTTCAACACAAGCCTTATGCAAATCAGCCACTCTTGATCGTACATCTTTAGAGCTCTCCTTCTTGAAAGGGACGGTTCAGATCACGATTGAGTCTCCTTCGTCAGTCAGTGTAGCTCTAAACCACACCTCCAAGCTAATTTCCTTAAACGGACTCTGTGTGTGCCAACGTTTGACTCCAGTGAGCTATTGTTGAAGTAATTACTATACTATAATTATTCTTATTTTTGTCCTCCCAGCACTGTGAAAGCTCAATGGATATGTTTAAAAAAAGACACAAGATATTATAACTGTGTGTTATCAGCTTAAGCACATCGTCTGTAATTGCGGTTTGGATCATATTTCATGGCAAATTAATGCAGAAAGACACTTCGACTCCAAGATATTCACAGCATGTTCTTGCTACAACAGCTTTATATTCGCCCACCAATCATTTTAACTGCAGTGAAGTTTTTTTTTGGGGGGGGGGGGATTATATCAGTAATTTTGATTCAGGTTTATATTTTGATGCTGACTCCATGATCAGCCAAATTGAGTGTATTGTGGAACTAATTTTTTTTTTTTTGGTGGTTGAGGTGGTTTAACATCATGTCGCTCTCCTATGAAAAGTGGAAAGTCATTCAAAGGTGAGGCTGTCATCAAAATGTACATTCTGGTCTTGAAAAGGTCGTGGCCTCACTGCTACTGACCAAATATAGTTTCTTATTAAACAAAACAAGCCTCTTTATGAATCAGCATCTTGTCATAGTGAAGGGCATGATGTCTCTAGTGATCCCAGCAGCTAACGTTTTCAGAAGCAGAATCTGGACCAGGCTGAAGTAGCAGACGAAGCGTAATTCAAAAACGGTTAAAACTAGAAAAGCACTCTGAGAGCGCAGACATCCGCCAAGCGCAACAATTCCTCCATATAGTGATTTACAGATTGTGATAAAATCCGCCTTCTGGATCAGATCTGGATCAGCCTTTGAAATTTGATAGAGGTTTCCATTGTCAATCCCTGAGTCAAATTTCACGAATTTGGGCAATAATTAACGGAGATATTGAGAAACAAAATTTTCAGCCCCATTGACCGCAATGTTTTTGAAAATTTGAAAGTGATCCAGAATCCAGGATTTTTTCCAGATCACACACAAAATGAAATCAGTTCTTCCTTTCACATTTCTGACACCTCCTGAAAATTTAATCAAAATCCTTCCATAGCTTTTTGAGTTATCTTGAACACAGACAGACAGATAAACGCAGACAAAAACATAACCTCCTTGGATGAGACCTTCTAGAAGAGGTATTTCAGATTTGTTTGACCAGAGAAACACTTCAGAACAGAAACAGGACTTGCTGGAGGGATTATATCTCTCTGCTGACTTTGGGAACACCATTTTGACCCACCTGAAGAAGTTTGGAGAGGTCTGGTGATCTCTGCTCAGACTGTCACACTCTTGACCTGATCTCAGATAAGTTTTTAAAAAAAGTATGGAATGAACCATGGGAGCAAACAATCTCCTGGCCAGAAGGGGGAATGTAAGAGGCTAGCTGGCTCTCTGCTCTCTGTACGTCCATCATGGCAGAACTGCTGAAGAAATCAAAGAGGAACCAGGTCCAGCAAGAGTCTGGGTTAGGGTCAAGATTGACAAGATTGATGCTGATCTTAGCATTTTCTTGCTAGTAACATCTTATTGTGTGTACCTGGTTTGCTATGTGTTGTTTTGCTGTTTTTTTTTTGTTTGTTTGTTTGTTTAGATGTGCCAGTGAAGATGTCCAATCTGTAATTTTCCAATTGAATCAATAGACATCTCTTACACATGCTACATCACACTTGGATGTCTGAGAGCGATGTGTTCGTCTGTAGCTAGCATCGTCTCTGTTGGTTCCTGTCTGGACTGTTTAGGCTACAGCAGGTCAAGGGAGTTCGCTTTGCTCGATTTTTGGCCCAATTCTTGTTGTTTTGGGATGCTATCATGAAGTGTGTGCAGTGCTTTTCTTCACCTTAATCACAGCATGACAAAGCATTTTTGGAGGATGCATGTTTATTTGTCGAGACAAGAGTGCATTATGTAAACTATGTTGCTGTTTTTGAAACGGAGGAATTTCACCACTCATTGCTGTTGAAGAAAAAAAAAAAGCTTCTTCATTGGTAGCCTGCCAGTTCTTAAATTCCCATATTTAGTCCCATATGTTGATCTTTATTCATACTGATCAAACACCAAAAACATCTGGTTTTGATGGATTGTGAGCAAGAAATCCAGTTGTTCCACAGTGTTGCTTGAAGAGTCGATCCCATCTACAAGATTCATGTGAATTTCAAGGAAACATTTTGGATTTGCATTTTATTTATAAATGTCTTCTACTTGCAGTGTTTATGGTTCTCAAATTTGTCTTGTTTCAAATTTAATCTGGTTGACTGGATGGAAAAAGATGCTAAATTAACTCTGCATATGACACATATGTATCTATGTATGACTGGATCACAAAAACAGGGGAAAGAAATGTCATGTTCCTCACACCCCTGACCTGTCGAAGCATTTCTGAGTCATGACTCATTGCCTAAAAGTGTTGCCTCTGTAGATGAAACATACAGTCTGTTCTGGACTATCTCCACAACATGTGCTGAGAACAGAGAAACCAGTGTTTTATCTTTCTTTTTTTTATCATTATCTTTGCTTGCTTTGGTATGCTGATATAAGCGTATGTCTGCTTGTGTGTGTGTGTGTGTTAAAAGATAACTACGGCATATCTTGGACTCTGAGAGGGATCTTTCCTGATGTTCTGGATGTGTCAGAATGATGTGACAAGTGCTGACTTTCGTCTGGCATCTGCTTCTGTTTGTGTACTATTGTACCAACGCTTACCTGTACACATTGTGTGCTTTTTTTTAAAATCTTTTTTTTATTTTTTTTTTTATCTGTTCCAGTTTTTTTCCTCTCAATCAGTACATTCGTAAAGCACCTCAGACAGTTGTGGCTATAATTAAGTTCATCAACTCGACAGTCAGGTGCGGTTTTAACATAAGCTTTAGAGGAACAAGTTTCGACAGCTGCAAACTATTTCCCTCCAGCAGCACGGAGAGAAAACATCAGGTACTTCACGCCCTGCAGCCTCCACAGTGTTGTGTGTCAGGCAGGGTGAGAGACAGCCATGAATTATAATTACCGAATCAATGCCAGGCCTTTCATCCTACACACAAACAAGCTTTATACACCGAGCTTTACCCACAATTCAACAGGTCCCAGCAGAAACCAGCTATGCGAGCGCTTGACCTGGTCTGACCTAAATATTTGCTCATCTGACATGTGGATATTATTTTGGACGGCACCAAGGATGTTTCACAACTGCTGAAGCGTACTCCTTCGAGAAAATAATAAAGGGGAAGTCCGCTCTGATACAGAATGATGTTTAGTTCCTTCAGGTGAACATCGAAGACACACTCTGTGGGTGTGGTCTGTGATTAAATGACTCCTGATATTGTTCAGTGAGGCTAAAACAATAATAATATTATGGAGGAAATATCCTGCACATATGAGCTATATGATTATTGGCAAATAAATCCCCAGCGTAAGTACATCCACGGTACTACAGGGGTTGGACAATGAAACGGAATCACCTGGTTTTAGAGCACAATCATTTATTAGTATGGTGTAGAGCCTCCTTTTGCGGCCAATACAGCGTCAGTTTGTCTTGGGAATGACATATACAAGTCCTGCACAGTGGTCAGAGGGATTTGAAGCCATTCTTCCTGCAGGTCAGTGGCCAGGTCACTACGTGATGCTGGTGGAGGAAAACGTTTCCTGACTCGCTCCTCCAAAATGCCCCAAAGTGGCTCAGTAATATTCAGATCTGGTGACTGCAGGCCAAGGAAGATGTTCAACTTCACTTTCATGTCCATCAAACCAATCTTTCACCAGTCTTGCTGGGTGTATTGGTGCATTGTCATCCTGATACATGGCACCGCCTTCAGGATACAATGTTTGAACCTCTGGATGCACATGGTCCTCCAGAATGGTTCGGTTGTCTCTGACAGTGACGCCCATCCAGCACAAGTATTGGACCAAGGGAATGCCATGATATGGCAGCCCAAACCATCACTGATCCACCCCCATGCTGCACTCTTGTGTCCACAGTTAATCCTGTTGGATGTGGTTCGTCCTTCTTGGTGGTATGCTGACATCACCATGGATACACAAAGACTTGCTGTCTTGGTCACAGATGCGGCAGCAAGACGTGCACCAACAATTTGTCCTCTTTTGAACTCTGATATGTCACCCATGATGTTGCGTGCATTCGCAATATTTAAGCAAAACTGTGCTCTTACCATGATAATTGAACCTTCACACTCTGCTCTTACTGGTGCTGTGTGGAATTAATGAAGACTGGACACCAGGCTGGTCCAATCTAGCCATGAAACCTCCCACACTAAAATGACAGGTGTTTCAGTTTCATTGTCCAACCCCTGTATGTAGTCCTTGTATGTCATCTCAATGGCATCAGATACTTCTGTTTGTTATACATGATCATCATACATGATGTCTCATATAAATGAGACATCATGTATGTGGTGTGATCGCCTCAAAGGTTTATTTTGCCCATTGCTTTAAAGCTTGACCAACTGTGGCGAACAAGTACTTGCACAGTGAAGATACAATTAAGATACAAAGTTTTCATAGTAGAGAGTGCACGCTCCCAGTCCACACTGCTCAAGTGTTTTTTCTGAAATTTGTCTCCTCTGCAAACTGCTACAATTAAGTTTAATTCTCTCTTTCGACTCCACATTATCTGCGATAATACCAGGTTGTTGCATCGTAGCTGCAGACATCAGGTAAAAAGGCATAAAAAAATAAGGACTAGTCCTCTTGTACTCAAGTATCTGTCTCCCTCCATTCTAAGGAAAAAAATGGAAGAAAATAGAAAAAAACACACAGAATAATAACTACTTTTCCTGGACAGAATAAGGGGAAATCTCTGGGGCCTGTTTCAAAAGGAGTAAAAATACTAACTCAGAGTTGACAAGCCCCAAGATGAGAAACACAGATTTTCTTTTTTTCAAGTCAAGGTTTTGGTGGTGCTTCAGTCAGCTGTTGAGTTTGTCGACTCTGAGCTGAGCACGTGCACTGCGACTATAAAAAGACCTCATCTGTGTAGCAGCGTCGACTGAATAGAAGAGATCCTCCTACCTTCCATCAGGAGAATTACAGCATCTATTGCAGTCATATGATGAACATGAGCACAACTTTCATTGGGAAAGTAACACGGCTGCAGCACTGAAGAAGAGTTGGTTTCCACCACATGGGAGAAATTTGCAGATATTTAATCTCCTTAGTGAGAAGTAGTGAAATGCACATGTATTAAGATTGACTTTTCATTGAGCCAATCTGGAATCCTGCAGGTGAAAAAAGACTGAGCCAAGGCCACTTTTCTCACAACTAAGTTTTTCTAACATGTCTGGCATTCCCAACATTTTAAAGATAAACTCCTAATAGGAAAGAAAGCCATACAGCAACAGAAAGTATTTGGTCTGAAATGGGGGCACGGTCAGGAAGGGTGATTTTTCAGATGTACGGACAGATAAATTCATGCTCTGTATTTGTGCAGGTCCATTTTAACCACTGCAGCATATTATCCAACGAAAGGACTTCGATTGTCTGATGAAATGAAATCAATTTGATCCTGATGAAGGAGCATAAAGACAGAGGAACTCAGGCTTTGTGGAACAAATTCTACTCTCTACCGAAAAGTGTTTACTTAAATCTTGGGAACTTTGATTTGCTTGGGTAAAAATGTTCTTTATAGGCTTAAAGATGAGCTAAACTTCTCTCATGTTCCTGGAGGCAACCTTCCCAGCTGCGTCAAGGAGTGATTGGACTCACCTGCATCCACTCCTCTAATCAAGATGCCTACTTGAAGCCTGCTGATGCACTCCTCGACGCCAGATTATATATGGCCCTTTTCCACTAGTACCTACTTGGCGCGGCTTGACTCGACTCGACTCGGCTCCGCTTTGGAGGTTTTCCACTAGGTCATAGTACCGGCTCGGCCCTCCTTTTTTCGTACCTACTTGGCTGGGGTTCTATCTGGGCTGAGTCGGGCCGAGAATACAACGTCACCACACCGCGGGCCATTTATTGGCCAGAGAGCAACGTCACGGATGAGCCTTAAGCGACTCCTCCACACCCGCCATATTTAGAACTCGGCAACAACAAACTCAACAGCGATTTTACTCTACCTGCAATTGTCTACTTCACAAAACGAAGAATGGCCAGCAAGTCTACTCCATGGTCGAATGACGAAGTCCACACATTACTGTGCTTCATGGCTGATGACCGAATCCAGAGTGAGCTCGACGGAGCAACGAGGAACGAGAAAGTTTATGTGGGGGTCTCTACCATGAAGGCCCCACCCACATCGAGGTGGTACTGAACTACAGTGGAAAACCACTGAGACGGAGTCGAGTCGAGCCGAGTCGAGTCGAGCCGCGCCGAGTAGGTACTAATGGAAAAGGGGCAATAGAGTCCTACCGTGGTACCAGTCAGCTCCAGTTTACGCTTGTAGTAACGTTTTGGATATCTAGTGAGCTTCTTGTTAAGTAATTGTTTTTCTTCTCCGTTCTCTTCCAGTGCCTCCCATGTCCCCACAACCCTGCACTTTTGTGATTCTTTCCTTGTGGACTCTTTCCTCGTTGGAAATAAATCTTGGTTCAAACCTTTTGCTGCTTCCGCTCCTGGGTCTCCCCTCGCACTACATCACATGTGCGATCAAGTGCCTGGCATGATCTCGGCGTCGTCTGCCCTCAGATTTGTGGGCGCTCGTTAGTTAAATTTTTTCTTTTTTTCCAGCAAGTGCACATTCATTGTTTAGAGGTATGATTCTTGAGGCGTGGTTTTTGATGGAGGTGAGAAGATAAAGGCCGAGCATTTGGTTGGTTTCAAAGTTCTTCTCGTTCTTGCAAATTTTCCATGCATCATGAACTCCACCTTTAAGTAATATGTTGGGGTTTTTTTATTTCACACAAAGACTGAAAGATTTAGCTCCTTGATCCATATCAGTATTTAATTACACAGTTATTAGTCTTGATCAGTGGGTGCTGGCACATGTTCTGATGCCGCGCAGCCACACCTGTCCTCATCTGCATTCCTTCACAATAAACATGCTCTGATGACGATGATTGTTTGCCAGCCATGCACGGCATGCAAATTAGTGTGTGCATGCATGCATGCATGTGAACGGGTTGTTTTTTTGTTTATTTTCTTGGAGTTGAGATTGACTTGATAAGAGTTAAGATAAACGTTGACTTTTACAGGTGTTCATGCATACAGATTCACACTTGCGCATTTTATGTTTCTGTGCTTCTCTGACTCGGTAGCGACTGAAAGAATGTTTTCTTATTGGTTTATTTGTCCCCGAGGCACGCAGCAGCTTTTAAAACAGACTCTAATCATACGGTACCTGCAGGGACACAAAGGAAACTTTGTCTAAACAAACTGGCAATCACACTCAACACATTCAATCGCTGTCGCTGATTATACGATCGGTTCAGTTTCAGATCGTTTCACTGCGTCTCCTCAGGCGGCAGCAGCAAACAAATACGTAATTTATGGGCTCCCTCCTGCTCTTAAAGCAGTCATATCAGTCTAGCTTCCTGAATCAGCTATTTTAGCTAATCAAAGTACTTTAGCGGTAAAAGCAAGTTTTCAAAAAGTTGCTAGTTGACGGTGACGAACATGAAGCATGTTGGCATTAGACAACAACGTTTAACAGATATCTGGAGTAAAGGGCATGCTGAGATGAAAGCGGGATGCTGGCACTCGTCCTGGCTGCCAGTGGATGAGGTAGGATGCATCATGGAGCTGATCGTAAATGATGCACTGGCTGCCCGAAAGACTTCACTGACTTCTCAAACTCTCTGATGGCACATTATCTGGCAACAGCGCTGCTGCAGCAGTTCCTCGTATGTGTCTGTTTATAAAGTTGTTCTGCCTTTTTCTACTGCATGGTTGCTTCCACACGAGGTAAATGTGCATGTCACAGCATGTCAATAAGAATATTTTTAAGTAATTGAGAAGTACTTTGTTGTTATCAAACTCTCGGGGTTGATGGGAAATAAGCTAATTCTCAAAATGCTTGCATATCCCTTTTAACTTCCAGTCAAAATCCTGTTAGTCTGAACACAGCTGATGGTCAGAAAACACTTTTGTTCTCCAACCATTTCTAATCTTTGGATCCTTCTGGGTGAAGAAGCACCACAGTTTGGCTGTGCAGTAGTTCAGCTCCATCCTCAGGTCCCACAATTCAGAAGCTGAGTGCTTCTGAGTCTGTTTGTGCATGGGTTGCCTCGTGAATCTTAAACAGAGGTTTTAGTCCTCCTGCAGCGGTTGCAGGTTCAACTCCCGACCTGTGCAACCCTTTGCTGCATGTCTTCCCTGTTCTCTCTCTGCCCCGATGTCACTGTGGAATAGAGGCCACTAGTGCCATAAAAATTACAAAAGATTCATGAGAAGACAAGAATACCTTAAGGTTTATGCTTGTTTAGATTTGAACCGCCCCATTCTTCTCATCGTTATAATCACTGCAAACTTCAAAGTTGTTGGTGGAGCTCTGCTCAGTGGTACCCAGGGGTAGGAAACAACAACAACATACCTGTCATTTCATTGTTTAACGTCATTTGGCTTGCTGCCAGTGAGGCTGAGCCCCTGCTAAGCTTTTCCCTTAAACAGATCTGGAACCGCTCCACCGTTCCTCAGCTCTCAAAGTAAATGTGAGCCAATGCGAAGTGTCGCCTGGAAAGTCAGAGGTTAAATATGCTCTTGTCCACAACAGTGTAAGAATGTGAGAGTCAGCCTTTGGGAATGGAAAAAAATATGACTCCATTTCAGTTTGATAACACTGAGGCTGAGGTCTAAATGGATAAAACGATAAAACGAGACAGTGGCTTAGTTGCACAAAGTGCCATCATGATTTGTGCAATGTGCTACAAAGACCATTTCCAGTAGAGTATGGTCATTTATGATGGTGTAGTTGAAACACTAATGTGGATCTGGATGTAGATACAGCAGAGCCATGTCTTTCCATCTAACCTCCACGTGGACTCTAGCCTTCCTGCACTGATGTCTGGTGGCTGCATTGGTTCTAACAGCAACAATAGTTCAAAGCAGTTCTGAATCTGGAGGTTGCTTTACGCTGTATCCTGTCCTCTAATGGCTCTGAACTTCCTGCTACCTTGGGTTGAACATACAATACCTTTAAAAGCAATTTAAATGATATCCCACTTGGGAATGGGAATGGGAGGCAGAGCCTTCAGATATGAGGCTCCCAGCTCGTGTTCAGGAAGGAGACACTCTTCCCTTTCCTTGAAAATTGGGCTTTTCTTCTTCTCTTATTTTTTTTTTTTTTTGGATAAAGCTGATAATCAACGGACAGCTTGAGTGATTGTGTGTATGCCTTCTGGTATGTATGTATCAGTATTATTGGCTGTCTTTCCAGTCATTTCATCAGTTTTTTTTTTTTTTTAAATCCCTGTTAACCAGATTTCTTCATCCCCACTGTCACCTTGTGCTTCCTCATCCTGGAGGATTGTCATCTGTTGGGTTCCTTATGGAGGCTATTTTTTCATGAACTGCCATTACACACATTTCGAATTTTGAAGTGTAACTGGAATTAATTGGATTACGAATCGTAAAGATTTGCAATGAAATGACTTACATGAATCTAAATGTGTGCAATATGGGGAACCCTGAACTGTTTACGCTGCGCAGTCTCAGTGAATCCCCCCCAGGACCTACACTGATGCACCTATATACCTTTATTGGTTAGGGTTGCACGATATTTATCGACCCGATAACTATCGGGCCGATAACAGGAAATTATGACAACATCCTGATAAGTCCGATATCATGACAAATAGCCCCGATAACTTATATATGTTTTTGTCAGCATGGCAGTGCTTGGCACCTTTATTTAAGTTTATATGAGATATCAAATAGGTTTGTTTGATAGCTTTACGAAAATGTTTGAGAGGCTTGCCAATAGTTTTTCACTGGAAAAAAAATTTTTATATCTGTTCATTTAAAGAGTCAAAACTGTTTTTGATTTTGTTCATAGTATTGATGTAATGATCTTAGGTATATGTGTGTGTTATCGGTTATCGGTATCGGCCTTGAGGAGCTGAAAGTTTATTGGTTTTAAAAAAAAGGTAAGGTGCATCCGTAATATTGGTGTACGTTCTAATTTCAGTATTTAATTGTATTTATTCTTTTTTTAAATAGTTGACTTTTTTTATTCCTGTTTTTTTAAATCCTTTTGAATTGTATAAACGTATAAATTGTAGAGAAACGCACAAGAATTGTAATGTGCCTGTACTGCGATGTACCTGTGCAAATGGCAATAAATTCTATTCTTCTTCTTCCACTTTCATTATTTAGACATTGAATTGGATCCTTGTTTTGGACTGTGAATTAGAATAATTTGGATTGTGAATAAGAATGTATTGGAATATGCATGAATTGCTGTGAACTGGGCTGAATTGGAATACGATGTGGACTTAACTGGAATTATATTTAACTTTGTAAATATAGGATACTTTTGTGTAATGTGCATTGAGATGACTTTGTTGTGAATTAGAGCAAAACTTGTAAAATCAGCAGAACTGAACTGAAGTGAATTTCTGTGCCCTTTGGGATATCAGCCATCTTTATCTGAGGACAATGTCTCTGAAATAGAACTGTCCTCTCTATTCGGGCACATACATGGCACTGTTTTAATGTCTGGAAGCAGACACAGACGGCCCTTATACGTTCTTACCTGTCAGACGCAAAGGCAGGCCGACCAAAGACATTCACCAAGTCCAATCTATTCCCCCGGGCCATGATAAATGCCTCACCTTCTAAAGACCCTCCATCCTAGAGTTGGATCCAAAAAACTGTCCCCTCATGTCATTGGCTCTTTCGAGAATGAGTCAGTTTTCAACTCCCTATGCCGTCTTTGTGAAGTTACCCGCCGCTTTAAGCATTCATCTCACTATCCACATTTCCCAAATGAAGCCAGCGTCTGTCAGTGCTCTTAGCCACCATCCACAAAGGTCCTCTGGACATTCTTATCTGGCTCTTCTTGGACACGGACCCAACTCCAGCTTGGCGTGAAGCCTCCGTCTTTACAGTGAAGACAAAGACTAAGTCAGAACCGCCTCTGAGTCTGCATTTGGGTTCCACCTCCTTGTCACCTCCCAGTGCTTCTGTTGGGAAAAATGCTAACAGAGAAGTTGAGCTGAACTCAAATAGTGGCTGAAACTAACACCAACTCAACTTTCACATAAACAGTTTACAACATCTTACACCTAGTCTCAAAACAAGACAAATATCTGCATGTTATATGTAATTTAAGATCATCCTGTTTTGTTAACACCCTTTCTAAAAGAAGAACAACATTGAGTCTAACGTCAATATTGCAGCGCATGAATGTTTACGTGCATCTGTGAACCGGATACGTCTGAATAGTGACTTTTGAAAAGAGGAGGAAAGTCCTGCTGTTTTCTGCTACTCTCCGACCCTCACATCCTGACCCTCGGGTATGGCTGCTGTCCATCGGTCCATAGCTCTGGTTCCCCGGGGGTACTTTCATCTTTTGTGCCCCATCAACTGGCAGGAAAAGGACGTGTTAAAGTCGAGCAGGACATTGTGTGTTCAGGATGTCAGACGGATGGCCAGCTCGTTGCTATAGTTTCAAGGGATCAAATGGTCAAACATCAGATAAAAGTATAGTCAACCTCTGATCTGGCAAAACATATCAAAACCTTTTGCTCACTACTGTTAAAGTTCATCCCTTTTAAAATACCCCTTTCATGGTTTCAGCTGTCGATTGAGACAGGAATCAGGAGAAAACTGCAGCTAAGGAGAAGAAATTCTTGATCTTGTGTTCAGTGTTAATGTGTCATGTTTAATGTGCATATTTAATCTCTGATCTTTATCAAATAGTTCACTTCTTGAGCAAACAGAACAAGTGCTCTGGCACTTCTGATTTGACACACCACAAGCCCCAGTAAGAATAGTTCAAGTGGTGACAGCTTGGTTTTCTTTTTCTTGTGTACATACTGGTTCAACAATTTAGGTTGGTTGTCTTTTTTTTTCCCTTTTTTTTTTCTTAATAAAACCACAAAGATGCCTGCAACAGAAAACATGCTAAGTGTAGTAAACCCACAGAGTGCTTTCTGGTTGTACAAACAAAACAGTTAGCTGAAAGAAGCTAAAAAAAAAAAAAAAAAGGGGAAACTAGAGATCAGTTGATGAATTTCTGTGAATATCATGAGCATTGACTGGTAATTTTATTTTAAAATAAAATTACCAAAGGTTCGTCCAGTCTTTTTCAACGTCACCCATAAAAAGTGGTTTTGAGGCCTGTTTTTCAGACCTTTTGAGGTGCGCCATCATAGTAAGAGCTGACTCAATTGGTTCAAAAATGGGTAAATGGACACAATGAACAAGCCTGGTGGTCGACTGGAACCCACCCATCTTACCTCAGTTACCGCAAACTAGCCGTTTTGGCTTAGCATAGTTTATGCTAACCCATGATGCTAACTAATGTTGTCTTACATTTATTCTGATCTAACCTGTTTCACCTGAAACACCCATCCTTGCTTCAGATGTCCCCAATTAAACAGCAAAGCTATATGAAATAATTCTTGAGAAATGCCATTTGTTGAGTTTAGAAAATTATTTTTTGAGTCCTTTGCAGTCTTAGATGTCATTCGGTGTCTGCTGCAAGACACAGATGATGGAGTCGGTTCAGCCAGGACCTGAGGGCTGCACTGGGGGGCGTCCTAACATTCCAGCAGGTGTGGTAGTTCCATGTCTTCAACAGTGCTTTGCACCTCCCCTGCTCCAACCGCAGTCTGTTGAGGGTCTTCTAGGTCGGCCATGGGAGGTCGTGTCCGCTGGCGAGGCATTTAGTTGGTGTTGTTCCTCTCTCCATCCATTCTTGGGTTCTGGGTGTTTAGTTGGTGCCATTCAGCCCTTCAGATGTTGGTTTCTTACGTGGACTGGAGAGGGGGGACTGTGCAGGAAGCCAGTTCTGGATTTCAGTCTGGGTGGGGGTGCTATGTGTCCGGTACAGGGGGCTGCCTCATGCCAGACTCCTGTGATCTCTGCTCTTCTTGGGCGACGATGGAACGTCTGATGTGAGTGTGTGTGTGGGGATGGGGGGGGGGGGGGGCCAGCTGGTGCATAAAGCACGGGACTGGCGTTGTCTTTACTGCCCGTGATGATGCGGCAGGTGTCGTTGAGGGCCGTGTCTACCAGTTTGGTGTGGTGGGAGGGGCTCCAGCTTGAGCAGGCATAGGTGTGGAAAAGCACAGGGCTGGGGCCGTTGCACGGACGGTTGGTGGATCAACGCCTCACTTTGAGTTGACCAGTTTGCGCAGGATGCTATTGCGGGTGTTGACCTTGGCTTTGGTGTTTTGAAGGAGAATGTTTAGAAAATTGTAAAACTTTTAAAGATGTTTTATGTCAAATGATTCAGTGGCTCCCTTTTATGAGACAAAGACACAATACTCTCAGTACCAGCTCGGTCTCCAAAGGGAACTGTGTGGTGCAGCTCAGACTAACCACCGAAGTTAAAAAAGCCTCATCTGATAAAGGTTCGAATGAGAAAGTCCCAAATTCACTGCTTTAAAATAAACAGCTAAAAGAAAGAGTTAAAAACTAATCAAACCTGTGTTCATAAGTGAAGTCCAATTAGCATTTTTATGCAGTACTCTGTTTTTTACTGAAGTGACGACAGCTAGCTGTTAACACCATATACTGCAATACAGCTATCACTCAACAAAAACAACACATACACACCCTTAATGATGCAAAACTTTGTAGTCTTATGTAACTTTTACTTGATGATGCACATAAAAATCCACACTCCCCTTACAACTGTGAAACCCTGAACTCAAGCTATGGAGAACCTATGTTGTCGTATCAGGATGTAAATATGTTTATTTCTACTGCGAAAATGGACATTTTTACGTGGGGATCAGCGTGGACGGACTCAGTTTCAGGGCTAGCGCCAAGTTAGCATTGGCGTCAGTCTGGCCAGTCAGACGAGGCCCCTTGATCATGAGTGACGCCGTTCAAAGGTTAAATGACAAACACCAATGAAAGGGTTTACCTGCAGTCATCTAGTCTGGTTCCCTGCATCTGAATCTTCCAGATGATGGCAAAACATTAAAAGTAAATCAATGTCATATTGACTTCCCTAATACATATATCATACCCATTATAATTCATCTTGCTGTGGCAGGGAAAGCCGAGCTGATTCATTTGGTGTTTACCAGGCAACCACAGGGAACGACGGATTGCAACACCGCTCAAAGCCGAAGCATGTGTGAACTGTCATTTGACTGTTTCAGAGTGCCAAGCGGCAGTTGAGGCATGCAGGCAGAGTGATGAAATATTTGCTCACAGAAACTCGGCGCTTCCTGTTTGAGGTGGGCTGCTCGGAGCGGCGGCTTCCTGAGCGTCGTGGAAAGCTGGGTCGACTGGTTCGCCAACGCTGACAGGGGCACGAGATGCAAAACGTCTGTTAGAACGCTATCATGGATCAGTGACAGGCTTCTGTCCAGAGGAACAACCATAACAAGGTAGAATGACGAAAGCAAAAGTGTCAGGTTGTGGTTTTCCGGAACGTTGGCTTTGCGAACGACACCTACTGACATCCAAGGCTGCCGACAGAGCAGAGCGCAGTCACGGTTCACCAGGGGACTGGTGCTTTTCCCACATTCTCCTTTCCCCCTCTTTTGATTAGTTATTATATCAGCGGTATCTTTAAACATTTATGCAAATCCTTCAACTGTTTCCCAGATGTTAGGTGCACTTTAGGTGGCTAATCGTGTCTGGTAACACTTGGCTGAACTCGTCCAGCGTTGCGTTGTGTGTGAATGTCTCCAGAGCCCACCTGCTTTTACTCACATTCGTATTATCCGTTGGAGTTGAATCCAACAACCTGGGACTCGGAGGAAAGTATGTTTATAGTTACGACACAGCTGCCGGCACAACTGTTTGAGTGCAAGACTACAGGATGAAATACTTTTGGAATAGCCCATGTCCTTATGTTGAACACGGATGCACCAATAATTGCACTTTTGGGAAAGATGGGACAAATAAATCCTCTGATGGGAACACGCTACATGCCAGATTTTAGCCCTTTAGCCCTGTTTGGACTGAATCTTGAAGACAGTATTGCTTAAAGGTCAGGGATCATTTCAATAAACACCTTTCATTTAACTTGCTTTTACATTCCAGTTATGAATAGCTAAGTGTTCTGAGATTAATAAAAAAAAACATCTGTCATTGTTTGGAAGCTCATACACGAGAAAACACACCCAGATCTTTTATCCGGGCCAAGGGAAGTGATTTGTAACCTTTCTGGCAATCAACCAACCAGACTTTCTGCTCTTTTCTGCGGTAGTTACATGCTCTTGTCTCATTTATGCTCTAACTGTGTTATAGTTTTACGTGGGTAGTGGCAGAGCTGCTATTAGTTGTTAATAGTAACTGTAGTTAGTTGCAGCAGCAGAGCGAACAAGCTCAGTGGACAAAAACACAGCAAAAACCATTGTATCCAAGATGGCTATAGCACAAAAAAAAAGAATAGATACTGCAAGAAGTAACCTTAATTTTTGTATACAGTCAAACTTCATCCCAACTACTGCACCTTTAAATGTTTAGAGGGGCTAAAATGACCACTTTCTGCCGTATGTAAGTGTCTGCTTTTAACCAACCCAAAAACCCAAGACTTCCCCAAATCTAACCGAAGCACTTTCATCATTGGGCATCAAATATGGCTGTGTCATCAAAGTTCAAGCAGCAAAGGGCTTCCTCCAGACTGCTAGTCTGATTCAAGCTGGGAAGTGAAAAACATTGCAGTTCCTCTGCTGACCGCCAGGGGGATCTCCAAAAGCAAGTCAGTCAAGACAACTGTATGGGTATGAATTATTATGTATCTCATCAAGTGGAATTGTAAAAAGCCACAAATGTTATGTATAATTGAGGACATGGTCTTTTGTGTTTGTGATGATGGCTATGGTTCAAAGGGTAGCTGTCATCACTTTTGTTACTAAGTGATTGGCATCGTTTTGACTTGACTTCCTGAGCTGTAATTTGAGAGCTAACATTGCATAATTCTTCTTCTTTTAAAGTCAACATGTTTTGTTGTGTTAATTGTACGAATGGACTCAATCTGGAGCCCACATGTTGTTTTATTCATGGTTACCAGATGTGATCTGTGATGCAAAGAGGTCCTGAAGAAAACCAAAAACAAACAATAAAAATAACAACTGCATTTTTTATTCTGACATCTAGGTGAGACATGTCCTGTGTAATCAAGTACTGTCTGGGTTTTGTGCCTAAACATCTCCAGATAACAGCTGGAAATAAAAAAAAAGTCAGAGAAAAAGAAATGAAAACTTCCAATGCCTGAAATAAATAAAAATGAAAGCAAACGTGGAGCAAAAATAAAACCGAACTTATGGAACTCAAACCTCAGCATCGTGGTCCTGGTCCATCAAAGGCATTGTTGATGTCATAAGAGACCTTCCATGTTCATGAAAACTACTGTGGAGGTGAATTTAAAAGTTGTAGAAAAATATGTGTCTAGGTTTTAAAAAAAAAAAAAAAAGTTAAATATTGCAGAACTAAATTCATCCTATTGATGGGTGGAATCTGGGTGCAGAAACATTATATCTAACTTTGCAGTCTGATTGTGAACTCAACACACTCAAACCCTGAATACAAAGTTGACCACAAACACTAAAAATGTTGTAACTCATATATTTAAAACTCATCTTGTCATTCCACCAGTTACAATGATTTGACTGCTTTTTTTTTTTCTTTGCAGCATAAGTCCTCCATACGTGATTATATATGGAGGACATTGTGGATCCTTAATTCAAACATTATCTCTTTTTCCTCCACTTAGCGTGCTTCAGTTATCAGGTGAATCTGATGAGCCTCTTGACAGAGCCGACAGGCCGCGGCCCTTTTAAAACACAGCCGTCTGCTCTCTGCTGTCAGTGCTGCAGCTGTTAAGTTTGGCCTCGTCCTTTGTTGTGACTCAAAACAGATAAAACTCAATTGGGTGAATAATTCAAGCGAAGGGCCCGGGGACAAACTCATGCACCCCCCCATGTGGATGTCGCTCAGGTCACTTTCCCTTTTGCTCCGTTGTTGTGTTTATCCTGTTTGCCTTGTTTGTGCAAAGCCCGGCCGGTCTGGCAGCTTTATTTGCACAAGTTATTATTTATCTCCATCTTTCCACTTCGTTGCTCTAATATCCTCCTCATACAAGCTTAAACAACACAGCAAGAATTTCTAAATAGGTCATTTTAAACTGATAGATCTGGACTTGCTCTGCTGAGAAACAAACCCAACATATTTAAACATATTTGTCTCATCATTTTCTTTAATATTTAATGTACCCATACTTTTGCATTTCAGGTGCACGGACTACCGCGTGGTGGAAATGTGTATTGTGGTCAGACTTTAGAAGAAACTGGTTCAGAGACATAAAAGGACATCCACAATAAGAATTTAGGGCAACATATTCTGCCTTTAAGAGGACGTATTTTCCAGAAACATCCATTCATTCTTCAACGATGCAATACAGACCACATGTCCTCATGTTACATGGCTGCAGATGAAGAGGGCGCTGACACCCGACCGACTGCCCTGCAGTCTTGACCTCTCACCAACAGAGAATATGTGGAGAATTTTGCAAAAAAAAAAAAAGAAAAGAGAAGCTCTTCATTATATTATATATAACATGCCAATACAACTTCATATTTTGAAAATTGCTGTACAGGTGTGCAGTGTTTTTAAATAGTGGTTGTTTTGTGAAAATAAACCCTGAACACCACAAGGTAAGTGCCAGCTTGCAGTCTTTCCCATGCTCTTCCATATTTTTGATTCCCTGGCAGTTTAAAGATGTGGTAAATTCCCGGGCAGCGAGACATGTTTATGTGGCCTGGGAATAGATTTTTAAACTTTTCTCTGTCTCTCTCTCTCTATCTTTCAAATTAATCTTATAAACAACGTGGAAGTGCTTCTGCCTGGAAGTTCAGTCTGGCCGAAACATGTGACAGACATTTTTTTTTTTTCCACATCACTGAGATAGTTGACCTCTGAGCAATCTTGATGATGGTTTTTTTTCTTTTAATCCCACCACCTCACAACTTCTCAATGGCCTATTGGAATCACGGTCTATAACAAAGACTGAGACTTGAACAGAAACATTATTACACAGTCAACTATAAAAACATGTTTTATCCATGAAGCTTTAAAAGAAGGATTAACTTTAGATCTGTGAATGGAGAGCTGAGACCTTCTAAACGGAAACTCAGCAGTGGTTTCTGACCAGTTGTCTCTTGGAAACCACATGCATGCATGTTTCCACACTCATGATTTAAAGAACTGACGTTTTTGTCTTTTTTTGGTCTTTAACTTGGAGGTGGCATCCTGCGTGGGTTTAAGTGAGTGTAAATAAGAACAGATGAGTGTCTCAGGTGGGAAACACATCTCCTGGATTTAAAGAAATGATGCCGCTTGCCGTAGTGCTGTTCATGTGCTTTGAAAAGAAAATAAATAAAAGGAAGAAGATGAAGAAATTGTCTCTCTTCTTTTCTCTCCAAGCTTCTGATACTGTTTGACATCTGTCGCAGCATGTCTTTAACTCTTTCATCTCTGTTCTCCGTCTCACTACGATGAGCTACGATGATCTTCACCATGATTGTTCATCTTTCATCTCAGACAGCTAAAACCAAACACTGACACACGGAGACATATTTTCCACTTACATTATAGACTGCAGCGGCAGAAACACGCAGCAACAAAGCGTGTTCCTTCTCAGTTCAATGCGAGACAAGTCTTTTAGTTTACAAATCTGTTATGATCCTGTATTTTCAGGAACGGTTGGCAACCCTACCCAAAATACTGGAGCCAGCTAGCATGGCGGCTCGGTGCTTAGCACTGTCTTACCAAGATATAAACTTTTTATACAAACAAAACCAGCCGTAAAAGATGAGAGTTTTCTTAAATGTGGCCTGCACCTTACCATAACGTAGCACCGTGTCTTCTATGTTTAATGTATTAAACCATTTCATGGCACAGAGCAGTGATGTTGTTACGATGGAACTCTCAAGCTAAATTTAGCTTGAAAGTATCAAGCTAAATGTTAGTCAGAGTGCTGATATCTGACTCATGATAAAACGGTTTTTATAAAACACAAAAACTTAGCTGACGCTGCAACTGTTTGCTAAGTCAGTGGCAGTTTGTCATAAACTGTGCTGGAATTGTTTTTTTTGGGGACATGTCTGGGCCTGTTCAGAGGCTGCATGCATTGTTTATCTCTCTTGTATCATCATGTAGACATCTCAGAAAGTATTTTAGTACTTCTAAGCTACATAATAAAAGGCACTGAGGTATTTTTTGATACAAATACTACACATTTTCATTGCTCAAATACAAGTAACAAAGTTTATTCTTAGAACTGTAATATGTATTTTAGATACATGTATACCAAATACTGGCCATCCTTGCTTAGCGCTTTAAATTTTCAATGAATTTGACATCTGAGCTGTAAATTGAGAGCTAAGACAGTGTAACCATATTTTGAAGAAAATATGTCTTGTTCTGTTGTTAACTGATTTAACTAAGACCATTTTCACTTATATTGGTGCAACCTTGGTGCACATCAAATTACACCGGACCACTTTTCAGTTAGCCACAGGCCACGTGACAACAGTCAGCACTGCTATCAGTAGCAGTCTTATCAGAGCGTCATGTTTCCATTACAACCACCCTGAAGCAAAGATCTGAAAAGCATGGCAACACAACAGCAGCTTTAGGATTGCTTTAGTGGTTAGCGGAGGTTCCTAAACCTGCAATTTGTGGGTAGCAGGAAGTGTACGATCGGGGCCCAAATGTACACTCCCTGGCCAAAAAAAAAGTCGCCACCAAAAAAAAAAAGGTCATACACTAATATTCCGTTGGACCACCTTTAGCTTTGATTACGGCACACATTCAGTGTGGCATTGTTTCGATAAGCTTCTGCAATGTCACAAGATTTATTTCCATCCAGTGTTGCATTAATTTTTCACCAAGATCTTGCATTGATGATGGTAGAGTCTGACCGCTGCTCAAAGCCTTCTCCAGCACATCCAAAAGATTCTCAATGGGGTTCAGGTCTGGACTCTGTGGTGGCCAATCCATGTGGTAAAATGATGTCTCATGCTCCCTGAACCAGTCTTTCACAATTTGAGCCCAATGAATCCTGGCATTGTCATCCTCGAATATGTCCGTGCCATCAGGGAAGAAAAAATCCATTGATGGAATAACCTGCTCATTCAGTATATTCAGGTAGTCAGCTGACCTCATTCTTTGAGCTCATACTGTTGCTGAACCTGGACCTGACCAACTGCAGCAACCCCAGATCACAACACTGCCCTCACAGGCTGGTACAGTAGGAACTAGGCATGATGGGAGCATCACTTCATCTGCCTCTCTTCTTACCCTGATGCTCCCATCACTCTGGAACAGGGTCAATCTGGACTCATCAGACCACATGACCTTCTTCCATTGATCCAGAGTCCAATCTTTATGCTCCCTAGCAAATTGAAGCCTTTTTTCCAGTTAGCCTCACTGATTAGTGGTTTTCTTAAGGCTACACAGCTGTTCAGTCCCAATCCCTTGAGTTCCCTTCACATTTTGCGTGTGGAAATGCTCTTACTTTCACTATTGAAAATAGCCCCGAGTTATTGTTTTTCTTAAATTTGATCTCATCAACGATCATTGGGGATTTTTTTCCAGCCACAGTTCCTCCTCAAAGACGATGGGTCCCCACTATCCTTCCAGTTTTTAATAATGCGTTGGACAGTTCTTAACCCAATTTTGGTAGTTTCTGCAATCTCCTTAGATGTTTCCTCTGCTTGATGCATGCCAATGATTTGACCCTTCTCAAACAGACTAACATCTTTTCCAGGACCACGGGATGTGTCTTTGACATGGTTGTTTAGGAAATGAGAAGCAACTCATTGCACCAGTTGAGGTTCAATAATTTGTTGCCAACTGAAAGAAAATTGCCCATGCAGTAATTATCCAATAGGAGGCTCGTACCTATTTGCTTAGTCAAATCCAGGTGGCGACTTTTTCTTTTTTGGCCAGGCAGTGTATAAAATGAATGCCCCCCCCCCTTCTTACCTTATGTTTTTTTGATAAAACCTCAGTTTGCATTGTATCATTTTAACATATTGTATTATCTGTCTGTAGTGACCTGAGACAAATAGTTATTTTTGTGTAATATGACTTTTAATCCAAAACCCTTTCATGAATTATTTAATGTGATGCAGGTTAATTCAAGTAAATAAAATGTCCAAATCCACGTCGCATTTCTTATTCACTTTCTTTTGATTTTACGTATGGAGAGGTTTGGCAAAAATGGATTTAGCTCTATTAACACGAAAAGGTTATTTATACGTCTATGTTGACATCACATGCAATTTTACATGCAGGGTTGCAGACGGGCTGCTTTCTCTGTTTTGTTGCGTAGACGCGTGCACTCAAGGCGTGTACTTGAAAATTTAATGTTACAGCCATATCTGGGGTTTATTTCAACTTGGCTATTTGTTTTTAGCCACTACAACCTTCCTCCCAAACCTCATTCCTCCACTTGTTGTCCCGATTGGAAGGACTGGCGATTACAAAGAAGAGGGAAACCTGCCGCATGCACCATCAGCTTCTCCTTCATGGTTTTTAATGCTGAACCAAAGCAGTTAATACCAAATACGCCTGGACTTGTTTACTCGGTACTTCATACCTGGCTAGTATGACTCAGACTTCGGTTTTACTGCAGCTGGAATGGAGGTGTACTTGTGTGCTAAATGGCATCACAACTCAGCTAGCAGGCTAACATATATATTTAAAATATTCACAGTTTAACTGAACATGAAACACTCTGAACATTATCACGATTCAACACAGACCATGAACTCCTCTGACAACATTGTTTGTTACAATTACTTTATATGATGTGTTTTTTTTTTAAATGGGTTTAATGGTTTTATATTTGAGCTGTGCTTGGTGGAGGCAGAAGGAGCCAATTTGGAAGTTTTTTTGTTTGGTCTTCATAACAACGAAATTTAGTTGAATATTATTCTTGGATTGAAAACATCTTAAAGCTACATTATGAAAAAAACTAAGTTACAATTCTCTCTTTTTACTCCTTTCTCCTCAGCTATTACGTTCTGCTTGTTGATGTGAAATGCATTCTGGGACACTTTTGTTGACTCAAGTCTCTACTTGATGCATTCATGATAAAATGGGTAGTGCAAGAACGCATGCAGCCATTATGACTGTACTTCAATTCATTTCAGTTCATCTTTATTGAAATTTTATCTATATGCTATCGATGACGATACAAATTGTCTTTAGGCACTTCACAGAGACCCAGAGCATGACCCCCGAACAAATATCAAGTTAAGAAACAGTGGCAAGGAAAAACTCTCTTAGTGGGAGAAAACATTTAAGCCAAACAGTGGGAATGAAAAACTCACCTTTAAGAGGGAAGAAACCTTGAGCAGGACCTGGATCATAAGGAGGGACCTTTACCATGCAGGTAAAGGGAGATGGGACAGAGACAGAAGAGGCGCAAATATACAGCAAACATTTCAAAGGTCAAAATATTTTAGTGGTAAAATCTCATTAGCTGGAGAGGTAAGAGTTATTTATACTTATATAATGACTGATTTAATCATTAGTTAATGTCCTGCAGAGGCAACTATATAGACAGGTGTAGGCAGCAACACTGAGGTGATCAGAGGGTTGGACTGCAGGTCAGCATGTTGGTTGATATCTATTTAGTCAGATTTGGGTGGTAAACACTAGGATGGTCAGAGGGGGGAACTGCAGGTCAGCATGAAGCTCTGGAAGCTCTGGTCTGCAGACATATACAGAAGGGAAAACCCAGGTGAACACAGCTAAGTTTACAAAGTGGATACAAACTAGATAACGCCCTCACGTTGGACAGTTTACTTTGTGAAAAAGTCAGGGCCCTTCCCGAAATACTTTCTTCTTCTTCCTGCTTTCCATGGAAAGTGAATTTGGATCCATGTGATGTGAAAACTCATGTATGCACATGTTGCATGTACGTAATCATCTACGTAATCAGAAAGTGAATAAATATTTCAGACTGTAGAGCTATCGGGACACTTTCAACCCAAATCTTGTCCGTGTTTTTCACAATATAGTTTCCCAGTGATAACTCAAAGCAACCACTGGTCCATGCCAAATGAAAAACCTATGAAAAACATTTTCTTCCGGACACACTGGAGCATTTTTGTTTTTATGACCACCCACTATTATCCCTCAGAGACGATCGTTCACAGGAATGCGCTTGTTTATTAACAAGAGTAGAACGGAAAGAACTGCTCCCTGACAGGCTTTTACACAGATAAACTGTTAATCCCGACTACAAAACTGCAAACACGTTAATATAATGGTTTGCTTGCATATTTGTTCATAAACAAATTATTATGAGATTCCGTGTCAGGGCCGACCACAGATCCGGACCTCAATCGGTTCAATGAAAAGTACTTTAAAGTCCTTCTGACTGATGAAGAACGTGGCATTTTGGATTCAGGGTCATGCTGAACCAGTGGTTGATTAAGTTTTTATCGTTGTTTACCTAATTTAGCTGCTCTTTTCATTACCGCTGAAATTGTCATTTCTGCGTGGATCAAATAAGACAGCATGCTAAATAGAGAAGCTTTGTTTTCAAGTGTCATTAGAGATCAGAAAAACATTTTCACGGTTTTTCGCTTCAGCTAAATCAACAGTTTGAAGACAAGATGTGTCTGATTATCTTCCAAGGAGCAGAAAGGAACGCCGGTGTAGATCACAATCCGGCAGTAAACTGACTCCACTTTGATAAGCTAAAATCACTCTAAAATCACAGCAATCAAGAAACTTTATCAACAAGAGGCTGGAGATAGTTCCTTTTTTCCTGAGTTAGCATTAAAGTAATCAGCCTGATATCATCTTCATCACTGCTTTTCTGCTGAACCCATTTAGTTTACGGATTACAGAGATGGCACATGTTTAACTTCACAAGAACTCTTCTTAAAGCATTGAGACTCACTTGGAGAAGGAAGAGTTATATCTTTTCTGCAGTAAAGCAGTTTTGTGTTGGAAGTTGAAAGGTGTGTTCTTGAAACACAACCTGAGATGAACAACATGACTGTCCTCGTTATCGATTTAACAAAGATAAAGTCAAGAAAGGGGGGAAAATAGAAAAGAAAAGAAAATCCTGTGAGCAATACTAAGTACCCCCTTACTGTTTCCACAGGATTTAAGAGGATGAGTTACAGCCAGGTGCTGCGCATCATCAGCAGGTGTTCATACCTCGATAAAAGCTGATGCTTTGTCAGTTTGCAGGTCAGGAGCATTCAGTTCATGCTGAGAAATAAATACAAAAGCAACGGTCGTTGCTGCACATGAGTCTGGAGAGGATATTAAACCATAATGGAGCAATAATCAGGGGTGCAGTTGTGGGGATTAGAGGAGCACAGTGGAATCTTGAGGTGCTCGAGGGGATTTCTCTTCTTCTTTTTAGCTTTAGCTTTTATCCAGCTTGGCTGATTCCTGACAAGTTGACTCTGAGCACGAAAGCACCAGCATTATTCAGCAAATTCCAAACCGTCCAGAAGGCATTCGTCAGAAGTTCATCTGATATCAGAAATGTTACGGTTTGATTGCCGTCATCCACTCACAAGACTCCCGGGCATCGATCCCAAATGGAATTAGATGTTCCTAGAAGCTCCATCCTGGCATATGATACGGGCCATTACAGCCCCGATCGTGTTTACTGTCTTTTAAGATCCCGGTCTTTGTTTGCTGTGGGAAAGGAGCGAGAGTTTCACGGCACCTCGGGTGACCTTCTCTGGACGACTCCTGCGATAACAATCCGAGGCCCGGTCCTCTCGTGACCAACGAATCCGGGCCGAGCTTTCTGTTCGTGATGAGTACTTTCCCCAGAGAAAGCGGGGGGGGGACATCGAATGTCTTCCTTAAAGTCACTGGGGCCGAGCATGTTTGTGGTTGGACTTCTCAGCGTCCATGTGTCGTACCGATGTGTACCAGCGGTAACAAGAATTCAAGCCGGACTTTATAACTTTATATGGCTTTAGACACTCGACAGCACAAATCATCAGATTCCATTAAATAAATGAAGTGCATTGGTCATTTTTAATGTTATGATATCTAATTTTTTAATAATAATGCTGCAGCTAGTTAATATTTTAGTTCCGGTCCTTGTTGTCGTTCGTCATTAAAAGGGGACGCTTTGGTTCTTCGAAAGGTCGTTTCTCACCGAAGGAGCTGTAGCTGCAACAAACAAAACTGGTCATGTTAACCGCAGGAAAATCCTAAGAGATTACCAGTAAATCTCCACTCAATTTAATCGAAAAGGGACTAAAAAGGAAGTACTTTGATTCTTCTTAAACCTCGCATAGAGGTCCGCTTTCTCCCATGAGGCCAAAGAGTGCGTGTTGGATTTGAAAAAAAACAACAACCCCTCACTCCACCCCCCCAAAAAAAAACCCAAGGATTCCCAACATCCTTGTCTCTCTGACTTGTTTTTTGCAAAAGATCTGTGCAAAAACCAGTATATGTTTGGAAGTAGGATCGGTGTGTAGCAGGCATACCAGCTGATGGGGGGGGGTAATGCTTGACAGGTGACCACAGCTGCTGCACACACCAGCAGACACTGAGCAGACTCACTGGCCCGCCGAGATAACACAGAAGCACGAATAGACGCCGACCTCTAACATTTCAGCGATGTGAATGTTGATGGATTTCGTGACCCCCCGACGGAGTTCGGCCAAAAAAGACGCTCACGTTCACAGCACACTTAGAGCAGACGTCATCAACGGAGGGCTGAAATCACAGTGATTATGGGGGGGGGGGGGGGGGGGCAATATGCTTCTCAGAATTAAAGTAACACATCCTGCTGGAGGGTCGTGAAGATGAGAAAACCATAATAGTTTTTAAAAGCACCAGACTGTCTGAAGATTTGGCCAGAGAGAAGTGGTTTGGTAAATAATTACTGAAATGCAGGAATGATCTCTAAACTGGCACAAAACACTCATAATTCATCAGAAGACATTTCAGGTTATTCATTGACTTTTTTAGATTTCCTTTTTACAATCTCCCTTTTAGTGAGATTTAGTGTTATCTCAGGACGACTCAACAAGCGATAATAAAAGAATTTCCTCAGAAGGAGCTTGCAGGAAGTTTTTTTTTTTTTTTTTTTTTTTAAATCTAATAATGCATCAGTCTCTGCCTCTTTCAACAACATTCAGCCAGCAGGAAGAGGTTTGTGAAACAGGGACCAGCACCATGGAGGAGCTGGATTCCAGCATCAATAGTATGTATTTCAGGCTGAATACAGTTTCTGGTCTTCATATATATTTCAAGTCCCATTTCATTGCTGTTGCTCCAATATCAGTGAAAATCTGCACCCTGATCAGCCTTGCCAACATGTTCAGGAAAACTAAAAAAAAAAAAAGGATTCAATATCAGGCTGCAGAATGTTGTTTTAATATACACTATATTGCCAAAAGTATTTGTTCACTCATCCATATTATCAGAATCAGGTGTTCCAATCCCTTCCATGTCCACAGGTGTATAAAATTAAGCACCTAGACATGCAGACTGTTTCTAAAAACATTAGTGAAAGAATGGGTCGCTCTCAGGAGCTCAGTGAATTCCAGCGTGGAACTGTGATAGGATGACACCTGAGCAACAAATCCAGTCGCTCCTGTATTATAAGGAAATGATGAAGAACATAGTGCGAAGAGGTCTCCAACTTTCTGCAGGGTCAATCACCACAGACCTCCAAACTTCATGTGTCCTTCAGATCAGCTCAACAACAGAGCAGAGCTTCATGAATGGGTTTCCATGGTGACGCAGCTGCATCCAAGCCAGACATCACCAAGTACAATGCAAAGCGTCAGATGCAGTGGTGTAAAGCAGCCACCACTGGACTCTAGAGCAGTGGAGGAACGTTCTCTGGAGGGAAGAATCACACTTCTCCATCTGGTGATCTGATGGAAGAGTCTGGGTTTGGTGGTTTCCAGGAGAACGGTACTGGTCTGACTGCATTGATCCAAGTGTAAAGTTTGGTGGAGGGGGGATTATGGTGTGGGGTTGTTTTTCAGGAGCTGGGCTTGGCCCCTTAGTTCCAGTGAAAGGAACTCTGAATGCTTCAGCAGACCAAGACATTTTGGACAACTTCCATCCTCCCAACTTTGTGGGAACAGTTTGGAGCTGGACCCTTCCTCTTCCAACATGACTGTGCACCAGTGCACAAAGCAAGGTCCATAAAGACATGGATGGAAGAGTCTGGTGTCCTGACCTCAACCTGATAGAAGACCTTTGGGATGAATTAAAGCGGAGACTGAAAACCAGACCTTCAGTGTTTGACCTCACAAATGTTCTTCTGGAAGAATGCTCTAAAATCCCCATAAACACACTCCTAAACCTTGTGGACAGCCTTCCCAGAAGAGTTGAAGCTGTTCTAGCTGCAAAGGGTGGAAGCCACGTCATATTGATTAGGAAATGGGAGGGGCTAAAGCTCATATGTGAGTCAAGGTAGGTGAGAGAATACTTTTGGCAACGTAGTGTATTTTGAAAATTCAAAAAAGGAAAAGATGATCTACCAAAAGAAAAAAAAAAAGATGCATTATGCAACGATTCATAGAGGAGCATCCAAGAGCCACCATTCAAAACAACCGAGGTGGCTACAGGATTTGTAAAAACACCTTCTATTAACAGTAGCAGTGATTCATCTGTGCTCCTGATGCTCTGTCTGCCATGATCAATGTCTTTGACTCATCTGGCTGTTACTCATGTGCTTTATTCCTCTGATCGACTGTACATTTCTTCAGTGGTGTCAAGTGGATTCTGCACACCGTGGAAATACAATTCCTATCCAGAGGAACCCGATTAAATATTGATTAGGAAAGAATTAGGATGGCTGTCAGGATGTCTATGAGCTGAACCTCAAGGGAAAACAAGTTGTGCACAGCGTGTTTAAATAACATATATAAAGAAAGAAAGAATAAGCTAATGTTTCTGTCCAGCCAAAGCTGTGGTCCTTGAATCTGAAATGCAGAAAGGCACTTGAATTACATGGTCAGATGGGTGATTCTGTTTCACTGTTATTATTCCTGCAGAATACATACATGCTGTATCAGATTATTTTTCTCAAACACTTGCTATAACATCTACCCATTTGATAAATTTTCGTTTCTAATTTTAGTTTGGTAAAAGTGTGCTGGTCCAGCTGTTCCTCCATCTCCACATCTTCTGACGGACTTTCATTTCCAGTTCCTCATTAATCAGTAACACATGGTCAATGTTAAACTGATTTTTATGACACGATGATGTGATTTTGAGTCTGTTTCTCAGCTTTGTTGGTGACTCAGCCCGCAGAATAGTTCACTTATTAATAAACAGAGCGGTATACTTCACAATTCTTCGGAAAAGCACAAAACAAGCCAAGTGCACGTGCGAATAACGAATGCTTCCCGAAACAGATGCTCCCACTTTGCCTCCCAGCGGAGTTTCAGTAATAGATCTTCAACAGTTTTCTGTCAATCAGAAGACGACACGTAAACAGCCAGCGTGATGAACGGCTCACTTGTGGTGGTGCGGCGTAAATAAAACGGCCTCCCGGCATCGCCGAACTGCTGAGGTCAGCCGTGGGGACGTTCCTGAGTTGTGCCCACATGCCTGGGTGGTTTATTTAAAAGCTTTGGACGGACATCAGTCAGCTTGTTGGCAGATAACAGGCAGCCAAAGAGTCTGATAAGACGTGGTTTAATCTAAAAGGAGGGAACCAAAGAACAGAGCGGCGTGGACGAGGACGTTTCCTGTGGTGTTGACCAGAACAGAACAACATGTTTCAGCATTAAAACGTGAGCTTGAGAATGTGCAGAGATGAGCAAAGGAAGGACTGGACGGATAGATATGGAGCTTTTATTGCAAATGTAGTACAAGAGAGAAGTCTTGAAGTATTATATATTTACTAAAGGACTTTAATGCATCAGATTATTATGAGGAGCAACAATGAGGATATTTTATACAACTATGACTTCGTAGGGACATAAACAAGCACAGTTGGCTCCATCAATCACTTCTGCGTGTTGTGAAATGTTGGGAAGAGCGCTATAATTGAATACCGTCAGCCTCCTTATTGAAATGTAAGCATTTAACCCTCATTCTACCGACATATTTCGCATACATGGATTACCGACTGGGGTCCGTGCGGACCCCAAGAATAAATACTGTAATAAACAACCATCAAAGAAAAATTGCAACTTTTTTCTTCTCAGAATATTATTACTGATGTATTAAATGTCATCTGAGGAAAAAAACAACAAGATTATTATTATTTTAAGAAAGTTATAGTTAATTTGCATATTTTATAAAACGAAAATATACTTTTCTTTAACCCAAAAATGTCAACAGTGGAATTTTATGATCTCCTTTACAGCAATTAAGATCATATCTGAGCTAAGCACAAATCCATTGAAATTTTTTAAAATCAGTTAAAGAATGAGGCTACAGCGCAGCTTTTCCCTCTCTATTACCATCTCTATGGTAGTCACATTAGACTTGATTCTGATATAATTTAGTGTTCAGTAATTTCAAGTAAACATTATTTGTGTTGTATTTGTATGGTGAAACCAACCAAGGTCATTTTGAACCCAATATATATAAAAAAAACTTAAATAAACCCACAATCATTTAAATGTCACTACAATTTAATTTTATTTGAATTTTAATACAAAAGTCAAAAATACAAAAGTAAGATACTTTAAATTAGGACCCATGGCAAACATTGACTCAATAAATGGTTCCATCTATTAAAAATACATAGGCGGAATTAGAGATTTTGACTGGGGTCCTCTTGGACCCCAATGCATAGGAATTTTTAAAAAGCACAGATAAAGACAGAAACAGAAAAAAATCATATGACACCATTAGGAACAAATTGATTGACAAAGTCATGAAAAATTGGAATTATAGAATAAAGCACC
The DNA here is from genome assembly GCA_018398805.1 of Hirundichthys speculiger. NCBI lineage: Eukaryota > Metazoa > Chordata > Actinopteri > Beloniformes > Exocoetidae > Hirundichthys > Hirundichthys speculiger. The sequence goes on from JAGFBZ010000155.1 coordinate 1,027,712, forward strand.
TCTGAGATATGACAAAAAGTACACCTCTGGGGTCAGAGAGGACCCCAGTCGGTGGTATGAGGGTTAAAGAAGTGTGTCGTTTACTGTAAAATGAAAAATAAGCAAAGCTGCGTGTCTTTGAAGAGATGACAATGAAGTGGGGATGTTTAGTCATGATGCACATTGCCACATTTTGTGAAAACCAAAAACCAAAGCCTTATATCAAGCTTAAAACATGATGATGGTGGTGGTGGTGGTGGTGGTGGTGGTGGGGGGGGGGTCCATTCGTACAACAGCTGAAGTTTGGTAACCAGTGAGTGGTGATCCACCACAGAAGACGGAAAAAGAAAAAAACAAAAGTCAAGATGTTGCAACAGGCCAACGTTCACACCTCAAATACCCCACGGTTTTGCTGCCGCTTTGCTCCCTCCCCCGCATGACCTCAGGCGTGGAGACGGAGCGCTGTTTCGTGGGACACGGTACATCTGCAGCTGAGTGGAAACATGAACTGAATGAAGAATGGACGGTCACTTTTTGGCACACTCCTGAAAAATGCAGGGATATTTCTGGTGGGAACCCTCTCGGCGACCAGAGCATCTATGATTTACAGGCACGTCCGTGCCCGGTGGAACCCAGGAGTAAAAGAGCTGTGCACAAAGCGTATTCCAACAAACATCAGTCAACTAAAGCAGGGTTTTCAAGGAAAAGTCTACTATAATCTATTATAAAATGGGCAGGAATGTTACCTTTCATCACGGACCAAAACCCTGTGAATCAAAGCAGTTTTGAGTTGGAGTGAAATTCACGTTTGCAGCAAAATGACCAGTAATTTAAGCCCAGAGACAGCTATTGTAAGCCTCTGACAAAGCTCAAAATTGTCATTTCACTAAAGTGACAGTGTGGAAAGGGATGCTACAGACAAATATAGGCAATTTTAACTTTATATGTGTACAAAAAGTATATTGAGGAGGACTGTTTGTCCAGAATGTCCTTCAGTTTGCTGCATTGCTCCTTAGGGTGGCTGTAGCTCAGTTGGTAGAGCGGGTCGTCGTTTTGTGGGCCTGGACGCTGTTGAACTGTCTCACCAACAAAGAGACAACACAGCCAAGCACCGTCAGAAAGGAACAATATGAGAACTACTCGTGTCCAGTTCGTAGATTTACAGCATCATGGTTGACTACTGATGGCACGGCTCCGCATCCGCTGGACACAATGTAAATTCTTCATTGAGTCCATTACTGCAAACGGTGTTTTATTCCTGTACCTGCCAAATAAAAGTGATGGATACGATCTATTAATGGATGCTGCTAATTACAGAGAACTCCACTTCCTTTCAGAGAAAACACCAATGATCATAAACATAATGCTGATGATGCCGCGTTGCATTTTTGTAGAGCTTTTAAGCCGTCGGGCTGGATGTAAAGACTCCCACGAGCTGTTTATGGCTGAGTCAGTCTGTGAGTCAGGGCTGAGAAGCACAGACGATACTCTGTTATGTAACTGTAGGTAATTATTTCCAGGTTGTATAACTGTCAAAATCCAGAAGATTTAAATAGTGTCTTCATTTAAGTTTTTTAAAACTAAATGCATTGTTTTCCTTGTAAAAGAACCCCATTAAGAAGTAGAAGAGGATAAAAAAAAAAAAGACTGCTCTGCTGACGGACTTCCCCAGAACATCTGGCGGGACCACCGCAAACAAATTAGGGAATTTAAATGGCCATCACATGGGACATTAACTATAATAACATACATGCATTAGAAAACTATTCTGCTGAACTGCTTATCCCCCTGTTGTTTGGGACAAGAAATAAACTGCTCTGATGTGAAGGATCTGGAGGAACAGAGCATCTTTTGTCGGGACGTTATCTGAGCCTTACAGAGGAGGGATATATGGTGAATAATGTCAAACTCAGCTTCAGTCTGAACGTCGAAGTTTTATGTCAGAAAGAAGCAACTTCAGAATATCCATCAAGTGGTTTGACAACATCTGAAATATGTGTTTCCTAGAAGCAAACAAACGTCGGAGCGTGACTGAAAGTCAGACGGAGTCAGCAGGAAACCGTTAATGGCCGCACGTCCAGTGCGGTTGCTTAAAAGCACTACGGAAATAAAAGACATCATTATCATGATAACTGTACGACGATGATGATGGTTTGTGTGAAGGAAGCGGAGTGATCTGTGATTAACGGCGTACATTAAAAGACTATCATCTGCAGCAGAAAGGAGACGGAGCTGAGAAGCATCCACCCATCCACGTGTCCAGTAGAGCTGGGCGATACTGGGAATGTTGGTATCGATCCAATACCAAGTAAATACAGGGCCAGTATCGCCGATACCAATACCAATACCGATACTTTTTCATATTAAGCTTAATCTATCATGAACTTTTGTGATTTTTGTTTTTGGATTATTTTGTTAAAGCCAAGAATAGAATTTTGTCAAGCTTTATGTCTTTAACATTCTTGTGTAAATTTTCTTCGGAGTTGAACTTCTGTTCGTAATGTTTTTTCTAGTCCACCTTTTATATTATATCTTTCAATACTTGTGTAATTTTGTTTGCACTGTGTGAACTTTCCTGTTGCTTTAACTCTAAAAATGTCCCCGTCGTGGGATAAATAAAGGATTATCTAATGTTATTTTATCTTAGATAACACCTGTCAATGGGATACATAACATGTACTGGGTTATTTCAAAGTCTTAACTATATTTTACTGAGTTGTCTCCAGTAACATGTGACTTAAATAACATGTACTTTGAAAGTTAATGAGTTGATGCTGAAGATGAGCCACTCTGATCTACCTGGATACTCTCTATTGGAGAGGAAAAAAAAGAAAAGAAAAAAAGCTTAAGTATCTATCTTTTTACATGAGTATCGTTCGATATCAATACCAGCATTGGTATCGATATTATCAATATTTGGATCGATCCGCCCACCTCTAGTTTCAAGTCCAGTTCACCCTGGACAGGTCAAGTCCAGCCGCAGCTTCAGCTCCAGTATAACAAAGGTTCACAAATAAAGACTATGCTTTATGAGGGGGGGCGGGGGGAATCAAACCACCGTCTTAGTTCTTCAGGAGAAGTTTTCCAGCTATTTAACGGACCAGCAAAGGGATTGATTTTGTGATGAGTCACAAGAAGCAACTCGGTGCCAAACCTCAGTGATAGATGAAGGATCCTCACTACTGATTCAAAGATGTCTGTCTGGCTGGTTTTCTGCTGACTCGGTGAAATTGAAGTTTGGTAATGGAGATCCACCTCGACACTGGTAACCTGAACTCACCGTGGGCTGAACACGACCATGCACGGGCCATGAGAGTGACCGTTTTCATTTCTGTCTCTAAGTGATTTTACATTTCAGCATGTTTATCCACTTTTCAAGACCCGTTTCTAAAAGGAGAATGCAGTGAGCAAAAGATGCATGGACCAAGGATTTTTATTTTTTATTTTTTTTCTGATGTCCTCATATTAAAAAACTTTAAAATTAAAGCAGAAGTGGTTTATGTTTTCACGGCACACGATGTTACTGCAGAAAGCAGAAGTAGAAAAGCTCAATATGGAGTATAAAACTAATAACTTAGAGAGACTGTTAGTTCCTCGAAAGTCTTACAGCTGAGGAAAATGTGCTAACTTCTTTATTCAGTAAACATCCTCCTTATTTAAAGTATCACTGAGGGACTAAACTCAGCTGACTCTGGTATCCTGATACCTTCATCCTCTGAAAAAACACGTGAGTCTTCTTTTCATCTTCTATAGGACCACAGCTCCCCCCTCTGGATGGACTCTGATTGGGAGCAATGTCACACTTTTCATTTAACCCTCTTCTAAGTGACTTATGTGGGAAAGAAAATAGGTGAAACACATTTGGCTCCTGATCAAAAAGACCTCACAGATTGTGCTTCTGTGCTCTCTGTTGTTATTGAAGGATCGTTGGCCAAACCTCCTCTTTTTGAGTGAATTACAGGTAGTGACAGGGTCTGATTCAGAGAGGGAGAGCATGCTGTAAAATGCAACTTGCAGGGTTTATAAAAGTGAAATTAAGCATGAGAGTTTTCAAAACAACAACAAAATAAAATTAGTTCAAAGAAGTTCTGAGTCTTAAAAGGTTCTTAGTAAAAGTTAGAACCTCAGTATTTACTTTTGTAATGACGGAATTAAATAACTAAATCCCGTGAAATCAAATTCTTTCTTAACTCATAACCCTGAAAGTGTAACTGTAGCATGTTGTTCCTGATTTCTATTCTGGAGAACAGCCACAAGAGGGAGCTGTTGGTCCGAATTTCACACAGGGTCCACCTGCACGTGTCAGAGTTAAAACAGCCCAACTTTATCCTGAACAAACAGACGAAAAATGAATATACAAAAATGTATATAGAACCAAATGTGCAGCAGAGATTTTGTGCTTCTTTTCATATCGAAAGCTTTAATTTTATTTCTCTTGTCAGGCTTTTTGCAGGAATCATAGTTAGATGCGGTTGGTAGATGCAGCGAATAAACCTGCAAACCTGCAAAAGTTCACAGTGTTGTGCAGCAAAATGCTGTTCTGGAGGATTCAGCTGTGTGCTAACACAATGCCAAGGAGGAAAAACATCAGCGATGGTCTTAGATGAGCAATCGTTGCTGCCCATCAACCTGGAAAGGGTCATAATGTTCAAGCTATTTGGAGTCCAGCATCCTAAATAAAGACAACTCACAATCACATTCACTTTTTCAAAGCTTTTAGAAATTACAAAATACTCAAGAGCCACATCTCAAAATCGACAGGCCTCAGTTAGCATTTCAAAACAACAGAGAGGAACTTTTCAAAGATTTACTCTTGTTTTCCGTCATCGCTTTCTGGAAATATTTTTAAGCTGCCTCAGCCATCGCGGGCTTCGCCATCGTTGATGTGTGGTACTGTCATAAAGTGTCACAAAAGACGACCGGGACAGGAGTCCAAAGTTACTTTGGGTAATTTTGTGTGATAGTAGAGATGGAAGACTGCGAGAGCTCGATGGCACTTCCTGAAACAAATCAAATAGTTCTTCAAATGAAATTGAAATCTTGAAAACCAAAAGTGCTCTCATGACTTTTCAGTGAGAGTTAATTTTGACTAAGATCTTGTCTTTTAAAACACATATTTTTAAACTGAGAATGCTTAAAGTGAAGGTGGGCTTCTGTTTATTGTTACTTGTCTGTCTGGATATGACTTCATCCCTTCATCAAAAATTACACAATTAAGCATGTCATGTTCACAATTTCACATTTTCAGTCCTCAATTTCAACACGAGCAACTACCGTATTGGCCCGAATATAGGATGATATTTTCTTCTAGAAATCATATTCTCAAAAATGGGAGTCGTTTTATAATCGAGGACTAGACTTTTCTATTGTAATCACACATCTGCGCCACTAGATGGAGACGCACCGAGATAACCAGTAAGAATGGAGGAAGCACGCAGCCAACTCAAGCAAAGGGCTTTGAAAGTTTTGCTGGAGTCCAGAATTAGTTTTTTACAGACTGAATTATTTATGTTGTTCTTGAATAAAACTCGACTTTAATAGTTATGCAGTTATTGAACTACATGGTTGTAGCTTATTCAGAGTCATAGTCTCAGATTTTAAGAGAACACAGTTCATTAAATAGTACCATACCTTGATCTTAAACAACATGGAAATCTGACACGCAAGTATGGAACCATACTTCATAAAAAAGATGAAATCATTAAAACGTTTAACAATACAGCAGAATGTTATCTCTGTGGGAGTTTTTTCTTTAGTAATTGTACAATAAAAAGTTGTTTTATGAATAACCTTATTGCCTTCATCATATTTTTATTTTCCAAAAATGATATTTGAAAACTAGGGGTTGTCTTATAATCAGAGTCGTCCTATATTTGGGCCAATATCATTAGATGTGTCAGATTCTATGAAATGAATGGACCCTGGGTGTCTTCATAGACGAAAACCATTTCTTTGGGTTCCAGCCTGTCTGATGGGGGTTTGTCGACATTTTAAAGGATCTTTGAGGTGCATGTACACTGTATCCCAGTTGTAGCTATTGTCAGAAAACAAACTAGGGATGCACATGGTTAACCGTTAAACCGTTAACCGATAACAGTAACTCTAACCGATTAATACTAACGGTCAATTTTGTTTTTAAGCTACGTAATTCAATCAACTCATGGGGGCGTGTCGACAGGTGCAACAGGCCTCTGATTGGTCAATTCTACATCCGCGTAGAAAAGAGCGTGTCATCGAAAAAATGAGGAAGTACCCACATCTGTACGATTCTCGTTCTCCACACTACAAAGACAGCACATATTCTAGTAATTCATGGAGGGAGATTGCGATGAATGTGGGTCTGGATACGGCCGAGACGGTGAGGAAGTGGAAAAATGCAAGAGATAAGTTTAGTAAGTTTAGCTAGTTCATGATTGTCGCTTGTGCGTTGTGGCGTGGACTAACATAGCGGAGACCGCGCGAGTATAAATCAAAAGTGACGGCAGCATCTCTGCGACAAGCTGACGGTGACACATTGCCGCGAGAGTATACACGGGGAAGTGTCCGCATGCGTCCACGACAACGCGCGCAACATCGCGACAGCCAACTCTCCCGGACCTATCGGTTAACGGTTATTAATCGTTAAAGGGCGTCGGTTAACGGTCATAAAAAAAATCCAAAATGTGCATCCATAAAACAAACTAAAACATATCATTATGTTCCTGTTTTCTGAGTGAAAGTTCTGGTGCTGATCCACTGAGTGCCCGCTGAGATACGTCCGCGTTAAATTTGACATCCGCTGGTGCCACACGGCGACGGCTGCAGCCTCTAATCAACAGTTAGTAAAGAGACCCTTTCATGTTTCGCTCTGAACCACATCGACGGAGCGACGCTGCGTCGGCCTGAGACGTAGGCAGCCTCTCCCTGCTCAGCAGACACAACAGGGTTCAGCCGGTTCAGAAAAACAGGTCGGACCCACTTGTTTTCTGCTTGGCACTTTTAAACCATTCAGAGCCTGGACCTGCAGATTCTGCCATGATAACGATGGAGAATTTCAGCTCTGTCGTGCTGAATGTATGACACCATAAAAGAGTGTTAAACTCTGTTTATATGAGCTCCATCGACCCCACACCTTCCCCTCCGCCTCTCTGAGCCAGTTGCATGTTAAAACCCTCTCACGAACATTTATATCCTGGGGTGGCACGTCGAGTTAAATCAGCTCAGCGGGCTGTAGACTGGACAGAGAGATACAGTACAACAGAGACGGGGGGGGCACCGGGGGTCCAGAGTCCAGGATTTTAGCTTTATCTTTGTGTGTGATGAAAGATAAACTAATCCTTACTTTGACTCTTTACTTTCTTACTATAATGTGCAGAAGCTTTGGCTGCAACTACATTTTGCAGTGTAATATTTGTATATTTCAAGATTATACGGTTGATCCCAGTCCTACTTTCCATCTACCCCTTTTTTTAAACATAGCCTAGCCTGCAACATTTCATGTCCTGTAAATGTAATAGTTACCCTGTTATTTATGTGTAATATAGCCTCTGCATCTTCATAGTCTGCACAGCTGACAGTTTAGTCCCGTATTTTTATATGTAAATTATCTTGTGCATTTCATAGCCTTGTACACTTGATTGTTAGTTTGTAATTTATACGTAGCATAGCTTGAACAGTTTATAGTTTAGTCTGCTATTATTCATTTGTAATTTTGCCTGTACTTGTTTACATGTCTCATCAGCTCATGTTAAACAACCTGAACAGTTTGTTCTCTTATTTATGTACATTTATACTCTTATGTTGTTGTGCCTTAACTTTGCTGCTGCAACGCTTGAATTTCTCAGCTTGGGATCAATAAAGTCCATCTATCTATCTACTGGATTAAATTCAGTTCAGTTCAAGTTTATTTGATAAGCGCCAATTCACAGCAAAAGTCATCTTGAGGCCTTTTGCACAAAAGACAAATTCAATACAGTCTAAAGACAATCGAATTCAGTATATTAACGATGTTAATTGTAATAACAATGACAGAGACATGCAAGAAGAGTAAAGAGAACAGAGTGAGGAAAGAGCCCAGTGCATCATGGGAGGTTCGCATGAATAAAAGGATGGTTTCTGAGCCAGGCTCAATCTGCCAGTTTTAAAAAGGAAAGTCTGAAGCCTAATCTTAAAGGTAGAGAGGGCTTCAGCATTTAAACGCTAACTGAGCGCTGGATCCACATGAGAGGAGCCTGATAACCGAAGTCTCTGCCTCCCATTCTGCTTTTAGAAAGTCTCGGAGCCACAAGTTAGACTTCAGTCTGGGAGCAAAGTGCTCTGTTGGGAGGATGTGGAACCGCGAATTGTTTTGGGCACGAAGGAGCCGAGGCCCTTTGAGAGCTTTACATGCAAGAAGAGGAATTGTTAAATTCTACCTTTGATATCACAGGAAGCTGCTGACGGTAAGCTGAGCTGAATATGATCTCACCAGAACACTCTCTGGAGCATTATGGATTATCTGAAGGCTGTTCTGAATTATTTTTAAGGCTTCCCAAATAAGGAATTGCAGACGTCCGATCTTAAAGTTAACGTGTGGAGCTTCTGCAGCGCTCTGAGACAGGATTTGGATCAGCAGGGTTTTTACTGCAGAACCAACAACAGCCGTTTACTGGCCTTCCTACTCAACCGTACGCCAGTTTGGGTGTATTTGGTTGATACTACTCTGCCTTTGTCACATGCTTCATTTCTCTGATTGGTTGTTTGTCGGTCCATTTGTTATTCATAACTGATTCACAATCTGCTCATGTGTTCACGTGATATTACTCCTTAGAGAACAGTATCGTATGTGTTGTATTTAGGGGTGAGTATTGGCAAGGACCTCGCAATACAATATGTATCATGATACTTGGGTCAGGATACGATATTATCACGATATCACGATATATTGCGATATTCTACCCAGTTAACATCAAAATTAAAAGTAGAGATGAAAAATCAAGTTGCTGTATATGTTCATCAGATGATATTGATCATTCAGAGGACAAATTGAGTCAAAACTGTTTGCTTCAAAACAACCTATTTATTATTTATTATCAGTGTTTTTTGCAAATTTAAGTAACCATTACAACATACTGACAGCATTGTAAAAAAAAAATCAATATTAGGAGCTGAAAAATCGATATTATATTTAGCGGCCGAAAATCGCGATATATTGCCAAATCAATTTTTTTCACACCCCTATATTGTATATCCAATGCCTTTGACTTTCAGACCAGTCATCCCCAAACTTTAGAATACCAAGGTCCAAAAATGTCCGCGGCCCCCCAAACCTCTAATCACCACTGTGATCAACATACAGGACTAGGAACCATGATCCGATATTAATGTAAGGGGTCAACAAATAAAGTGACACTTGTCATATTAAGTTAAGATGACAGTAGAATGACACTTAACTGGTTTGTTTTTATTACTTCTTAATGTTTTTTTTAATCATGTCATGAATATTTTACAGTCATCAAAAACATATTTTAAAAAGTTTGAAAAGGATTTAAAACACATTTGTTTAATTTTAATGATCTCTCACGGCCCACCTGCAGTACCACGACGGCCCACCAGGGGGCTGTGGCCCACACTTTGGGAATCACTGTTCCAGACTAACTCAAAGCTCCTCTTTTGATCATTTGTAAGCTTTTGAATAATTAAAATCCTTCCATGATCCGTCTTTAACAGGCACGAAAGTCCTCAGACTCCTGTCAGTTGAACTTCCATCCTAAAGATCCAGCACACGCGCTCTCATCCTTCCCATTCTTGTCTGTGTTTGAAAGACTTGGTGGTTTCTTGTATTTTTAATGGCCTCCTCCTCTCCCACTGGTGTATAATGAATGTTTGATACCGCCACCCACGGCCTTGGGACAATATGACCAAACCCTTTGCACCAGGCAACAAGGTCCTGAAATATTCAAGCTCAGCTGCTTGCTAAGTCAATAACAGGCCAGCGGTAACCCCCATCCATACTCAGACACATCAATGAGGACAGCCAGAGGGAAAAATCCAGGGTAAAAGTCAAGAATTGTGTGTGTACAGCAATCAGCTACGATTTTAAAGCCGCTAATACTATAGGTGAAGTGAAATACAAAGTTAATCTTCTACAGGGAAGCTTTGTGTCTTTAACACATATCACCAACCTGAATAAGCTCTCAACAGGACGGAGCACCGCTACGTGCTGCAGAAAACTGCTTACTGAGCACACGGCATTGATCCGGCCTCCAAATCCCCCAGATCCCAAACCTTAATGAGAGTCCACAGGATGTGTCGGATCAAAGTCAATCTACGCAGGCCCCGCCGCTCAGCCCAAAGGATCAGCTGCGACTCGGTACAGGATGCGTCTTATAGCCGGGCCACATTCAGTTACGACTGGAGACATGAGCTGGAGCCGAAACAAACGATGGCAGGTGGTTTGTGGTTTTAACGTTGTGGCTGATCAGTGTGCAGGTCCCATTATGTCTCTGCCAAATCTGAGATGTGTCGAGTCTTAAAGCATGAAGCCCTTCACAAACTTTTATGTTTTATTTATCTTTTATGTCTGTATCAAAGGAAAACTGGCAGTGCCAACTGCATTTAGCATCAACACACACACACACACTTCCCGTTTCCTTTCTAACAGAGGATGAGAGAATGGAGTCCTGTGATCTCCGTTCTTTTCATTTACCATTCATTTGTAGTCGTCCATCTTTAACCCTCCCTCTGATCTGATATTTCATTCATACGAACACTTGTTTTTGGTTCAGTCGAAGCTTTCAGCAATCAAAGACAATCTCCCTAAACTCCCTCAGAGCAACACTCGATACAGCCGCATGAAAGAGGCTTTTTGGATGAAATGCCAGACACTTTATGGGTTGAGCCAGTTCAAATATATGTCTGAACATATATTCGTTTATGGGGATGTGATTCCAGTTAGAGGATAAACGGGGTTTTGCCTCAGATTTACAGTAGAAATTTAAAAAAAGGAAACTGGAAAAGCATTCGGAGAGCACAGACCTCCGCCAAGCGCAACAATTCCCCCTTATAGCGATTTAAACCATAAATATTAGTCGTACATGTAGCACTGACAATATGGGACCGCTAAAATTATTTTGTGATGCACACAAACATAAATAATAATGCTGTAAAGATTCCATGCAATATTTGTTTCCAAAGTCAATATATTGAAATTTAACAACCTCAATGCCTTATCATTTCCATTTATTTACATTGCAAAAAACCAACATTGTGTATTTTTTTATGAAGTAAGTACATTGCTTAGAAAAACAAATGACAAAAAAATTATTTTAGGATTTAAAACATTGGAAAATGAAATTTGATAAACGTCAGCAAAAACATAACCTCCTTGGCGGAGGTAATTAGTTTTATCAGCACTTTGACATGTTATGGTCCCTTTTTTTTAGTAACATTTCCGGAATTTCCTAAAGTGGCAATGTGTGCAGTTCCTTAAATGACCACTAGAGGCTGACTCCAAAACTGAGTCACTCAATCTCCACTAAGCATTAAGATAAAATATTCAACTTTACAGCGAAAGTAATATTTGGTATGAAAGTGCTTGGTTTTGATTTTGATAGATTCAAATCCACGATGACCTGAAACGAGCTCAAAATAAGACTGATATCATTATGGGCATTAACATGTTAAACTCAAGCAGCTGAGATATTATTCAAACCAAAAGCAAATTCCTTTTATCGTTTTGACAAATATTTAAATCGCAACAAAGTCTGTTGTTTTTTTTATTTTTTCATATTTTTTTCAGTAAATATCATTTCAGTCGTATTCACAGCACTGCCACCTAAACTTGCATCTAAAAATTTAATGTAACCTGGAGCACAAACTGTGAATGTTGAAAGCACAAAAAACATGTCTCTATGCTGCTAAACTTAAAAATATCCCAAGGTTGAATGAATGTAAAAAAATAAATAAATAAATGCAGGACAAAAATATAATAAAATAGAATAGACAAAAGCAGCTTCTGATTAAGCAAACCATATTTTTTAAAAACAAGCTCAATGATGCAACCTATCAATTATTTCAAGCAACTTCAGAGAAAAATGGAGCCCAAAGTTGCATATTATAAGGAGGATTGGCGACTCTGTGGGTGAGTTTTTAATGTACCACATCAGAAAGAATTATATAAAGATACAAACTGATGCATAATTAGAAGCAGGACTTTTTGAGTGACGTCTAAATTGTTGTCTGTGTCTTGAAATAGTTAACTGTCGTTTTTAGAAACTTAACATCTGAACTCTCTATATTACTTATTTTGGGCCTGATCAAAATGACAAGGTGTTTGTTTTGAGGGTTGGTTGCTGCTTTAGTTCTCTAATAAATGCTCTCAAAGCACAGAAAAGATTTTTAATTATTTTTTTTTTTTTTATGTGTCTCCAGTTTTCCCAGGGTACTGCACAGTCTGTTTAGCCTGAGTGCGCCCTAAAATATTACTAAGAATAAGATTAAGGGGTGACTCAAGGGTGACGCTTTGCAATTTGAAGTCATTTTAATAGAGTCAAGAACCAAAAAATGAATTCCAGACAAATTATACTTAGAAAAACACAGTACAAACATGTAAACCAGTGCCTTTTCTATTGCACCTTCAGATAATTGGAATAGATGGACTGAAGACAATGAAACAAATCCGGTGTCATTGTCTGCTGTGGGCGAGGCTGTTTAATATATGATTCAAAACTACATGTCCCACAATGCAACTGAGCAACGTCTTTGGGCAGTCTGTTTCCAACAAACTCCACAGTTTTGAGTTCATTCCACAGGTTTTTTTTTTCTTCTTAAGAAATTATTATATAAACTCAACACAAAATTATAAAATAAGAATAAAAAATAAATCTTCTGGTCTTTTCCAGTTTATTTATCGGTGCAAAACAATCAAATGACCTTTTTCTGACTGCCATTTAAAACCAGAAAATGCTGAAATCAAACTTTTCTGCAGCCTGGAAGCATATTTTTAAAAATACGTGTTTTATTCCTTTTCCAGAGGATGTTTTAGTTCGTGAGTAACAAGTGACAGGAGGCCCGGCAGCGTTGATGAGCGCGCGCACAGTGGAAAGCATCACATCTCACCGACTTCCGGAGGCGTCTGATTCGTCGCGGATGACATCAGCTGTGGAGTGAGTGTGCGAAAAACCCACCCGGCGACCTCATCTCTCCCCGGTTACCGAGCATGACACAATGTCTGCCGGTATAAAACCGTAGGGCCACTCCTTCCAGGGCTCCACTTGTGTGTCTGGAGACCAGACCGGCGGTCTCTGCGGCGAATCGAGGGGAGGAGGCTGCTGCTGCTGCTGCTGGAGACGCGCAGACAGACAGAAGAGAAGAGACGAGAAGACAGGAGAAGGAAGAATGGCCACGCTGGTACAATCAGCTGAGATGGAGACTTTAGGGGGGCAAAGCCACACCGGGACGTCTCCGACGTCCTCCAGCCCCGCGCAGCACTTTAACGACGGCAGATTCTACCTGCTGGTGGTCATCGGGGAGATCACCACCGAGGAGCAGCTCAAGTGTGCCATTGCGGATATAGAGAAAGGTAAGACAGCGCGGTGAGAGGTGGGTGTAGGGTCTTCCTAAACACTCGAGCTGTCATTTATAGCTCTGAAGTTTTTAATCTGTAGGCTTTTAAAGTCGTGTGATGACGTGACTGTGAAAAGGTGCACCTGTTAGATGCGCAGGATTTTTACGCGCGGAGCAATCGGGCGAATTACGCGCAGATTATTTATGAGTATTAACAGTTATCTGAAGTTTATTTTTCTAATTGGGTGTATATTTGAAGTAGGTGTAGCTCATAACAGAGCCCCCATTCTCACTGCGTAACTAAGGTCTGTCTCCAAATGCCTCCCAGGTTCTCTCCCCTCCTCCCATCCGCTGCGTTAAGGAGGAGTTTGCCTCAAGATGATTCCTTTTGTATTTCCTTCACATTAATGTCATTAATGGCCCAGTTGTTGTCATTCACACACGTTAAGACAGGTCCTCCAAACTAATAAAGCTGACAGCGATGCTCCAACGTCACATTTGGATAATGCGTCAGTAACGCACCTGGTGCAGCAGCGGTTTATTTTTTATTTTTTTATTTTTTAACCCTTTACGAGGTTGCGTTCAGGTGCGTCAGGCTTTTGTTTCACAGTTCACCCAACAGGAGGGGGAGACAGGGGGAGGAGGGGAGTGTGGGGGTCGTTGCTGCTTGCTCTCAGTGTTTTGTAGCAGAGCTCGTCTACGCCACAAAGGCTGGATTAAAACAAAAAAACAAAAACAAAGTAAAGACAATCCGCAATAACAGAAATAAATCAGCCCCCCCTCCGTTCATCTTCTTCGAACATGTCCCCATCATCATCATCATCAGCAGCATCATCATCCTCCTCCCGCATCCCCGCTCTCTCTCATCCCACACCGGCTTGTGGGCGTGGCTCGGTCCGCACTGCGGTCCCTACGGAAAGCCAGAAGGATCATCTTCAGACTGATGGGGGCGTTTGAGAGCGAGGCTACGGCTGCTGCCGAGGCCTCCCTCCCAGACTGGAGCGCGCTGAGACGGGGGGGAAGATGAGACTGTGGCGCAGTAAATGCGTGGGTGTCATATCAAGTTTGTCCACAGATCAAAAGCAGGAGGAATGCTCCTGTAAAGGCTTTTATATTATTATAAGGTTGAATATGCTGTGGCATAGAGATGAAACAAGCATTCTTTAGAGTGTCACCTAGTTTTAGGATTGCATTTTGGTCTCAGTCCTATTTCACTTCCCTTTTTAAATCACTATTTATTCATATTTTGAATTGGAAATGTTGGGATTTAAAAGTCAGACTTGACCTTGAAGGGTAAAGCAAAACACAAAGTTATCTTCTGAATGGCTAACAGCTCTATTTTATTTCATTTTTGAGTTAATCTGCATGAGTTTTCTCGAACATTCTCCCAGTTTATGGGTCGAACAGCGAAAAACAACACTTAATCATCTTTATTATTGCTGCTGATTTTATGGTTTCATTGTGTTTTAAGTTTAGAAGCGAACAATCACAACAAGCAGTAGGTGAATAAATCTGTCATTTGTATGTAAAAACATCATAAATCGTCCCCTTAAAGCTGTTTTTTTTCCCTCGTCTTTAGGCCTCGGCGCTGTAATTACGGGGAGAGTGAAACAATGACTCAGCAGAGCATCAACTAGCCCGCAGCCAAACACAAAAAGCACTATAGATATTTCCTGTTATAGATTTCCTTGCTCTTGCCAAGTCAGGAACAAGTGTAGACACATCCAGGATAAGATTTTCCAATGAAATGGGAGCAGATGACCCACAGAACAGACGGGGGGGGGGCGACTGGGAGGATTTTACGACGCCCGTTCTCATTGTCTCGTCCGCTGGGCGTGTTTGGCGGCGGATCCTCAAGTTGAAGAGCTAACGTTTGCTTGTCCTTTGTTGCCGTTTTTTTGTAGGGATCCGGTCATGGGACACCAACCTGATGGACTGCAACCTGGACCAGGAGCTCAAGCTGTTCGTCTCCAGACACTCTGCTCGTTTCTCTGCAGACGTCAAAGGTAACACGGAAGAGAGAAAGGCACTCTGAAAAAATTTACCGTCACTGATTGATTTACGTGTCACGTACATGGAAAACAGATAAAAGGATTAAAAAAACTGAAATTGGGGCCACCTGCTGTGAGGGGATCTCAGTGACGCTTTTGGAGGCCGTTTTTGCCGCCATGGTTGGAGCCCATTTGTCCCCTTAGATTGAACCGTCTCTGTAAATCAATAGAAAGCAGTTCTGAGCGATGGTTTCTGATTTCGGTATTGATCGGAGTGGTCTGGTCTAGGACAGTTCCCCATCCATGCAACAGCAGGGGTCACTGAATGATCTGATGAGTGCGACTCCAGCAGTCACCCAGTATCGGCTCTACCGACTGCCTGTCAACGATTTCAGACCAATATTTCCATGTTCATCATCATCAAAACACCACACAAAGGAATGCGTTTTAGGATGATTGGCCCTGCAACCTTCCATCAGAGTTACACTTATCTGAGACAGATGTCCAGGGCGCCAAGGAGTTTTTTTTTAAGGTTAAAATATCAGTTTCAGTTCCATTTATGATCATTGTTTTGGAAGCATCATCCAGCTCTCCTAGGTCTAAAGTCCCTACCATCAGCAGAAACCAACGTCAGGACTCTCGTCTCAGTTGGCTCTTGCTACAAACACGTACCGCTTTATGGCACGACATCAAACACCAACAACGACAGAGCTAGCTCAAAGAGCTCCAGTGGGAAAACGAGAGCGGGACGGAAAAAGAGACCAAATGCTAGGGTTAGGGTTCAAAAGTTGATTTGTGTTGCTTTAAGGCTCTTTATGTTGTTAATGTTTCATCAGTGTGTAACAGTGTCTATCGCAACCTCAGGCAGGTATAGTATGTAATTATATGAATATACTAGAGCTAAGCGATTTTATCGATTCTCCGATATATATCGCTATTTTATCGAGTATCGATTTTTCAGCCGCGGGTATAGATATTCTAAGCTTCTTTCAAAACCCCCGTGTCCCACCTTTAAAAGCTTGCAAGCAACAATTTGCACCGTTTAAATAAATGCAACTATTTTTCTCAACAAATCTTTTATTCATTTTGTCCAGCATTTGCAAGCTGCCTGTCAGCCATATAATGTGTAATTGATGCTTTCAGTTCAATAAATTCAAACAAAGTCATTGGAACACTCACAAAATTTCACCAAAATCACTTTGTCTCTTTAAAATCTTTCGGAAAATGATGTAAATGTATTGTAAGATGAATATCGATATACAGTCATGGAAAAAATTATTAGACCACCCTTGTTTTCTTCAGTTTCTTGTTCATTTTAATGCCTGGTACAACTAAAGGTACATTTGTTTGGACAAACATAACGATAACCACAAAGATTGCTCATAAGAGTTTTATTCAAGAGCTGATATCTTACCATTTTCCATGGTTTTCTTGATTATAACCTAAATCACTTAAGTTTTTACATCAATAGCTATGGCGTTGTACTGCCAAAAACACTGCTTTTATGCATTCAGTGTTTTCTTTTCTGCCTGTTTCAGTCACATGATGACGTTTAGTGGTACCAGGTATTAAAATGAACAAGAAAGTGAAGAAAAAATGGTGGTCTAATAATTTTTTCCATGACTGTATATCGTATCGTATCGCGAAATTAGTGTATCGCTACAGCCCTAGAATATACTCCATCTTAAATCTCAAACAATAAATCAGTCGCCTCTCATTAAGCCCCTTTCACACAGCCAGTTCATCCCGCCCCTGTAGCACCTTTATTTCTGTGTGACTCACACGGTGGGTTGAATAGCGTAACAGGTCATGGCATTGCTGTTCCACCTCTGTTTTGCACATTTGCCACACAAAGGTGTAACAGGGGCAGAATGAGTGCTGTGTGAAGTGGCAGTGAGGATGACTGCGAACTCAGCTGATTTCTGGGATTTACTGACATTAGTCTGTCACGTGGGGATGGCGAGAGATGGCGAGAGATGGCCTGGATGGCGTTCAGGTCCACTGTCAGAATACCTAACCAAGTCAGAAGCAAGCTGAAGGCGAGAAGAGAAAAATAAAACAGGTTTTTGAGGACAGTGGCTGGAGAGGCCGACTGGAGACCAACTGGTGACTATATTATATTGCCATGATAATTAAGCGATTATGTTAGTTTTAGTCGAGTCTTATTCAAGGTTTTTTCAGCAAATATGCTCAACTATTACAACTGTTTTTTTTAATAAATAAATACAATATGTTTTTGATTTTAAAATAAGGGAAGGGAAACCCAGATGAACTATTTATTGTTGAATATTTGAAACAACTGAATTAACTGCGCAGCCCTAATTTTTAGTTAGTTAGTCTTAATTCAGCAGTGACTGATAAAGCGATCAATGAACCAGAGATATTATAGATCAGGGGTGGCCAATCCCAGTCCTCGAGGGCCACTGCCTTGCATGTTTTAGATGGTTCCCCTACTTCAGCACACCTGATTCAAATGAATGGAGAATGTCATCAAGGTCTGTGCAAGTCTGTTAATGAAAGCATCATTTGAATCAGATGTGTTCAAACAGGGAAACATCTAAGACATCAGAACACCAACCCTCCAGGACTGGATTTGCCCACCCCTGTTATAGACTCATTTCCGGCCGTGGACCATGAAGTTTAGGAAAGGCCTCATCTTCAGATTGCAGAACACTGTAATGCTTTGTGGAAAGCACCGACGGAGTAAAGACGACATTCCCACTGCATCTCATTACCACAATTCTGTGAAGCTTAAGGCACCCTCTTCCTGAAACTGCTCCTAGTGGCAGCGACATGCTACAACACGCAAGCGTGCTTGTGAAAAAAATCCAGCTGCAGAAGACTGTCCAACTCCTCAGACCTGCAGTAATTTGCAAAAAAGAGGCATATTCATATGGGATATTTGTAAGAATCTTGGAGGGAGGTGCTTTTCACTGAGCTCAGTTTTAGAAGGTGCATTTTGTTTTGTATCTGCCATAAGTATCTGTTTGAAAGAAAATGGAAAACTCCATGCATGATCATCTCAAAGCACTTTTTGCATTTCTCAGCTGTGTGTGCGGTCACATCACTGTCAGCTAAAACTCCCCTTCGCTCCACTGAGTATGCAGGTTTTATTATCAATACCCGGAAACAGCCTTTCAGCAGTTTATGGCATGACTTTTTTTTTTTTTTTTTTATAGGCGCATTAGTTGCAAGGTGAAGGAGTCTCTGTATAGATGGAGCGGATCCAATGTGGCAGGAGATCTGCTCTGTCAGTGGCCAATATGGCCTTAATGGTCAGCAGCATTTAAAGCCTGCGCTGACTGGAATACCTGTTCAGATGCAAAACAAACTGATGTAGCCAAGAAATACTGGCCCGGACAAGATCGAGAGATTTATTTCTTGCAATAAAATCCCCGTATCAAATGTCAGATTACAGTAAACGCAGCCATTTATCTGAAATAGGCTTCAGAGGAGGTCTGGTTTCCCACCATCCTTTCATCTCACCTTGTTTTTACCTCGTTCTCATCCTCCATATCTCGCTCTCCATCTTCCTATCTTCCTCTGGCGAGCTGTTGCCTAGATGCACGGTTGATTTGGGAGTAATTAGCGGTGCAGCATCCCCAGTGGTTCGATCCACGAACATAAAGAAGGGCGGGGACCAGAAGTGGGGGGGAGTGAGGGGGATGAAGGGATGGGGAACAGGGGAGGAAGGGAAAGGGGAAAAATAGAGAAGTCTTGGGGAAGGAGACAAAGACGGATCTAAAAGCGTGATATAAAAGCCAGGGTTTTTAGAGTCAAAGGTGCCCAAACTGTAAAAATTATTTTTATTTTCTTAGATTGTGTAGATTAGACTTTTTGTCAAATGTTTTTCTCAGGTCAAGTCTTGAACTTTTAATAAATCTTGTCCTTAATGTAAACTACAGAAGTGCCTTTGAGGCAGACAGATTTCATTCAGTCATTGAAATATTGAATTTGATATTCAGCATTTTAATAATTCTTATGTCACTGCATGAAACACAAAATAAAGCCTCAACTCCTCATGAATCCAGTTATATTCCATTAAAAACCAGACCAGAAATAAACGATCGCACGTCCAAATGGACAAAACAAAAGTCTGCACAAAGTACGCACAGGTTTGGTTCCACGTTTGCAGGCTGTTCGCTGATTAGTGATCAGAGTTTGAAGGAAACCAGGAGGACAAATGAAATTATGTGTCGCCGTGATAGATGACACGCCGTCCACCGGCTCGTGTTCAGGAAGTCTGCAGCCAGGGACAGACAGGAGACCCCCAGTCTCTCCCTGACGGATATACGATGCTCCTGCGATAGATTTCCAAGCTCCCTGGCCTGCCGTCCCTGAACCACAAATCCATTCATGAGGACGTGGCAAGCTTTTCTGTGATTTCTGGACATATCTGATGGACTCATTACCTTAGACATCACTGTAACCTAAAAAAAAAAGGGAAAAAAGTGATGTACAAGGTGTTATATTTCCGTTCAGAAATAAAACAGTGTGCATCCCACGGGTCAGAGTCCCATCTGCCACGGACCAAAGGTGCGCGTTCATTAGGACGACAGCTCCTGGCTGTGCGTCATCGTGTCTGTGATTACACGGTAAGGAGTGTAAACATTCACGAGGGACCAAAACTCATAACTTCGCATGTGTACACAAAAACAGGTTTGGGTTAGGCAACAGAATATGTGTTCGCAGCAAAACAGCAATTAATGTGAATACGAGGGCAATAGAGCTTCTTCAAAATGAACAGCTATTTTAAGCACCTGACAAGACTTTTCTGTACACAACGGGCCCAATCTTCCACCAAACCTCCTAAAGCCACTATTAAGGGATAGCGGGTAGCGGGAGGGGCGTTCCCCCGCAAAGAACGCAATCTTCCACCTCCTTAAATCCGCAATCTTACCTGCGCTAACTGCTATATTATGCATAGGGAGTGGTTAGGGCGTTCCACCTGTTAAACCAATCAGTGCATCAGTAGCCATTGCCTTTAAGAGCAGGTTGCGCTACCTGCAAACCACTACCCGCTACCTGCTATCCTAAACCCGTGATCGCAAGAAACCGATTTTGTGGAAAGTGCAAAAGACACGCCCATAGCCACACCTACAATGTGAGTAAGGGAGTTGGCATAGCGGGTAGCGGCTTTAGGGAGGCGGAAGATTGCATTAGTGGTTAGCGGAGGTTCCTAAACCGGCCAGCGGCTAGCAGGAGGTGTACGATCGGGGCCAACGTGTAATAAAAGGTCTTGTCTTGTCATACAACTCCCGATATCATGCAAACTGCTGTCAGTAGACGCAGGAGGAAAACAATTCATGGCGTCTGTTTCCATAGAAGTGGAATGGTGCTGCTGACATTAATTCTCGTTTTGCTGCAAACACATGCTCCGTTCCAACTCAAAATTGGTTCCAAACAAACATTTACACTCATTAACCATCTAATCACAGACTGAGGCTTGTTTTAACTCTGGAATTCCACTGGGATATATTCCTAAAATCAGCTAAGTGATTGATTAGTCATGCATCTGTATTAATAGATTGTAGCATTATCACTTAAGCACATGGCTGTGTGGAAATGTTACATTTTCCTCACAATTACTCATCAGATTTGACAAGTTAATCCCTAAAGATAATGACTGGATCAGAGAGCCTCAGTTTCCATGTTACCGATCAATGCCGCAGCCCTGGCGATGGATTGGTCCGTCACGTTAGCAGTGCCATTAGCTCCACGCTCAGAGATGCCATGTGCGCTGGTTTCGTTTCTAACCCAGTTTTTTGTGGACGCGGTGACATGTGACACTGGCACCACTGCTTAAGGGGCTCCCATCTTTGTCGCTGAAACTTACCGGCGTCAGTTCAATTGCTTTGAAGGACAAGACAAAGGAAGATGCTGACAGATGCAGGGGATCCACCTCAAATGAGATTACAGCCTCTTCATGCAAGGTCTTTTTAAATCAAAAGGAAGGAGACTCCGAATTTAGACGCGCCACTGATTCTTTTTTTTTTTTTTTTCTTGCTGCAATGCCATCCACATTGATGTTTCCATCCGGTGCAGTCTGTGGCAGGAAGTCTGTGCCAGACTTGCACTTTCTATTCAGCCAGAAAGGAAATGCTTGGCGATGCATGTCACATTACCCCGTCTCCCGCTGAGACAGAACCACTCTGGGCATTAGAGACTCTCGTATCGATCAAGGTAATTGTCAGCATCAAGCGAGCTTCGATGCACAATATGTCATTTTTAATGAGTTCGTTTTGACGCGGTTTGATGGAAGGTGCTTTGCTGAGTTTTTCTTAAAGCGTAAGGGCGGCTGCGTTTTCTGTTTCACCGCGTAAAAGGCCAGAAAGCAGGGCGGAACCAACAACGAGAGACAAAGAAAAACAAGATGCTCCTCTATTGCATTAGCAGTCACAGATATGGCTTGTGGACACAGGCTTGAGTGGATGAAAACTAGACTTTGGGGATTGATTATTCTCTCATTTCACAGACCGGAGATAAGCGTGTCCCTGGTTGTTCTCAGAGGACCTCTGGTCATCAGTTTGAGATTGCTGCCTCTTCAGAAATAATCTCAGTAAACCCTTTTTTCTTTTCCCCTAACAGTCGAACTGGGATTTTGATGATGGTGGTATCAGACCAACACAAATCCTGTTTTCAAACCACCAATTAGGGAAAAGTCAAAAAGGACGTTTTCCACTAGGAGCTGTTTCAAATATGGGTCAGATGTCAGGGCTTGATATTCTGGCCTCCGATTAAGCAGGAATCCAAGTAAAACGAAAACATTTCAAGATAATACAGCTTCTTAAAGCCACTCGATTGTAACAATACCTCTTCTGACCACATGGGGCAGCAGATTACAGTTAAGTTCACATGTCCAGCCCTGGCGTAAGACACAACAAAGTGCACATCTAATGGGAGAAAGTGGTTTCACAAGACATCCCCACTCATGAGCACAGTTTGTCATATGCCCTCAGGTGGTCAGGAGTGGTATTGCTACTTGAAGTGGCTTTTCAATTACATAACATGTTTACTTTGATCAACTTTAACCTTGAACCATTTTTTTCCCATGATGCAAAATACTTAATAGCACATTGTCATCTTTAGATTTTGTTGTCTTATGTTTGAGGCAGAACCAACCTTCTAAGACAACAAAATCTCAAAATCTAAGTAGGTCAATGTATATCTCAAGAACTTGACTTTTCAGCGTACATCTGGAAATTGTCAGTCAACTGATATTTCACTGCAGTTGGAACAACAATTCTTTTATGTTTTTTTTGTCTCAACTTAAAGTTTTATTTTCACCCTCTCTTTTGATTTATACATAAAAACCAATTGGTAAGGCCAGAAAAAGAAAAATGATAATTTGGGTTAAAATACAGCCCTTTCCCAACTTTAAGTGCATATTAGTTGCATTTTCCAAGATGCCATGGTGACTTAGTCAACTACAGATGGCACACATAAAGTTTTTTTTTAATTTTCAGACCCTCTTAACGTTGCATATTTTTCCTTTTCTTCACATTTACAAAGATGGACAGAGCCAATCTGGATCCAGCCCCACCCATAACTTTCCATAACTTCACATCTTAATAAGCAATAGAGTTCAAACTCTATAGTGAGATCTGTAAACTTCCTTGGATCTGCTGTAAATCTGGGGCTCTTGTATAATTACGCTGGATTCACACAGCAGTGTTGCATCCGTCATCTACATCCGTCATCTACATCCGTCGTCTGCATCCGTCGTCTGCATCCATCTCCATAGACTTTGAATGGGATGACGTCATCCGTTGCTAAATTGAATCGTGGGTGGAGTCGGTAGCGTTGCCTCCGTCAAAAGTTGAACTTTTTCCCACGACAACGCATACGTCAGCCAATCGAGTTGCAGCTACACTGCTTGAGCTAGTCAATGAAATCGTACACGGAGGCGGGACTAATTCAAAGCAGACGGGTCATTTGTCTAACGTGCGGGAAGAAATTTGATTGGTTTATATGGTATGACGAACAGTCAACAACAATAATGATATTGTCACTCAAGCCATCCCTGTTAAAAAGTCATTAAAAAGCCTTTTTTAAAGGTTTCTAGTATTTCTGCATTGGCCTTCATTTCTCAGACCTGAAGGTTAGCACTCACCTTTCAAACTGTAAAACCAGATGACAGCTTGCAGAAATTACCATTGTCATTGCTATTAAATTATTTTTGTAATATTTGTAATAATGAAGTCTAATGATTTTGATAGTTATCTGACTGTTCAAATAAATGACGCTGAATTTAATTTTGAAAAAGATAACATCAAGGTCTGATGAAATTTTAGTGCAGAAAGAAATGTAGGAATGAAGTTAAAATCGAACATAATTATCTCCAACTCCACCTAAAAACACTGAAAAACTAAATGCTCTTTTTGTTGATCCAACGTGTCATGATATGATAGTTATATGAAAGCTCAAACTTAAACTCGTGCTAGCAATATTCTTCCCTCCAGACAGTTCAATAAAACCACATAAAACAGCTAAAGGGTTGTGAAGAGCCTATTATTCCTTCTTAGTGGTCATATAGTGTGTAGAAATTTCAGTTGTGAATGCAGATCTTTTTTTTCTTATGGAGTGACAGTCTTCTGAGAGGTAGAGGTGGATTTAATGGTCGTGTGTTCTGTGATGAGAGTCTGTCGTATGAAATATGTATGGGGGAATTGCCCGAGCAGTCAGAAAGCTGCTGCAGTGCCACGTCTCCGGGGACGAAGCTCTCTCTGCATCGAGCACTTCTGAATTTACCTACTGCATCCAAGCAACACCGCGTTGCCTCACACCGACCAACATCACATCTTATTTCTTCAATCTTAGTGGCAGAATTATCATTATTTCACATGAGGCCGGGCTTTCGACATTTAGCTTTGGTGGGATTATTGATTTAAGCTTTTAAAAAGAAACAAAGAGAGCATGCAGGGTTCATACAATGAAAGCTGATGTATTCATCCAAGGACCTCTCCGCCCACAGCAGCACACATAGCAGGATCATTTGTCATTATCATAATCAATCACCAGAAAGGATGATTGTGAGCCTGTCACACCCGGCCGATCGGTGAGACAGATCAGTCTTATACGATGAAAATGTTACCTGTCAAAATTTGCGTCCAGATGAATTATTTTTGTCCTTGATGTCACAGATTAAAATTATTGCCACGAGGAAAACTATCACAGTGTTGCCTGTCATCACACAAGCTGAATTAATTAACAAATTCTTAGAAAAATAATTTGTCTTATCCGTTAATCCGCCGATAATGGTTTTTCGTTTTACAAAACACAGCTGCTGCAATTTCCTGCTCTCCGTCAGTGATCTTTTTAATTGCTCACAATGAATCAAGAAAATGTTTGTCTGAGATGCACAATTGAGATTGACGTAAAACCTTTTCACTCTTTTCCATTTCCACTTATCTTATTTCATCCTGTTTGAAGGTGGGGGGGTGGGGGTCTGAAATCTACATCCCAGCCATCATCAGACCAGAGGTGGGGCACGCCCTGGACAGGTCGCCTGTCCGTCAAACAGCCCTTCACACTCGGTCCTATGAATAATTCAGAGTAACCAGTCAACCGAACATGTGTGTTTTTAGACTGCGGAAGTCGTCCCCTGAAAACCTAATATCCCTTTCATTTTGAAGAAAAAAAAAAATTGTTCAAAGAAGAAAATAAAATGAAGCTTGAATTCATTGAAGTATTACTTCAAGTACAGCAGAGAAATGTCAATAAATGTTTGAATTGTGCTTCTTTAAAATTCTTTCCAGTCACATTTTTGAAATATTGTATTACACTTTTATTTCCAGGGTTAAAATAGAATTGTTTTTTTTCACAAGAAGTAGAATTAAAGGTAGGGTAAGGGATTTCTGGAGTACATCGCATCTGTTGATATTTGAATCAAACAAACAAAAACAACAAAAAAAATCACTCATGAGAGGAGCAGCTAGTGAGGAGATGGTGAGGAGGTTCGCTGATAAAAAAGTGTTGTGGGTCAGAAACTGTAGAATTACTTACCCTGCCTTTAAACTGCACCTTATATATGTACATAGCTGTTTTCTTTGTTTCCCCCCTTTTATAAACAAAGCTGCTGAATGATTTAAATACAGTCAAATCAGTGAGAAGATCAATATTGCTTTGTGATGAGCCAGTTAGGGATTTTTTTTACAGAACTTAATATAAATATAATAAATGTCTCATTATGCATTAAAAGTCTGACTGTGTTATTATCACCCAGAAGGCAGCAGCATGCAGATTGACTGATGTCTTTTAACAAAGAGTATTCTCGAGATGCGAGCTTGAATGTCAAACGGCTGGATTCAGGCGACGTGTTATTCTCCACCCTCCAGAGATTTCATCTGTCTTATTGATGAAGAGCTTTGCTCCGCAGAGGCGCTTAACATTTTCACAGCTGTATTGCGGCTGCCAGATTGCCTGTGTTTGATAAGTTAACTGATAAATTTATCCTTGATAAATCTGTGTCCGTCTTTTCCGTACTAATGCGTGCATTTAACATGATGTAATAAAATAACAGGAAAGGCATGGACACTTTTCTAAATTTGCCTCTTTTTTCCGTCCAGGCCAGAGAATTCTTCACCACAAAAGCGTCATCCTGGAGACGGTGGTGCTCATCAACCCTTCAGATGAAGCCGTCAGCACCGAGGTAAACTAAGCTCTCTGCTGCTGATAACGTTGTTGTCATACTGGCTTTCCTGGTCTTCCTTTAATTCGATAACTGAGGCTGTTTCGCGGATCGAGTGAGACATTTATGAACATTTACAGCGTAAAAAGGATTATAATTCAGCTTGTTGCTGCTGGCTGGGATTTTAAAATCGGCTATAGGAAGAATTACTGAAGGCCGAGTTAAACATTTCGTGCATTTTATTTTTTATTTTTTTACTATTTTACACTTCAATGGTAAGAAATAAAGAGGAGTCAGGAGTGGAGATGACACACGATTTCGTCCAGTGTTGCAGCACCTCCTCAGTGTCGCCTCCACCCCCAGCCATGTCTGCAGTTAAACTGTGCATTAATAATATCTCACAGCAGGAATGACTGGGCCAGTCGCCCAGAGCAGCTGATGCCACTGAAGTGGAAAAAAACCAGCAGTGATGGGGAGAGGAAGAGGGATAGATAGATGAAAGGAAACATGGAGTGGACAGCAAGAGAAGTCAGCTAATCTGCTAATGGATTTAAGTTACACACAGCTAGTGGTATTTCATGCACACTAAACCAATAAGCTGGTTGCTGCGACAATAAGGCTTTGCATTACCTTTCACTGTAATGTTTCTGCATTTTATGGCATTTTTTTTGTCTTTCTCAAAGCTATTTTATGTAGCAGTAGGCATGCCGCGATTTTTGAAAAAATCTATTTAAATCGATTATTTTTTATATATATTAAGCCATGAATCACAATGTGGCCTCCAGGCCAGCAGAGGGCATACTCGAGTTAAACTACGTTCTTGTTCACCGTCACTATATGAGGCGCTACGTGTGATGTGCTACGTCACACGTAGCGCCGCTCCAGCTACAACATGAAGGCACGGTGCGCAGCGTGCTGATTACAGATTACAAACAAACAGCGCAGCAGCCAGTGAGCAGAGAACTAGCGAGAGAAAAGAAAAGCATGAGTCATGGCGTGGGCCGAACTCCAATTTTTGTTCAGACAAAAATAGATCTGCCTTAGTGTGTGTCTGGCTCATCTGCCTCAGCAATAAAAATTAAAAAAAAGCATTCTCTGATGCAGTATTGATTTGGAAAAAGTGTAAGAAAAGACCAGTTTAGTTATGTTTGTATAATGCCTTAGTTTAGGCTTAAAGTAGATTTAACTTATGTACTAAAGGAAAAAAAAGAGGAAAAGAGGGCAGTTGGCCTATTGTAAAAAATGAAATAAAAAAAATAAAAAACAGGATTTGACAAATTTGAGTTGATATAACAGTTTCTACTTTCCAGTCATTTGCTATGCAGGTATAGAGAGGATAGGAAAAAAAACAGTATTGTAAAAAAAAGAAGAGAACTGATCGTAGTTCTAATCTACTGTATTGAAAAGAGCGTAAGAGAAAACACTACAGTATTGTTAAAAAGGAAAAGGCTAGATTTGTGTAAGAGAAATAATAATAATAAAATAATTCATTTATCTCTAAATTAATTTTGTGTTTTACATGATTCGAATTGTGATTCAAATTGTATCGTGAACCCTGAATTGTGATTTGAATTGTATCGTGAGTTGATTGAAACGTGGCATGCCTATGTAGCAGTACCACTTCTGACCACGCGGGGCCTGAAAATCTACTGTGTTGACAAAAGAGCCGCTGACGATGCTATAGTACTGAGTGGGGATGGCCTGGCACGTCTTGTAATACCACTTTGTCTCACTAGAGGTGCATCATTTTGTCTAATGCCAGTGGCTGACACATACCTCTCTTGTGATATGCTGTCCCCATGTGGTCAGAAGTGGTATTGCTACATAGAGTGGCTTTAAGCACCTGCAATAAATAAACACTTGTCTGTGTATTTTTTTAGCATAAGTAATTTTCTCAAAATATCTGATTTCTTTCCAGATAGAAAAACAAATGTCACTTACCTCTTTTAATCTACAGGTTCGTTTGATGATCTCGGACACTGCCGGGCACAAACTTCTGGTCCTCTCTGGGCAGTGCTCGGAAAACACTGGTGAACTGATTCTTCAATCTGGATCTTTCTCTTTCTTCAACTTCATAGACATATTCACAGATCAAGAGGTTAGCCAACATACACACATTTGTTTTTGATGACAAATTCATTTTGTGAACTCTGATAAAAGCTACCATGATGATAATAAACCCAACAACACACTTAAAGATACTATATGTAATATTTTTGGTCAAACTTTAATGTCTCAATTTTCCCTAATAAATCAGTGGAACAATTATGTGCCAGGATTTAATGTCAGGCCTCAGTTGCCATGTGAAATTTAAAAGTTAAAATTGTAGCACACCTTAGCAAAACCAAGGGTGAAAAACCAAAGTGGAAAAATGTGGCCATAACACGCACTACCACTAACACATCAGCACAAACACCTCATATTCACTGTGAAGCACGGTGGTGGAGACGTGATGATTTGGGCTCACTTTGTTGCCAAAAGACCTGAGCTCCTTGTAGTTTATAACTCATTTTTCATGTCCTACGCTAGAGCCAAATGTGACAGCATATGTCTGACAGCTAAAGTGGGGCTAAAACTGGGTCCTTCAGCAGGACAATAACTCCAAAGGTTATCACAAAATAAAAAACTAAATGACTGAAAAAGGAAAGAATCAAGTTGCTAAACTGACCCAGTCAAAGAGTTGTGGCGGGATCTTAACAGAACTACTGCCAGATTATTGGTAAAATTACTTAACCGCTAAGGCTATAGGGGGACCCTGTGAGCTAAAAATTGCAATAATTCCTTTGTCTTGCTTTAAATGAATAATACATTTAAAAATATAAATATCATGCATTCCTTTTTTCTTTCAATGTTGTGTTTACCTAATTTTAATTTCTAATATTTTATTATTGCATCCTGATACTTTACAATGGGAATCAGGTCTACTTTCTTTTACACATGACTGTAGTAAAAACAGTTCATGTTGCTCCATTTGTGCTTTAGCTGCCGTCCCTGAGTTCTGACAAAAAGGTAGTTCTGCCTGGTTGAATTATTTCAGCTGGATCAAACGTCTTAACAACTCTTGACAAAATCTTGGCAACGGCATGGATGTGACCACTAGTGCTTACGGGCAAATCCTTGATTTTTTCCTGCGATACTTGGTAGAATTATGGTTTTTCACTCAAGAAACCATTATATCTTGTCACTGGGTGAAACGTATGGATTCACAGGTCCCAAGCAGTAATTCTTGTGCTGTAGCAGTGTGTGTCAATGTTAGATACACACTGGTGGGTTTGATGTGTTGTAGAACTCACAGGTTAGTCCATGAAACATAAAAATGCACTAGACAGGAAAGAGATTAGTGACCGTCTCTGGAAGAAGATACTCTACCTTTTCTTTTTTCACAAATTTCAGTTTTAAGAACTAACATACACTCAGCTTGTGATAAGTTGCATTGATTTCAATCCTGGCTGCAGAGTATTAAAAAATGAATAATCGGTCACATTTTTTCTCACGCACAGATTGGCGAATTGCTCAGCACCATTCACCCCGCAAACAAGCCAACCTCACGATCTCCTGCCCTGAACAAGGTGACTGGAAAAACTCCAGCTTGGAAAAACACAACCTGCAAGAGTTCATTAACATGAAACTGAACTCCACTCTCATCCTCCCTGAAATGGAAGGCCTTTCAGAGTTCACGGAGTATCTGTCTGAATCAGTGGAGATCCCATCTCCTTTTGACTTGTTGGAGCCCCCAACATCAGGTGGATTCTTAAAACTCTCCAAACCCTGCTGTTACATTTTCCCAGCTGGTCGCGGTGACTCTGCTCTCTTTGCCGTAAACGGCTTCAACATGCTCATCAACGGGGGCTCGGACAGGAAGTCGTGCTTCTGGAAGCTGGTGAGGCATCTCGACCGGGTGGACTCCATCCTCCTGACCCACACCGGTGAAGACAACCTGCCGGGCATCAATAGCATGCTTCAGAGGAAGATTGCAGAGCTTGAGGAGGAACAGTCACAGGGTTCGACAGCGAACAGCGACTGGGTAAAGAACATGATTTCCCCAGATATCGGCGTCGTTTTTGTGAATTTTCCCGAAAACCTGGACAGCCCTGAACCTAATTACAGAGTGCGCCGGATCGTTGAGGAAACATCGTTCACTCAGCAGTTCCTCAACAAGCTAAACCTGAGGATAGAGCCTTTGCAAAGGCCTGTCGGAAACGCAATCGAACCAATCACACTTTTTCAGAAAATGGGCGTCGGGAAGCTTGAGATGTATGTGCTTAATCCGTCAAAAAACAGCAAGGAAATGCAGCACTTTATGAAGCAGTGGACGGGAAATGAGAAAGACACTACTTCCATTCTGCTTCCCAGTGGGAAAGAGTCCGAGTTCCCCGTTTCTTACTTGACTTCCATCTCCTCGCTCATTGTGTGGCACCCTGCGATTCCTTCTGATAAGGTCGTGCGAGTTCTCTTCCCTGGAAATGCCACCCAGGATCACATCTTTGAAGGATTAGAGAAGCTAAAGCACTTGGAGTTTTTGAAGCAGCCAGTCGTCACTCAAAAGAGCATGTCCTCTAGCGTGCAATCAACTCCGACATTAAAGCAGGCAAAGATGAAACACAGAACGGACAGCAAAGAGAGCTTAAAATCTACCCCAAAGCCATCACCGAGCAAAAACATCAGAAAGGAGTCAAAGGAGGACACTCCAGAGAAGGTGAAGACTGATGCTGAGTCAGCTCATGAGAAAACACAGAAGACGGAGAAAAAAGAAAAGCTCCCACTGAAAAAGGAAAAGGCAAAGGCAACTGAGAAAGAATCAAAGGCAAAGGCTGATCAAACTATCTCAAACGAAACTCCAGAAAAAAAGAAGTTCGAGGCAAAACCTAAAACTGTTAAAAAGGACGCCAGAGCGTCAATGGAAAAGAAAAAAGAGGTAAAAAGGGAAGTTTCAAAAAAGGATGAAACCTCCAAACAAGAAGGTAAAAAGGATGAGAAAGTAAAGAAAGAGGAGACAAAAAGAGTTTTGAAAAAGGACATCAGAAGAGATTCCCCGATGAAAGAGAAGCGGGAGGAAAAGAAGGAGCAAAAGAAAGATGTCAAAAAACCATCTAAAGATGTTAAAAAGACATCAGCTGCAGGTGAAGACAAGAATCTCAAACCCATGAAGAAAGAGGACGCTTCAAAGAAAGACACGGGAGCTCCTTCAAAGTTAAAAGAAAAAGGAAAGTCAAAAGTTACAAAGAAGGAGACAAAGGTGGATAGCAAAGTGGCAGCAAGTGCTGCTGCTGCTGCCGCCACCGCTGCAGCTGCTGCAGCTGCAGCTGTTGCTACTGCAGCTGTTACTGGTGCTGTAGAGGATCCAGAAGCAGTAAGATCTCTAATGTCCTCACCAGAGGACCTCACTAAAGACTTTGAGGAGCTCAGAGCGGAAGAGGTAGTAGAAAATGATGCAACTCTGGAACAAAATGAAGAGATACAGGCTGCAGTGGTCCACCACGAAGAAATAGTACAAAGCAAGGAGTCACCTGAGGCACTGGAGTCTGTAGATGAGGGCATAACCACGACAGAGGCAGAAGGTGACAGTGGAGAGACTCCAGAGGAACAAGCGCTCAAGGGGAAACTTAACGGCAGCGTTTCAGAAAAGTTTGAAGATGAAGGCACTGTGATGGAGGAGACATCTGAGGGAGGGGATTACGAGGAGAAAGGAGAGACGGAAGAAGTTCATGAGCCACAGAGACTTGTGGTAGATAAAAATATTCTCCCTCCCTTTACAGATGAACACCAACCTGAACAGGACAAAGAGGAACAAGAAACTCATGTGCTGAGGGCGATGATGATGTAACAAATAAAAATGTACAAGATGGACACCTAAGTCCAAGAGAAACAGAGAAACTGTCTGCATCTGCATCACCTAAAGTGTCTTCGCCAGTTTCTCCTGCCGCATCCATACATGATGAAATGCTCCCAGTTGGCTCCGAGAGCTTCACAGCTTCAGATGATGAGAACAGGGATGAACCCCCTGAGGATTTTACAATCACCTCAGGCCACACTCAGTCCACCATTGAAATCTCCAGCGTGCCTACTCCCATGGATGAGATGTTGACTCCCAGGGACATCACAAGTGATGAAGCCACCAATGATGAGACGGAGTCTCCACTCCAGCATGTTGGCAGGATTGAGAAATCAGCATCAGGGGAGTTTGATCAAAAGAGGCTCTCTCCACTTCAGGACAGGCCAGGATCAGATCTTTCTCACAGTGATGCCACAGAAGGACAGGAATACAATCATTCTGCTGCTTCAATATCTCCCCCTTCGTCACTAGAAGAGGATAAATTTGGCAATGAGTTTCCCTTGGCAGGGAAAGCTGAAGAAGCATCTGAAAAGCTCGACTTAGCCCGGCTCAGCTCAGTATCCACAACATCCCCTCTGGTTCGTTCTCCTTCGGTGGAATGTAAGGACACTTTTGAGCCTCCTTCAATGTTTGCTACTCCCATTGAACTGTCTTCCACACTGGCAGGCGGCACCAGAGCACCAGCAGAGTTCCTCCATGAGCCCAGATGACAAGACACTAGAAGGAGCTCATTCACCTCAGTCTTCAGGTCACACACCTTACTATCAGTCACCAGTTGATGAGAAAGCAGACGTTCTACCACCTGTGTCAGAAGACAAGGCACAGGGTCCGCTCATTGTTGAAGTCACTAGTGAAAAAGACAGTTCCTCCAACAGAGTTACCCCTGAGCCAGAACTAGAATGTCCCTCCCCAGCAGAGAAGATAGTCTCCCCTCCAAAGAGCCCATCACCGCCTGAGCTAAAATCTCCAGTGAAGATGGAGAAGTCACCCTTTGATCCAGATCCTAAGAAACACGGCGACAGCAGCTATTCAATCTTGTCCTCAGCACCGCTTACCAAACAAGAATCTGATGCCAATCTATCCACAGCTTTTAAAGAAGAGAGTAAGATGTCCATTTCAGAGGGCACCACATCAGACAAGTCTGGGACTCCCCTGGAGGAAGTGGTAGCGGAAGACACATTTTCACATCTCGCTTCAGCATCCACAGCGTCCCTGGCCACCAGTTCATTGCCAGAACCAACAACTGGCTCTCCTTCCCTTCATGCTGAGGTGGGCTCACCTCACTCAACAGAGGTAGACGACTCTTTGTCTGTCTCTGTGGTTCAGACTCCAACCACCTTCCATGAGGCTGAGGGATCTCCAACCAAGGACGATAGCCCGAGACCTATGTCTATCTCCCCAGACATCTCGCCAAAGACAAAAAGCAGGTCACAGATGCAGGACACAAAATCTCCAGAGCATTCTACCATGTCAATAGAGTTTGGCCAGGAGTCCCCCGACCACTCCTTAGCCCTGGACTTCAGTAAGCAATCTCCAGAACATCAGTCGACGGGCAGCGGCTCACGTGCCACAGAGAATGGACCAACTGAGGTTGACTTCAGTCCCTCAGATGGGATGGAAGTAAAAGCATCTGGAGAACCCAAAACTGCAATGGAGAACCGTTTGCTTTTTGAAGATATCGATTCAGTTCGTGCTCCTTCCGCAACCCCATCTGATGGGTCTCAGTCCACTCCATCTGTCACAACCCCATGTCAGATGACAGGGATCCCACATGCTGTGGTGGAGCAAACAGATAAGTCTCCAGTTACCCCGAAAGCATCATCTCTCACCCTTTCTCCCCATTCTAATGAGCCATCTCCAGTGCTAGGAAGTTCCCCAGCTAAAGACAGCGCCAGCCCAAGTTCACCACCTGTGGAAAGCATAGCTAAATGTGATTCACAGCAGAAGCATGACAAGTCACCCTCACCTCCCAAAGCCTCTTCTCCTTCCCCTTCTTATAATCTTCTACAAGGAGAGACACTTTTCCAGACAAAGGAGACTAGCTCATTTAAATGTGAGGATTCGACACTTGAGAAAAAATCTCCAGTGAGTCCCAAAGTTCCTTCACCATCACAGTCACCTGATCCATCTGTCTGTGGCTCGAGAGAGCCAGACTCCACAAAGAGGAGCCCCTGCGCTCCATCTAAAACAGATGTGGACCTCTGCCTTGTGACTTCTTGCGAGTACCGTCACCCCAAGACTGAGCTGTCACCATCTTTCATCAACCCCAATCCTCTGGAATATTTCATCAATGAACAGAATGCCTTGGATGAGGAGAAGCCTCTGACCAAGTCAGGAGGAGGGCCACCACCTCCAGGGGGTAAGCTCTCTGCCAAACAGTGTGACGAGACGCCACCCACATCCATCAGTGAATCCGTTCCCTCGCAGACCGACTCGGATGTTCCACCAGGGACAGAGGAATGCCCCTCTATCACGGCCGATGCAAACATTGACTCTGAAGACGACTCTGAGACTCTTCCAACTGATAGAACTCTGACCTACAGGCACGCAGATCCTCCTCCGGTAGCACTCAGGGACCCAGCTCCAACGTCAGGCCACCACGACGTCTGCATGGTGGACCCAGAGGCCTGAAGGCCGAAGAAAACCTTCACAATGCTAATACAGGCGGAAGTGAGAAGCCTAGTAAGAAAAAGCTGTCAAAGAAGTCCTCATCACCAGCGAGGAAGAGCGGTCTTTCGAAAGTGAAGGACTCAAAGACTGCATCTCCAAAGAAGGGCGTTGGAGAAGGGAAAGATGCCAAAAACGCAACCAATACCTCTGCATCCAGAGGTGTAAAAAGCGCAACATCAGG
This sequence comes from Hirundichthys speculiger, assembly GCA_018398805.1. Taxonomy (NCBI): domain Eukaryota; kingdom Metazoa; phylum Chordata; class Actinopteri; order Beloniformes; family Exocoetidae; genus Hirundichthys; species Hirundichthys speculiger. The sequence goes on from JAGFBZ010000155.1 coordinate 1,062,520, forward strand.
TGAGTAGGCCTTTTTGTTTTTCCTAAGAAACTATCCCCACTTGGTCTGTTTTCTTTTACATTTACATTTCTAACGTTTTTACAATGTGATTTAAGAGGAATATATAACTTTTCAGGTACTGGAAAAGTGTCATCTACCAAGTGTCCTCCCATGTATATGGATTTGGTTTACATCCCCAATCACTGCAGTGCCAAAAACGTGGATGCAGAGTTCTTTAAGTGTGTGCGGTCCTCTTACTATGTGGTCAGTGGCAATGACCAGTCAGCTCAGGAACCCAGCCGGGCAGTCCTTGATTCTTTGCTGGAGGGAAAGGCCCAGTGGGGAAACAATATGCAAGTGAGTAAAAACTATTTGTGTTTTTACAAATGTCTGCAAAACTATAATACTCCCAATGAAATTCCCAAACACTTTAAATGAGAGTCATTGGGAATTTGGCATTTGATCTTCTTAGACAAGCAACTTTATTTAGCTTTGTTTGTGTCTTCTCGTTGTTATTTATTTGGATACCATATAAAACTGAATTTTAAAAAATCCTATAATTCTTATATTTACTTTGACTTTTTTTTTACTTTGACATTTGTTAATATAAATCCATTTTCTATTTCAGGCCTGCAACACATTCTAATATTTTTTTAAACACTTTGTAATATTGCAATTATAAATGACATGACTAAAAGGAATGGATCTATTTCAGTTGTAATCTTGTTGCACTCTTCTCCCAATTACGTCTCGAGGCATAAAACAGTACGATTCCAACATTTCCTCATCTGTTTATGTCTTAATCACTTGTTTCAAGTCCTCTTCAGCCCAACAAGATATTCACTTTGTAAATGATGAACCAATTCGGAGAAAATTGAAGGCAACTCAGTTAATGTTTTTGAGCAAGGCTGCATCTTTAGGGATCACACTTAATGTCCTTGCATTGCATCTCTGGGCTGTCAGATACAATAGTCCAGTTTCATAAACCAAGGGGGGGTAATGGCTGAAATGGTCAATTCTGGGCCACAAAACTCCAAACCGTTTGTCCAAAGACCAATGTGAGTGCCAATGCTTGAATCATTAATTATTATTTTTTCAAGACTCAGGTTCATTAGTGATGGCCAGAACACCATGGGCAGAATTTTACAACGAATGTTTGAAAATTCGTTGTCTGTTTATGTGCGTTCGTGGGGAGCTGCAGTTTGCGTTGTACAATGCACCAAGCAAGTGCATGAAACCAAATGAGCGCAGCCCACACATGACCAAGAGACTACATTTCACGTGCACGTGAGTTAGTGTGCTCACTTCACAACTACGTCACTGAATGCGCATGAGGTTAACACACGCGTGATGTTAAACGAAAAAGATCCACATGTGCCGTACTGAGGTCCACATGCCTGTGACCCTGCGAGTGTGGTTCACAGGTGCGTGACCGAACGAGTGTATTTCACATGTGAACAAGTCTGAACGAGTGTGGTCCACCAGCGCGATATTTAAAAAACTGAGGTCCACACAAACATGACAGACAGAGTGCAGCCCGCAGTCACGTGACCATACAAGCGACATTGAACCAAGTCAATGCATTTACCGAGAGCCTGTACAGGGCCTCGGTCTGCTGGTGACATTGTAATATATATCTGTGTGTCATCAGTGTAGCTATGGTAACTAATATGGTTGTTCTTTATAACCTGGGCTAGTGGGAGCATGTAGATGTTCAACAGAAGAGGCCCCAGGATGGAACCTTGGGGAACGCCACATGTAATTTTTGTCTGGTCAGGTGTAAAGCTTCCTACTGACACAAAGTACTTCCTGTTCTCCAGGTACGTTTTGAACCAGTTCAGTACAGCACCAGAGAGACCCACCCAGTTCTCCAGTCGTTGGAGTAATATAATGTGGTCAACTGTATCGAATGCAGCACTGAGATCCAGTAAAACCAGCACTGATATTTTTCCAGCATCGGTATTCAGACATATGTCATTCATGACTTTGGTCAGAGCAGTCTCAGTGCTATGGTGCTGTCTGAAACCTGACTGGCAGTTGTTTTTTCTTAGAAAGTCATTTAGCTGATAGAAAAAAACAGCCTTTTCAGTTATTTTACCTAAAAATGGAAGATTGGAGATTGGTCTGTAGTTGTCCATCTGTGTTTCGTCTAGATTGTCTCTTTTTAGCAGGGGTTTAATTACAGCTGTTTTCAGTGGTTCTGGAAAAACACCCAACGTTAAAACGGCGTGGAAGAGTGAACAAATGAAGTCCTCTGAGGGAGTCTCGCCCAACATGAATGAGTGAGGTCTACATGCGCTTGACCAAATAAGACAGGTGTACACATGCGTGACATGGAAGTATAGTACACATGCCCGAAAACCGAGATCAGTCTGAGAAGTTAAAAAGTAGTATTGTGAGTATTGAGTATTGTGCGGTAGTAGTGCGCTAATTGGGAAGTAACGTGCGGCAGTGGAAAAAAATAAAAACAAATCTGAATTTTGTGCTGCCCCACTGGATTTTTGCGGAAAAAAAAAAAAAAAAAACTAAGAAAAGAAACTAAATCCAGATGCTCCAAATTGAAAATCGTATTTCCACCTAACAAACGAATATCAAGCAGAAATCTCTTTCTTTTTGGTTTCAGGTCACTCTAATTCCAACTCATGACACGGATGTGATGAGGGAGTGGTACCAGGAGACCCATGACAGGCAGCAGGAGCTGAACATCATGGTCCTGGCCAGCAGCAGCACGGTGGTCATGCAGGACGAGTCCTTCCCAGCTTGTAAGATAGAAATGTAGGCCTGTTCTACAAGAGACCAGGGGGGGGGACTGCTTTCTGCAAAAGAAAACCAAACCATGTAGCATAAAACCTAAGCGGACACTTAAACACTGAACAAGATCAAAAAAATCTGAAATGAGGATTTTCAGACACGACTACACAAAAACTGCAGTGGGGTTACATTCCTCAGTCTGATGCTTCTTTAAACTGATTGAACAGGGGGAAGATAAGTAACCAAACAACCCAGACTAACCATTACTGACTACTGAGTTTCCCTGAATCCCCAGACCATCATTTATTGAGCTTTTAATCAATTTAACTGCTTTCAAGGAGCAAAAATCTCCCACATTAGCTGTGTTCTGAAACAATAGCTGTTACCCAAACCAAAGTACAAGACGACACGCTTTCTGTTACCGCCTTAGGGAATCCAAATGAATGTAGACCTGGCAAAACATTAGACAGATTATCCTAAACACCCAAGGTTGATCCCAGAATGACTGTTCAGTGGTTACAGAGTAAAATAATGGTTATAAATTAAAGATACACTTGACACTGATGAGCATTTCGTGAGGCCCATTGTCTTACTAATCATGGGCGAGTCGGAGCGCTGCTAGCACTATGAAATGTTTTCCTATGTTTTAAAGTCGCCTGAGTTTTATTCATTGATGAGTAAATTTCTGTTTTTGTCCATTTTACGTTGCTGCTTATGTATTTTTTTGTAATAATGTCTAATGTTAAGCTGAAATTATTATACTTGACTGTCCAGACAGCTTTTTACACCGTGCAACAGGAAGTTGCTTACAAACACTCTCCCTGGCCTTTTTGTCACTTCTGTGAAATCTTTTTAGAGGACGAGGGTTTGATTTCGGATTGTCGCGTCAAGAAAAAAAGATGGATCTTATTTCTTGTAGTTCTTTTTTAATGTAATCAGCGAGCGATGGGGGAGCTGGGGTTTTACAATTGTGAAGCTCACGAGGCAGGATATTTTCATAAACCCTAGAATTTCTTGTTTTTCTAAAGCATTGTATTGTATTTATAAATAGTTTTGCCAGTAGAGTGGTTGGAAAACTCGCATGACTTATGCTACTTTAGGATTTTTCTCTTTTTTTTTTTTGGCTTTTTTGCTCAGACTTAAGAATTAAGAACAACATGCGTTACATATGCGTGTTTTAAGGAAAATGAAGAGCATTTTATGAGTTTTGCAAGTTGTGCCATGACTTATGTATATTACACAAAGGTCAATGACAGCCAGCAGAGGTGAAGTGATACTAAACCTGATTGTGGGTGCAGCACGTCGAAGGTTATGAGGATTCTGCAGCAAACTCGGGCCAGAATGACAGCGAGGAGCATGAGGGAGGAAGCACACAAATGTGAAAGTGAACAACGTGTGTTTTAGATGAAAGTATGTAAAAACAACAAAAAAAAAACCTAAAAAAAAAAAAAAAACAACTAGTCACTTTAAAGCAAACACTACACCTACCAGACTAGCAGTACAGAGGCCTGCACATCGACTTTGAAGGGCACATCTTCCGGAGAAACATTTAACAAATCTCATCATAACAGTTACAGCCTTTGGCGTTTCGGGCCCTTCGGTGGACTCATCCACCAAATTTCACACTTCTGAACGACATCAGGTCTTCATGATAACACCACAGACCGTTTTTTTCTGCAGGAAAATGTCAAACTCCTATCACGGACTTACTGTCAAACTGAACTGACATCGCTCTTTTCTCTTTCTTCTTTCTCTACGCTTCCTTATCTGCCTTTTCTCCTCGTCTTTCTCCCGGGAGAACTTTAAAAATGTTTGTCTGCAGCTGTGTGGTATATTAGTCTTGTGATCTCGCATCCTCTTCCCCTTCCCCTTTTATGTAACCTATAGCAGTTAGTTTCAAGTGAAGATATCCCTTAGTGCTTTCTGATGTTTGTGTGCAATACTTGCTCTACTGTATCCATATGGGAAATCTATTGTAAGACAGACCACTACTATACAGAAAACATTCAAGGACAACCACAATAAAATCTGTTGTGAAGAAATAAGTTTTCTGAGTTTTCTGTCCACTTATAAGTTTCAGTGGTGTTAAACGTGTCGTTGCTCTCATAGCTTAATTGCCTACGCTCTATTTGGAATAAACATGACAATAATATTATTCCTTATGAATATCCATTCAGCCTCATCATTTAGTTTAGCTTGCCACCTTTTACCATTTCCCACTAATGGTACATTTCATTTACCTCCGAAGTTGGAACTCATAATTACATAAACCCAGGTTCATTTAACCTGGCCAGCCATAAACATACGAGAAATTCTAATCAAATGAGTCCGGTTCCCCCCCTTGGTTCATTCCCACCAGTACAGAACAGACCGAACCAATCACAGTGGAGCAGGGGCGGGGTTTATGCAATTTATGCAAAGAAGAGCCACACTGAAGATATCTGCTGATTGGCCGATCGTATATCTTGGATTGAGTTTTTACCATCAACAGTCATCCACCTGCGTTCCTACTCCACTGGACGCCACTTTGGATGTCTATTGATGCTAACCTGATTGTCACTCTGCCCACATCACACGCGTCATTTCTCTGATTGGTCATGCATCTGTTCAGAGGAAGCTTCTTCTGCGTGCGCTGCTATTGCACCCTGGAATTCAAAGTCAAATCCAAAAGAACCTTAATAGTTTTCTTTATCAGAGAGTTAGAGGGTTAGGATGGCCGACCAGGCTAAAGTTGACCATAATCCAACTGCAAAGTTGGAAAATGAACATTTCCAAATGTTGGATTAGCTGCTAGGCCATTGTTAGCAATGCTAATCCACAACGACACGGTATTTAGCACTTACAAACAGCGTAGCAGCACGCTGACTGATAAAAAGTGAAGCCCACCATCTGTATGTCTGATTTAATGTGAATCAAATAGGATAGAATCATTGTAAACAGTTAAATCACCTGAGTGTTTACATTTTAGATCGGAGTAGTGGCCATGTTGGATTCTGACGTCTGGGAAGTTGAGGTTTCTCCAAGTTTCCGTGTTGGAAATCTGAATTCAGGAGACGTTTCAGTTGAAACTTTTGACTTGGAACTTGGAGCTCCAAATGGAGTCCAGAAGTCCTGAGGGGAAAATATTCAATCAGAAAGCACCGACAGACTGCTGTTGCCATCACATGGCGATGTCCTGACTAATGAGGTGACCCACAGGAGCTAGTTCAGGCAGACAACTCAAGCAGCATTTTATTGCTCATATTCACCCCTCTGCATGGTTTAATTCAATTATTCAATCTTGTTCGTGGGTCTTCTTCAGTAACACGAGGTATTCCAACGATTCTCACCCACCAAACGTGCTCCTGAGCTACCACCTCCTCCCCAGGTTGCACCTGAACGTCCTGATTCTTTGGAGGCGGTTCAAGGTCGCCACCCCAAACATCTCTGTGTAAACCTAATAAATAAAGAGTAGTTAGATGGGAGTAAAACCCATTTTATCATTAACAAAGCATTTGAAGTGCTCATGGTGAAAATTGACAGAACGAAAATAGTTTTTGTGTTTTTTATTGTTACTTTAGTGGTATTTTTAATGAAGGCGTTCCTTTTTGAACAATACCTTCAAAATCCCTATTAAAACTGAGTTTGGTTATTAATGATAATGATAACAGAACAGCTACAGCTAAGTTAAAGCTATGACTATGCGGTTATCATTCACTACAATCTTTATTTGTAGTGACACTTTATTTTAATGAAAAATATGATTCAATTTTCTGTCTAGTTAATGGTTTTTCCTGGTAGATTTTCTCAGTTTACCCACCATTGGCAGATGAGCCGCAAGTTCCAGGCAAACAGACAACGAGACAAACATCCCTCTTTGAATCAAGATCAAATTTAGAGAACCAGATGCCGTCTTTGCATCAAAGAGGAAAATAATTAGCATGTCTTGCCAGGTTCCAACTGCAGGCTCTGGCTCCTTTACAATTTCTACTCAGTCTGGAGCAAAGTGGTCTGGTAGCTAATAGGGTACGAGGGTCATGAAGAGTGTTATATGTGAGAAGAAGAATTTTTGATGATATCTTTGCTTTTACATGATGCCAAGAGGAGAAGCTTACATTGAAAAAAAGTGATCTTTCTAAGTCCTGTCAGAACTCTAGACAGAGCACACTAATTAAGTAAAGACAGAAAAAGCATGCACATACAAAAGAAGCAATCTGAACCTGTATAGCAACCTGACACGCCCAAAAGGATTCTGGGTTACAAAACGGAGAATAACAGGGGGGGAAACAGCAGATCATGAAACATGTACGCAGAATCCTTTTGTCGTACGCTGCAGAGGCACAGCCTCGCTCGTCTTTTAGTGAGAGAGCACTTACCATGCGAGCCAGAGCTATTTTAATAAAGATACAGCATGCCAGCAAGTGCACAGCTTTCATATTTCCTCGCATGCACTATTACATTATTAAACAGATATGCAAATGAGAGAGCGTCCCTGCCATTTCTTCAGATGCAACACACAGCCATAGGGTTTCATGATTTAGAAGACAATCAGTCAGACGCTGAATAGGCCTGTATAAGTGTATATGTGTATATGTGCATCATAAATGTACATCATAAGTCACGCTGCAGACGGATGCTATCTGTTTTTGTCTTTCAAGGGCAGTGGCTTCACCGGTGTAGCCAGTTACCAGCTGTTTTATTCTGCTCCAGAACTGTTTCAGAGAGGACATTTATTAATCATGATGGGACACCCCAAGGCACTTTCCAAAACCAAAGGGGAGGGCACGCAAGGATAAATCAAAGAAGCTGTAAGAGCTACGATCTGTCGGCAGAACCTGGCTGCTTGTCAAAGGGAATCAGTCTGTGAGTTAAAATAGAAGCCCTGGAAACAGCATTGGGATTGTTCCTGTTGATGATTGCATCATCATCAGAGCTGCTACTAAACCAAATCCTCGGCCCGTACTGGAACCACACATGAACCTGTATACTCATCTGTCTTCCTTCTACATCTGCAGGCGAACAGGTTTTTAAATCAGTGCAAGCATGTGTGCGCAGTTACAGAGATAGAGACAGAGACCCACACACCTTGCAGGAAACCATAAATTATCTAAGGCCCTGTGTCTGATTGGCTGAGCTAGCAATCTCAGCTGGATGGGTTGAGATCACGTTGCCAGGGTAACAGTGGGCAACCTCCCTGTCCCTGTGCTATTTTCTGTCCATAATTGTTTATTAAGGAAGCAATGTTACTCATTTTAGCAGCTTACAAACAACTTATTTTCAAAATGGCTGCAAATTTTAAAATGACTCAATCTTCTGAATGCCTGCAGAGACAGAGAAACACCATGACAAGCAATGCATACCATAAGTGCAAACATGATTAGATGAGGAGCGCCATGTTTCCTTTAAAAATGATAAAAGATTTAAAGCAGGAGTGGAAAGCAGACAGAATATGAGAACCGGATTTTAAAGGCTTGACCCGGACTTGGCCTTCACAGCAGAACTCTTTTCTGAGGATGCAGCTCTCGTGTTGTGTAACTCTGTGTGGGTCAGTGGGTACACTAACATGACACGACAGGAAGAGGTGCTGGCTGCAGCATCCCAGCGTTTGGTGGAGCAGCTCTGGATTTAACTCAGATCTCCTGGTTCTAGTCAGGACCAGTGCAGAGACCTCAGGACTGGACTAATATGGTCGTATTTCCTGGTTCTAGTCAGGACTCGTGCAGCAGCGTTCTGGATGTACTGCAGCTGTCTTACAGCTAGTTTAGAGCCCAGTGAGCAGGCCGTTACAGTAATCTAACCTGGTGAAGACGAACCCATGGATTAGTCTTTCTAAATCTGGTTTAAACACTATTCCTTTGATTTTGCTAATGTTTTTTAGATGGTAAAAAGCTGCTGATGTTATTGCTTTAATGTGGCTGTTAAAGTTCAAGTCTGAATCCAATATTAAATGAAAATTAATTTATCCGATGAAATCTCTGGGAGGAGTTCGTTCAGATACGAGGTCTGCAGATTACAAAAATCAGCCCAAAATCACAAATTCAATTCAGAATGATAGATTTCCTGTACGTTTACGAATATGGGACCTTGAGACTTTTCCGTGCAGGTCCCCCATATACATAAAACTGCCAACTTTTGTGAATATTCATTGGCCAAACTCATAAGAGGGGATCGATCTCTTTTAGATTTTCAAGGTGGCGCTATAGAGCCGCATTTTTTTCATGCCAATTTGAGGCAACCTTTAAATATCAAAATTTTCACCAGACCTGACGGATGTACAAAATTTGGTGAGTTTTGGAGTAGCACCAAATGGAGGGGGGTTCTCAAATGCTTGATAGAAATGGTGCTAGGTGTTTATATTTTCTCCATCCCAAACAAACAAAATAGATTCCAAAGTCTAAGTTTACAAATGAAAAGTTAAGCAAATGATGTTCTCTGCTTTGAGACAAACGGCTGTAAGCTCTACATGACTTGTATGAACGAGAGGGGTTTCCTGCATTAAAACTATTGGACAGCAGCCTCACAGCAAGGCAGCTTGTAGGCTCTTGCCAATTGTGCTAGCATAATTTTTGGCATAATCTGACGAATTGAGCATAATTTTTGCCCTTTTTCCAAAAGTAGCACTGCGAGCATAATCCGTATATTTTCTTGTCTTAATAGCACAATTTTAGAATAATTCAAGAAAACGAAGATCTCAGCTACTAAAAACGATAGATTAATATTAACAGTTGGTTCCATTACTTGCAAGCAAGTGTGATGCTTCAATATAACAAGCGCTAATTAACTGTTAGAGAATGAATTAGAGAAGTCAAGCTGGACTGCTTGATTCAGAAACGAGCGAGATTATTCAGTGTTGAATTTGTTATCCAGGGCTTTGTCAGAAACTGCATGGTTTAGTTTTCACTGTATTTGTTTTTATTTGTTTTGAAACCCAGCCCGCGCTGCTAGCGCGCGCACAGTTCGTTGTTTACTCGAAATTTGCATACTTTACCATGGTAACTGGAGGCCATTTGAGTGCAAAACCTTGCGCAAACTGTGTCACGCTCTGCTACACGCGATGGTTAGCAAGCTATCCGCAGATAGCTATCCACCACACTATTCAGGCTTTGTGCAACCTATTTTTGTTCGCTGGATAACTATCCGCTGGATAGCAGATTTATCTGCCATCTAGGCCTAACCACCGGATAAAGTTACCCAAGTTTAGAACAACCAGGCCCAGAACGTCAGGCCAGGGTTAATCAAATACATTTTCAAACTTGTCTTGTGAGTTGTGAAATTTGTGCACAGAATAAATTTTTTTTTAAAGTAGCATAATTTTGAAAAGCGAGCATAATTTGAGCATAATTTGGGCAAAAAACAAGCACTGCCACTACCATAATATGCCATTTTTACTAGCACAATCGGCAAATGCCTACCAGCTTGATGAAATACTATTGTGTATCCTGTCAAGTCATTGATGAGAGTGGCCATAAGTGACAAGTTTAACTTTGTGTTGAAAAAATTTCAGTCAGAACTTAGTTCTGCGCAAGATCAGTAGAACTCACCAGGGAATCATAAGCCTCTGTCCAGCTCAAAGCAAGTGCCAGATCATTATCTCCTGTAAAAAAAACAAAAACATTGAAAGAGGGTTAACTTTTACATGTAGCCAATTAGAATCCAAATGTGCAAAACAAAGTCAAGTGTTTTACAACTGTACTGTCCTTTATATGTATATATAGTATAAAGTCTGATTTTGAGGAAATGTGCAAATTAAAGCTCTTTGTTTTTTTCTTTGAGACAAAAATTTTGCCACGATCCAAACTACTCACACTACTCTACGCACCGTTTAGGGAGAGACCTTTGTCCCCAATCAACCTAACATGCATACTTTTGGACTATGGGATGAAGCCTTAGTACCTGGAGAAAACCATGTCCCTAAGATATGATACACACACGCTGCAAAAAATCATTGGCATGGTTATGATGGACTGTTTTCTCTGTTGCAGTCGGGGAAATGCTTCAGCATCCCAAAAGCAGGCACAGAGAGAACGAGGAGAGGCTTCATCCCGCAGGTCATGTGGGCCCTCAGCCAGGGAAAACCTCGAGCCTGGACATTTTCTGGACTCCACACATAGCAACACAAGTCAATAAAGCTACCTCTGGCTGACCTTTTGCACATCTCTGCTGCACAGTGCACTACATATACATTTGCACTATATAATAAGCTATATCCATCTTCATATCAGTTTATAGCTGTCTTTATGTGCCATAAACACTGATATACATATTATGAATATTTAGATTATTCTTCCTGTTAAGTTCATTGTCACTTATTACAACTGTCACTTTTCATTTTATTTTAATTTATTTTTATTTTATTCCTTTACATTTTTCTCTTTGTGATTTGTCTATAACACAGGACAGTCATGCATTTCACTCCATGCAATACTGTGTAGGAGAATTTTAGTTTGTATATAATCTTGGCCAGTGCTTCTAAACTGATTGATGATTTGGATCCTTCATTTAGCCAGGATACCTGACGTGACCCAACATTACAAAATTGTAATAAGTACTAATGTGTATATTTGAAAATTTTCTTCCTTTAACTAGAACTAAACTCACCATACATGTTGCACGGTTCATTAACGCCACCTGCAGGTTAAAGGGTGAACATATCTTTCGTTTTGTTTTGTATTCTTAAACAAAATGTCAATAATATTTCAGGAATTACAATTTACGATAGACAAATAAATAAATAAATGATATATATAATTTATAAACAGTTAATTATTTTAAAAAAAAAATATTACCGAGCAGACATAACGCCTCAACCAAAAATTGAATGGTATTTTTGGAAGATACCAAATAAAGACAGCAAATTAACGGAAAAGAAAAACAAGACATATCATCAATCTCAAAGAAATGCATTCACTTTGTGTCTGGCTTTATCTTATATTGTGCGGTTACCTATGGGGAAACGGTTATTTTAGAAACGTATACAGTCAAATAACACGTCACGTAACCACCCCTCTTTTACTGTTACGGTGGTACAGTCAGCGGGCAACATGGCGCTGCTCAGGAGGCTGGCTGGTAAATATTGTCGGTCGTTGCTGGGGGATCCTCCGAAAGGAGTTATCTGTGCTGCTTTACAGCCGGGTTGGACCGAAGCCTGCATTGGAGGTAAGAGAAAAGAAAAACACCCCAGTCACTGTCCCGTCTGCTACACCAACTTTTAAAGTTGTCTGGTTTACAGAGAGGCTCGCGCCTTGAAGAGTGAGCTGACAGCCTGTATGCAGGATTTCACGACTGCAGGTGTTTTAAATGGGGCAATGTATAATATTACATTTTTCCCTTAAAAGTAAATCTTCTTCTCTGGAATGTAGATAAAGTATTACGGATTTAAAGTATTGAAAGGTTTTGTAAATACATACGTACCTTTGTCTAAACTTTAGACTGATTATGTGTTGACTGTAACAAATAACTTATCTGTGAGCTTTGGTCAAAACAGATACTTTAGGAAAAACACAGCTCTATTCAAAGCAGCAGGTTTAAAGGGATGGAGACATTTCACTTCACTTCACCTCACTCCTCTGTAGGAGTGAGGTGAACTTCATTTTAGCTGATGGGGGTCCAATTAAAGATCAATAAAGCACCACAAAAGACTTTCCTGATTTTAAAATATGAGCTCCAGTGTCATTTGAGTGATTACTTTTAGGAGGCCTCATCAGCTCTCACAGGCTCCCATCCCTACGACTGACAAAAACAGCCCAAAATAACTTTGGACTCCCGCCCCAGTTGTCTCATGCAACAACTGTGATAACAGTTAAAGTGGACATTCCAGCAGAGACTCTAGAAAGTCGTGACAGAAAAGAAAATGAAGGAGTAACTGAGCAGGAGACCGAATGAGAGAAAATGTTGCTCTGTCATAAAAGAGACTTAACCTCCATGCCTATAGGGGGACCCTCTGAGCTAAAAGTTCCTGTGTACCACTTTGACAACGAAGGGGATCAATTTAAGGTGGTTACCGATATCATTTTACATCCCACTTTTTTTTTTTTTTTTTTTTTTACTATTCCACATTTCTCTTTACAGCTAAGAGACATTTGTTGTCTGAAGATGTCATCAAACTGCAGGACTTCCAACAAAGAAAGCTGGCGGTGGCTCACCTCATTACTGGCTCAGAAGGTTAACAAGTTCTCGTCAGAGGCTCTGAGATGCAGCTTCATGTCAGAATGGCTGACTTTTGTCATTTGATTTCGCAGGAAATTACATTGAGCTGTTCAGACAAAAAATGCAAAGAAACGAGCTGATCCTGCGAGACGAGCTGAAGCTTCTCCTTCACCTGTGCCAGTCTGCCGACGACATGCAGATAGCCAGAGAAGCTGTTTATAGGTACACTACATGCCCAAATTAGCAGTAAAGCATTTTGCTTTTTTTAAAAAAAGAAATTACGCTTTTACAGAACATAAAGTGTGCTTGACAGTTATAATTTGTCAAATATCTTAAATGTAAGCAGATAATATTTTAATGTATTCAAAAAGGTATCATGCAGAGAATCGAAACTTGCTGTATGGTGACTTCAAGTTTGGCCCTCTCTTCATGAGACTGTGCTATGAGCTGGGTTTGGAAGACATGGCTACTGCAACTCTAACAGACCAGGTCAGTATTTCAGTCATCAAAGTCATTAGACAGTGATTATTAACCAGAATATGACTGGAAGGGTGAAATAACTGGACCATTCATGCTTCCTTCCATTTCCCTGTTCAGAATATAAAAGGATTTTTCACTGACACAACCTCTTTCAACATCACCATGGACATGTTATTTATTAAAGGCTCATATGAAAGTAAGTGACAGATGAATCTCTGGGTTTCTCCGCACATATATGATCACAAATGTTTAACACTGAATCGTTACAGGTGCTATGGAGGTACTGAAAACCATGAGAAAGCAAGGTGTACCATTCAACAAAGACACCATGACACTGGCGGCTGGTACCTGCTATAAACTGGTAATGGTTAAAATGTCTTGTTCCTAGTTTTAATTTGATGTTCACGTATCAAGACTCAAATTTGTCTGAAGATGACGTTCTTGGCGTGAACTGTTTGTGTTGACAGAACACAGCGCAGTCCTACAGGATCTGCAGCGCTCTGATAGAAGAAGAGCAGACGAAAGGGAACTTCATCCCCAGACACGCCTACTGCTTTGCTGTAGCATTAGCGCTACGACAGGTAAATTGTTTTGTTTTGTTTTTTGGTTTGTCTTGTGCTTTTTTTTCTCAGTTGTCTTCTTTCAGACTCACAGAAATATGTGAAGCATGTTGAAATATTGTTTTTTTCTTCTTCTTCTTTTTCTTTGTTCCAGATTGACATAAAAGGGGCGCAGACTTTATATTCACATATCATGAACAGTAACAGCACATTGTGCCAAAATTTTAAGGTAAAGCCACTGATTATATATCATTTACATGATCGGTTACAAGATGTTGTAAAGTGATTTATTTTAGTTGCTGTTCAGTTATAAGTAGCTCTTTTCATGATGTTTCAGGTTGTAATAAAAGCGATGTCAGGAGACGTTACAGATGCCCTTTCCATCCTGTCAGCCGCCTTGTTGCCTAAAAGCCCATATTTTGTGAAGAAGATCGAGTTTTCACAAGAAGTGGTAGGTGAAGCACAGATGCATGGCATTATTTATTTTTAATATAATATTGAGCCAAAAACAAAACCTTGTAGGCAATACTAATTACCCCTATGATTCATTAGCTTGTTGAGCCAGCTTCAGCAGTGATAACTTGAAATAGTCATTTACTGTATGACTTCATCAGTCTCACATGGCTGTGGATAAATTTCGTCCCTTTCTTCTTTACAACATTGCATCATTGAGGCTTTTGCCGTTTGCTCATAAACAGCTCTCTTCAGGTCCTGAAATGGCATTTCAGTTGGGTTGAGGTCTGGACGTAGACTAGGCCTGTTCAAAATCATGATTCTTTATTTTTAGCCATTCTGCTGCAGATTTGCTGGTGTGCTGTAGAGCATTGTCCGGTTACATGACCCATATTTGACTAAGCTTTAGCCGTCAGATAGATTGCCTCACGTTTGCCGTTAGAGTACTCTAGTATGCAGAAGAATCCGTGATCAGCTCAGCGACTGGAAGGTGCCCTGGTCCCTGAAGCTTCAAAACAACCACATGTCATCACTTCTCCACAACTGTGCTTGATGGTGGGTGTGTGCTGTTTCTGCTGAAATGCTGTTTGGTTTTCACCAGACATGACACCAGGCATTAAGGCCAAACGACTCTGTTTTGGTCTCACCTGTCCGTTGGACCTCATTCCAGAAGTTCATATTGAAAGTTGTGAACCCAAGTTGTGCTGCTTGTTCTTTTCAGACAGAAGATGCTTTCTCTTGGCAAACCTTCTGAACAACATACTTGTGTGGTCTTCTTTTACTTGTGGTGTCACAGAGGCCTGTGGAGTCGGAGATAAAGCTTTATTTATATTTTGTATTTCTCTGAGCATTGCACAGTCTGACCCTGGGGTAAATCTGCAGGGACGTCTCCTCCTGGGAAGGTTGATAACAGTTGTGAATGTTTTCCACCAGTGAATAATCTTTCTTACTGCTCCAGTACTCCAGTACTACTCCATACTGTTTGGAAATAGTTTGATAACCTTTTCCAGACTGATATGCAGCAACTGTTGCTTCTCCAAGGCCATTGCTTATGTTTTTTCCCTCTCTGCATTGTGTGAAAACACAACTGAATGTTTCAGACTGGATGATCAAGTTCTGCGGAGGTACTTTGAATTTTCTAAATTGTTAGGTTATTTATTTTTTGGCTTCATTTGTGTTAAATAATGGAATGTTTAAAAAAAGTTGCTGTTGGTCATCTGAGGTTGAATTTGTCTAATGCAGCCATTCCCAAACTTCAGAATACCAAGGCCCGATTTGAAATGTGAAAAATCTCTGCGGCCCACCCAAACCTCTAAACACCACTTTGATCAACATACAAAACTAAAAGCTACATTCCAATATTAATGTAAGGGGTCAACAAATACGGTGACTCTTGTCCCTTGTCATGTTAAGTTAAACTGACAGTAGAATAACAATCAATTGGTTTGTTTTATTGTTTTTAAATATTTTTTAAATCATGTAATAAAGATTTTTACAGTTATTTAAACACATATTTTTTTAAAAATCTAGGATTTAATACATATTTCTTTATTTTAATGACCTCTAATGGCCCACCTGCAGTACCACTAGGGCCCACCAGGGGGCCGCTGCCCACACTTTGGGAATCACTGGTCTAATGCAAAGGCCCACGATGATCAAATGATTTTAAAAGAGGCTGTACTCACGGTTGTATGTGAAAGTAAGTTTTACACTTTTTTTTTTTTATGAATTTGGAAATTTTAAATGACCTCAGAGATTCAGATATTTTAAGAGTTAAAAGATAATTTGGACATAATACTATTAAATAGTCAAGTTTATTTCTGTGGCACATTTAAAACAGCAACAGCTGACCAAAGTCCTGTATAGGCTAAAACAAATTAAAAACCCCAAATAAAAAGCAAAAATAACAAATATATCAAATAAAAAAAGAAAAGAATAAAAACAAAGTAAAGCAACATCTACTAAATATATATACAGTGAGGAAAAATAGTTCATTTGTTGGCTTTTTGTGACCCGTATCAGGTGGACCTCCTCCGTTTACGAAGTCAACATGGACCACACAAGAAAGAAGTGAACCAGATAGTGACTCAGCTTGAGCAAGCCTCCCAGGTGACTCAGCAGACCCTCGATGTTATGCTGTGTCCGAACACCCACAGGGAAAAGAAAACCGGTACCAGTGGTGGAGGAGAGGAGGATCAGCCGAAGGACTCTAAAACCTCTACAGTCCACTCTGCTGTCAGAGTGAGGCCAAGGCTGCTCAGTTACTCTCCTCATCAAGGATGGATCCATGGAGAATGTCAGGGCTGTTTGATACTTGACGGTCATGAACTTTTGGTTACCAGTGCAGTCCTGATAAACAACAGTGTTCATCTGACAACATGCAACAATGTGAAGATAATGACATCTTTATTTTTCTATTATAACACTAACATTCAGGGAGCCTTCACCATCTCGACAGTCAATATTAATGATAACTTTGTAATAATTTCTGTTTGTAGACTACTTGATAAGCAATTGGCTACAAAAACATTAAAATAAGTTAAACCACTCTTGCACAGAGTGATGGTCACCTAAAATTACTGAATGTTAGTGTTTAGAAAAGGTTGCAGCCTTTCATTCTAAGCTGACCTGCAGCCCTGAGTCATATCAATTATTTGCCGATACATTCTGGATCCCTAATAGCTATATAGTCTATACAGGACTTCAGCTTCCCTGTCCTCCAACAGAAAGTTTATGAAGTAAGAAAGAGAAGTAATGCCATCCAAATGCACAAATGGTTCTGCTAGCCAAGACCTCATATGAATGTTGTGAATGATTTGGGAGGGTTGGGTTTAGTATGTTCAATGTAAGTGTGTGGATGAGTGATTCAAAGTGAATCTGTTACGTCTTGATTAAAAGAAAAAACATGGAACAAATAGTACGAAGAGCTCTTATTTTGTATGTGTATGGGAGTAATATTTCTCATCATGCACTACTTTTTCCCTGAGTCAGTGTTTCCTTTCTGCTCATCAAAAAGTAACATTATGAGTCAAACTAAAACATTACTTCAATCTGGTATATGAGTCTATATTTCATGTTTTCTTGTGTCACAAAAATGAGGAGACATGATAATTCCAGCAACTCAGATTTAATAAGCTGCATGTACGTAGTCATTTAAAGCCACTCTATGTAGTAATGCCACTTTTAATTTCATTGGCCAGCATGTCACAAGAAAATGAATGTGTCATCCCCTGGTGTTAATTGTAACAAAGGGCACCTCTAATATAAAGTGCTGGACCATCCCCACATATTAGCACACAATATTGTCAGCAGGTCAATGTGCCCCCATGTGGTCCTTAATTGGTATTACTACAGAGAAAGGGTCCAACTAATATTGACTATAGATTTAACCAGGAATTCTACAATATGGCTCAACTATGAGTAACCTTAGGGGCTCACATATATTCAAAACACTAATAAATGTTTTTAAACTTTTTTCATTTTACAGAAATAGGTGCAGCTTTTTCTTTAGTTCTTGTGACATGCAGACTATAGGACCCCCAAGATACAAGATCAGCCTCAGTGTACAGTATTTAAGGAAAAATAAAATGACCCATCTGTATTTGTAGCCACCTAAATAAGCACATCCTTTCAAATCAGTCAATTTAGAAATCTGAAAATTCTGAGTTTCCATTTCCAAATTTTTAGTTTAGGTTTTCTTGCAAATTTGTGGGTTTATTAGGGCCAAAATTCAGAGTTTTTTCTTGGAAATTCATGAATTTATAGTCAAAGCTTCTGAGGTTTTTTTTTCTTCTCTCAAATGTATGAAAAAATAAAGTAAGATATTCTGCATTTTTTCTCTCACAAAAAAGTTTTATAAAGTTGCAGTTTCAGAGTTTTCTCTTCCAACTTTGTGAGTTTATGATGAAGTCCACTTTTCTTTCCATGTAATTTTATCCCCTTTTTGCACATTTTTTTTCTTCAAAAGGCTCTAATATGCTTTTGTGCTGTCTCAGCTAACCTCATCCAAATTAATATTAACTAGCATGATTTATTTTGCTAGTTTAACTTGAATTTGAACTGTAGACAATTTTAGAGTAAAGTCTTCAGAAGTCTAGCTGGCTTTCTTATTAAAGTTTAATAAATTAAATATTATTTAACACCCCTATTATATGGAGCCCCGTTTGGGTCATAATTCAATGAATAAATTAGTCTATTATTATGAAATACAGGCGTTTATTATTATGAAATACGTATCCATTATTATGAAATGTTTCCCATTAACATGAAATGTTTCCCATTATTATGAAATATATGTGTATTATTATGAAATATTTCCCATTATTATGAAAAAATATAATTATTATAAAAATATACTTTTATTATTATTTAATCTTAGTTTAATGCGTAATAGTTTATTTCAGAATGGCTTTTTTTTAATCTAAGAATAAGTTTTTACATAATTGTTTCCTTTTTCATAAGAATGAGCTTTTACATAATAATGACATTTTGCCAGTGGGCGGGACCAGTGGTTGACCTGCACGCTCATTGGCTGATCCTTCTCCATTCTACGCTCTGACATCGACTAGTTTTGGCCGTGAGGTCCCGTTAGCAGCGAGCTGTGGCGTCATCAAGGTGCGCCCCTAGTCCGATTGTAGCTATGGCAGCTTTGACTGAGCTACGGGAAACCTTGACGTTTCTTAGTTGATGTCAACTTTTAACCGTAAACTGAGGTGCATTCTGCCACCTACTGCCCTGGAGTATATACATTGCACCTCTCGCCCACTATTGATATTCACTGTTCTGTTGCTTATGCCTGAATGAAAGAGCAGCCAATCACATAAATGGCTCCGCCCTCTCTGCTGTGATTGACACACCAAAAATCCTTTAAAAAAAAAAAAAGCCATTATTATGTAAAAGGTCATTCTTATGAAAAACAAATCCATTATTATGTAAAAGCTCATTCTTATAAAAAAACGAAACCATTATCATAATAATGGGAAATATTTAATAATAATAAACATGCATTTCATAATAATGGGTAATATTTCATAATAATAAACGCCTGTAATTTCATAATAATAGACTCATTTATTCATTGAATTATGACCCAAACGGGGCTCCATACTATTACACTATAGTTTTACAAAATAGGGGCCCTCAAACAGAATTTTGCAAGGGCCCCTAAAAAAGCCAGAAACGACCCTGGGTTGTT
Source organism: Hirundichthys speculiger (assembly GCA_018398805.1). Taxonomy (NCBI): domain Eukaryota; kingdom Metazoa; phylum Chordata; class Actinopteri; order Beloniformes; family Exocoetidae; genus Hirundichthys; species Hirundichthys speculiger. The sequence goes on from JAGFBZ010000155.1 coordinate 1,082,062, forward strand.
ATAAAAATCAGCTTTATACTAATATGAACTCAAAATTTCACAGTTCTGAGTTCTTTTTATTTGTTTTTCTGAGTCTATGTATTATATAAATAAATATGCTGCAGTAGGAACAAATGTTTGGCGAAACGTTCATTATTAACACTCCTGCATGTAAACAAACGCATGACGCACATCAGATCCCTCCCACAATGCACCGCTGGCGTTGGTTCAGCTCCAGCTGAAAAGAACAACAGAGCTGCGGAGAGATATGTGGATTTTTTAGATATTCATTAATTGATAGTAAATCGTGTCAAGGAGAGTATTTGTTCATTTATGAGTCGTTGGAAGTTTATGATACACACGGCAGTGATATCAACCCCGAGTGCTGGCGATGCCTTTTAGCCGCAGCTAACCGCCTTAGCTGGTAAGTGACTGACGGGGGAAGCCGTGTGGAGATCCGCTGGTACCATCCAGGCAGCTGGACACGACACCGACACGCAAACCACGGAATATACGAGTTTAAAATTACACCAGAAAACTTCATATTATATCTGGTTACAGCGAGCGGGGGCCGTGGTGGCGAACAAGCTAGTTAGCAGTTAGTTTTCTACCACTGTTAAACTTCATTTAGATTATATTGGGTGATATAACAAACGAAGCTCACAACAACCACAATGAGCAACGAGGAGACCGCAGCTCCCAGCAAAACGGTTCCGGACGACGATGGCATGACCTGGTGGTACAGATGGCTCTGCAAAATAGCCGGTGTTCTGGGAGGAATATGTAAGTAGCTAGTTGTCAAAACTCTGTTTAGTCTCTCAAGTTGACGAATTATCGGCCCAAAGACTTCAATAGATGTATAATACAGCTGTCCTGTCAGCAAGTTCACTGCATTAAATTTGTTTGTCTTGTTTTCGTTTCTGACCTACAGGTGAATTTAGTGTCTTGTATTTCACATCCTGCTATCACTGAAATCGTATTTGTGTCAGGGTTGGAGAACAAGCATCAGATTTTGTGAAAGCTGTTTTTGATTGTGTTCATACTGCATATCTATTGCTCTGCTATAAACAAAAGCTTTGTCATGGCTCATTGTCCTCTCACTGCAGCAGGGCTGTTGGGCACCGCCTGTTTGCGTGGCCGGATCATTCCATATTCATTCCTTATTCTCACATTTAATGATATGAGCAGCCCAGTTGGAGACGCTGAATCTTCCTCTCAGGAATTTGGTGTGACGCGAATGTGACTCGAAGGCCTTGAGGATTTCCCCCAGCACTGCAGCTCTCCATCCAGTCCCTCCATCCATCCCTCCTTCTCGGTGACACCAGAGTCCCAGTCCCTGTATCACATTAACTACTGCATATTCAATGGGTCGTGTATTATTGAAAGGGTGAATGGCTTGAAGGACTGGGATGTGCTGCGTGCTTTTTCCAGTGTTTGAGACAGCGTGGGCTCGTTCGGCCCAACAGCTCACAGCGGATCCTCCCTTCTCACTCTGGAGTTTCTGACATTGTTGTACAGTGCTAAGGAAGTGCTCAGATCCTTTAATTAAATAAGTAAGGTTGATATCAAAGGTTAAAATGGGCCATTACTAGAAAAAAATCATATCGTTCTGGATGTGACTTCAAAGTATGGTCATTAACACCGAGGAAGTGTGGACAAGTATTTCCCATCCAACCGTTCATCACCAATCCACCAATAATCTGGACTCTGCTGGGAGAGTCCAGCCACCGTGTGGAGGGAACTTATTTCAGCTGTTTGTTCCCGTACAGACAGGTACAGGGTTTACACTACTGCAGACACCTGGCTGTCACTTCGCCCACTCCATTCCTCCTACTCTCGTGAACAAGTTCCCAAGATACTTAAACTCTTCCACTTGGGGATATATTTTACTCCAAACCCAAAAAGGGCATTCCACCCTTTTCCGAATGACAACAGTGGTCTCTGATTTGGAGTAGGGCTGGGCGATATATCGATATAAAAATTATATCGATATATTTTAAATGTGATATGGAATTAGACTATATTGTACATATCGATATAGTTTACATTTGCACTGTTACCCTTGCTCTGCTGGTCCCTGTTGCAACTGTAGAACAAGTCCGATCCAAAAAGCTACTGAAAACTATGAACCAGAGATATGAGCCTCCCAGTCGCAAGTACTTTGCACGAGAAGCACTACAGTATTTATGTTTCCATTTTACAACTGAGCATTTTTTCATTAACCAGGTGAAGAAACCTGTTTATTATTTATTCATTTGATTTTGCCACTGTTCACTGAAATAGCCGGTTTCAATAAAACTACTTGTGACATGTCATATTTGGCTTTGACTGAAACATTTGCTCTCACTTTGCGGAAAGAAAATATCGGGATATATATTGTATATTGATACTCAGCCTAAATATATCGGGATATGACTTTTGGTCTATATCGCCCAGCCCTAATTTGGAGGTACTGATATTTTGCTGTACTCAATTAAGAAAGCTCATTCTGTAACTGTTGCACTATCTATTGATTATATGTTATATGTTTTATAACAAATCAATACTACAAAATTTAGTAGTCAAACAGCAGTTTCATTTTGGATGCTGGCTGTGTGTTTAAATGGGGCTTTTGTTGAATATTTTCTTGGTAAACCTTATTGATTTGTGTCATTACTGAAAGTGTTGATCATCTGCTGCCATTATTATACAGAACCCAAAATGTCAAATAAACAATCAATATCATAATAAAAAGCAGGCCCTGCTTGTATATTTAAAGATATTAGTTTGATTTAGACTTTATAAATATGTGTGTGTTTGTGTGTGAAAGATTTGTGATTTAAGTTAGTTAAATTAATCAGAAATGACTGCCTGACACAGTTGATCTTTCCGATGAAAAATGAAGCCTGCTTTCATTTTTGACACGGTTTTAATTAGTGTTTCAGATTTATTATGGGCCATGGGTTTGTAAACCCAAGCAGGTTGCACAATAGCTTTTATATTTATATTAAAGTGCTGGAACTGAGCTTTTTGTTGATCGCCTATGTCTTATGTTAAAGCAAATTATTAAGGTTATTCTGCTCATCCATCTATGCAATGTTGTTCCTCTATGATGTTTATTGTTTATCAGATGCTAATGGCTATAGATGAGGATTAATATTTAGTGTATAATACCATGACCTGCCATCTGTTTCACCTCAACAACAGGCCTTTGCTTTGTCTTTTGTTTTGTGCTAAACAGCCTGTGCCATCGCAGGAGTGTGGAACTGTGTCACGGTGAACCCTTTAAACATCGCTGCTGGAGTATGGATGGTGTAAGTCCTCAACACTATTACATTTGATTTTTGTTAATGTAGCATTCATGAATCAGCTCAGGGACGTGTCTCAGGTCTAAACGTTGCTGTCTGAATAGAAGAGCACATTGAAAAGATCATATTTTTCTTTCTCTGTTTTGGCTAAAGACTCATGGTTACTTGTAGTAGTGTTACACGGTTTTAGTTGTATGAAACAAGTGGAAATTGTAAAATATACAAATGGACAAATGTGTTTGGCCACATCTGTTCATTCAATTCAATTCAATTCAAATCAGACCTTTTTGCCACTGGTGCAAAAAATCAAGCACCTAGCTTTGCCGTCTCCATTTCCAAACAATTATGCTACAAAATGGAGCTCAGTGACTGCAAGAGTGGTACTGTGATAGGATGCCACCTTTGTGATAAGACAGTTAATGAAAATTTCCTCCCTGTTGGGTATTTCTGATATTATTAGACAGTGGAGGCATTTAGGAACAGCTGCAGCTGAGCACAAAGTACATAAAGGAAGGAATAAACTCATAGTTTGATGAGTTCAATGTGGAAGAACTCCATTGGCCCACACAGACCCCTGACCTCTGACCCCAACGGCATCGAGCACTTTGGGATGAACTGCGATGGAGATTGTTAGTCTTCTCCTTAAACTGCCTGATCAAATAAATGCTTTATGGAGTGAATGGGCACAAATTCCCCAGAGAAACACTCTTAAAATCTTTTAGAAAGTCTTTCCGAGAAAGTAGAAGCTCTTAATGCTGGAAAAAGAAGACCAACAATGTCATTACAGTCCCTCTTAGTTGTCCATGTAGTGCATCTTTAACCTCAGTGTAGCAGAGCCACTGTTTAATAACCACACTTGTGTGTCTTGTCCATTTACATTCCTCTGACTGCACCTCACATTGTCAGAGCAGCAGCTTCTCATAGGAATGTAACAACCTGCTGCCAGGGTTCCAACACAGTTTTACCAAAATACTTTCCATGACTTAGCCACGGTGTTTTTACGCTATTTCATGACCACATAGTCTTAAAAGAAGTTTTTGTGTACATCAAATTTAAGACTGAATGTGTCAAGATTTATTACTTTGAAACAAAATAAATGGACACTATGCAGTCAGGACACAAAATAACAGCGTTCCACAGTCTTCACAGCTCATACCGCCAGGTTCATAACAGAGTCACTATCAGTCGCTCTTGTTAAGAACCTTAAAACTTCTTGGCCGGCAGTGCGTCGGCCACATTTCAAAAACCACCACCAACTCTACCACCATCAAGTACTTTAGCAGCAGTTTTTTAGAAATACTCGCCTTTCTAAAAAAGAAATCAGTTATTGTTCACTGCATCTCTCCGTGTCACGTGGCATTAAAAGCAGGAGTGATGGGGTTCCTGGGTCAAATTCAAGCACTTTAATTAAAAAAAAAAAAAAGTTTTTTTATTTTTTTTGTTTACTTTGATAAAATTGACGTCTTATAACATAAATCATCTATTGTCATTGACACCTGTAATAATCAAACCGCTGATGAAACAGCAGATTAAACACGTGACGGTATAAATTCCAGATTGAATCCCCAGTTGTTGTAAGGAAACACATTCAGTGTCGACTCACGTGTCAGGATCATACTGGTACATACGCTGATGTTCACAGGAAAACTAGACCACTATAGCACATAGTTGAAATTTCCAGGACTTTTCCAAAATCATGTTGGTTTTATAAAATTCAAAGACGTTTCCAGTCCTAGGAAATGACGGTTTTCAAATTCCATGACGTTTCCAGGTTTTTCCAAATCCTGAACTGCTCAAATGTTGCAGGATCGGACGAAAGACTTGTCAAGAAAATGGGGCAAACGCTGCCTGGATTAGTGTCACAGTGTGAGTCTGCTAACAGCGTGATACAGTTAAAGGAGCTGGCTAACTTCATAATCCATATCTCCACATAGTATTATATATATATTTATTACTCATGACCAGTCTGCTCTACTGTCTTTAAAAATACTGCTTTATTTCACTGCCAGCTTTTGAATTTTTAAAACATTTTTGTACTATCATGTGTATATATATAATTTTATTGTTTATTTATTTATTTTACAGTGTAATTGCAGCCATATGAAAAAGAAGGTAGTCTTTAATTTTTGACATTTTACATATGAGGACATGTTGCACAGTCATCTGCACCCTGGCAGCTCTTCAAATTATTTACCTACAACCTCAGGAAAAGGGAAAAAAAAAAAAACATATTTCTTTGCAACAGCATTTATTTGAAAAGAACTATGTCAAAAAGCAGAAACTGTGTGTGAAAAGCAAAGTGCACTCTGACTCCTTTGAATATGAAATAGCAGTCAGGTGCTTTTAATCAAAGCCACTTGATTGATTGATCATTAGTAAGTGTAATTATGGTTGTAAAAGAAGTAGGTTTGGCAGTTTGCTTGTCTTGAAGCATTCATTTCAGTGTTAACATAATGCCAGTAAGCAAAGACATCAGCTCTGATAGTTGAGAAGCAATTGTTGCTCCTCATCAACCTGTGAGGTCTTTCCCAGACAGAAACCCATGGATCCTCAGTGAGAAAGTATTCAGGCCAGTTCTTAGCTGTCCCAGCAAGCCAAGGTCAGACTGGACAAAAAACCCAAACAAAAGCTCCATAGAGACGCTACAGAACTCTGACCTAACAGTTGTTCCAGGACTGTGGATCCGTTTGCAGAGTGGAACTTGAACAAACCTCTCAAACAATATCGTTTGTATAGACAAGACCAAAGTGGAGATGTTTGGCGGTAAAGCACAGCGTTGCATTTGTTTTTCATCAAACATGGCAGATTAGCACAAACATCTCAAACCAACTGACAGAAGAAGGTTGGCTGAAATTCTGTCATGCATCAAGACAATAAGAGACTCATAATATCCCAAAGAAAACAAGTTACCTTCTACTGGCTGCTAAAGGTTGTTTCACTGGTTGTTGGGTTATGTGGTGTGTCTGGCTCATCATATAATGCTTCTGAATTTTGGCTTAGTTTTTAATTAATAAATGTAAACAGTTTGTTCCCTGTTTGTTCCCATGCTCTATTTCCTGATGGTGATGGGTTTAAGGTGTCTCGTATCTCAACAATACTTCATTCCAACACCTTACTGTTTCACAAATATGCTGTAGTCTGTACACATCGCAACAAAGCAACCCATAGTCAGTGTCAAACACCACCAAATGGAAAATAAAAACAGAAAAAGTGTTCTTTTATACACCAGTGCTTGTGTTCAGATCTCTGTGTTTGGGATAGATGGAACCAGAATGAGTCACTGCTCTGCCGGGTTTGTGTCTCCTCCTCCCACATCAAGGTTGAATGCCTTCGTGTTGTTCCTCTGTGAAGTCCCGTTCTGTTGCCAGTTCATAGAGTTTGCTAATGCGGTGGCAGCCCGTGCAGACAAGCTCAAACCCTGGCAGAAGGCCTTCTTCTACTGCGGGTGAGAACAATCATGCTGTGCTTCATGCCAGTGAAGTCTCTGCTTTACGAAAATGGAAGAACTGCACTTTTTGAATGTGTATTTCTAATCAACATTATCATGAATGTGGCTTTTTTTTAAATATATATATATCAGAATGTACTAAATGACTTTTTCTCTTCTGTCTGTTGTCTGTTGTCTGAATTTTCTCAGAATGGCACTGTTTCCCGTGTTTTTGAGTTTCACTTTTACAACCTTGTTTGGAAACGCCATCGCCTTCGCCACGGGAGTTCTGTACGGCCTTGCGTCCTTGGGCAAGAAGTAAGCTGTCTTCTGTGAACTTTTTTTTTTTGTTTGTGTTTTTGCATGCAATACAGTTAAAAACTATGTAATTACTCACATTTTCTGATATCTCAATCACATTGCATTCCTTTAAAACAGATTCTTGCATTAAAATCAGAACGTAACATTGTAAAAAGCTAACACAAGTTTTTGTTTTATGCGTAATAATCTTACTTAGCTTCGTTATTCATACAAATTAACTTGACAGGGTGAGTTTTGTGATAACCTTGCTGTCGTTGCCGCTTCCCCTCCTGTCGTACCTGCTTTTTCTCTTCCACCCTCCTCTTGCTGCACGTAACCTTCCTTTTACTACCACCCTTCCCTCGCATCCTGCCTTCCTTGTCTTCCTCTCTCAGGGGAGACGCCGTGACTTACGCCAGGCTGCAGCATCAGAAACAAGGGGATGAAGAGAGGATGACAGGAACAGCGAACGGCGCTCCAGAGTGAGGCACCTGCCTTTTCACCCTCCTCTTCTATTTTATTTTTTTTCCGTTCTTATGCTTGGAATGTCTTTCCTCCCCCGTCCTACCTCCTTTTTGATTTTCCTTCCCTACACTACATAACCAGTGTAATGTTAATTTATTGAATTATTCTGCTGCATTCTTGTGGTTCTGACCTGAAAGTATCCAAACAGACTGTTGTTGAATTCAGCTAATTATTTGGTACCTTTTATTTTTGCTGTGTAAATGGAATTCATGTCTGTGATATGACACTTTAAATGTCGTTTTTCATGTTTTGTTTGTTGTTGGTGTCAGTTTTAAACCTTTTTTATTTAAATGAAATGCGAATGTCTTTGTTGCCCCAAAGCCTTTCAAGAAATTTAAGTAGACATTATTGAGATTGTAAAATGTGCAGAACTGATGTTAAGGCTGTGATTCAGAGCTGTGTTACAGAGGAGGAGCACATAGATGAAATGACATGACAGACTTACTGCTGGGTCTTCTGTGTGTGCCGTCCTGCTCTTGACAGCATGTTCCTGTTAATTTTGAATTTAACATTCCACCCAACCAGACTGGGTGGAATGTTACTTTTGGTGGAGAGTGGGAGAAAAGTTTTCATTATACATTTGTCAGTAAATATAATAACACAATGTTACAAGCTACACATCTGCAAATGTCACAGGGAATAAAAAAAACAAAACAACACAAAAGTCAGATATTAACAAGACAATTATGGCTCTCCTGTCACAGGCATAAAGTTGGATTGCCAATTGGAAGAACCCAGATTTGTGTTTTAAGGAAAAAGACCTATTTCACTGGTCAGCAGGGTTTTTTGTTTTTAAAGGCAGGATAAGCGATTTCTGGATGTTGCTTCCGTTGATATTTGAGACAAAATACAGCTAGCTCTTCCCGCTCCCTTGCTCCAGTGCTCCCCGAGAAGCCACTCCCCATCATGAACTCTCTCAAGCCCCTCCCACAATCCCACGCTTCATGTGCATGAGCACAAACGCCTCCCGCTGTTGGTGATTAGCTGGAGCAATTTCTGTTACAGGTTTGGGGCCAGACTTACCCCAGCTCTGTTTCAAGGTTATAGAGCCACATCTGTGTAAGAAGTTTTTTTTGATTAAAAAAATTTAAATTTAAGAAATTTAATTTAAAAATGTGACTATTATTTATGCCTCTACATAGTAACATACCCACGTATTAGGACCTACATCATTGTCAGAGTTTATATTTGTCCGTTGTCATTTGCATCACTATATTTTCACCACCAAGCATTAGGTTGCGGTGCAGGTTCTCTTCTGCAACGCTGTAGCTTACAGTGCTGTGCTTCCTTTTGTCTACTTCCTGTATGTAGATCAAGACATAGCAGAGGAGCTAATAAAGCCTGTCTCGATGTAGCTGATAAGATGTTTAGCATTAGTAATACTGATATTGCAGCAATCTGTATCTTTCTACTCAGGCTTGAAAACAACAAGGAAGTTGTAGCAACAGAAATATGAAAAAGAAGAACAATGCTAACCAGTTGTATTTATTGTAGCCCACGTCGACCCAGTGCGTTGTAATATTTGTAGAGTAGTGCACGTTAGCTGTGGGTTTGGCATTGAAGCATAAAAACAAGCTTTACAGTGTTCTCACAAGATTGACAACTAGTGGATAGTGAGGAGATTTTCACTGGATATGACTTTTAAAAAAAAAAAGTATTCCAGGTTAGAAAATCACTTACCCTGCCTTTAACTTACGATAAATGTCAACAATTGATGAAAAGATGAATTATCAATTGGGTTGGGAGTCTTAAATGTTTTATTTTTGCACAGTCAGGCCGTACAGTGCTGCAGGACTGTCTGGCTTCTTAATGTTCCAGGGAGGAAAAAAAACTGCTTTGCCTTGTTTGTATTTCTTGAAACTAGTCACAATGATTTTAGATGGTAGTCCAGGATACAGCGACAGAGTCATTGTAAAATAACGCCTGCAGGTAACTGGTGGGCACCCGTGCAAGAATGTCCCAGTTAGAAATCCAATGTAAACATTCTGCATAGATTTTACAGCCAAACAGGCATGCCTTATAGCTTTATCCACGTCTCTGTCGAAGCATCTCAGTCTGAGCATATATGCTGCAGCTCAATCTTTTTGTAGCAAAGGATATTTTGAAAACTGTAAAATGCATGGGGGAGAAAGAGGGTGCTGCAGAGTCACTGTGTGTTGAGCGACCAATCAGCAGGCTTTTAGAGGGTTTAAAGTAGCCATCCAGACACTAAATGTTCAAATTTGATGAACAAATAATTCAGCTCTTTGTGTGTTAATTATATTTGCTTTTTCCTTGTTCATATTTTTTACTCTTTCTTCTTCTTCTTTTTTTTAAGACTACTGCACCACAAATGACTAAATAACTTGAGCTTTCTTAATTTTTTTTAAATATGTTTGGGTCCCTTTTTTTTTTGGAGTGCCTGCTTTGTGTTGATTAACTGTATTAGTTATGATGTAAGAGGAAATCTTTCTGCACTTGTTAAAGCATTTTCATTTCCTGAGCTTTGATCAAATATCCATAACTTTTAAAGATTCTTCAATGAATTTTTATTGTCATAAAACAGCCAAACCATCCCGCAGTAAAGAGAAGAGTGATTTTTGGTATTGCAGGGTTTTACCAGAGTGTTCATACGCAACTCTGAACTGCTGCTTGAGGGCATTTCTAATTCATACAAAGGAAGAAGGGATATTTTCAACTTTAGAGAATGTATCTGGTTTACCCAAAGACCTGATATCTCTGTTTTTGTTTTATGTTTTTACATTATACCTTCATTCAGTTTCAGCTCAGTTGAGGCATCCTGCACGAAACTTTCAGTAGCATTGACTTTATGGCTCAGCTCATTTGTAAGTGCATCTTTACGATCAAGTGACTGGCTGCCAAGTCATGCAAATTATACAAATCTGCTGTTATCAGTTTAAAAAAAAAAAAAGAAATCTGTTTCCTGAATATCTCCTGATTGTTTTATGTTGGTTGTGAATTGCAGATAGTATGCTCTACCAAAACCAGTCGACAGTTTAATACGGGGAAGTGTCTTGATTCAGGGACTAAATGGTCTGTATCCCTCATGTTCACTACAGCCATGGTTGATCTGTCACTCAAATGAGTTGTGAACTTGTGCAGTTTTTGTAGTTTTGTTTTTGCCTTGGTTGTGTCATCATTAGAAACGGAGCCTTTTAAAAGACTCGCTCCTATTCATGTCTCTTACAGCTGGTTCTAGCTTAAAGCCACTCTCCATAACAATGCCACTTCTGACCACTTGGGGGCAGTTTGTCACAAGAAAGTTCATCGTCAGCCTCCAGTGTAAAAACCAAGGGACAATCATTAGTTTTCAAAGCTCTTCTTGAGGACAGTTACTTTAAGGGCTGGGTCCAAAAGCAGGTCAGTCCATGTTAAAAACCAAAGTACGACACCACAGCTGGTTTTAACATCCATGTACAGCTGTATAAGGGTGGACTTTTATGTACATTTCAGATGAAATTATATGAAGCCATAAATTTATGTAATAATTAAGGGTGTGGTTTTCACACCTCACATTAAGTCTCAGTTAATTTGGCTGAGACAGCATCCCAATTGGCCTTCTGTCAGGGTCCAATGTTGCTATTAAAATAACATCAGAAACTAGGAGAGATTCAGTCCGAATCAGTACAAGGTTACTTTATTTTGCATCATAGGTTAATGTCAGCTAAGCTAAAAGGGGTAGCTTGTGGTAACTTGGTTAAGTTGGATGTAATCCATCTGACTGCCAGGCTTGTTTGTTCTACCCATTTGCCTATTTTTGCATAAACCAGGGTCGGGCAGAGTCAGGTCCTGCCATAAGCTAGCTTCAAAACGATGCTTTAGAAACCCATGGGTGACGTCACAGAGGCTTCATGCAGTTCTCCTTATGCAGTCTATGTGTAAAACACAACAAAGTGCACCTTTAATGGGACAAAGCGGTATTACAAGACATGCCAAACCACCCGCGCTCATTAACAGCATATCCTGTCTGCCCCCGTGAGGTCAGAGGTGGTATTGCTGCATAGAGTGGCTTTAAGTCTATTGCTCGCTGGTGAATAAACCAAGTGGTTCGTTCACACATTACCACCAGCTCTCAGGTATCATACATATCCAGCACAAACGCGACTCTGTGAAAATGCTCTTCGTTACTTGAGACATTTAAAAAGCATTCGTGAAAACATGCACAACCAGCATTGACAAGGTAAACACAATATTCGCACCAGTGATCCGCTACCGTCTAACACTACAAACCCCACGTTACAGTCGTAATACAGCTTTTCTTGTCGATACCCATCCATCCAAGTCTGTTTTTACTGCGTTGCAGTTACATCCATCCACAAACTCATGAAACCGAGTCATGTTGCATCTTCAGGTGTGGAATGTATGTTTTACATTAAGGGTTTCTGTATGTGTACAGTATGTGTTGTGATGTGAATCCTGACCCTGTTTTGAAGTTGTGAATTAAACAAAGTTGCTACTACAACAGCGGTTTCTTCTATTCAGTTGCTCCTTCTCTTGTGTAGAAACGCTCAGAGATTTACATGCAGTCATGTGCAAAGTAAAGGTGCACACCATTTCAGTTCTAGATTTATAACTGTAAAGATAATTGTGGTCAAAGGTTAAAATCAGGTAAATGCATTGTCAGGTGAACAAAAGAGCACGGCATGTTACTATGTTATTTAACAAAAAAATAAGCCAAAAATGCAGAATTGGTGTGTGGAAAAACTGAGTACACTCTTAAACTTCCATAAGAATTTACAGGGTGAGTCACAACCAGGTACTATTAATAAAATGTGTTTATTTAACCGATCACCAGCGAGGGCGAGTACAACATCTAGAAGAGCAGATGCGTTAAATGCAATTCACTTTACACGTGACGTTAAAACACACATGAAAGCATCAGTGAATAAAAGTGCTTTTAAACACAATAACTCCTGTAACCAACAGAGGGCACCATTACATAATTTCAGAATTTACCTTCAAGTTTACTGATGTAATAAATAAGCACTGCAAGCAAGGAGAGGATGGTATTAAATTTTAATACTTAAAAGCCAAAAGTGATGCTCCACAGACTTGTTTGGTTTGTACATATACGACAGGTTTGCTTAAAAAGCCGAACGCAAGAATCAACTTCAATGATTTTCCAATTCATAACTTCACTAACATTAGACACAATGTGCTGTTGTAAAATAATTTGTCATACTGATCTAAACGACTGTTAAGTGACTGAGCACTATAATTAGACTTGTTGATGAAAACAACTTCTCTGAGGTTTGTCTTGAATCTTCTTCTGGGGTTTGGGGTGAGATGAGAAAATAAAATATGATGAAGGAAAGATCTAAGAAGTGAAAATTGTTTTATTTCATTATAACTAATTATTAATGTCTCTTGAAGTTAATTGGACAATCTAACAACTAGAAGTAGGTTACTAACAGTCAAATTAAAAGTCCTGGAATCACAAATCAGTTGGAAAAGCACACAGTGACAACAAAACAAACAAAAATATCATTTTTCTTCTTTTTTTAAAAAATTGTGTTTTCACTTTAGCGGCCAAAACAAATGATAAGGTTCAGACTTGAGATTTCACACATTGTTTCACTGATTAAAAAAAAAAAGACTTTTTAAATGTGCATGACATCACAAACCATGTTACGTGTCACAAGTTACTTTATGGCATTAGTTGTGTTATTTAGCTGTTTGCCACAAGATCCGTCACGGTCCCTCACTAGAAGATGTCTTTGTATCATTGAGACTGGAAGCTCTGTCTTAATCTGCCGTAAATAAAAACTGCAGCATTCATAAGCAAAGTGTGAGCCGTTAACGGTCACCCCTGTAAAAAAGAATCAACGTTGGTTAGTTTTCATTTCAGTTCAGATCCATAAACAAGCTGCATTTTGTAGAACTAAAATGAAATGGATGCTGTTATCTGCCAACATTGAGGCGTTAATAAGAAGTTCAGTTATGTATCCCCGTTCACTAATTGAGCACCATCTTGTAATGGAGTGAACAAACCCTCTGTGATGTCACCTTCATGTTGCAAGAGGCTGAAAAAGGAACAGTTAGCCCTCTTTAGCTTGGCTGGCTTCGCTTATGTTAACCCAGGATGATAATTAATATTACTTTAGTTTCATTTAGATTAAAACTGTCCAAACATCTTCATGTTAAGTGTCACTAGTGAAACAAGTGCCGTCAGAGCTGAAACAAGGACTGGCCAAAGCTCTGCTGGGATCCTCCGGGCAGTCGGGCAAGCTAACCGCCGTGCAGGGATGATGGACTGTGATTCCCAGCATACCTCCATTTGGAAGGAATCCTGAAGTGATCCGCCATGGCTCCTTCAGCTAAGCAACTCTGAAGGAGTTTTGGAGCTGCTGGCGGACATCTGCAGCGGGACTTTCCTGTTTTAAATTTTGTTTCAGAGGCAACGGCAAGTCAGCCGGTTAGCATGGCTGCCTAGCTAAACTCTTATCCTCCTTTCAACCCTTTCAGATAAACTACAGCAAACAAAACACATTTTCTTTAAAATATGACGATGCTCTGCTTGGCTTTCATTCAAAGCTCAGAAGTCAATATAAAGCTAAGCACTGAGCAGCTAAAATGATGACGGCTAGCCATTGGTGATGGCCGTTCTGGCCGTTACTACGTTACTTTATATAACTTAATTTGTCATGCATGCAAATTATAACTATAGCCCAAAACTGACTGTTGTACCAGGCTGTACATTTATATTTGCTACAAATGTGGGTATTTTAACATGAGGGTTCACGGGGATTCGCTTTGTTTTGGAGCCACCAGTGGTCAGTTGAGGAACTGCAACAAACCGACTTCCTGGTAGGTCTAATGGTGGATTCATGCATGCGTGTTTCAAGTGTCGTCTGCGTCCGACTTCATAGACTTCGAACGGAGGAAAATTATCCATTACCGACGTGAATTGTGGGTTCCGTGCATCGCAGCGTTAGCGTCGCCTCTGTGGGGATTTTCAACTGTTCCCGCTTCAACGTACGCATCAGCCAATGGAGTTGCAGCCAGAGCTAGCCAATGAAACTGTACATGGAGGCGGGACTAATTCAAAACAAGTGCTTATTTGTGTAGCAAGCAGGAATAAATTTGACTGGTTGTTTTCGGTATGACAAAGAAATGCCAGAACCCACCCACTCTTTCATTTCATTTTTTTTCATTTTATTGATTCATTCCAGACATGTCAAAACAATCTTTTAAAGCATTTTTAACGCTATCATGAATCTATGTATCTGAAAATGAATATAATATATTCATAAAATATATAATAATGCATAAATCAATATACACTGACACATGTGCATAACCAGGGCTTGACACTGACACCAGCCAACCGGCCAAATGCTAGTAAAATTTGGCTGTGGCTAGTCAACAATTTCCGTCTCACAAGCAACTTTGGCTGGTAACTTATTCTTTGATATGACACATCGCAATAGTTGTACCAATTATTTGTATTTTAAATGTAAATGCAAGAATATTGTGAAGAAGAAAAAAAAAACTGACAGCAAAACTGTGGCTAGCATAAAGACTAAATGGCTAATGACTGAAGAAAAACACTAGCCACAGTGGCCGGGGAGCCAAAAAGTTAGCGTCAAGCCCTGCGCATAACCATAATTTAGAAACATATAGAACCTCTTGTAAATAAATCTAAATATTAAATGGACATATTCTCCCCAAAAAAGAAAAAAATAAACAAAATTTATACCCAATGTATACACACCGATCTATATACATACATATACATATCACATATCTGGTAACCTTCATCCAGGATGTCCTCTGGTTCTCTGTAAAGGTTCTGCTAGAGTTTATTTTGACTCCACCCTTCTTAAACCGGCTGCTGTGAACAGCTCTGTGAAGACATGTTTGCATGGGGAGCTTTTGTAGCAACTGTCTCTTTGTGACAAAATGGCTGCGGTTACATGATGTTTTTTAATTCGGAATTAAAATTAGGAATGAAATAATTCCGAAATTAAACTATTTTCCTCCGAGTTTACATGGAAATAGTAATTCCGAATTAAGGTCTACATGGAAAACACGTTTGTTCGGCTTTATCCAACTCCGCTTTAGGTCTGGGGGTTGGGAAGGGTTCTGATTGGACGTCTTTACATCTACCGGAAGAAAACAAACTTAGCTAACTGGTTAGCAACAACATTCCACTTATTTTTGACCTGGGTGGCGTCTCTATCTGCGAAACCTCCTTCATTTAACCTGGCCGCTTTGAAAAGCTCACAATTTTTATGTTTCCTGGCATCTGTTCTTTTAATTATTTCCAGTTCCTCCAAGCTATTTATTAATTAAATCGTCTTAGCTCTTGAACACCGTTTACTGCGTGCTGCCGGAATATAAGCGTCATCGCGACAGAAGGGCAAGAGAACGAGCATGCGCAGAAAGACGGGAATTAATTTAAAGAGGAATGAGTGTATACATGACCGCGGAATTACTTAATGCGGAATTAAAATGGGAATAAACCAGCCACTTACTTCGGAATTAAGTTAATTCGGAATTGACATTTTCATATGGAATTAAGTGTTTACATGGTAACTTTTATTCGGCTTTAACTTTAATTCTGAATTAAAGAGGAATTAAACTTCCCATGTAAACACACCCAATGTGATATAAAATACTGCTTTGATAAAGTAATCGGATACAGATCTTAAATGTATACCGTGAAGTAAATACACTTTTTTTTTTTTAAACTAGAGATAGTTTAAATGAGCTGCTAATCTCCTAAGTGAGTCTGCAGAATGTGTCCCCCAGAGCAGATCCAGTTGCAGCTCCCAGCAGAAATGAGTGTGGGCAATCTTATTCTCCCATCCTGAGGGGAGGACTAACTTGTTTGTTGGCTGGCCTCCCAGCCCCGGGTTGCATCATGCCCCTCATGCCTGGGAACTTCGCTCCAATGAGGGACTCGCTTTGTGCTTTGTGGAGGGAGGGAGAGCCAGACAGACGGCTGCGGCGTCAGGATTCAAAAAGCCCCCCCGGCAGTGGAGCTGCATCACCTGCGGAAAGACAAACACCGCTGGATTCCTCCCGGGACTCCTGCCGCACACATCCCCTCTTCTTTTTCTCTTTATCCAGAGGAAGCAGACGCGGAGGAGGACTGCTGAAGTGTTTTGTCTCGGGGAAAAACAGACGCGCAGTTTTGTCCTCCTTGAGGACGGGACGTTTGGAGCCCGACGCGGCAACAATGGAGCGCGTCTCCACCGGGAATGATCTGCTGGAGCCGCGCCGTGCGCGCACATGGGGACTGTAGCGGTTCTGCGTTGATCTGTTTAGCGGCTCAACGGTGTTTTTGCTGTAGCCTCTTGGGGGGCCACCCCTCGGTTGGAGCCCGGGATGCCCGCCAGGAACAGGTACAACCTGGTGGACGATGTGGCGGACTCCAGGGTGCCGCTGCACAACGAGGAAGCGTATCAGCATGGGATTTATTTCCAAGCCAAGGTGAAATCAGAGCACGTTCCGACTTTATTCAAACTCCCTTCAACCATAAAAACGGCGTTTTCTGAGTTGCATTTTGTCGTGGGAGTAGCAGGTGCACCGGACACAGCTGCTGGGATCAGTTGTAAAGTTTGAACGCGTGGCACCGTGTCGATAAGCGTCTGTTGACAGGGCCGGTTCTAGGATTCTGGGGGCCCAGTGCGGGTTTTAAATGTGAACATTCAAGCTGAGCTAAAATGGCAAAAATATAAGATGTAAGATTAAATTGCATATACAGTCATGGAAAAAATTATTAGACCACCCTTGCTTTCTTCAGTTTCTTGTTCATTTTAATGCCTGGTACAACTAAAGGTACATTTGTTTGGACAAACATAACGATAACCACAAAGATTGCTCATAAGAGTTTTATTTAAGAGCTGATATCTTACCATTTTCCATGGTTTTCTTGATTATAACCTAAATCACTTAAGTTTTTACATCAATAGCTATGGCATTGTACTGCCAAAAACACTGCTTTTATGCATTCAGTGTTTTCTTTTCTGTCTGTTTTAGTCACATGATGATGTTTAGTGGTACCAGGTATTAAAATGAACAAGAAAGTGAAGAAAAAATGGTGGTCTAATAATTTTTTCCATGACTGTACATACCAGATGGTTTGGCTAGATGATGGCTCTAACCATGAATGTAAATGCAGACAAAAAAAAAAGAGCTAAAATGGCAAAAATAGACAGATTTTTACAAATATACTTTATAAATTCATAGTTTTAGACAATAAAACTCACTGTCTTCACAGCTCATGCATTTTGACTCTATAAACTGTCAAATCTTTAAGATGAAAATTCAGAAATTCTGTCATTATAAACTAAGAACTAATAATACTAATAAATCAGATTTTCAAACTTTCTAAAGTCACACATTTTCAAGAAAACTAAAAGGATTTCTGATTTTATACAATCGCAAGTTCTAACTGTAGAATCATAAATATTGCAAAATGAAACTGATCAGTTTGGACCTCATGAACTTATAAATTTTGACTTTATAAATTTATCCTGAAGTAAGAAAAACCCATCAACTCTGACTTTATGAATGATAGATATTTGCAAGAAAAAAAAAAAGAATTTTGATGCTATAAGCTCACAAATCTGAAAGACAAATCCTTTAGAGTCTTTGAAAGAAGCACTTGAGTTGGTTTTAAGTGGTTAAAAATAAAGAGAAGCTGTTTTATTTATCTCGAAATACTGTTTATAAGGCTTAAAGCTTTGGGGGCCCTAATGACAATGTGGGCCCTGTGCAGATCCATCCATCCATCCATCCATACATACATACATACGTAGTCTACAATATCTTTTTGATCTACAGGTTTTCAGAGGTCATTGAATTATTCACCTTTTGGGGAAGGAGCATTTCGGTGTTTTAGACACTATTTTCATATTGAAGATACAGATAATGACTGTTTTCATTGTCAGTTGAATTGTGGACTATTTTCATGATCTAATCCAAACTAAACTAAACCAGATCGTGCTGATTTAGCCTGGACTTTGTGAAAATTTTGGATCTGGTGCCCCTCCCATTCACAGACATTTTCTCCAGTACTGAACAAACAAACAAAACTGATCACAACAGGGGCGGGGCGGGCTTTGTGTGATGACCCACTGGAGCATTCAGGAGCGTTCAGGAGTGTTCAGGAGCGTTCAGGAGCGTTCGTGTTTTGGGGCTCCCCCCCCACTCCCCCTCCCCCAGAGGAACCAAACCAGTTGTTTGTAGGAATGAGGACGGCTGGCCAGGCTAGAGCTGATACCTGGATATCAGGTACTGGATGATGAGGTAGATCCACATCAGCTGTGTGCACAGTTGTGCAACAAGAAAAACTATGTTTACCGCCAAAAAAGTCTCCCATTCCAGCGATTTGAGTCTGAGACAAAGCAGCCGTCACACTGTAGATGTTGTAAGCAGCTGACGTGCTCTGCGTTTTGCCTGGACCGTCTCCAGATATCTGGACTGAAATCGCACAAAAATTGCAGCCTTATCTTGGGCTGCGTGAGCTGATTGATTCTCCTAACGCAGAACAGGAAGCAGGCGGGTGGGAGAAACGGGAGGGTTACCAATCCAAAGTTCAGCAACGGCTTTTGGATAACATGAAAACACATCACTGGAGGGGGGGGACACACAGGGCAGCGCTTCCTGAAATAGCAGCAAGAACACATGAAGAAAATCATATAGCGCCATCTCAGCCAATAAATAACTTAAGAGATTATGAATAAATACAAAGAAATAAGTGCACGAGTTATTAAAAATGAGTGCAGAACCACAGATGTTTCCTCGCCTTGTACCAAGTCGGCGGTAGTGATTTTACGCTCTCAGTCGTCGGCTGCGATCAAAAATAACAGCAGCATCAAAGGCAACACGTTCCCTACAGCTTCTAATGAATTCAAATGTGTGCACGCCACAAAGAGCTCAGTAATAAAGCATGGCTCTGTCATCTATACCGCATGTTAAACATTTGTCTGACATAGAAACAGAAGGGTTCCCACAGTGCTATAAAAATACAAATGGATCTAGAATGCTTCAGAAAAGAAAATCTGCATCAGATCGAATGCTCTAAAAGTGAGGCTCAGCACCTTTTACAGAGGCTAATTGTTTACATGATCCCTCATTTTGCTGCAGTTTCATTCAAGGTTGCCTGGATGGTCCCCAGACCCCACTTTGGGAGCTGTTGTTTATTTAGTGTCCAGTTCAGGAATAAAAATTGAGCTGATTCAGCTTTGAACAGGCGCTGGCCTCAATAAAGAAAGCTAGGGAACAGACACAGGAGTCATTACATGCACAATATCACAAAGACTGCGATTGCAAAAATATGTTTTCTGTTGCTGTAATATCTGGGCCAATATCTGACTGATGTTTTTCTCATTTGGTGTTCGTGTGTGATGGTTTGCTACAGTATGTGGGGAGCCTTGATGTGCCCAGGCCCAACAGTCGGATGGAGATCGTGGCAGCTATGAGGAGAATCAGGGTAAGATGAAAGCACGGCGTGTACGGAAAAAACTAATGCCAATCATTTATTAAAAAAAAAGAAGCCGACACTGTCGGGTTATTACATCTTAAAGCTGAAAGCTTTTAAGACATTAGCAGGAAAATTTACCTGAATCCAAACCTACGCCAATGTCCCTGCTGCTCACCAGGAAGTAGGTTTTGTTGCAGTTCCTGGTCTGACCACTAGGCGCTGGCTCCAGAACAGCATAAACGGTTGTGGTCTCTGTAGTTAGATTTTACAGCCGTGACAACTGCATGGAGGCTGAATCTTTTTGTAGCACATCAGGTAAAATGATATAAAGCAAATCTGTGGCGATGCTACTTGATTGGGCGACGTCACTTGGAGTTGGTTCAGTTTAATTCACAATGTTTAATTCATCTTTTTCTCTTAATATATTAATTGAAGTCCTGCTAAGTAAAATGCTAAATGTGCATTATGTAAAGTACTTGTGTAATATTTTGTGGAAATGTTTGTCTGAAAGGTCACTGATCAGGTTAAAGTATTTCAAGTTGCGTAGCTGCAAAAGTCCAGAAGCAAGAGTAGGAAATGTGAGCTGCATTTCTGAAGGAAATAAATAAATAAAAGGAAGACTGTTGTAGCATGGAGGAGTTCAGCTGGATCACGTTCTGGACTGAGATAGTGATAGTGAGGTATTTGGAGTTGTAATAAAGTAAGAAAATCATTTTTTTGCAGCTTTCGTATTCACGAATGTGCGTTAATGCAGGCTGCACAAACTCCATCCCAACAGAACCCAGAGTCCACTATTTTCTAAAACTAATGGAGCTAGCGTTCTTGATTAGGTGAATTTTGTGCAGATTTAGAGACAAGAATTAGTGAAACTTTTGCTTCCATAGATTTGATTGTGTATGGTAATTTTAGTACAGGTACATGAATGAATATAAATGTGTGAGATTCATTTACGTACCATTTTTACGTACCTGGTACCACAGGGGCACTATTTTTTTTTCTATTAAAGTTTTTGTTTTGCAGTTGCCATATTACTCACATTTTAAACCAACAAATCATTTGATTTCTGGAAGTAGAGTAGCTTTGCACCCAGCGTAACTCCGTAATTGTAGTTATTTCAGCAGAACAAAGACCAAGAATCACAAGAGGTTCTTCCCGAATACAAGCAGATTTGGCTCAAGTGTTTTCTGATTGGTCGAATTCCTGGAGGCTTACCCGTGGCCAGAGCTGTGTCTCATGGATCCGCATATCTCTCAGACATGTTTTCAACATATAAGCATGTTACCGATTTTATATTATTAACATGTCCTCTAAGTCAGGGCCAGGTCCCCGGCCCGCTACCGGTCCGAGTCTAAATCTAAATGCTCGAGTCTAAATGATCTTTTATTTTGAAAAATGACCAGATTCTCTCCGTTACACCCGTCTATGACTTACTCTTGACACATAACAAGACTTCAAGACCTGTGTCTCGGTCACGTGGCAAAATGAGTAAAAAAAAACAATGCAGTACTCCACCCTGAGCAAGCAGAAAGCAACAGTAGAGAGACAGAAACCTAATTAATAAGGCTAATAAACTAAGAAGACTCCAGGAGTGCGGCCATCTGTCTCGACCAGTTGGGGTTCTAAGATGACAGGAAAGAGAGACTAACAAAGACAGATTAGTCCAGGGATGTCTGACTATGAGACATGACAGTCTGTCCATGCAGTTTATAGACCTGCTTACTTCCTATTCAGGGTCATGGGAATCTACTGGAGCCTTTACAGCTTTCTTTGGGAAAAGGGCAGGAGTACACCCTTGGAGGCCCCGAGGCATAAAAGTCTGTAACGTTAACTGCAAAATAATGAAATATACATAGAAAAATATTGAAGAAAAACAGGCTGAGGAAAGAGCAAAAATGTATTATGAAATTCCTCCCTCTATGATGTCACTGAGAGCCTGCGTTGAAAAAAACTCCCCACAACAAAGCATTTTTCCTTACCATGAAGAAAAACACAAGACATTCACTTTGTTTCTTTAGCACTTTAGGACACATCTAAGATGGTAATTCATGGAAGTAACACTATAGATAAGTCAGAAGGCATCAAAAAGTGTATTAGGGCAACTTTAATTAAACTTTCAACAACAGAAAAAAAGACCTGCACCGGGTTACAGAGCTGTCTCTGTCACTTTTCTTTCTTTATTTTTTATCCAGGAATCTTGTTCAGATGTCAGTAGTGAAGCTGTTTTCTGTGTTGGGATATGCACTCAACAGGCCGTGCTTGTGTCTACGGCAGGCGTTGTTATTTGAGTTAATTATTGTCTAAAATCCACTTTTCTGCAACATGCTTTCACACTTTAAGTCACTGCCAGTTCACCTGCCAGTTGCACTTAAAGTCAGGGGAAAAAAAAAAAAAGAGTGAAGGTTACGTGGAGTCGTACTCCTTTGGTGATTGCCTCGCGATGGAGGACTGAAACTACATCTACAATGACACAGTGATCGCGCACAATAAAACGTGTGTGCCGCTGTCAGTTGAGATATATTTTGAGAGTGCAGTGATGCGTCCACTGACCATGGGACAGCACGGCGTTGGATGCCGGAAAACAAAGCAGTGATGAATTTTACTGAAGGGGGAAAAAAAAGCGAAGAGGGAGTCGGTTTGTGCGTATGTTGCTTTTGATTAAATTCAGTCTTTGGCTTGTTTTGTACTTATAAGCCTGTCTGCCTTTCAGGTTTCTCTCTCTCTCTTTTCTTTTTTTTAATTAATGATTTCCCATTCATACTATTATATCATAGTGATAATAAGTATTTTCTCCTCCAAGCTATCCCACAGAGGTGGTGTCGGCTGGGGTGTTTCTGTAATCTAAGTGTGACTCACTCGAACCAACATGGTTCAGACATGACAGGCTCTTCGCTCTGGCTGAGTGAATGTGCAGCAAAAAACATGTTCAAATCTGTTTTTTGAACCACTAAAAAAGCCAGACTCTGCATTCATCCTTCAGAACATGCTCACCATTACACCATTTTAAGGAATCCCCCTCTCTCTCGCTCTCTTTTTTTTTTCTTTTTTCCTTTGGTTTGTGTCTAATGATACTGGGTTTGTAGGTGACCGCCGTGTCACTGGAGCAAGGCTACTGCTGAATCCATCCACTAAAGTAGGTCTGCAGAACAGAGGCAGAGCCTGTGAATCTGTGTGAATGGGCTCAGTGTTTAGACGGCGCGTCTTAATTCCTGCAACCGGTAAATCAGTGAGGTTGTATCGCAGGCATGAAACGCCAAGGTGAAGCACGGCATGGCGGCTCAGGATGTGAAACGGGAGCTGGAGCAGGCAGGGCGGGAGGGGGGGAGATTTCTACCCGAGAAAGATTACCTTTGCAAAATATGATGGTTTCTGCATCAAAGCGTCATCTGCCGTCTGTAGCGGCATCTGTTTATAATGTTTTTATTAGAAAATGCATGTAATACATAATATGGGCTTGTGCATAGTTCTTCAGATAATATGGGTTGTTGCATTAAAGCTGCAACTATATTCCATTGAAACCGCGAAGGGTTAATAAGTGAAGTGCTCTTTTATATAAACAGTGACAGTATATTTGAATAAGATGAGTCATAACCTTTTTTTTTAATTGATTTGTCATGTGTATTTAAGATGATATCTGCTTGCAGTGATAAGACATGTCTGTTTATGTACTACACACAGATATTATCATAAACTGAGGATGACTTTGGCGTTAGTCTTCTAATGTATTATATCTTCTTTTTCTACTGTTTGCACACATGGGGAGAGAAAATTGAATTTGGTTATTAGTTTAAAAGAAATTAAGCCAACTATGCTGGTAGTTTTAGATGACATTCATGCTGTTTCAAAAAAACAAAAACAAATTTAAATGAGCAGAATACATGGATTTTCAGATCTTATAAACCCATATTTTAACACGATAGAGGCATTTTTCATTACATGAGAAATTTGATGGCAGCAGCACATCTCAAAATAATTGAGGTGGAGGCAACAAAAGGCTGGAAAAGTAAGTGGTAGGTGGGTGTGACATTTACAAACTGTGAAACAATCACTTGGCAACATCATGTCTTCAAAAGAGTCCAAAAAAATGGAGGAATCTCTGTGTGCCGGGAACAATGCAAAAAAAAAAAAGGATCAACATTGCATTGCATGGCCCTAATCTTGGGGCCTCGGCCAGCGCTGCATTAAACAGATGATTCTGTCATGAAAGTCACTGCGTTGACCTGACCAGTTCTGGAAATCACTACGAATCCATTTCACAAATGCAGATTAAAGCTCCGGCATGAAAAGAGGATCACAGCTGAACATGATCCAGAAGCACCAGCATCTTCTCTCATCCAGAGAAGGGGCGCATTAGTGCCGATGTGGGCAGCTTGCACACATCTGCAAAGGAAACTTCAGTGTTTATAGTGATACACAGGCCTTACGAGTAACATACTACTAGTGCGTTCTGATTATGCCAAAATGTAGTACATAGTACAGTTGTTGGCATACTGCATACTATCTGCAGCATGTGAGACATACTCAGAGGGTTTGCTTGCTTCTGAGAACATTTCCAGTGTGCAACTGACCAGCCTACCTCGCATATTATATTTTATAAATCACCTACAGTGGGAGCTGGTTGGAGCAGTCATGTGACCAGCTTCCCTGTTTGTTTCCTGGTCCCAGTTGTTTTCTGTTTCTGCACACTACATACTAACAGCCACCACCGAATCAGTACGCAGTGCATGACTACATCCTGTTTTGCAAGTGCAGTATGTTGTATGTGGCTTTGGAAATAGGTGATGTCTTTTTCAGGGAAGATCTTTCTTATTTCAGCAAAACAATGCTAAACTGCATACTGAGTCCATTCCAAAAGCATGGCTTCATCGTCGTAGTCCAGGTGTTGAGCTGTCCTACGACAGTCCAGACCTTTACTAACCGAAAACACTTGGTGCATAATGAAATGAAGAATATGACAAAGACCCAGACCGCTCGATGATGGTATATTTCCTGAGTGCAAACATTTTATATGTTCTGTTCTGAATAAAAGTATGAGTTTATGAGATTTACCATTCTCTTTATTGATATTTTTCAAGTGTTCCAGCAGTTGGAGTTGGGGTTTTAACTGAGATGTCCCAATGTCGAGTCTGCTCTACAAGTTTTAACAGATCAGGGACGAGAAAGAGAAACTTCAACTTCAAAATTGCCATAACAAGATGAAACATAGTTGTTAAGGAGTTTTATCGGTCCTGCTATTTGGATTTTGTTGTCCTTGAGGACAACCAGGCGAGCTGCTTTCCTCTGCCTCCAGTCTTTAAGAGTCTAGTGGCTTCAGCTTAATATTTTATGGTCAGATATGAGGGGGTGGTATGGATCTGACTCTCAACAACACGGAAACTAAGTATATTTCCCAGTATCCCTCCAGTCTTCTAAAGTAAAAGAAAAAAAGACATCATTATTATAGTGGCTCAAATAGAACCCCAAGCAGGAAAACACAAACTCATACCTTGGAGATACCATGGATTTTGGTTATAGTTTGTTTTTATATTATTTAAATATCTTGTTCTTATTTTTCTCAGTCAGTGTTTTGACATCTTCTTTATTTGTCTTTTTAGCACTAAGATTGGCTTTTCTCTATATCTTTCATCAAACTGATTATAGCTCACCTCTATATATTCTCCATTCTTCAGTTGCTAATTTATACACACTTTTCCAGTTTGACTCCTTCTGCTGTTGACTTTTGTCTGTTTCTGGGTTTTGTTAAAGGCAGGGTAAGTAATTTCTGGATATCATCACATCTGTTGATATTTGAAACAAACCATCTTCCAAAGAAAACACACCCCATCATGAACTTTCCCCAGACCCTAAGATTGCCTCTGGCTCTTCCGCTTCTACCTTTTCTTGCTGCTGGGTCCTGCAGTCGAGCTATCCTTGCTTCAGACCATTTCAGGATGCTTCCAAGTGGACCACGAAACAAAGAGTAGCCAAAGTTGCTCAGTCCCTTTGGCCACTAGGCTTGGCTGGCCCCCATGTGACCACGACTGCCCTTCCCATGACCCTACGCCATTGGCAGGCTGAGCAACTGCAGGTACCAGGAAAACTCTACTTATCTTCGTTTCAGCTCTGCCAGCACTCGCTTCAGATGTTGTTTAGGTAGCAACATCTGAAATGAAGATATTTGGACAGATTTGATCAGGGTGAATGTACGGTAACATTAGGTGATTGCGTTTCAGATGGTTGCCAGGGCTCCTCTTAACACCCGTTTAAACATTTTGGGATTGGCTGGGATTAGGTTGCTGCCAGTTCCTGCTAACATGGTACCGTGCAGTAAGACGAAAAAGAGGCTTCAAAATCTGTGGGTGACATCACAAAGGGTTTGTCCAATTCTTTTATACAATCTATGGCTACATGGAGTCAGTGTAGTTGACCATGCAGACAATACTGCCCCCTACATGTCATGTAGTGTATTACAATAACAAATTAACATTTGTGTCTCTTAAATGCTGACGCTGACATTTGACTATCAAATATTTGCTACTACTGAAATTCACAAAAGATTAACTTCCATTTATCTCTCATTTAGATTTAAAGAGATAAATGTAGGAATGTGCTACAGTTTACATGGAGGAAGCATGTTTTTGTTGCCTGGATGCTTTTCTGATAGAAGCTGAGCGATTTTATCGATTCTGCGATATATATATATCGATATTTTATCGAGTATCGATTTTTCAGCCGCGAGTATCGATATTCTAAGCTTCTTTCAAAACCACCGTGTCCCACCTTTAAAAGCTTGCAAGCAACAATTTGCACTGTTTAAATAAATGAAACTATTTTTCTCAACAAATCTTTTATTCATTTTGTCCAGCATTTGCAAGCTGCCTGTCAGCCATATAATGTGTAATTGATGCTTTTAGTTCAATTAATTCAAACAAAGTGATTGGAACACTCACAAGATGTCACCAAAATCACTTTGTCCCTTTAAAATCTTTCAGAAAATGATGTAAATGTATTGTAAGATGAATATCGATATATATCGTATCGTGAGCCTAATATCGTGTATCGTATTGCGAGATTAGTGCATCGCTACAGCCCTATTCTCTAACTAAAAAAAAAGCTTTCTCAGCTCACTCCAGACAGTCTGTGACTCCTAGGTGAAGGAAGCTTGATTAATAACATCCAAAAGATGCAATGTTTGTGCTAAAAAACTGTATTTTCCTCATGTTTCATCCAAGTGACAAAGCATCAAACCACCTGAAGCGTGCATAATGTGTTAAAAGGTAGAAGGGCAATTAACTGTGCTTGTCCTCGACACTTTGGTGGTTTTGCACAAATTGATGATAAAAATTACATGTCAACAAATTTTCATAATCATTGCAGCTCTAGACAGTAGTAGTGAATGTTTGCATCAGTAATTTTATTTGATTTTTTATTTGAGGCACCTGCTATTGAAAAAGCAACCTCTGCTCTGTTCTGCTTACGAATTCAGCTTTTCATAAATAACAGGAAGTTAGAGTTTGTTTCCTCCACCAGAAGTAACATGAGTCCACCTGCCATTTGTGCAGCTGCTGGTTTCAGATACATGAAAGGAATTTTTGTGCCAACTTGTCCTTTTTTTAGTTGAACCCTTTTAAACTCTGCCTCCACACGAGTGTTTAAGGGCAGGCCCAAGTCAAATGTAATTAACTTTGCATGGATTGTGCGAATTTCACACCAGCAATGGCGCCGCCTGTAATTTAAAAGCACAACACTTTCAGCTGAAGGGCCGAGCAGGGACTCCACGGAGTTGAGGGTAATTAAACAGAGCGGAGAATGAAGCGACGGCGGCGGCGGAAAGACTTGGGGAGGAAAGTCCTGGATTGGAGAGGCGTTGCGTGGAGGCTGGCAGAGCCCCAGCGGTTTCATCTCCCCCCGGCTAATCTTTTTAGTCTCAGTCCATGTGAGGGAAAACGGCAGCGAGCATGAGCGCGGGGGAGAGCAGACGGCGGTTTGACAGAGCAGAGGAGTTGTCTGAGTCGAGTCTGTTTCACAACTCGCACACCTGCCATCCCCAGGAAGAGAAAGTGAAAAGACGCGATTCTCTATCCCGCGGATCTTTTCAGAGTACTTTTTTTTTTTTTTTTTTGTAGTTCCCCCACTATGGCTGACCGCTTTGCTGTGCTGGTTTTTAAGGATTTCTTTCATTCAGTTTGACCAGTGGCTTAGAAAGTGTGAGAGTGCACTCAGACATGCTTGTGCATGTGTGAATGCTTCAGCCCCATTATAGTAAGACCTCTAGTGTTCTAACGACCCCCGCAATTGATTAACGAGGCTGAGTAACAAAAGGCTGGCGTTGCTTCGTCCTCTCTGAAAGATTCAGTATCTTCCACGACTCACTGCCTCAGAAAAGGATGAGTACATGTATTGGAATCTCTTTTGGAAACAAACATGAACTATTTACAGGAGGCCTTTGTCTCACTACAGGAGGAATCAGGTTTAAGGCTTTTCTCCAAGTCATCCCTTCATACCCCCCCCCTTCTCTTACTCCCTTATTTCTGTTTCTTGCCCCTCCCTCCGCTGATGTTTTCTTCCCATCCACTCACTCTCCTCCTACTAAAATAGACCGTCTCAATTTAGCCCATATCTGGCTGTCTACGCTGTGCTGACAGGAACAGATTTTAGGCTGAGGCCAGGCTATGCATGCTTCCTTTGAATTTTGATCAGCTCTAATAGGATTGTAAGACCCCCTCACATGTCCGCTATGATGCAGCCTACTTCCAAAGACCCCCCAGAGACAGATTTACACAGTTCTTTTTCTTTCCTTGTGCATTGTCTTTCTAGAATATCTCATGAGAAGACCCTATCTTCTCTTGAGATGCTCCTTTTTTTTTTGTGGTTATGTTTATTCAGTCTGAGTCTTCAGAGAGCTTGCTGACCTATTTTGAGTCAGTCAGGAGCAGATCTTTGAATATTGACTTATTGTCATGACGAGGCAGTCAGAGGTTGCAACCATAGACTGTTTAAGTAGAACTGGGGGAAAATAAAAAAAAACCCTGTAGCATCACATATAGATTTTCTGAAGAGTGCTTTTAAAGCCTCTTTACCCCTCAAACAGGCAGAACGAGCAGCCCTAAGAAGCTGGCTGGAACACGCCTACCTTATTTCAGTCACAGTCGGCTATTTTAGCTTCGCTGGCGTAGCTTATGCAAACCTATGATGCTAATTATCACATTACATCAAAGCCTTTGTCCACAGCTGTTTATTCTTATTTGAGGAATAGCTATTCCCAGCTCTCTCTGGGTGAAAGGCAGGAAACCATACACGTTCACTCGTATGGGCAATTTAGAATCATCTATTAAGCCCAAGATAGATGTTTTTGGACTGTAGGCAAGCGCAGGTAGAACATGTAAGCTCCACACTCCAGCCAGGATTCGAGCCATGAACATTCTTGCTTTGAGGCAACAATGTCATGATTGAAATGACATCTGAAACGATGACTTGCGGAGCTCCACTGGGACATTGCTTGGTTAGACCATTTGCAGTCGGGCAAGCCTGTCGGCCACCTGACTGCGGGTCCTTGCCGACTTCCGCTTTGAAGTGTGTCAAAATGGCTCCCTGCTCTTTCAGCCAAGCCATGCCAGAGGAGCTGCTGGCAAATGTTCGCAGCGGGACCTCCCATTTCAAATGTCGTTGTGGTCGCAACATCAGAAAAGATCCCTGCATTTAGCCAACACTCGGTTAGCACAAGCGCACCTGCTGCTTAGCCAAGCTTCTTTCTTGGACCCTTCCAGGCCAACCCACAGCCAGTCACAGTCTATAACTGCAGTTAACAACACAACTAAAGCATATTCTCTTTAAAATATAAATGACTTTGCTCTGTTGGGTCTTTTTTAGGTCTATTCACAGCTCATAGGCTGTTCTTGGAAGTCTAAAGCGATGATAGCCTTTGGCTGGTCGTCTTTATCAATCGAAAGATCACTCCCCTAATATAAACAATTTTGTGTCTTCATTTAATTTTACCTGATGTACAAAAAACATATTTACTTGAATCAATGATCAGCCAAAGGCATTTAAAACAGAAATCCTATAATATTAAGTAATATGCTTTATTATGTTGGCATTTCCACTCAGGCAGTATCCTGGTTTGAAAACTACCGGTCATCTTTAACGACGGGAGGTACTTCTGCCTTTTTGCTCATTAAAAAGGAGTACCCCAGGGTTAGGTGTGCGGTTAAGTTGACATCAGTATCTTGTATGATAATCTCTCAGATGCCAAATTTAATCTATGCTGTTAAGACTGTTATTGTCTGCAACAGCAAGGCTTTACTGAATATTATTATCAGTAATTTTGTTTATTTGTAAGTATACAGGTGACATGGCCTTAGTTGGGCTTTGACAAAAAACAAACTCTTGTGGTGAAGCTGCCTACATAAAAGATTTGGAAACCAAGCACCACACTGACTAGTTTATAATCTATGTGGCCAAAACGCCATTCTGAAATAAAACCGAATAATGTCAGACTATTATGATGAGCTGCATTATCTGATTTTAGATGTTTTGTCTGTATGTATGAAAAAGATGATACTACAGCCCTCCCCAGGCTAATGTAAGCAACCATCAACAGTCTTCTGTCCTTAAAGCCTTACTAACCTTTCTAAGCTTGTTATGAATGTGGATGTGCATTTTTTGCACTTTTTTTTTTAATGGGTGGAGCCAAAAATTCTATTATTTGTTTCATGGGTAGGTATTTTTAGTTTGGGTTTCAGATGTCTCTAAAGCACCTGACATCCCCCACAATTGTTGGTTGATTTGGGGATTTAGCTCGAAATACTGCAAAACTGCACTGCGTTTATGATGTTGTGTGCCCCACTTTACAGTTTGTTGGTTTACAACATCCAGTAATTACAACATGGAGAGTGCCGGCGGCGGGGGCTGGAGGCCTGGAGGCGAGTTGCCAAAGTAACTCATCATACTCAAAAATTAAAGGATTTAGTAAAATATTAATAGTTAGTTTTACCAGTACTGCATGTGCCAACTGAGAAAGACACCGATTTTTCATCAGCTAATCTGTCAGTCATGGACTCCCTGGTTCATTCATGCAGGTCACTGTCATGTCACTGTGGTACTTGCAAAAGGATTTGCCAGAGGCAGAAATAAATAACACTGTAAGTAGAGCACAGACTGCTTATTTCCAAGTCTTATACTTCGTAACTTTTTTTATGGTTTAACTCAAAAGACAGAATCCCATTTTTGGAGCTGTTCCTTCCACGAAAGTAGAGAAATATCGCACTTCACCAAATGACCACTAGGGGCTGGCTCTAAAAACGAGTTGATTGCCATTGATTCCCATGTTAAAATGTTCAGCCTTGTAGCAGAAATAAATATATTTACAGACTCGTAAATTTAGGCCATCTATTTTTTAAACAGGGAAGCCTGTTGGCGGTGGTAGCTCTGCTGTATATCGGCTCAAACAATCAAACACATGTCCATGAAAGAATGCGAAATGCATTTCAGGCATTTTACTCTAAACTGACGATAAGCAAAGTCGAATTTTTAACACAGAGGATGAGCGAAACAACGCAGTCTTATCAAGCAACTGAGCCAACATGAAGAGTTCAAGCGTATCAGGGAATTACATTTTTTTGCATAACAATTACACATCCAACATGTCCCAGAAAACCAGGGGAGAAATGAGAGCACACCAGAACTCAAGGGGGGGGTTAGCTGTGTTTAGGGAGGCCTGACCCATGAAGGGGTGGCTTTGTTTTCACTTTGTTTTCATGCTAGCTTAATGGCAGATGCGCAACAGTATAGTAGATGACCTACATGTTTATTGGATTAGATGTGATCTTAGCTTTGAAAAGAGAGGTTTCATTGTCTACGTACACATAGAACGAGGAGTTCTTTCTTCTAGACTAAGCTTAACTTCACAATTATGCTCAGTGATATCACTGCATGCTTGGCTGTGTTGAGGCCTGGTAACATCAAAGAATCTTCTTTTGCAAAGTGTGGCACTGTAGAAGCTTGACGTTGGACCAGAAACTTGGTACACAGCACGTATATCATGATATCGTCACCTAAGTAAGGTTAAATTTAGTCTTTGTTAAAGTTCTGTGACTGCTGCGATGAATGTAGTTGTCAGAACTCGTGAAACTTATCACATTAGCTTCCACAATCTGAAGTTGCTTCATGTAGCCATTAATGTCCAATGGAAAATTTTTCCAGGACCAACAACCTTTTAAAAGACTAAGGTGGTGCCATATGATAATATAACAGGCTGAAACTTGTAATGCAATTGGTGAAATTTGCAAACTTGGGTATCTCTACAACATGTTTGGCAAATGACTAGCTGTTCTGCAGCTTTATGACCTTTACGCTTTGAAAGGATAACTTTGAGTTCAGACTGTAAGTTTATACATCAACACACATTGCTGTTACTGGATGTTCTGGACGTCTGCCACCAAAGTTCTGAAGCGTCCAAAGCGTTACTCTAGTCTAGGGCAGTGGAGATCAGTAAAATGTTGGGCTCTAAAAGACATCCAGCAAATGTTCATCAATTTTTGTCTTAATGTGGTGCTTTTAGCTTGCCTTGTAATTCACTGAATGACAGGGTAGATGGGTAAAATGAAGGGACAGCCAGAGTCTCCAGGCCGCCCAACTCTGCGAACAGCATCTTATCAGTTGTGTACATGAACACACGTTTTCTGCTTTCATTACCTACATGAAGGCTCTGCTGTGTTTTCGCCACAACAATTAGTTAAGTCATATACAGTCTGATGGCCTCAAACAAGCCCCTGCTAAAGGAAAGGGTGTTTCTAATGCCATGGGCTCAATCTGGCTGCAGAGCCTCAGGGCACATTTTCTTCAAAGACATTCACTGACCAGTACACTTTGTGGGCTTATCACACACATTCTGGTAGTTGTAGTTGTGTGTTAAGTTTTACGTATCCTGTGTGAGTTGTTGGATCAAACCCCAGCCCCATCATGTATTGCCCCACCCAGTGACGGATCACAAGCCAGTGTGCTCATAGTGCTGCTCCCATGCCCAGAAGAATGGGAGAGTTGTATCAGGAAGGGCATCTGACATAAAAACTTATGTCCAAATCAATACATGGAACGGGATGGTCGGCTGTGGAGATGTCTTAAAGGGAAATGCGGAAAGAAGATGCTTTTTTTTTTTTTTTTTTACATACGGTATCTCGTGTTCACATTGATGCTGGGTGTCAAAAATAATTGATCACGTTTGACATTTTCATCCAAGTGAGCTACAAGAGGGCAGCGTTATATTTTCACTCCCCCCTCTGGGAGGAGGCTGTTATTCAGTCCAAACTAATATCTGCTCACTGTGTAAAGGTCGATGGCAAAGGTAGACAGCCATCAGAGCCGTTTCTGTTGTTCCTGCCTGCCAGAAAGTTGACTTTAGCTTAACTTGGGTACAAACACAACTGAAGTCAGTGTACTGGGAACTGAAGTGATGCATTTGTGGCTCTACTGGATGGATATTGTGGGTTGAGGGTGCATACCTGGACTTTCTCAATACAGCCCCTAACGCCCTTGATGCCCCTAATGTTGAAATTAGCCCCTTGTCACAACATTGCACAGCACATGGCGTGTCTGTAGAGCTGTACTAATATGAAGTAAAAATTGTTAAAACCCTACATAGTGCACTCAGTGTCCCATAATGCAACAGGCATTTCTTTATACATATTCTTGTTTGTGTTTTTTTTTTGTGTGAACTTGAAGCACTGTAAAAATTTGAAGTCTGCATGTAGCCCATATAGCCTAGTACGATTGCAATGCCCAGATGTGTTTTTGGTCGGCTTGTTCTCATTGAGGATGTGTTCAGCAGACTCGAGGCGTCAAAGTATCCCAAGAGTGCATTTCTGGGATACTTTCCTACCCTTACATTCAGAAAGTAATGGTGGAGAAGAAACCCAAAAATTGTGAGGTACAGCTTTGAAATACTGCTCTCGTAGTATTGTTGAGACGTTTTCATGTAAGAATGTCGTTTCCTTTTTTTTTTTTTTCACTCAATAATAGGCATGCCACGATTGACTCAACTCACGAATACAGTTCGAATCACGATTCAGGGTTCACGATACGATTCGAATCACGATTCAAATCATGTACAACACAAAATTAATTTACAGACAAATTACCGATCGATTTTTAAAAAAAAAATTTATTATTTCTCTTACGCAAGTCCTTTTCCTTTTTAACAATACTTTAGTGTTTTCTCTTACGCTCTTTTCAATACAGTAGATTAGAACTAGCAGCAAATGACAAAAAAATTGTATCAGTTCTCATCTTCATTTTTGTAATACTGTTTTTTTTTTATCCTCTTTATACCTGCATAACAATGACAGGAAAGTTGAAACTGTTTTATCAACTCTCAAATCTGTCAAATCCTGTTTTTGTTTTTTTTTTTCTCTTCTTTTACAATAGGCCTACTGCCCTCTTTTCAATAAATCAGCGCAGTATCAAGATTTTTTTTTCCTTTAATACATAACCCGTCAATTCTACTTTAAGCACAAACTAAGGCATTATACAAACATAACAAAACACTCTTTCCAAATCAATACTGCATCAGAGAATACGGTTTTTTTTTTTTTTGTTCCTGAGGTAGATAAGCCAGGCACAAACTAAGACGTGGCTCACGCCTTTCTTTTCTCTTGCTTGCTCTCTGCTCGCTGGCTGCTGCTCTGTTTGTTTGTAATCTAGGCACGGTGCCCACCTCGCCTTCCGTAGCTGGAGCGGCGTTACGTCTGACATAGCACGTCACACGTAGCGCCGCATATAGTGACGTTGAACAAGAACGTAGTTTAACTCAAGGGCACCCTCTGCTGGCCTGGAGGCCACGTCGGGGTTTATGGCTTAATTAAATCGAATTTGAATCATATTTTTAAAAAAAAATCTAATTTTAAATCGATTTTTTTTTTTTCAAAAATTGCAGCATGCCTTACTTGTTAGTTATGGCTGAGTTATAAAAATAGAGCTTATTTGATGATTTTGGAGCTCTGTTGAGCTCTGATATCAACAAGAATACCTGTGTTCCAACAGCAGATTGATGAAACTAACTTGATTAACTTGATTTTGGACACAACCTGTGTTTTTGTGCAGCAAACATAAGCATACTAAGGTGATAAGATAGTGTTAATGATGATGGTGATTGGATTACTGAAACACTGGTATGTTCACATGCTGATGTCATGTCCATCTGCTAATCTTTGCATGAAGTGCTAGAATGGCTGTAGATACATGTTGGTGTAGAAGTGGCCCCCTTTTCATCATCTTCATTGGTTCTTTGCTGTGTGAGGTCTGTGCTTCACATTCTGCTATAAGAGCATACAAATGTGTTTCTTCTCTTTCTCTCCATCTCTGTACTCCAAGGTTAATTTATTCAATTTGTAAATCTGAAAGTTGAATTTGGTGATCCTGACTGACCCCATGGAACGATTAGAACTTTTCTTTTCTTTTAGGGCTCTCATCAGGTCATCTTTTGATGAATGCTGCTTCTGTACTCTCAGCCCTTCAAAGTATTATCCCGCAGCTTTGAATTAACAACAAATGTCAGGCTGGTCCTCAGGTCTCCTTGGCAACTGGCTTTTCCACTAAAACATGTATTTAACTCGTCGTCAGGTTTTAAATGAGCTCCAGAGTTTGGTGTGCATAAGACTAACTGATTGTGGGGGTTTTGTCATTAATTTTTCTGAACTAAACACTGATTTGATTCAATTCAATCCAGTTTTATTTGTATGGCGTCTGTTTCAATGTCAATAGTCTCTAGGCGCTTTACAGAGACCCAGAGCATGACCCCCGTGCAAATATCATTAACTAAAATTCTAGTATTAAATACAAATAAAGGATAATGACAAGTAGAAAAACTCCCACAGTGGGAGAAAAAAAAACCTTTTATACCCAAACAGTGGCAAGGAATGAACTCCACTTTAAGAGGGAAGAAACCTTGAGCAGGACCTGGCTCATATGGGGGGACCTTCCTGCCGAAGGCCAGCCGGGTAGAGAAAGAAAAGAGGGGAGAGAGGACAGAGAGAGGATGTAGGAAAGAGAGAAGATGGAGGACAGAAAGAGGATGTAGGACAGAGAGAGGAGAGCACAGAAAAAGTAAAAAATAATAATAAAGAAGTAGTGGAATTGTTGTAGGGTGAATGCAAGCGGGCTATGGAGGGCCCTTGGGCGTGTGGTCAGTGTAATGAGCCATGATAGGCTCTTGAGTATCAGTAATGTGCGGGTGGGGTGTAGGTGAGGTGTGTGCGAGAAAAGGGGGGGGGGGAGGTGGGGGTTTGGGTTTAAGAAAAGAGAAGGGTAGGATTTCAAACAAAAGGATACGATATATAAATATAAACAGATGGAGGCAGCAGCACTGGGATGAGATGGCCAGAGGACCAGGTCGCCGATCACCACGCCAGTCGGCACCCAAACACAAGTGGAGGAGAACCCCGGGATGGACAGTGGATGGAACTGCAAGTCAGCATGAAACCCAGGAAACTCTGGCCTGCAAATACACAGAAAGAAAAGGGGGCAGAAACAGCACAACAAACACAGGAAAGCAAAGAAAATGGAGCACAGTTTCAGTAACAGGGTGCTCCCAAATAATTATAAATGAGCTGGAGGAGGAGGAAGGGAGGAAGAATGGGAAGAAAAAGGAGAAGAGCAGTGGAGACACCACTCAGCAGATCATGTTGGTGTCCCCCTGTAGCGTAGGCCTATAGCAGCATAACTATGACGAAGCTGTGATTAAGACGAGCTACTCTAGTCTTACTACTACAACTATAGTTATAACTATTAGCCCCTACACACTATAGATTAGACTAATTGTAGGCTTTACTGAACAGAAATGTTTTCAATTTAGTTTTAAAAATGGAGATGGTATCAGCCTCCTTAACCCAAACTGGTAGCTGGTTCCATAAAAAAGGTGCCTGGTAGCAGAAGGCCCGTCCTCCAAACCTACTTTTAGATATTCTAGGAACGACGAGTAATCCTGCACTCTGAGAGCGGAGAGCTCTATTAGGAGCATAACATGCTATCAAGTCTTGTAAATAGCGCGGAGCTAGGCCATTAAGGGCCTTATATGCGAGAAGCAGAATTTTAAACTCAATTCTAAATTTCACGGGAAGCCAATGGAGGGAGGCTAACACGGGAGAGATGTGATCCCGCTTGCGGATTCCTGTCAGCACCCTCGCTGCTGCGTTCTGGATCAATTGAAGGCTATTTAGCGAGCTTTTCGGACATCCTGCTAACAACGCATTACAGTAATCCAGTCTAGAGCTAACAAAAACGCGTGGTGGATTAATTTTTCGGCATCACCCTGGGAGAGGATGCTCCTAATCTTGGCAATATTTCGGAGATGAAAAAAGGCAGTCTTGCAAACCTGATTAATATGCTGCTTAAATGACATATCCTGATCAAAAATAACTCCAAGGTTTTTCACAACTGTGCTGGAAGCCAGCGTAAATCCAGTCAATCCATTCCTCAGGTGTTTGGGACCAAAGACAATAACCTCTGTTTTATCCGAGTTTAGAAGCAAAAAGTTAGAGGACATCCAGGACTTAATATCATTAAGACACCCTTGAAGTTTAGCCAAAGGTTTTTATTTCCTCTGGTTTCATAGATAAGTACAGCTGCGTATCATCAGCGTAGCAATGAAAGTTTATGCCATGGCTCTGGATAATTTTTCCCAAGGGCAACATGTATAAAGTGAAAAGGATTGGTCCCAGAACTGAACCCTGTGGGACGCCATAGCAGACCCTAGTCCGTGTAAAAGAAACGTCATTAACATGGACGAACTGGAACCTGTCAGATAGGTATGACTTAAACCAGCCTAATGCTGTCCCTTTAATTCCAACAGTGTGCTCTAATCTATGCAGCAAAAGGCCGTGATCAACAGTATCAAAAGCAGCACTGAGGTCCAGCAGAACAAGGACAGAAACTAATCCATTGTCTGAGGCCATGAGGAGGTCGTTGGAGACTCTAATCAGCGCAGTTTCTGTGCTATGATGAGTTCTAAACCCTGACTGAAAGACCTCAAATAGATCATTTCTATGCAGGTGTTCTCCTAACTGGCTAGCAACTATTTTTTCCAGAATTTTAGAGATAAATGGAAGGTTGGATATTGGTCTATAGTTTGCCAAGATGTCCGGGTCAAGGGATGGTTTCTTGAGCAAAGGTTTAATGACTGCAACTTTAAAAACCTGTGGCACATATCCTAATTGTAGAGATAGGTTAATCTGATCCAAAATTGATATACCAATAGAGGACATAACATCCTTGAACAGTCGAGTTGGGATGGGATCCAACAGACATGTAGATGGTTTAGCTTTACTGATAGTTGAGGTCAACTCAGAGAGGCCCACAGGAGAAAAACAGTCCAGAGTCAAATCAGAAACGGAAGAAATCAACGAAGCTGCAGGGACGTCCACAGCCGCCGACAGCTGGGCCTGGCCGATCTCATCTCTAATTTTGATTATTTTCCCACTAAAAAAGCTCATAAAGTCTTCACTATGTTGATGAACCTTCGAGGAAGTGGTCCCGATGCTGTGCAATAATTATGCAGATTAAAATTAAAATTGATTTTCATTTTTTAAGCATCATCATAAACTATAGATTCAAATTAATCAATAAAATCGATATAGCCCAACCCTATGGGTTGTTTTCATTGCATTAGCTACTTAGGGGTTAGCATTTTTGGCGAATTTGACACCTGAGCAGGAAATTAAGACATAAGAGAGCATTATCACTCTTATTTTAAAGATAACAGTGCTTGTTGGTGTTGTTAATTGTACTAACAGACCGCTGCAATTAGCTCTGGGTTGACCTCTGTGGATTTAGGGGCGAAGGCCGCTGAACCCATCTGCCAGCTGCTCGGTACCTTTTGGCCAAAAGGCTGTAAGTCGAGCCAACAGCTGGGGTCCGAGCTGGCATCTAAACCAGCTGCCTGTTCTGGAGGAGTCCCTTTGGTCCCCCAAACCAACCTTTCAAGGCCAACCAGGAAGGGTCTGGGCCACAATTGCAGTCCAGCTGTTGCTACTGTCAACTTGCCGGGTCAAGGTCGGGCTAGCGACGGAGGTTAGCTCTGGAGTAGCCCAGCTGGAGCTCCAACAGTCCTCATTTTGGCTCTGCCAGTCCTTGTGTCAGTAGCTACATCTCTTGGCATCAGTTGCTGCCAAAATGGCATCATACATCCTTTAGGTCTAAAAATGTGGCTTCACATCTACCCTTCAGAAACCTTTGGATGACATCACAGAGAGTTTGTCCAATTCTCTTTATACGGTCTATGACCAACATTCAAGTATCCCCATAAATGCCAAGAACCGAGGTTTCTTAGCAGAACGTTGCATTGCAGCAGGATGGTAAATGTTATTAACTTCACTCTTCCAGTTCCACTTGTGAGTTAAAACATAAAATGCAAAGTAAGCAGTGTTTGTAATCACATTCACACAAATTAATTTCTAGTTCTACACATCTTACTTGACATAAACACCGTTCAGGTGTGTAAGCGGTGTCTCTGCCCGGGAGCACTCCGTCTCAGCATGAGTGGGCAGATAAGCTGGGCCGATTGAATTATGATATCGTTAGAAGGATGATGATTGAGGAAAGAGCTGCCGGCTTTTGAGCTGACGGGAGACGCTGGCCTACTTCTAAATGGTTTGAAGTTGGGTGTGTGTGTGTGTGTGTCTGTTTCTGAGTTTCTTCACCTCACTTCTTTCATCTTCCTTCAGCGTGCTAAATAGAAATCCCAAACATGTCATTCTTTCTTTTCTGTTGTTCAGCATCTCCACTCTGATTGTCTTTTGTAACATTCTCTCTTTTTCACTATAGCCTAGGACCTTTCATCTTCTTTCTCAAGCAAGGGGCTACATCTGGCTAGCTAGTCTTGACACATGTGGGAAAGTGGAAAAAAAAACTGTAGTTCCTCAACTGACTACACGGACTATGAGGACTACTCACCTAAATGTTAAAAACGTTTAAACTTTGCAGTAGAAATAAACCTTTACAGACTGGTTCAAAAGAAGGTTTTGGTCCTCATAGCTAGATTTCACATCTATGATAACCGTACAGTATTTTTATGTACTTCATCAAGTAAAATCACAAAAACACATAGTTATGAGTGTGGTCTTTTGATTGACAGTTTTAAGTTTATGGTGTTAAA
The DNA here is from genome assembly GCA_018398805.1 of Hirundichthys speculiger. Lineage (NCBI taxonomy): Eukaryota > Metazoa > Chordata > Actinopteri > Beloniformes > Exocoetidae > Hirundichthys > Hirundichthys speculiger. Next base: position 1,122,135 of record JAGFBZ010000155.1, read on the forward strand.
TGGGTAGCTGTCAGGTTAGCTAGTTAGCACCTTTGGCGAACTTATCTTCTGAACTGTTAATAAAGACTTAACAGAGCATAATCATTCTTATTTGAAACATAACATGATTTGTTGCCTTGTTAACTGTATGAAGAAACTGCTGTGACTGATTCTGGGTTGGCCTGGAAGGGTTTGAGGCAGAAGCTTCAAAAAGCAGCATAAAGCAACCATCTTCAGCCCTTGTTTAAGGCTGGTTGTCAGGGCCAACCAGAGGATGCCAGCTGCTGGAGCATTTCAGAACCCTGAAATGGTTACATGATTTTGAAAAGGCCTAGTCTACGTCCAGACCTTCAAGAATGAATATAAGGTAACAACTGTTAACAGTATAGGTTAAGGTGAGTTAAGCCAGTCATGCTAAATTAGTTTGACTTGCTATGATTAAGCTAATCTGTCTGTCTGTCAACCAGTTTCCAGGCCTGCTCAGTCCACTCATCTGCCCATTTCTGGATTAAATAAAGTGGATGATGTTGTGGAAAAGATAATATATATCTGTATTTAGTTTTAATCACCTGGTGACTAAAATATCTGAGTGCAAGGATAAACTTAGATAACAAGACTTGACTATGACTGGAGTTCAGTGAATTTTTATCTCTTTCTGATAACTCCAACCTTAAACTTAGTTGGATAATAACAAAGTAATGGAAAATAATGTTTACATTTTACTACAGATGGCATCAGTTCCTGCCACAAAAAAGCACCATTTATAAAACCTGTGGGTGATGTCACAGAGTGTTTGTCCAGCTCTTTTTTACAGTCTATGTTGTCAGGGTTGTTTGTTGAAACTGGAGTCAGAAAGTAGCTGCTTTAGGTTCAAATTGCTGATGCCTTGATATCAAAACCTCCATGAACCTGTTCCTGAGCACAGTAATGTAGCTGTGAACGCTCCCAGCAGACTACATGGAATGACTAAAATAGACTCTATGTAACAATGTCATGTATCTTTATAAGATGACATGCAGCAAAAGCACGGCAGCCATTAGTCTGATTAGATAGTCAACTCATGTTATCTAACCTTCCCTCTGACAACAGCAGGACTGATCGATTTTTCTCATGAAAGAGAAACCCATGAGAAGTTTACCATTCTTTAACTTCCATTGGAAAATGCGGTGTTTTACCACCACTAAACTGTAAGAAAAGACAAATATTAGAGTCGGAAACTATTTTTAGCATGTGATTGAGCATTAAAGGTGGCTCTGGGTATTTTTGTGTTTCACTCAAGCACAAAAATACACAGGACTATGTAGTGAAATAATCTGAAGAAACCTGCAGACTGAATTGTGTCAAAAATTGTTGTCTAGTGTTCTTGGAGACGTAAGTAAACAACTTACCTTTGCAACACTGCTTCCTAAAAAACCACAAGACTTTTGGAACAATGTCATCTGGACAGATGAGACCAAAGAGGCTTTAATGAGAAACACCTCACTGTGAAGCACGGCAGTGGAAGGGTGATGGGTTGTTTTGCAGGCACAAGACCTGGGCCTTTGAGTGGACCATGAACTTGTTTGTTGTTCATTTACAAATCGATAAACACTAGGAGCTTGTAGAATATAAACCAATTAGAGCTCTGAGGACTTTAGGAGACCGTCAACTGGCAGATCCAAACTATGTAAAAATATAAATCATTTGATTGTTTTGTTTTTCTTTCTTTTCTTTCCATCTTAATGTCCTTGTAAAGTAGTTTAAGTTCTCTTTATCTATGAAATGTGCTGTATACTGTAAACGTGACTTGCCTTTTGTGTAACGCTGTATTCTAGAGGTCAATGTGAGGCCACAACTGAAGCTTCATCCAAAACTGGGTCATGCAACGAGACCGTGATCTCAGGTTTTCTACATCAGCGTGACAAAAGAAGGAAAAAAGCCTCATCACAGTCTGAACCTCATAACAACTGGCATGCTGTGGTTTGGTAGAAGAAAATGAGAAATAACTCAACAAACCGACGCAATGTTGTAAAGTCTAATGGGCTAGAATTCCTCTGCAGTGATGTTATAAATTTATACAGGAGACGACGTATTTGCCACTAAAGGTAGAATGGAGGCTATTAAATCACAGTGGTGTTTGTCAGAGGGAACATTTGTCTAACATTGAGACCCTTTTTTATCTAAACAATTAAAAGAGGAGGGACTAGTTGCACATGAATGTGTTTGGAGAATAACCATAATGCAACAGCGCTGTGTGTCAAGTGCAGTCACAGAGAGGGACGAAGTCAGATCTGAGCTGCGTTCATTTAATTACATCAGTCAGGTAGCTTGTTTTGTGTTTTCATTTGATTGGACTCTGTTTCTCTTTGACTTCCCGTTATTAATACACTGATTATCAGATTACAGGCGTTCAAAAACACTGGGCGTCTTTGGTGATGAATCAAGGGACGTCCCGGAGATGATACGAGCGCGTTAGCTGGGATGATTACCGCACTGCTTCTCTGTTATTACCCAGAGGGAAGACAAAAGAGCCCACGGCCACGAGAGATCAGCCAAATTCAAAATGTCAGCTTGTAAAAATACGAATAATGGAAAAGCTAACGTGATTATAATCACAGATGCCATGCTAGCATCTCACCCTCACATCAAGCTTGTGGCCGTAGATGAGTAAAAACAACAAATATTTTCCCTCAAAGTCTTTAAAACAACAGCAATCCATGATCTCTTAACATTGATATGAACGTAGACATCTGTCTGCATTAGTCTGTATGTGGAGGGCGACTCATGGATGGATGCTTCCATGTTTGACTGCCTGACATGACAGACGTTCGTGATGTCTCATGTCCCGACTGTGACCAAAGGTCCTTAGAGAAGGTCAGTCCAGCGAAAGCCAGAAAGCCTCAGGTAATTCTGGGAAATCAGAACATTTTCCTTATTTCTCTGATGTACCTAACGAGGGTGAATGCAGCAGGAGGCAGAGGCAACCTGGCAGGAAGGAAGACTGAGATCCGAGGAGAGCAGGTGATATCAAAGCGCCCCAAAAATCAAACACAGCGAGAACCCAGACAAGTCACAGGAAAAGATTACGCTCAAATCAAGCTGGAATCAAATTATTCAAAAGCTGCAGAGGAGATGAAAAAGCAGAGATTTAGAAATGGAGATTCTGCTCCAGAAACGTGCTAATGCCTCGAGTGCATATCATTATGGGCTTATGGCTTATAGAGCTGTCCCCTCCCTCATCATTCATTCAGCTTTTCTGCCCTGATGAGCTGATGCGAGTGCAGATGGAAATGAGTGCTTCAAAAACAGCTTCTCAAACTTGAGCCACGCTGCAGTTTTGCTACAGAAGTAGACGTGAAAGAAATCATATGGCATAAACAGCTACTTTGTGTTTGAGGGCAGCTTAAAACATGGTTTAGGTTTTATGATTCCAGTTAAAAACCTGCTGTGGTGTGAGTCGGTATGATCTTCTGAGACCAGCATTAACCCAGCCGTTGAAACAACAGATGACTTTCTGTCGTTGACTGATGCAGTTTACTGCTTATAAATCCACATATATGAATCTGTGAGCGTTCCTTCAAACCGTCACTCCTCTACTGAAATGCTTGACAGTGAGGTGTTCCCGCTGAAATGCATGGTTTTGGTCATGAAGGCCAACTAGCTCCACTTTGGCCTCATTTGCCCATAGGACATTGTTCCAAAGGTCCTTTTCGGGGTTTTTTGAGTCACTCATGCTTCCACGTTGTTCTGAGACACAAGAGTCTTTCCTCCAGGCAACCCTTCCAAACAAACCACATTTGTTCGGTCTTATTCTAATTGCGCTGTCATGGACATTTAACATCTGACATGCTCAGCGGGGCCTGCAGGACCGAAGCTGGTTTTATGCCTCTGATCAGCTCCAGCGTCCATGAGATGCTGCCGTGTCTGAGCTACGTGAAGGAAGTGAACAAAAGCCGCAGTGCTGCAGAAAGAGAACACGCATCGCCACCTAGCCTTGGATGGTTGAATTACCTCTCGCTTGCTGTCCGCTCACGTCGAACTGACTTGTGGGTTCTGTCACACAAGTCAAATGTGTGACAGAACATTTGACTTGTTCTGTCACTCAGAGGGTATGTGGCAGCATACCCTCTGAAATCGGAAAGCGACTGGGAAGAAGCTGGGTGGTTGTTTATGGTATGACGAAGCCGCGTTAGATGCACCCACCGTCGACCATTGTGTCCTATACAACACTACGCCTAGGTTAGCTGTGTTGATGCTTCACATCAGATGTATCTCCTTTTTTTGGGTTTTGTTTTATGTATCATTCAGGTTTTTTTTGTTTGTTTGTTTTGCATACTCTGACCTTTTAAGTACATTTCTAAGAGTACTGCAAGGCCTGACCTTGTGGTAAATCTTGCGGGCATGTCCACTCCTTTGAAGTCCGGCAGTTGTCTTGAATTCTTCTCACCTCTTAATAATCTTTATCATGAGGTTCAGCTCTATTTTGTTTGAACAGGTGTTTATAACCTTTTTACAGTTTAATTAACAATTGCTCATGTTTTTCCCATTATGTTAACACACACCTGAATGCTCCAGACCAGCAACCTGCTATTATAGAGGTCTGCACACTAGCTGATGATCATGCCATAAAGGCCTGATGATTAGTTGCACCTTCTTGTAACTTAATGTCTTAAATCCTATTAAAGCAGTGAAGAAGTAACTTAGTATTACCCAGATGATTTTTTTTGGGGTTTTTAACTTTATCTATTTTTTTATTGAATAAAGACTATGTTGTCATTCATCTGAGGTTGCATTTGACTGTTACCAGGAATATCGCATGATATGCCTTGATTAATCACGATTAATCGCATTGTATACGGAAAATCAAATAATGAATTCAAAAGTCATGTAAAGATCACTTGTTTAAATGTTCTGCTGCCATATAAACTAAAGTGCCATAATTTGTTGTTCAAACACTTAACATCAGCACTTGTCAGTAGTAACACATATTTAGTGTAAATCGCATCTTAAAAATGTAAAATAAAATAAAGCTTATTGCCACTGCCAGGGAATTAATGTCATCCTGTTTTTTTATGAAAAATAAAAAAAGTCTACCAACAAAATCCTGAGCCACAATCATAACTTTAAAACAGTCAATTTCTGAGGTAACAGCAGAAATTTCTAACGGGGAGTTCAACTTGTCAGTTGTTACAAATAACCTTGTTTCTGTTAAATCCTCCGTCTGGGAGAACGTTAAAATGAAAATATCCATGTTAAAGTTCTGTAACTTTATCAATCTGTGTATCATTCGTTCTTTCCATTTTTAATTGTCAATCAAAAATCAAAAAAATTAAAAAGTGAAAATTTATTTTGTTTTTCATTTTTTTAATCTAACACAAAAAACAAAAAAAATCTTGTTTTTTTTATATTTCAATTTTAGAATTGGATCAAAAATACAAAATTAAAAAACAGGCCACGAGACTGAATTTGTTTTTAATACTTAATTGTCCGGTTTACGTGACCCAGAAATGGCTTTGTGCGCAGCAGTTCAGGTAGCATGGCAGCGCTGGAAACACATACATATACTATATATTCTTAAAAATGGGGGTCATTTTATAATTGAGGACTAGACTTTCTGTTGTCGTTACACATCTGTGCCACTAGATGGAGCCGCACTGACGTAACCAGTAAGAGAACCAGTAATAGATCTAATGATAAATGGAAGAATGACACGATCGTCTTGAACAAAGGGATTTAAAAGTTTTGTTGTTGTCCAGAATTTTTTTTTTTCAGACAGAATTGTTAATATTGCTACCTGAGTTGCTACCCGAACTGTAAAGTACACAGATTTTTACTGCTCCCCATGTCCATTTCAGCTTTGCCTGCCAATTATCTTCCGGTCCCGCAGCAGCCAGTAACAGACTTTTCAAAACAAAAGCATGTGAGCAACATGCGTTAATGTGCAATAAAATAAATGTTGGCGTTAATAAATTAATGTGTTAACGCGACAATAATGCGTTAACTTGCCCAGCCCTAGTTTGTACACATAAAGCATAACATTAATACAGCACCTATAATATCAATCAACAGATATTAACTTTAACTTGTGGAAGGAAGCAGATTCAGTCACTACAGTGAGGTGGCACATTTGGTGCCAAGTTGTCAGTGTTTTGAGCTGCATGAGGAGCTGTCTGAATCCATTCAGGTCAGACTTAAGCTACTCATGTTTGAGCTTCATGAACGCTCTCACACACACTTAAAGCCTCTTGGAGGGGGTTTTATGGTACGTGTTTGAAGGAGGCGCAGATGGTGCCCCCGATTCACACCCAGCGTTTGCCTCCTGAAAACAGGGTGAGCATGTGGTGCAGCTTTGTACGCAAACCTGACACTGAACAAAGTGGTTCATCACCTGCTTTAATTGTCGTTGGCTTCATCTGTTCTCGCATGTCTCCCTGGTGGTTCTTCACACCGACTGTAGCCTCTCCCGTGTCCTGCCAGTTCACGTTTCCCCTTCATGACGGCTGCCATGTTGAACTGCCGATACGTGCGTCAGATATTTCCAGGTTGATGGAGCAGTTCGGTTCATCGCTGGGAGTTGGTGGTCATTAATCTCTTCATAAGCACCGGCAGCATCAGATGGATAGGGCTTTAACGCATTAAAGTAGTGCTGGAGATGACTCCATCACTCGTTACTGACACCATTGTCTTAATGGGGTGGGCTGTGAAATTCTAATGAAGCGATTATCGGGGCGCTACAGAGAAAAGGCCACAAATTCTCATATTTTAAAGTCTGAGATTTTTTTTGACTGGGGAAAACCCTGAGAAAAATTTGAAAATTGCCCCTTTTGTTTTCACTAATTGATCACTTAATCAGACACTGTTCCTCATAGATAGCACATAAGAGTTTTCAGACTTCTCTCAACCCAAATTATGACATTATTTCCTCTATTTGGGATGATAATGCTTCATATACACATGTATTATACACATACGCATACACATACATGCATATGTATGCAAAAAAAAAAAAGCCCTTACTACAATGTTGGATTAGTAAAGTATTTTTCATTTCATTTCATTTCATATCTATATATAGAATATATGTATACATGTATATATGTGTGTCTCTTCACGGAATTAATAAAGAATTACTGAATTGAATATCGACCCCTATGTAGACCCCTTTTACTGGACGCTCAGGGGATTGTAGTGCCTGTGATCTGACCAAGTTTGTCCCAGTAATCCTATTACTCTGACCGCTGCTCTGCCAGACTCCTGCATCAGTCAAAGTCACACTCAGCATCTCTGCATCGACTGCGGTTCTCATGTCAACCTCCTCCTGCAGGATGCTGACTTGCTCCCATTTCTTCCTGCCGCCCGTCATTTAGACACAAATTCTGCTTTAGGGGTTTCATTTATTCAACTTTTTTTTTTTTTTTTTCCTGACACAAAAACCAAGGACTTCTTTATTGTCATATATTCTCTTGGCTAAACCAGGGAGCAACGGTTGTTGAGCCAATAAAGCACTTTGTTAATGACGTGCAACAGTTGCTCAGCTGCTGCAGATCGCAGATAGAAGGTAAAATTATTCAGCAGATCGAGCCACATCCATTTGTCAAAAGATGGTTCACTTACAACACCATTTTTGCCTGACGCTGTACATCACTTCATTTTCATTGACTCAACTCACTGTTTCTGAGGAAAAAAGAAGATTTGGGTGATGTTTGTCTAGTCCTAATGATTGCGCAATCTTCTCTGCCACCCTTCCAGATGTCAGGACATGCCCGATTGATTCCTCTTTTATCAGACATGCTGAAGCCCATCTAAGCTGTTTTATCTAAAGCGCAGCGAGGACAACAGGATGGCCTGACATCACTTTGTGTGTGTGGGGGTTTTTCAAAAGTTGCGAAACCACGTAAATAACATCTTTAACCACGAGTGCACCATTTCTGCCGTTTGCCATGCTCAGGTCGTTCCTTTGTGATTCCTCCCTACCCCGTGTGACTAACCTTGAGGAAGCGCTGCTGGCTCTCTGGGACTGGCTGTCCTTTCACGGTGCCCGTCACTGACTCATTCAAGCGTGCGTCCATTCTCACTCCAAGGGCGTCGGCGCCCGTGGACCGCCTGACCGGGCCTGCACCGGGGCTGAGCCACTTCCGCTAACAAGCGAGTATAATTGACTCTCAACCAACGGGTGCCCACATTCAAGTTCAGACCCACATTTTCTCCTGCTGTTGGCAGATTTTCACCCTAAGTCTCGCCGCTTTAATTTGAGACTGAAGGACATTGCGGCGTTCAATCAAGTGTCCCGGAGTTCAGGGGGCTTTCATTCCCCTCCTCGCTCAGGTCCAGTATATTAACACAGGCCGTGATTGATCTGCTCTCTCTGTCAGCCTCTGTAAACACACTTGCTGTGTAAGTTATGAAAGCCATTTATCTTGAGAAGTCCCAGATGGAGATGATGGCGTCAGGGCCCAGTCATTGCTGCATATGTGTCAGCCGTATATCGTCTCTAAAACCTGCACTGAACATGCCGCTGAAGGGTAAAAAAAAAAAAAAAAAAAAAAGCAGGAACAAAGCCCTTTCAATCGATTCTTGGAAAAAGTGGACTTTATATTATGATAAAAGCCCCAGTTGTTCTACAGCCTTGCAGCTGAGTTCCAGTCTCACGTGTAATCTCACTGTCACATAAAACCCCCCCCACTGACCGGGGCGCTAAGTGGGCTGCTTCCTGTTAGCATCCCGTCCACCCCTGGAGGACACCGATGCTGCACGCTGGGTGCCAAGCCATGATATGCTCATCCAGGGAAAAGCTGCCTGTTCCCTTTTATTTTTTTTTCTGTTCACTGCTCAGCTAGCTCTCGCTGGGTTTTAAACACACAGCAGAGCCGGCGTGCAGAAAAACAGGCAGCCCTGTACCTGTTATCGAGGCCAAGGTCGTCGTCCAGGTAATTGTTCCCTCGCACACACTTCTGCTGAGTAATGACGAAGTGTGCCAGTTCACTCCGGAGGTTCGGGCGTCTCCGCCTTCACGGGAGCCACTCTGTCCTCAACGTCTGGCCTCGAGGCTGAGAGGATTGCCTTAGGGGGAGGGAAGACAAAAAGGAAAAAAGTTATCTGTTCATCGGGGATTAAAGCTCAGCTTTTTTGTTAAACTACCGGGATGCTGTAAGATGGAGCTGCTTGACTGATTTTCCTCTGAAGGAAAAACACAAAAGGCACTTGCAGTGCATGTTATAATGTGCACCAAATTTGATCCACATACCACTTTTTCTTTTCTTTTCTTTCTTTTTTTTTTTTTTTTTGAAACATCCAGCGGGCAGATGTTGAGCAGCCGTTGTGTTTCTCAGCTAAGTCCTGCTCCAAACAGTCATTTCTTTGTACATGAACTAGAAGGGGAAATAACGGCTAAATTCCTTGAAAGTCCCCAAAACCATGGCATTATAATGAAGGGGTTGCTAGGTTACGATCTATAGGGCCTATTTTGGGCTCCTATATGGATTCAGCCGTGCAACAGGGAGCTTCAGTGACCCACAATGCACTCGCATTCCTCTGCTTTTCAGGGAGCGTTGGATGGGCCTGGGGGCTGCCCCCTAATTTCTTATTCCACATTTTTAGCTTGCCGTTCCTAAATCCCCCTCATTCATTCATTCATTCTAAAAATACCCATTAACAAGATCTGAAAGCATGTTGTGGTGCCTCCAGATTCTGAGATGTTCCCGCTCACACGCATGAAACAGCACAAGCTGCCGTGAATGCAGGAGTTGCTGGCAGGTAGCGTTTTGGAGCCAGAGGATTTGATTTAGTCGTGGGATTATACAACCAAGCATCTGGTCTTTTCTTCATGTTGGCCCAGAATAGAGATGTTAATATTTTGATCCCCATTCATATTGATCGAGCGCCACAATCGTCGCGCTTTGATCGCAACTCGAATGACGTTCTGGGCACGTGCGCGGTTTGATCCGGTGAAACTGTAAAATTCGTCTCGACTTTAAAGGAGCCGTGTGTAAGATTATGGACAAAACTGGTACTGCAGTCACTTTCAAATTACTGTTGAGCGGCGTGTACCCACCCCTCCTCCCCGACCAGAGGTTGCCAGGTAGGGTGCAGAATGCAGCAGGAACGTAGGTTGCCATGGCAAGCGACGATGGCTAACGTTTTTTATCAGTTCCATCAGAAAAGACTGACACTAATAACTAAAGTTAGCAATGGTCATATGGGTCAATTTGCAGCACGTGTAATACACAATATATGCGAAGAACGAATAAGAAATCGTTTTACCGTGGTAACGTTAGGCTACTGTCTCAATTAGGTTTCACATTACCATGGCCATGCTAATGTTTTCCACGGCATGATGACTGACGGGCTCCACTTATTAGCCTAACGTTACATTGCTAGTGTTAGCAATATCAGTCACCGTTTTTATATTCTAAATAATAATTATCTACCTTTTCAATTCGATGACCCACCTGCTCCATAACGTTATGCGCTAGCGTTACTATGCACGAACATGCATAACTTTGTTTAACTAGTGAATACTACGACGTAGTTCCTTTCGTAACTAGAGGAAATATTTTCCCGTTGAGGCGTTTCGTAACCTGAAAGTTTCGTATGTAGAGGCGTTCGTAAGTAGAGGTACCACTGTATACCACTGTTACCTTGTCCAAGTAAATTAGCGTTAGCCAAACATTTAGCTATGAATCTTACCTGTCCAGGAGAAAATCAGCAACGTTGGCGTCTGTCTTCAAATTCTTCTCCGCTTTCAGCCGTCTCCATCTATCAAAAGCACCTCCTATACAAATCCTTGTTTTATTTCGGACCTTGTCACGACGTAACTCGGATTCATAACGAGGTCTTTTAGGTTTTGGAAAGCTAGACATTTTTTCATCCAACACGTTCGTAGCGGCTGCTGCGATAAATAGAGCCGAGCTGGCAACCCGGATGCCGAAACACTACTGACTTGGTGATTGGGAGATAGGTGGAGGGTGGCGCTTCAGGCCAAAACAAAAAATGACAACATCAACATCAGTTGAGGGCTGCAACTCCTCTTTTTAAACGGGAATATCCTGGCTTGAGTGCTGTTGTCAGTGACATAAGTATTTGAAATGAAAATGATTTTTAAATGTCTGTTGTCATATCGGGGTCATTTTATGATTCGTTTTATTTTACTTCTTACATACGGCTCCTTTAAAGTAGTCAGCTCGTATTCACGACGCATAAGTCGAATGTTTTTTTGAAGCACTTTCCCTTCCTCAGTTTATGCACTAAACACCCATCGCAACTCCGTCTGATGCTTTCATTTTGGATCACAGACAAGAGTCCAGGTAGAAAACTGTCACTCTGTCCTTAAAGACCGATGAGCAGGTTTTGAAATAAATGTTCTCGGTCGCCCTCCGTCAAGCTTGTAAATATCTGTAGCACTGCGGCAGTCTCTAGGCGTAGTTTATGGTTTCATGACCAGTCTTTGGAACGAAAAGCCCACATCTTTTGTACGTCAACAACAACAACTCATACAGCATCCTTAAAGCCTGTCTCTCTAAATCTTTAGGGAAAAAAAAATAATTAAGTGTCTCGGCTCTCTCCCAGGAATATTTTCACGTCTTGTTGAAGGTTCACAAACCCGACGCTTCGGGGCCCAGGGTGGAGTTTTGTGTCAGGAGCTGTTAATTGTTTGTTCCACCTTTTGATACCGGGAAGAAACATTACAATGTAAGTGCATTAAAAGCGTGAATATTTCAAAACACCTTGCACTTAAGCAAAGTAAATATAAAAATTTCATACTTCAAATGAAGTTGTAAAATCCCATTTTGCTTCACCAGAATGCTGGCATAAACGTTAAATTATGAAGGAGCTGTCATGTTCTGACACTGACGTGTAAGTTGAGGTAGTTGGTTTCCTGTCTGCTGGTGTGTGTTTGTGGTCAATTTATTTATTTAGTTTTGTTTAGTTTTTCCTCTTATGTTCAGTTTTGCAGCCCTTATACGGAGCCACAGGGCTGCCAAAAGGTTACTAAATTGTGTTCGTTTTCATCCCTTATGTTGAGCGTTGCAACTGTAAATTAATTTACTATCTTCTACTGATTATTCCATCAGTTAATTAAGTAGTAGGATAAGAAACACTTGTCCCTTATTGAGGAGCAGATACAGAAGAGAAAAGACAGGTCTCTTAAAATGATCAACGACTTTGTTACCACTTTATAAACTCTTCATAAACTCCAAAATGTTTTTTATATGTGAAATGAGAAGCAGTAATCGTATAAACGGGTACATATAAGGGTTGATATTTTGGCGAAGCTTAATTTCCAGACTGGGTTATTAGAAGCACATAGAAGATAATAGTATATAACCGCTTATCAAACTTTAGGACTGATAGCAAATCAGCTAATTAAAATTATTCATTAATTTCTTTCCTCCATTTTACAATCTGCACTATAAAAATGTGTAGAAGTGTGCTGTATGACACTACTAACCATGCCGGCCACACACGGTGACCTCTGAGAATATAGTCAAACTAATTCAACTAAGCTTTGATGTAGTGGTCTTCGGAACAACCCGAAAACCCGAGTTTCCGACCCGACCCGAATCGGATCTTGGGTCCATTCAAAAGGCGTAATTCCGGGTTCGGGTCGGAATCGGTACAGTTAGTCTTGGGTCCGGTCGGTGCTCTCTGACAGGCTGGGTCCACGTTTACTCGAGAGAGGTAAAGATATTAGCGGTGGCAGCCATTGTCAGGACTCGGGCAGTTAAATGATTATTAATTAACGTGGCATGTTGTCATGAAACTGTCGTGTTGCCGTAGCGTGTTATTAGCGGTTTGCCCAGCAGCTGTAAAGCACAACGGATCGCCAACATGACAACGCTGCATGAGAGAACATATTCACGACACGTCTTGACCAGTGTAGGCTATTAGCGTTAGCAGTTGCTACCAATAGCATCTGTATCCAGAAAGAAAATAATGACGTGGATTTATTGTTGCTTGCATCATATAACCTATGCAGAATCAGAATCAGAATCTGAATCGCCTTTATTGTCATTGTATTGCATACAACGAAATTTGAGTGCAACTCCCCGGTGCATTTGTATAGAATAAAATAAAATAGGAATAAAATATAAAATATAAAATATAAGATATAAAAAGTGGCAGGTGCTATATAATATATGTACATTCAAAACTATACAGTAAACAAAATGAAGAATTGCAGCATATTTTACATGAATTTCACTTGAAATGAATGAATGAATGAATGAATCTTATTGCACATAAGTCCAATCTTACATTTGTAGCTTATTGTCCATAACAGTGAGATATGTGTTTAGTAGTGCAAGTTTAGTATTGATCATTTGTAATTGTTCATTGCAGTGATGGCTTTTGGAAAGAAACTGTCTCCGCGGAGCAACTGAACCAGTAGAAGAAGACAACTTTAGATAAGAAAATCAAGTTTTATTCAACGCTATACAACTTTTAACATGAGCAACTATGGGCTGTATTGTCTCGGTTCTATTCGGGTAAATCGAGTCGAATTTTCAGGGGTCTATTCGGGTTCGGGTCCATGAAAGTGGACTTTGATGAAAAGAATTTGCATTGTTTGTTCTTTATTATGATTTTTTCCCCCCATGAAGAACCTGCATTAGTTTTGATTGCATGATTGACTCGGTTTTAAAACCTTCCAGGGATAACTGAACACTCCCATCAGCGTTGTCACGATTTATGATCGCACCGCACAGTAAATCTGCTCCTTAAAGTCTTAAAACACTAACGCCGTGGATTTAATTGCAATGCTTAATCAAATAGCATTGCTACCAATACATCTCATATGAAATCCTTATTTTACTCCTTCACCTTTTCTTAAACACCAACTTGATGATCCTCTGTCAGGAACGTTGAGAGGGTTGATGTCCAATGCAGCTTCAGCCCTGTTTGACTCCAACAAGAGTTTGTTATTTTGTGGCTCTAGTGGCCTTTATTTACAGTGAGAAAGACAAGTAAGAGAGAGCGAGGACAGGCAGGAAAGGATCACAGGCCAGGAGTTGAACCTTTGACTGTAGCCTGGGAGCTTCATGTCCATGGAGCCCCGTGTTTGAACCACAGAGCTACCTAGCAGCCCGACAACAAGTTACGCTTCAGTGATTTAACATGTTGAGTTGATTGACTGTTCAACACTGTCGTATACATCAATGTACCATGGCTATGTTAAATTAAAATGCAGCCATTCAAAGGTCATGCAGGGGAAAAGGAGATGTTGGAAAAACCAGTTAGTCATCAAGATTTTGAAAACAAACAATTCAAAAGTACAACCCCCTTCCATCAGACTCCGCCCCCCCGAAGCCAAACCAGCAATGCACACAAATCCGTAATGATAGAAAAAGAGAGTTTGAGTAACATCTAACAATGGTCCAGTAAATTTTCTTGGGTCAGAAACGAGGGCTGGGTGGTGGTTTTAGAGCCATGTTGCTTCCACTGTTGTAACGTGAGAGAATTAATTTCATTATTTGCTATCAATGCAGAAGGAGAGTTTCAGGTAAAATAGGAAGAAATGCTTCAGAAAAATATCTCCTACCCTACCTTTAAGTCTAAGTACATCAAAACGCCTTAATTAGCCAGACTTTGTAGGATACAGAAAACTCAGCTAATAATGATCAGTTATGTTTTTATTTTTTTAACCTTAATATATATTGTATCAACTGCTCTTTCACAAGTAAAGGTAGTAGGTGGAGTAAAGGTTTATGTAAAGATAATTAATGAATTTCTGCACTTTTTTATTTTATTTTTATTTTATTTTGAATTTTTTTTCTCTTCATCCTATGGTCACCACTTCACGTTGCAACATCTTTGTTTTTCCATTCCTCCTCTTTAAGCTCCGTCGTTTCTGTGGTATATTTCTTTTTTTTTCCCTCTTTGAAGCTATTCTCTATTTAATCAGCTCTCTCAGGACTCAGTTCTGTATAATTAGACCGAAACTTTAATCACCATGGATTCAGGGCAGAGAGAGTCAGGCATCTTCTAATAAACACAAGAAAATTATAATGAAAGGAAGTTTTGTACACGAACGGTCGTTTCATTAAGTCGCAACGTTGATTTGAACTAATTCTTTGTGGACATCAGTGACAGCGTGGACATATACAAGCTTCAGACAAAACAAACAAAGCCCGGGCTACCTTATAATCACATCTGACAGGTCCTGACATAATGTTCACCTAATTGTTGCTTGGCAGCCTTTTGTTGCTGGATAAAAAGGTCACGACTTCCAGGAGGTCCATAAATAAAAATAGCTGTTTCTTCACCTTCTGTCTCTTTACATCACTTCAATATTCCTCCTATTTTTTTTAGATTGTTTCTTTTCTTCCTTTTTTTGGTTCTTTGTGCCTGCATTGGCTTGTATTTTGCACTCCAACATCCACATTTCCTTCTCTCTCCATTTTCTTTTTTTTTTTCTTTTTCATAAATAGTGTAATGAGTGGACTCTTACTGTTTTCTGGAAAACCGCCAGCTCCAGTGGAAAGTGCCACCTGATTCACCTGCATCAGATCTGAGAGAAAAAAAAAATGGATTGCCACTTGTCTGAACTTTTTAACTGACACTGAACAGTGATTTTTGAGTGTTAAGTTAATTTTGCATATAGTATGAAATTAAAATAACAACAAACCAATATGTCTCAGTTTGTGAGATTTCTTTAAAGACTGTGAGCTTGTTGGTTAGCTGCCTGGCCTAACCTGCAGTCGGTTTTATATCATAATTAAACAAAATTGCTTTTTGTTTTCTGAGAAAAAGCTCTTTTAAAAAAAACATGACTACCTAGTCGCCGCATCAACAAGAACACAATTAAGGTCCAGCTAGTGAACATAAACATCGTATGTTTTCTTAGGAGTTGGTGAAAACAAAAAGCAGAGCTAAATGTGGAGGTCCTGCTGGAGTTAAATAAGTAGGATACAAACACAAGCCTGAAATGTCTCCATGTAACTATTTCAAGCGTAAACAAGCAACTATCCCCTCAAATTTCCCCCTCAAATTTGCGTTTAGTTTTATCCTGTAACTATAACAATTAACTTAAGTTTGAATGCTTGCGACGAGACTGCTGCAAACTAACAAACATTTCCGTACTTACATGCCTCCAAAAAACTGCAAATGAGTGACATATTGCCATGCAACTATCTCACGTGTAATTATGCAGTTATTACACTGCATAATTAGTGTAATAACACTTACAACTGAGCGCCAACATCCCCACTTCTGGGTTGAAGAATTTGCAACTGACCACTCCAAAACAGAGCAGGTCCCATTTTACTTCCATATTAAAATGCTCAACGTTTTCTGCACAAATTAACACATTTACAGCCTCGTTTTGGTCTCTATAGTTAGATTTTACATCCATGGCAAATTTATGGAGTGTGAATTTCTTTTTACGACACCAGGTAAAATGATATAAAGCAATAAAATATATGGCGTCCAGCCATTTGATGGCAAGCTAGTCATTGGCTAGGCCAGCCAGCCATGATCTGTTTTCATTTTAGCTACTTAGCATGATAATGACTTCTGAGCTGTGAAAAAAACCTAAAAGATCATCATCATCATATTTTGAAGAGAATGTTTTGTTGTATTCAAAATGTTAATTTTACTAACGAACCACCCTGAATGGTTGAGGTTGGCCTGAAGGGTCTGAGGAAGACGTTTAGCTAAGTGGCCATGTTAACTGGGCATTAGCTACAGGCAGCGGCTATATCTGATGTCACCACTGAAACAGCATTTGAAACGGGAGGTCCCGCTGTGGGGGTCTGTCGGCAGATCCAGGGCTTCTTCAGCGTGACTCAGCTGAAGGAGGCCTGGAGCCATGGTAGATCATCCAAGGACCCTTCCTTGCAGAAGTCTGCTGGGACCTGCAGACAGTCACCCCGGAACATTTGGGCTAATGGCAGTGGGTTTGTCCAGCTGCAACACATGTATTAATTCAAAGATAGATGGCCGGCAGGTCCCAGCAGAACTCTGCTAGTCTTTGTTTCAGCTCTAGCAGCACGCACTTCAGACGTAATTTTGCTCACAACATTTGAAATGAGAATGTTTGGACAGATTTGATCAGAATGAATGTAAAGCAATACTAATTATCATCGGGGGTTAACATAAGCTTAGGCAGCTAAGCTAAAATAGCTAACTGTAACTGGCTGTGTTCCAGCTGGTTTCTTGGTGCTTGTTCCAACCTTTTGCAAACACGGCGCTGCACTGTACGACGAAAAAAGAGGCTTCAAAATCACTTTGTAGAAAACCTAAGGTTGACGTCACAGTGTTCTTCCACTCTATGTGAATTTAATTCACAGGCCTCAAAACACTCAATGATAATATGACCATTGCCAGTAACTTTAAAAACAACTGAGCTTGTTGTTTTAATGTTACTAGCAGCTAGCTAGTAACATTTCTCTACTCGCACACCTAAAATCATGTAGCTCAACTCTAAAAAGACCCCCCCCCCCCCTTTAAGGTTCAATTAAACAAAATTAAAGATGTTTTAATGGGCATATTTAGCCCTTTTTTACAAGTTGACACAATTTCCTGAGATCTTTTGTGAAATGCTTGTGGCATGCTTCGGTCTAAATACCGAAGGGATTCAGTTCTAAAACAGTCTTCAGCTAGGTCTTAACAGCTCATTTCACAGCCGTCGGTTTTCAGGGGTTGAGTAATTTCATGCCTCCCTTCCACAGTGCCTCTTGAAATCAGTGTCACAGTGTTGTGCTCCACACTTCTGACGCGCAGCAACTGTAGCATGAACTGATATAGTTGTGCTACGTCTAAGTTTGGAGTTGGTAATCACTTCATATACTAAATTTCTGCTCTCGAATGCAGATTGTTTTTTGTTTTGTTTTTTTAGAAGCTGCTAGATTGTTATTATTATTGAGTTCAGACAGAGTTTTTACTGCTAAGCTAACTACCTGTTGGGGAAAAACTTCACAATTATCAGAGTGATAAATGTGAAAATCACTCTCACTGAGTTTTTAATGTTACTCAGTTGAATCTTCTGTTTCAGCTGAACTGCACACATGTTGATCTCACTTTTTGTGACAGGATAGATGTCTGTGTCCTGATACCTCCACTTTAATAGCTGTTAGCTAGCAAGAGCTGAAATGTGCTTCATGTTTAAAAGGGACACTGATTTGAGCTGACAGGCCCGACTTGCTAAGTTCCTTAGCAAAAACGCCAGCTGACAACAGGGAAATGTGTTAGTCACTCAGTGCCCACACAGCTTTTGTGTTTTACTAAGTAAACACTGTGGAGACGTACATATCCTGGACCTTTTACTGAAATATTCTTGCTTTTTTTGTGGTATATTAAATAAATATTCCAATAGTTAGGTAGGTTTATTTGTCTCTGTTATGCAACTTTCCTGCAGCCCTTTTTCAGCCATCAGAGATTGCAGAATATTTTCTTAGTCAGCTTGCATACAAATATTTTGCAGGCTTTTTCACAACCCTTAGTTGAGTGCCGGCTGATTAAATACCTTACATGTAGAAGGGAGCCGTTTTATTACGGACATACTTTGCCCGTAATCCATCCACATTGGGAAAGCAAGCTATTACTTGCTAAGTTGCTACATTGGTGAGGTTAGATTAAGTGTTAACAGCAAGCTTGTCAGGACATATACCTTTTATGTAAAAGTGAAACCAAAAGTAATTTCAGGCTTGGCAGTTGACAGAAAATGAATATCCAACAGTTTCTATAGATGAAGACTGAAAAAGTTCATCCTTTACTTCATAATATTATACTGTGTGACTTAATTTCACCCAGAAAAGAGAAGATACTGTTGTGTTATTAAAGAACATATTCTTTCTTCCCCCCCATTTGCTTTTCTAGTATGAATTCAAGGCCAAGAACATCAAGAAGAAGAAGGTCAGCATTGTGGTGTCTGTTGATGGGGTCAAGGTGATGCTGAGGAAGAAACAGAAGGTAAGTCAGTGGTGATACACTTTAAAATGAAAACTGAAATTCTTATTCTTTACTAGACTCAGAGCATAGCTAACATATTTTGAATGAAAGTATGTCTCCTGCATCTGTGATTAACGGTGATATTTTGTCATACAGAGAAAAGAATGGACATGGGATGAAAGCAAAATGTTGATCATGCATGATCCAATATACAGGTTAGTTGAAAACTTGAACTTTGAGAAATTAATACAAAATGAATATCATGGAGAACTTGGCTATCATTGTTACTTATGTTGCTCAGAAGAGGAATAAAATTGTCTGACATTATGTGTTAGCTTTGACCAAGGAACACAAAAGGGCTTGGGAACACCTGTTGCATTGTGGGACATGGAGGCTATGTTGGTAGCTACAAGTGCAAAGAAAGCAAGTCAAGAGCAAATCTATCACCTCTGATCTCCCTGTTAAAATGTTTGCAGCGTAAATAAACATATTTAGAGGCCTATTACAAAAAAAGGTTTTACGCTTGTATAAAGCTCAGAGGACCCAAAGGCTGTGGTCAGTTGGCCATGTGAAGGCTTGGCAACGTTTCCCATGGTGCTCAATCAGAACTCTACCAGTCCTCTTTTTAAATCCAGCAGGACTTGTTTGAATTGCTGTTTTGGAAGCAATGAGGACAGATGGACAGACTTGATCAGAATGTATGTAAGATAACATTAGCATCAAGAGTTAACTAAGCCAAGCTAAAATAGGTAACTTGTGGTAATTGAGCTGAGGTGGTATCCTCCAAGCAGCCTCCTGGCTTGTTCATTCAGCCCGTTTGTCCGTTTTTGGATTAATTGGGGTTGGGTGGAGTCTGCCTTAGATGGGTGCAGGACTTAGAAATCTTCAAGCTTTTAATATAGTCACTGAGATAAAGGTATGTGGAGTCAAATATGTCTCCATTTGGTTCTGTATTCAGCATCTGTTTTCAAAGTCTTGCACAGTTTGATTACATGAAACTAATGTGCACAAAAAGAAAGAAATCATAGCAAAAATCATGACAAATCAGAAGTACAGACAGCTATATCTTTTATTCATGACATTATGTAGAAGGGCTTCAAGTATACAACTGAGGTGTAACACAGATCTAATTTAGAAATGACATTGTCATGCATGAATACCTCAAGTAAGCAAGGGGACTAGGCATGATGGAGGTAGTGCATGACTTTACATGTTTCCATGTGCCGGGTAGGAAAGCACTGAAAATTTATCATGTTGTCACATTTTGAGTTCCAGCCATGTGAGGAACTTCTGCGGTTAGCCACATGACAGTATCTAACCACGATGATGTATCTCAAACGAACAATACAACGCGTAGCTGCCATCGACAGAACCGAGCACGTAGCTTCCAATGTGGCGTGATGAAACAATGAAACACTCTGTGGAAATTATTTTCTCCAACTCCGCTTCTGTTGATGAAGACGTGCCGTGCTTCACAGCTCCCTGGATGTACTTCATTGTTTGTGCTTGAATGAGCTATATCTACCAAATCTAGAAAGATTCCTCATGAATAATCCACAGCAGGGCATGTAGTTGGTGAAGCACATGTATGTAGATTTGAATTAATGTAATATTTTCCATGTCTGCTCTGCTCTTAGTTTCTATTTTCAAACCTGTGTTTGTGCAAAGCATGCAATGTTTTATTTTAGTGAAAACACTTGTGTGACTTAAGAAAATGCATTTGTCGGGGCCTCTGCATCTTATCTCCTTCACTGTTTGTAGATAGTGCAGCCTTTCCACGCGGCCGCCTGTGGACATGTGAAGGTGTTGGTCACTGCTGAACAACTCATGACAACTTAGTTGTAATGTGTCAAAATAGCAGTATCTGTCAGATGCTTTTATTTCTACTCTGCGCAGTCAGTCTTGCATGCTCTCAGAAATGTGTGCATTTGTAAATTATAGATAAATGGCATTTGACAAACCCGCACTTCCACAAGGAACTGTGTGTGGTAAATGTAATTATCCTTGCTTGTTTGTGCACATTTGAGTGTGTGTCTTTGTGGAAGATGGCCATAACTTGCCTGCATCACTTATTTTGCAGCAATGGAGCCACAGATGGGCGTGTAGCTCTTAGGCCTTTACTTTGACAGTTTGGTTCAGAGAGGTAGCTTATGTTTCTGGCGAGGACAGAACAGACCAGTATGACGCACAAGGAGTATCGCAGCATCGGGAACGTTGTATTTGAAAACCATTACAGGCACGACCGAAAGCTACGGCAGTAATACAAACTATGTTTCGACAGCTTTGGCTGCTTCAGTCTTTGTGGTGATGATTCACATTGTTTCTAGATTGTTGTGTTAAGTCAACAAATGCACTCAAATACGTATATTGCAAAGAGTTGCACTAGCATAAAACCTACTTAAGCATGCACAGACAGGAACATAAAACAATTTTAGTTGTATTTGACTCAGGCACAACATCACTTCAGCAGTCTAATGAACAGAATAGAGATAGTTTATAATAAGTACAAGTCAGCAGAAAGTTTTGTCATTTTGAAAAGCAGCAGATAAAAACAGTTATCGTCCTCAGTTGTTGTTACTGGTTACCTTCAAACAGATGCATGCAGCATCAATCAATGTGGATAAAAACTATTTAGCTTGGGCATCCATACCCATTTACTCCATGATAATTCTCTGCATTGAAATAGGTCTTGTACCCTTTTACATCCACAGCCATTTCCACCAGTATAGATTATCCTGAAACCAATCACATCTGGGAGGGGGTGGACTTTAAGTGACGAGACACACAGAAGTGTCCAAGAGACACTCTTCTATAACTAGAAAACCACTCATAGAGCGCAGACCTCTGCCAAGCGCAACAATTCCCCCATATAGCGATTTACAGATTGCAATAAAATCCACCTTCTGGGTCAGATCCAGATCAGCCTTTGAAATTTGATAGAGGTTCCCATGTCAATCTCTGAGTCAAATTTCATGAGTTTTGGGCAATAATTAATGGAGATATTGAGAAACAAACTTTTCGGCCCCATTGACCGCAATGTTATCGAAAATTTGAAAGTTATCCGGAATCCAGGATTTCTTCTGGATCACACCCAAAATTAAATTAGTTCTCCCTTTTCACATTTCTGACAACT
The DNA here is from genome assembly GCA_018398805.1 of Hirundichthys speculiger. NCBI lineage: Eukaryota > Metazoa > Chordata > Actinopteri > Beloniformes > Exocoetidae > Hirundichthys > Hirundichthys speculiger. The sequence goes on from JAGFBZ010000155.1 coordinate 1,144,111, forward strand.
CCTAAAGATTTCATCAAAATCCATCCATAACTTTTTGAGTTATCTTGTACACAGACAGACAGACTGATAAATGCTGGCAAAAACATAGCCTCCTTGGTGGAGGTAATGACTGAGATGGCAGGAGAATAGCTTATAACACTTTGGATCAAAACTTTTATCTTCAAACCAACAACAGTGATCAGTGATTCATCGGCGTTCCTGTTCCATGTCTTTGTTGATACTAGCCTGGGTATCACTTTGCTGATGTCATATGCTTCGCTCCTCTGATTGGTTATATATCGTTATATGTTGTTATATGTCTTTACATTGGCATTTCTTCTGCATCCGTTTGTACTACTTCTGCTCCTGGGTAATCAGAGTTGAATTCAGAGGAACCAGACAAATCTTTTGTATTGAAGTTGAAAAGAAGTACGATGGTTAGCCAAGCTAAAAAAGAACCATTTACCACGTAATCAAGAACTTTAACGAGAGAAGATCAACTGTAGTAAAGAAAGCCTCAGAACATGTACAACATGTGTTCAATTAAGCACAAAGGCAATTAAATTGTGAGGATTCAACTATGGAATCATGTCTTGCTCAACAGTGGTGGCTGTGAATGCTTCTGCACGCACACAGACACTTTCAGGCAAAAGACTGGTGTCAAGTCACCAAAGAAGCCACTTCTCTCCAAGAAAAACATCCAGGCCAGACTGAAATTTATGCATGAAATACAAAAGCTGGACAGCACCAGACTGGCACAAAGTTATTTATTCCTCTGATGAAGCCCCCGTTCAGCTGTTTGGGAAGTTCTCAGACTACAGACTACATTCTCAGACGGTCTGTTCAGATTACATAACTTGCTGTTTTATAACTGAGAGTCTTGAAGTCATTTTGTTGCTCTCATCACTCACATTACACATTTCAAAACACGCATAAGCAATTTGTGAAAAACCACACGCAAAACATGAGTCAGTGATCTGAAAATAGTCTGTAGGAGGAAACAAAGGTGAAAATTGCTGATGTAATATTTTGTTCAGCAGAGAAACAAAAAATAAGTAAATTCAAAGAGCGTTGATTAGCATAGCTGGTAGCAGGTATTATCTTGTTAAATATCCGTCGGATGTCGGCAGTGGCTTTGGCGATGCACCTGGCCCACATCTTTGAAGGGTGTTGTCACTGACCCATTGGAAAGCTCTGACTGGAACTTTCTACCCCGAAACAAATTCTTCTCCGAAATCAAAATGTCCTCCGAAGGGTGAATTCTGGCACCAACCAAGGAGTAACTTGGTGAGGATCTATGCATTATAATGGATCACCATGAAGAACCTGTGGTCAGTCCTCATAAAGTTGGTGGAAAGCACAAAATTACAAATTCACTTCAGGACACTAATGGATCTCCATCCAGACAGACCGGGGCCCAGAATTTGATTTCCAGCATGTCCAGAGTGAATTTCAGAAGTTTTGAGGAAGAAGGTTCAACCCCGTAAATATTAACTCTTCGAGTAGATATGTTGTAGAATAAAAGCTTTTGAAGATTATAAAATTCTCATAAATGTTGACGGATTCAGGAATGACAATGCATGAAAAAAAACAACAACTTGAGAATAGTGAACAGGTAAAGTTTGCAAAAATCTTAGATTTGTATCACTGCCAAATTTGTTTTGGCCTTGACTGTAAAACCTGCATGGTAAATATCCCACCTTTCACTTCTCAAAGAAGTCACTTTTATCTGTTTGACTTACAAATAATCAACAACGATCTTCAGTGTTCTCAGGTTTCTGAGTATTTAAACTTGCTGTCCTGTTTTCCAGGATTTTCTACGTGTCTCATGACTCCCAGGACCTGAAGATCTTCAGCTACATCGCCAGAGATGGCTCCAATAACTCCTTCAGATGTAATGTATTCAAATCGAAGAAGAAGGTACAGTTTGATTCAATCCATGCGCTGTTGATTACAGAGAATACAAATGTTTCCATACTTACTGAAGGCTTGATGGGAAAATCGATGACAGACTCTCAGTCTGAACACTGAATATTAAGCCTCAGGCTGCAGAGGGTTGACTCTGCTTTGTGTAAAGACTGGAAAGAAGAGAAAACTCTCAGCCTGTCTCCCAACAAAACAGGAAAGAAAGACAAAAGTTAAATTTAAAATGTCTTGCAGGACACAGCAGGTGTACTTGCTTTCATTCTGTGAATTTTTTTTCATCTCTATATTTCATTTAAGAATTTAATTTTCTGATTATATCAGCTCAGTTAATCGGTTTTGCTTTTAAATTTGCCCCTACATTCAATTCTGAGTTGCTCAGTTGATATTAACTCCTGCAGCAGATCCACAACCTGAAGGTCAACCCTCACAGCTGGATCACAGACAACATCTCTGAACATTTCCTTACTTTAATCTCTTTCCTTGAGTCGCTGCTATCTTTGTTAAATCTGTCATCTTGGATGTCTGGAAGTCCCTCAGAAGTGAACATCTGATCCTGAAGCAGTGGGGGTTCATCCATCTACACTCATTTTCTCTGAGCCGCCTGTTTAGACGTGCGCTATTACGATCTGCTGCCACGCGGACGTCACCCTTTTATCCATCATGCCGATTCTTCTCTCCCCTCTCTGTCAGACGCAGGCCATGCGTATTGTTCGGACGGTCGGTCAGGCGTTCGAGGTGTGTCATAAGCTCAGCCTGCAGCACGCTGAGCAGGACGCTGACGGACAGGCAGACGGAGAGAGCGACAGGTCGACAGAAGAGCCCAGCGCCCACGGTAAAGATACGGGACGATCTGATAATCTGTGATGCACGGTATTACCGGGACAGAGTACATGAAAATACGCACGAGGGAGGCTGATTCTGATACCGATGGTCACAATAACGGCGTTGGTGACACTGAAAGAAGTTGTATGCTCAAAACAGAGTTTTATACCGTTTAAATCCAAACAGCTGTCCATTCGCACAGTCCATACTTACTCTGCTAAGTGTCCTGTTCTTGCCAATATTTAAAACCTAAGCTCTGGAAATATGAGGACTTATTGTTCTGTCTTTTAACATACTTTACTCACTGAGTTCATGGTATACTCTTAAATGTAATAATTTACTGTTAAAGCAGAGATCAATACTCAGACTTCCAGCTTTTTACTTTCTCTTTCACTCTAAAAATGTTGTTTCAAGTAACCACACGAACACACTAATATTAAGTAATAACTTTGACCTATTTGAGTTTATTTTCTCCTTTCTTTTTTTTTTTTTTGGGACCTAGAATTAACTATCTTTCACTTGCAGGTCTTATTTTTTAGTAATTTTAACTCAAATTTAGGTTTTTATTTTTCACTCGTTTAAAAACCCTTGAACAGCCTACAAGATCTTAACTTGGAAACAAGATTTTATTTTTGTCAAGTAAAAATTTTTTGCTGCACGATACAGATAGTTCCACTAGAAACGGAGGACTTTTCACCCACAATTTAGAGTTTATTTCTTGTTTTTTGGCGAGTATTTTTTTGCAGTGTAAGTCCAGTCTCTTCGCCAGCTGAGATAATTCAGTCAAGAGGAAAGGCTTTGATCCAGGAAAAAAGTAATTTTGGTGAGTTCAAAATAAGCTAAAGTGGGACTGATTTGGAGAATTTTTTTATGATGCGTCATATTAACCAGTTCAGTTTTCAGGACAATGTTCCTGTTACAAGATTTCTTTAACTTTGGGGGGGAGAAACCAGGATAACAGCAGTGAATCTCCTCTCTCACAGTCTCTGTAACTCTCTAAGCCACCAGATGTAAACTAAATGAGCTACAAGGATTGGAGTGACAGGATTACCATCCAAATGTGGCAGAAGAGTGAAGTTTGAGAGTAAATGCAGAAATGACCCGTCTCTCTGCATCATTTTCCATATTTGAGATACCTAATAAAGCATTATCTTGTGTAGAACTGGATTAAACAGATTTATTTGATGGGGGTGAAGAAATTATAGCCGAATAGCAGAAGTTTAGGACGGGTTCAGAGCCAAGTCTCGCTGATCTCCCAGTCTGTCTTTGGGAGATTTCTTGAAGTACCATCACCATGGCAACCTGAGGGCCTGGTCAGACACAGCTGAGGGGCGTTTAGTCATTAATAGCTCTGTCTGTGATGTCCGCCGGCTACATACACTTCAATCTGAGGCCCATACTGCAGCTGCATACTGTTTACATAAAACACACTTGCCTTTATCTCAAGAGTCATTTTCCAGTTGTTTTCAGTTCCAGCTGATTCTGCAACCAAAGATGCACATTTGATCCACAATTCACCAAGTTTTTAATTAGAGCAAGACATCGCCCTCCTGTGTAGAAGGTATGATGTGGCTGCAAGATTAAATAAACAAAAAAAAACAACTTTGGGGCTGCTTGTGGGCAGCAAGAGGAGAATAAGTCACAGTGCAGGTATATCTTAGCTGCTTGGGCGTACGTCAGAGGGAGAAGGTACATCCCATCCATCAGCCTCCACTTATGTGGGTTCTGGAGCTTAAGCAAACAGGCCCAGACTCTCCAGCCCCCAGCCACCTCCTCTAACCCTTCTGGAGGAATACCGCAGAGGTCCAGTCAGCGTGTCCAGGGGTCTGCCTGGAAGACCTCCACCCGGTTGGACACGCTCGAAACACCTCCTCAGGGAGGCAACCAGGAGGCCTCCTGAACAGATGCTGAAACCACCTCAACCGGCTCTTCTTGTGGAGGACGCCATAGAGTCTCTATTACTGTTTTGCAGTAATTAGAGGATGGTTGGCAAAAAAAAAAAAGAAAAAAAAAAAAAACGCCCCAAAATAAAAGAAGCTTTGTTTTCTGTTGCATCTGTTTGATGCTTTTGAAATGTGATGTTTTCCTGCCGAGAGACGATGACGATAACCTTCATCCAGGTGTGTTTCCATGTATAAAAACACCTTTTACAAAAAGTCACCATCAGGCATGGACAGTAGCATTGTTGAAAACGTGCTCGTGCCTCGCCGTTGACCAATGAGCGGTCGGTCACTGTTTGTTTTTTCCACTGACTGAAGCTTCAGCTTCATTATTTTTAATCACGCTCCTTTTTTATTAATTTTTTTTAGGGATGAAATGAAGCCGTCAAGCCTTTCTACCTTATTAATCTTGAGTAGTGATCAAACGGTAACAGTCTGGTTCGGCTGGAATGCAAACAGATTAAAGGAACAGAGTTAGTGTTGGTTCTTTTAAGGTTCTTTATGACCTTCTGCTGGTTCATGTGGGACGATGAGCAACACGAGCAGGTGACCGCCAGCGTTCCCGCTAATGACTGTAATTTACCCGGTGAATAAACAGTTTTCTGGCATCAGAGCAACTGAGGGGGCAACGCACTTTGCGAGAGCTCAAAAAGCAGGAGTGCTTCATGCCTGCGTGTCGGTTAGTTTGCCGCTCTTCTGGATGCATTTGAGATTTCGCATTAATTATGAGGCCGTTCCCGTGCCTCCGTTGAAGCACGAGGAAGTGAATCCAAAGCTGGACTGAAACTCAGAATGGTTGCTGTGCGTTTTGCATGTTTGTTCACAGGTCGTAAGCTGACGGGAGCCGAGCGAGAAGAAGAAGAGGCCGACGGTAAACATGGAGGAAGACAAGGAGGAGATATTTCTGCAGCTGGCGCTTCACTGAGCGAAAAGGCAGTCAGCGAGATTCTGCAGAGCCTGGCTGAACTGAACGTGGTCAAACCTGGACAGACTATCATGGTAAGACACTTCAGGACACATTTTATGAGCACTAGTTATGACATTTCTGTGGAAGAATTCTGAACCCCTCTTCATCACAACTTTGCTTTAGTTTGTTGCAGCTTGAGTCCACGTACTTACCGTATTTTCCGGAGTATAAGTCGCATTTTTGCAGGGTAATGTATTTTACGAACTACTTGACCAAAAACAGACGTTACGTCATCTTGGAAAGCAGGTTTAAACATTAATAAAAGAATAGAGAACAGGCTGAAAAGGTGTAAGACAATGAAGATTATTCAGCTACACGAAAAATAAAGATGAACAGAAAAGGTGTCCAGTGTTTATGTAACATAAGCAGTTTTACGTAACTATAGCCTAAAGAACAAAACAAATGTGCCTGTACTGAAATTAATAACGAGCAATCTCACTCCACATCACTAAATCTGTTGAATTCATCGTCCTCTGTGTCACTTCTGAATAACTCCGCCAACTCCGGAGGAAGACGAAGCTGAGCTTCCTCTTCTACGTGGCTGTCTTCAGACTCAGAATCAGTATTCCAGCCTTTCTGAATCCAGACAGGATTCATGGTTGGTCGATTCACTCCATAGCCTGGAGAAAGGTTGTGTGGCGCATCCTGCCGGTTTCTGCGAACTCCTGTAGCTGTGGCCACCTAGCTTTGAGCTTGCGATTAGCTTTTTTTGTTTGTTTTTTTCATCGCACTAAAACTAGCCTCCGCTTTACGCCAGTCCCTAACAAGTTTTTCACTTACTCCAAACTTTATCTCTGCTGCTCGATTACTGTTTTCAGCTGCAAATTTCACGACTTGTCGTCTGCAGAATATGATTTTCTTTTGGGGGTCATTTGTGTTCAGTTGTTCTCAGTTGTCTTTGTAAGCTAACGTTTACTGTTTACATTTTTAATTGTTAAGGATTAGAAGATATTGGTGAGTAAGTCTAGAGTGCCCTCTTGTGACTGTAAAATTATTATTTTTTTCATACAAAAGTCACTCTAGAGTATAAGTCGTAGGAACAGCGAACCTATGAAAAAAAGTGCGACTTATAGTCCAGAAAATACAGTACTTACTTTGTCAGCCATTCTGGTGTAGATTTTCAGTGTTTTTGGGATCATTTCCCCCTTGGCCAGGCTGATTTTAGTCATGTCTTAGCTTAGTCAAACAAATGGCCTCACATTTACCTCGTTTGGGATACAGAGAAATTCATGGTGTCAGTGAGTGTATGTAACAGACAAAAACAAGCCAAAAATCATCACACCTCCACCACCGTGCTTGACAGCTGGTATCAGATAGCTATGCTGATATTCTCCATATTGTTGATATGCTAAATGGCTAAACATCTCTGTTTTGGTGTTAACCTTTCAAAGGACATTGTTCCAGAGGGTTTCCTCTCGTCGATCCTTTCAATCAAGATATAATCATTCGGTCTTCTTCTAATTGTGCTGTCATGAACTTTAATTGAATGTGACACTAGTTTGGCAAGTGTGTTGAATGTTTTCCCTTCATGAATGATCTCTCTCACCGGAGAAAGATGAACTTGTCTGGGAATGCTTCACGACATTTGCTTTTCTGAGACCATCGCTTATGTCTTTCCTCCTTGGCATTGTGTTAACACACCAGAGGTATTCACACAGTGTTTACCCTGTTAATTCCAGTGAAAGCAGAAAGAGTTTATTCAGTTTCCACACACTACTTCTGCATTTATCTGCTTCGTCACAGGGAACGTGACGGATAGTAAGCTCAACCAAACGGTTTATATTTGGAAAGCTTAAGCTTGTTGGCCTCGCCTGCCATCATGTTTCTGCATACAAAGAGAGTTGAGGCTCATCTTGAGTAACTTATTACTCTTCCACGGGACCTGATGTCATGAAAGAAAATGGTCGGGCTGTCAACAGTCACCGTATCAAGTCATCAGTCAGACGGCTTAAAGGTGGGGTGGGTGTTGTTTTTTTGCAACACTTTTTACAATATTGCCTGAAAACCTTTTCACATTTCCATTGCACCCACTGAAATAAAATGTTTGCAAAAAAAACTAAACATTTTGGTCCAGTCTAGAGGGTATAATCAGAGAAAAACTCTCACCAATCAAAAAAGTGATCATCACTATTTTGATTGGCTGCCTAATACGTCCATCAAATATCACCCCTCCCTCCCTCCCTCCCTCCCTATGGTTCATGCAGTCGTGAATCATGTGAAGGCGTGGTTTTCGAGGGGTGAGCTGAAGAGGAGGAGGCGGAGCCTTTGGGAGGAGGGAGGGAGTGTATATTTTCAAAATCTCACTTGAGTTGGATTGCTGGAACCGTTTTTCAAACAACACCTACTCCACCTTTAATGCAACCAAACTATATTCATGTTTTAGAAATTCTGCACTGCAAAAAAATCAAGATATCACAATAAACTATTTTTGACTTTTTTTAAGAATGTTTAAATGTTAAATAGTCAACTTCAGCACTAAAAGCATTTTTACTTTGTCATTTGAACACACGTCTACAGATCATTCATGTTTTCTTCCGTCAACTAAGCATCTCTCTGCTCTGTCATACTCACTAAACTCGCTGAATCCAGAGAGCAAGGCGTACACATTTATGTATATTAGCTATTTTAGGCAGAAGAGTAATGGTCTTTAAAAAAAAAAAAGAAAAAGTAGCAGAGCAGAGAGGAAAGTGACTAAGCAGGCAGCAGCACCGGTTGGAATTGATTTGACATTACAATCAATTTTTAGCACCAACTTACTGAGATGCTGTAAGTGTTAGACATCCTGATGCAAAGAGCACTCACTGCTTTGGATTTATTTCTTTATAGTTTACAGATGACATGTGAACATCGTGATCTCATAATTAATGTGAAAACTCAGAGTAGCAGCAAACTAACGAAAAAGCAGGCATTAAACATCGTTTGGTTTAATTTATGCCACTAAGCACTTGTGCTTTTTGAGCTCTCGCAAACTATGTTGCCCCCTCACTTCCCTGATGCCAGAAAACCATTTATTCAGCGGGTAAATTACAGTCATTAGAGGGAACGCTGGCGGTCACCTGCTCGTGTAGCTCATCCCACATGAACTGTAGACCAGCAGAAGGTCGTAAAGAACGTTAAAAGGACCAACATTAATTCTGTTCCTCTGCAGGTTTCATATAGTAAAGTACCAAGTCAGCGTAAATCAAGTTCATAAGTACAGTCACCAACCACATGTGTACTGCCAGAGCTGAATCGAGGCCAGGTGGAGCACCAACCGAGCTCCACCTCTTCTAGATGGCGCTCAGCTAACTGACTGTGGGCGGAGCGTCCTCTGTTGGGGCTCAGTCCTGGCGGGGGTCTGGGCAAAGTCATTAAATCTGGAATGGTCCAGGTCAACTAAGAGGGGGTCTCGTCTGGAGGGACCAGCTGTGTCATCCGCCGCCAGGGCTAGCAGTCGACGAGGTAGTTAGCAGCTTTCAGCCCTCAACTGCTGTCTGCTGTGTAGCTAACCTTCCAGGCCAACCCAGAGCCTGTCAGTATGATTAACAGCTCAACAAGACATATTATCTTTAAATAATGAATGATTATGCTCTATTAGGTCTTAATTCACACCTCTACAGTCAGTTTCTCTGACGCTGCTAAGCATCAAGTATCTAAAGTGATGACAGCTTGCCATGAGCACCATCAGCTGCTATGGAGCTGTCAGGAAACCATGCCTCTGATTATGCATATTTTTGTGGTTTTATATCATTTTAGCTGACTCATCAAATCCCCCCTACAGTTGTCATGGATGTAAAATCCAGCTATGGAGAGCAAAACTGTTTTTCATACCAGGCTGTAAATATTTCTACCGCAAAGTTGGACGTTTTAACGCGGAGGTCGACGGAGATCGACTCGCTTTTAGAGCCAGCCTCCGGTGGTAATTCAAGGAACTGCACGTCCACGTTAGCACAGTTGCGTAAACCCCTTCATTTAAACATAACGTGGGGAAACTGCAGAAGCATTTGTTGTTAGATTTTCCAGTTTGGGCCTGAACTCATGACTTTTCAGGGCCCTGCTGACACACTGGAGACCGGGATGTCCAGAAGAACCTCCGCCGGGGTAAATTTCTTCCAGTCAAGTGATCAGGAGTCGTCAAGACTCTGAATAAAACTCTGCTTGACCTGCTCACTGCCCCTCTCTTGCCTCTTTACATGACTTGCATCTGGTAGACAGGTTTAATCAGAAACGGTGTGTTTTTCAGCCTCCACAATGTCAGTTTGGAGACCAAGAGTCATATTCCTGCACGAACCAGAGAAGCTGCAGACACTAAACATCTGTGACATTTAGTTTTAAGGTAACTGCCTGCCAGACAACCATAAACAGGTCATCAGAGGTAAGCCCTAAACAGTAGCTAATTAATAATGTGCTCAAACTTGCATCATAAACTGCGCTGGCAGCAGCGTTGAGGACGACAACGACTGCAGGTTTCTTTGCTGCAACATCCTCCTGCGTTTGTAGCTACAGGACAGCGACTCTGCTCTCTTGATTCATTCAATTTGGCTTTAGTGGTGTTTTACACTATTATCGGGGTACAGAGCTGCCAAACGCCTCAATGAGCTAAGCAGCTACAGAGTACAGAGCTTTGTCATCAACTGCAGTGCCCGACCAGATCATTTACTGCAGCTCTGACTGATAATGGCCCCAATTTGGCGACAACGCCACTCTTGCACAAACTAAAGAGGTTCTTGATTGTCGTTCGCTGCTTCTACAAACAGAATGACAACATGAAAAGGCTTTGGTGTGCCAGGATGCCCTCTTTGGATTTGTCTCCGGTAGACAGCATTGTTATCACGCAGCTAAAAGGGAGACGGAGGGATTGGAGCGAGGAACCTGAATACTCCCGCTGGCTGTGTAAAGGGGACACCTAATCCCAAAAAACCCAGTCTGCTGCCTTTGATTTCTGTGAAACGCCACCATAATCCCACTGAGAGGTTCACAAGCATCTGCTCTGTGGAGATAAGCAGGGAAGGGAGTAGGAGAGGAACCGGAAGAAGGAAATGGGAGAAAATGTTGATAACAGAAAGAGAGGACGGAAGATTTTGATAGATGTGGATGGGTTGGGTGTGAAGGTGGCACACATGGATGTATAATTAGTTTGTTTTTTTAGTGATTTTCTTCAGTGAAGACGAACTCTAATGAAAAAAGGAAACTCTTACAAATCACATGTCGCAATTCAGATCCAATCGCAGTTCTTGAGCCACAGATCGGATCGTTTAGCAGGTCGGTAAAGTTTACAAAAGGAACATTCAACAGGCCAAATGTTTGAATGTTTCAACAAAACAATGGCATTTTAAAAGTGCAAAATAGCATCAGGGATGATATCTGCTGAAGTTTGAGCACTTTAAAATCAAAGAATGTGTGTTAAATTAGAACATTATTTCAAGAAAACTCAAAGGAAACTCAAAATAGAACAATAAAATAAAACTTAAGCACAATAAATAACCAATTCTTTTTATACATTAGGCCTGCTTAATAAAACTTAGGACTTTTCTTTAATTAAACTTGGTACCTACATAGAAAGGAGTCCTGTCTTCAGTAAATTTAAATAGAGGGTGATCCGTTTACTCTTTATAGCCCTGCTGTCTAAGATTATACTCTAATATACTCTAATTATTACTTTCTTGAGTCCCTTAGTTCCTCTGTAGCTCTATGCTTCCTAAAAATAATGAAATAATCATTCAAATGAAATTGAAACTAATATTTCAAAATGAAAAAACTCCTTGGTGTTGCTTTACTTAGCAGCAGGTCAGCAATATGAAGGTATAGTAAATTATATCTTAGAAACACAGAGTTGTAATGAAGTAAAAAAAAAAAACAGAGAGAAAGGGGGAATCTGAAGAAATCTCTGTGTGCAAGTGACAAGGCCAAAAATCAATATTAGATGCATGTGATCTTTGGTCCCTCAGACAGCACTGCGTTAGAAAACCATCACGATTCTGTGACACTTCTGAATATGACTTTCTGAGAAGTTACTTTAATTGGTTCCTATGTGTTTTTGACTGGTTCTTGCTGACAGCAGAGACAGGAAGAGCTAGACGACACCTCCAAAATGTGATCAAATATTCCTTCCAATGAAACTAAAACTGGTATTTTAATCCTCCTTTGTGCTGATTTAAAATAGTCAAGAGCAAAACATATAGTTCACGACAGAAAAATTGTATCAAATGGTTTCTTACCCTGAAAGCAAAGACTGTTTGGCCCAAACGTGGCCCATATCCACTGGTTTCCTTGACATTTGGTTTTGAGTGATGGCAGTAACAGAAGGTGGGTTTAGCTGCCTAAACTCGACCATATATGCACCAGACATCGTCCAGGTCTTCATTTTATTCGGGCCTTGGATTTCTTGTCTCATGTCAACACTGGCTGATGAAATTTGGGCCACATCAAGTTTGGTCCCCCGTTTGGTCATGAGGCTCTTGTGGAGTCGATCCCAACTCTCTCCAGGTGAAAGGCAGGGATGACCCTGACAGGTCACCGATCCGCCACAGTCTTGTATTGGCAACAACTGTTGTCATAGATGAGTGATAACGTCCCTGAGAGATGAGATTGTCCAAATCTAAACTATATTACAAAAGTCCCCTTCAGATGTTTTCAAATTTTCTAGCTACAATCTAAGCTGAAGAGGCCGTTTAAATAAAATTTACACTGAGATCTAGAAGTTGAAGGTGTTGAATTCTCATTGTGCTACTTTGCCCTCTACTGGAGGAATATATGAACTACAACAAACCTTCCAGAGCTTAAACAAAGACACATTCTGCATTAGCAGAAATATTTACTGTGGTTGAGCAGATTTCTGTCTGCTTATGGAAATCATCTGGAAAATCAACTCTACATCTCCTGAGGAGGAAGAGTGGGAGGATGGAAACAGTCTGTCTAGTAATGAGCTCAAGACATTATTACATTTCTGGTAAGCAGTTACATTAGAGCTCCAGAGGGACTTCAAATCAGAGAGTCTCAGTTCAGATCTTTAGGAGTAAGAAGAAAGAGAAGCTTCTCTGCTAGTGGTTCATTAACCACAATCGTTTAAATGGGTCCTATTATATAGTTAGGATGGAAGACTAGACGTTGCTGGCTCTGATGACAGCATGCTGCTTTTTTGCTTCAGGACTTTGATCGGAGGTCGGTCTTCACTGTGACGTCCCAAGGCATCACTCCCAGCAGCCCTTGCTCCCCCTCTCTCACTCCGCTGGCATCGCAGCACTACCTGCAGCTCCTCCAGCAGCAGCTGCAGCAGCAGCAGCAGCACACTCAGGTGGCTGTCGCGCAGGTAAGAACCTCACACGGACGACCAAACGCACCCAGATTCCTCTCCTTCTGAATATGAGGGTTTTTATCATTTAAAAGAAGACAAAGCTGAAAGAATTTATTTCATATGCATTGTAATGAAATCCTCTCTGTCGTGAGGGAGACGATACTTCAGTTGTCAGTTGCAGCTGCAGGAAAAAGTTAGTTCTTTCTGTGTCCAATAAATCTTTGACTCACACTCCGATTCTCAGTTTCACAAGGTCTTACTGGGTTTTATAATTTAAATCTTCAGCTCCCTCCAGGACCTTGATTTTTGTGTCCTTCGAAATGTTCTGGATGAATTCAGATTTATGCTTTTAGTTATTACCGGATGACCTGGTGTTCGAGTGGCAGCAAAATATCAACCTAATTCTCTTTCTTCGTGATCCCACGCACCCGGACAAGGTTCCCTGATGCTCCTACCGCCATGTTTCACTGTGGGAACCGTGCTTTGGAGAAAGGACTCTCCCTTTCTTTCCCCAACAAAAGCAGCGTCCATGTGCCCAGACGACTCAAAAGTCATCTCCATGTTAGGACGTTCATGGTCAAACTTCAGCCTTGATTTGATGTGCTGCTGTCTGAATGAAGCCAGTTCAGCAACAGTGAGCTCTGCAGACATCTATTTTCCTCTCCAAAGTTTCGGAAATGTTCAACTACATCCAGATTTGCTTTTAACAGGATTTGTCTCCTTGTACTTTTCAGTTATGCAATACACAATGCTTGGAAATAGCTGTACAGCTCCCCCCCGCTGATGATTTCAAATACAGGTCAAATAGTAACTTCCCAGATGTGGTTCGACCACCGTAATAATCACTACATTCTGTATAAAGAAAACTTATTTTACTCTCTAAAGCAAACCAAGTAGAGGTGAGAGATGTTTTACTATGTAAACGTTTTGGTGGTCAGAGGGATTTGAAGCCATTCTTCCTGCAGGACAGTGGTCAGGTCCCTACGTGATGCTGGTGGAGGAAAACGTCTCCTGACTCGCTCCTCCAAAACACCCCAAAGTGGTTCAATGATATTCAGATCTGGTGACTGCAGGCCAAGGGAGATGTTCAACTTCACCTTCATGTTCATCAAACCAGTCTTTCACCAGTCTTGCTGGGTGTACTGGTGCATTGTCATCCTGATCCAGCACAAGTATTGGACCAAGGGAATGCCATGATATGGCAACCCAAACCATCACTGATCCACCCCCATGCTGCACTCTGGGCATGCATCACTCTGGGTGGTCCGTTTCTTTGTGGCTTCTCCACACCGTAACTCTCCCAGATGTGGGGAAAACAGTAAAGGCGGACTCATCAGAGAACAATACATGTTTCACATTGTCCACAGCCCAAGATTTGCACTCCTTGCACCATTGAAACCGACGTTTGGCACTCGCTCATTATTTTTGACCTGAACTGAATGAGCTTAGTGTCAAAGTGAGGCTGTTTCCACTAGGGGGCAGCACTAACACAGTAATTAAAGCACTGCCAACATATACAAGGCAATGCTTAAAGGGAACCTTTGTTGAGATAAAAATACTTAAAACCCCTTCATAAAAGTGTTTCAGATGAATATTGACTCATTATTTTATGCAACATTCAATGTCCTGCTCCAATTAAGTCCAATCAAGGTAAAAGTGAGGGGTCAGAGAACCTTTTAATGGATAAAGTTACGCTCCCAACCCCGCCGTGCTCTGCTCTAAATACAGGTGCAGCTGCTGAAAGATCAGATGGCAGCAGAGACTGCGGCTCGTATGGAGGCCCAGGCCCGCATCCACCAGCTGCTGCTGCAGAACCGAGACCTGCTGCAGCACCTGGCCCTGCTCGTGCAGCAGCTGAAAGAGCTGGAGGCCCGCTCCCCAAAATCAACACAGCCGGGGCAACCGCAGCAGGAGACTCAAGCTAACGAGTACGGTAAGCGACCAGTGCGAGCGTTTACGTTTCCCGACCTGACACTTGTTTGTACAGGTGTCAGGTCGGCTTCCTCTGGCGCTGCTGTCCTCATTACTCGCTCCTTTTGTTTTGCCTGTGGAGGGAGCAGACAGTCACGCTGGCTTCCTACCTGCCAACACCGTCGGTTCCCCACCATCAGTGGAGACGCTTGAGTCACTGGTAATGAGGGACGAGTCAAAGACAACGCTGGTGCAACAATAAAGAGTGAAGAAGAAATGACGAAGCTCAAACATGTCTTAACCAGTTCTGTTAGGATGTATTTTCGCATGCATGAGGCATTTTAGTAATTAGTCATTACGTTGTGTTTATACTGCAGAGTTAGTCCCTTATAGCCCTTATAGGACTTATTTCAAGGATGTTTGAGAGGTTAGAAGAGAAGTATCCAACCTTACTGTGAGCCTAGATAAATACCTGGACAGGACACAGCATTGATTTTTTTTTTTTTTTTTAATTAATTCAAGGCAAAGCCCTGTTTTTGGACAGTCAGCAGCTTATCAGAACCAAAATAAAGAACGGCAGACGGCTGTGGTTTCCAACATCACCGACAAGAATACAACAAGATAAAATTTGACAAAGAAAATGACATGGGAACGGGCCTGCTGCAGCTATCTTACTACACTCATACTCCTAACACTCCCCTTATGTAATGTTGTGGCGCAGTGGGTGCAGTCAGTTGTCCTCCAGCCAGAAGATCAGCAGCTCAATCCTCAGCTCTGTCAAGTGTCCTTTCAGTGGCGCGTCACTGGACCTCACAATGCCCTCCAATGTGCTCGTTGGGGTATGAATTTAAAAATCAAAGCGCTGCTGTATCTCCATGGTTCTCAGTCGGAAAATGCTAAATGGACTGCACTTATATAGCGCTTTCCAGACACCATCATGGTGCCCCCAAAGCACTTTATAATGGCCTCTCATTCACCTATTCACACTCACATTCACCCACCAGTGGGCGGCTGCCGCCATGCAAGGTGCTGCCAGGCCCACTGGAGGCAAGTTAGGGTTCAGTGTCTTGCCCAAGGACACTTTGCACATGTGGACAGTTGGAGCCGGGATCGAACCGCCAACCTTCCAGTGACTGGACATTTCATTCCACAGTGGGACAGAAAAGTTAACATTTCAGATGATGGCGACTGGGTTTCTTAGTGAAACGTCAGTGTGCTTTTCAGCAAAAAACGATCTACAGTCGAGCCTGACGTCATCCTCGAGTAATCAAATTAAAGTCGGTGGGATTCATCGTCTGGCACTGTGACAATGTTTTTTTTGTCGGGGTTTTACTTAGAAAGCTTTTATAAAAGACGGTTAAAATTGGAGTCCATGATTTAAGTGCGACTGGCGTCTCTCGAGCACACAAATAGCATCTTCATTAAAAAAAAAGTGCCTTCTCATCAGCATTATCTCAAACTATGACTTTTTTTTTCCTTTGGGTGACTCATTATTGCACAACCCTTGTTTCGGTTCATATGCACATATGGTTTTGTTTTTTTTTTCCCAAAGGAAATTTCTGGATGATTGTGTTTACAGCAGTTAAAGAATGGCTGATCTCGCCAGAATGAAACGAGTAACCACGTGGGCGTTCGCACTTTGCAGAGCTGTTTGTTTGCATGAATCTGTATACGTATTGATTGAAGTTTTACTTCGGTGTGCGTTGGCCTGTGCTCATGTACGTTTTAATTTGAAACATCATATTTCATGTTTGCATCAATCACGTCAGTCCTCGCGGTAGAAAGTGTTTATCTTGCTAATCTCGGACGTGTCGGGCCTCAGTGGAGTGGGCTGAAAGTGAGCCAGGTCCTCCTTCCTGCAGACTCAGCAGCGAGGGAGAACGTTACAAAGACGTGGAATCATAAAAAAAATAAGGTTAACATTCAGGTCGTGGTTGACTCGTGCGCTTTCTGTCTCCTCCAGATGGCCGGCAGTTAGCATGCGACTCAGTTTCCACGTCAACAAAGTCTCTATCCTTGAACCTGAAGAATCACTACAACCAGACCCTGGACCAGCTCCTCGCCTCCACACCTGCGTGGCCGCTCCACACCTCGCCCCCCTCCCCCACCCAGGTGGACTGCGTGGAGTCGTACATCAACCTGCTCAACTTGGAGGGCGGCGGCTCCGAACCAGCTCCGAACCTCACTGACCTGGACCCCTTCATCAGGGCCAACGGCACCGCCGACGTCAAGGCGAGCTCCGGCGGCGAGGTCGTCCCGTTCACGCCGAGGAACTCGGCCGCCATGGATGACAAGTAAGAAGTTGTCTTCATTTTTGTTGCACGTTGTTGTAGTCGTGTCCTGAGTTGGGCCTGGGTCCGTTCCAACTTTTTTGTTCTTATCAGTTCCTAAACATCGCTGGCACGAGTCTCAAACAGCAGTCCCGTCCTTCCGTCTGCAGCTGAATAAATGGATGTCTCCCCATCCTCTGCAGCATTTAACTTATTAAATCCTGCGTCTGGCCGTGTCCTCAGATAACCCTCTCAGTGTTTGCCAAAGTTCCTCCACTAACAGTTGAGTGATATTGCCTGATTGTCTTGTAACGATCCCTTTTTAAATTACCAAAAGCTATAAAACCATGGAGTTTACAGGGACTTGTGTAGTGTAGTTACAGCACTGCAGCCTAAATACACCACAGAAATATCCCTCACCTCTGAGAGGCTACTGTTGCTATGGCTGCAGTCGCTTTATCGAACCAGCTCAGAGTTTATTTTGGTGACATTTATTGATGCCGGGAAACTCTGCTGTAAAGAATGCAGGAGGATGCTAGCCCAGCCAGCCGTCCTAAGTCTTTTCTTCTTCGATGCAAAGAATCGTTTTGCTTCCTCTGGACTTGACTGATTTCCAGAGGGGGGGGGCAACAGGAGCAGAAGAAACCCCTGGATGCCACTAGATAGGCATACAGCCAATCAGAAGACCAGACTAATATCAACAAAGGACTTTAAAAATGTCAGTTCTCCATATACAGGTCTATAGCTTGGTAGAAGGTGTTCATCCAGTTTTCTTGTTAGTAGTTTCTGCTTCTTACGTATCATCCTCTGAGTTTGTTCGCTGTCACAACACAATCCACTACACAACACCCCTCACACTTCACAACCCAGCACACACCACACCCTCACTGTTGTGTCTCTTTAACTGTCCTGTCTTTAAATGTTTCTCTGCTGGTGTTTTTAGTCCTCTCTGGCGAAATCAGGATTTAAGATGTTAAAGGTGGGGTAGGTGTTCTTTGAAAAAACGCTTCCAGCAATCCAACTCAAGTGAGATTTTGAAAATATCCCTCCTCCCAAAGGCTCCGCCTCCTCCTCTTCAGCTCACCCCTCCAAACCACGCCTTCACATGATTCAAGACTACATGAACTGCAGGCAGGGAGGGAGGGGTGGGTGGGAGTGCATTGATATTTGATGGACGTATTAGACAGCCAATGAAAGTAATGATAATCACTATTTTGATTGGTCAGAGTTATTCTCTGATTATACCCTCTAGACTGGACCAAAACGTTTCGTTTTTTTTTTGCAGACATTTTATTTCAGTGGGTGCAATGGGAATGTGAAAAGGTTTTCAGGCAATATTGTAAAAAGTGCTGCAAAAAAAGAACACCTACCCCACCTTTAATAAAGATGTTACAATTTACTGCCAGAGAGGACTGGTGAAGGACGCATTCACCCTTCACACCCCCACAATTAAAAAAAAAAAAAGAAGTCTGCTATAAGATTAAATTGCATATACATACTAGATAGTTTTGCTAGACAATGGCACTAACCATGAATGCAGACACACACAAAAAAAAAAAAAGTCTTGCGGTGGATGGCTGCTGTTGGTTTGGCAGAAAAATACTTGTTGAGTGGAGGCGTTGTTAGCGATTCTGCAGCCATGTTGGCTGTTTGTTCTGATGGTCACTCCTTGTATGAATCGCTACATAAAGCCCGGCCCCCTGTGATTGGTTCGGTAGGCTCTGCACCGGTGAAAATCAGTGCGTTCACATGGGAAGTTTAATTCCTATTTAATTCAGAATTCAAATTAAATCCGGTTTAAAATGATTAAAAATGACCATGTAAACACCTAATTCAGAATGAAAATGTCCATTCCGAATTAGACTTAATACCGAAGTAAGTGGCTGGTTTATTCTGATTTTAAATCCGAATAGAATAATTCCGCAGTCATGTATACGCTCATTCCGCTTTAAATTAATTCCGGTCTTTCTGCGCATGCTCGTTCCCTTGCCCGTCTGGGATTGTTTTTATCGACAAAATCATCGACATGATGTTGTCATGCTGCTGCTTCAAAAATAAAATCTAAACAAATCCAAAAAGGATGCTAATAATGTAGTCCTCCATGTTGTTGCTAATCGAGCAAGTTTGTTTTCTTCTGGTAGACGTAAAGACGTCTACCCCCCTATCCAATCAGAACCTGGACCTGGATAAAGCTGATCAAACATGTTTTCCATGTAAATTTGGAATTACTATTTCCATGTAAACTCAAAGGAAAATAGTTTAATTCTGAATGATTTAATTCGGAATAATTAATTCCGAATTAAAAAACATCATGTAACCGCCCGGGCTGGAGGACCCTGCAGTCTCACTGTTACTTCATCTCAGGACGTTTTATTTCTGTTCAGAGACTCCAAAACGCAACACTCTGCCTCCCGTATGTCCGCGGTATTTCCGAACATTAAAGATGACAATAGTTCACATTTTTCTGTAATTCTCTCACATATCCGGAGGAACGCGTTTCCCTAATCACAAACACAAGTTACGGACGCTCTAATGGGAGCCTCAGCTGGTGGTGGAGTCAGGCCGGGGGTCTGCTAATCCCAGCCTGTTAAAAATGTGCTAATTCACAGTTTATGTGCCTAGAAAGCAATGCATTCCTGATCTTACTAGAGAGTTTAATCCTCCCTGTCTGCGTATGTCTTTTTTTTCATGTACACATGTTGCAGAAGTCTGTTGTGCTGTGTGTTCACCCTCAAAATGTTTGACTTACAATGAATAGATGTTCTGCAAAAAAGCAAAAAACCTTCTCACAAAAAGATGAATCAGACTAGAGTCTCATTTCATCTATTTTGCTGAAGATAGTGAGATATATGAGCGGCGTGAAAGGCTCCAGATTTTCCAAGATTGTCCAAGTATATTGATCTTTAAGTTAATGTTCTGTGAAGTACTCTGATACGCCACCTGAAGAAAGAAAGTTGCACTCTAATATGTTGTTGAGCCAGCTTTAGTTGTGATTACACCACACGTCTGCTGTGACATCGTTGCGGTAAGCTTTCCCGCTCAAGTACTGTGTGCAGCCCACATATCCACAAGCTTGTAGTACTTGAGTCCAAGTCCTGGAGTTGAGTGCTACAAGCACTTTGCGGCAAAAAGATCAAAGTGGATCCATTAACTTCCCCTTATCTGAATTCGGGTCACGGGGGCAGCAGTCTGAGCGGAGAGGCCCAGACCTCCCTCTCCTCAGCTGCCTCCTCCAGCTCTTCCAGGGAACGCTGGGGCCAGCCGAGAGATCCGATCTCTCCCACGTGTCCTGGGTCTGCTCCGTGGTCTCTCCTGTTAGTCCTGCCTGAAACATCTCCCAAGGGAAGCATCCGAAGGACATCTGTGCTCATCTCAATGTTCTCCTAGATGGATGAGTCCAGCCCCCCTGCAGAGAAAACTCATTTCCACTTGTGTCTGCGATCGTATCCTTTCATTCAGAATCAGAAAAGCTGCATTACCGGGTACAGAAAAGAACATTTTACCGTGCTGGGGATTTGTCAGGGTGTCAGGTGCAAATGCAGAGTAGAAAATAGAGCTGAGCAATTTTATCGATTCTGTGATATATATCGATATTTTATTTCCCCAGAGAGTATCGATTTTTCAGGCGTAGGTATCGATGTTCTAAGCTTCTTTCAAAAGAAGTGTCCCACCTTTAAAAGCTTGCAAGTAACAATTTGCACTGTTTAAATAAATGAAATTGTTTTTCTCAACAAATCTTTTATTCATTTTGTCCAGCATTTGCAAGCTGCCTGTCAGCCATATAATGTGTAATTGATGCTTTCAGTTCAATTAATTCAAACAAAGTCATTGGAACACTCACAAGATGTCACCAAAATCACTTTGTCCCTTTAAAATCTTTTGGAAAATTATGTAAATGTATTGTAAGATGAATAATGATATATATTATATCGTGAGCCGAATATCGTGTATCGCATCGTATCGCAAGATTAGTGTATCGCTACAGTCCTAGTAGAAAAGCAAAAGGAAATTCAGAAAAGTGGTCCTTTTATGCGAATTTGAAATACATGGACAGTAAAATAAAAACAAGATAAAGAGCTAAAAAGTTACATACAGAACAGAACAGTGGATGTGCAATAACAGTTGCAGTGCAAATGAAAGTGACTGTAAGTTGGAAGGGGGCTGCAGTCGGCTGGAGGGAGTTGAAGCAAAGCTCAGCAGGCTGAAGAAACAGTTTATAAAATGAGGTTCTGGTCCTGATGGACCGGAGCCTCTTTCCAGAGGGGAGGGTTTGGAAGAGTCCTTCCTGAAGTCCACCAACATCTCCACTGTCTTGAGAGCATTGAGCTCCCGTTGTTCTGTCTCAGGCCGATGATGGTGGTGTTTTCTACAAACTTCAGGAGACTGACAGACTGGAGTCCAGATGTGCAGCTGTTGGAGTACAGGGAGAATAACAGAGGAGAAAGGACACAGCATTCAGTTGATCCAGTGCATGATGGTCCAGGAGTCAGAGACATGCTTCCTCAGCCTCACAAACTGCTGTCTGTCCATCAGGAAACCTGTGATCTACCTTTTCATTGCATCAGGCCCATTCAGCTTGTTACAGAGCAGAGCTGAAGTCCACGCGCAGTATCCTAGCGTAGGATCTTGGGGAGTCCAGATGCTGAAGGAAGAAATGGAACAACTGGAGCACACCCTTTAGGGACCAGAGGGTCCACTTGATTATGCAGATAGATACAGATGTTGTGGGGCTGACAGGTTCACAACATCCAGAGCTTTGAGGAACTCAGGACAGATCTCATCCACCCCCACAGAACTGCCACTGCGGAGCTTTTTAACAGCCTCTGTGACTTCCAGCTCCAGTCATGGCCAAGTCCTCCTCAGAGCCCACAGACTCAGTCTCCTCTAGGGACGTACATGCTGGTGGGGTTGAGAAGATCCTCGAAGTTCTCTTTCCATCACCTGATGACATCCCCAGTTGAGGTCAACAGCGACCCAACTACACTTAGCGTTGGTGAGGCGCTCGATGCCTGAGCCGTCTGAATATAATCAAAAAAAGGAAAAAAACCCACAAATGTCTCTTGTGGACTTTGATCATAATGTAAGAGTTGGATTTTACTGTAGATTTTCTTAACAATGTTACAAAAAAATAGCAATTCTATTATTCTCTCTATTTGTTGGTAAAAACTTCTGAAATCAGTAAGATCACAGTTGTGTGGAGCTTAAATCCTAATGCACGCTCTTTCTAAACAACATTGCAAATCTTAAAAGTAGAGCTGGCAACGATTAAAATTCTTAATCGTGACTAATTGCATGATTTCCCTAATTAATCGTGATTAATCGCATTGTATAAACAAAATCAAACAATGAATTCAAAAGTAGTGTAAAGGTCACTTTTATTGAAATGTTCTGCTGCCATATGAACTAAAGTGTATAACATTTGTTGTTCAAACACTTTTAACATTAGCACTTGTCAGTAACACATATTCAGTGTAAATCTCATGTTAAAAAAATGTAAAATAAAATAAAACTTATTTTCACTGTCAGGGCATTAATGTCATCCTGTTTTTATAAAAAAAAAAACAGTAATTTGGCAGTTGTTACAAATATTGTTTGAACTTTAAAATGAAAATGTTCATGTGAAAGTTCCCTAACTTTATCAATCTGTGTATCATTCATTCTTTCCATTTTCAATTGTCAATCAAAAATGTAAAAGAATTAAAAAGTGTTATTTTATTTTGTTTTTTGATTTTTAGTCTAACACACACACAAAAAAAAGCCTGGTTTTCTATATTTCAATTTTAGACTTTGATCAAAAATGCGAAATAAAAAATGACGGGCCACGGGACTTAATTTGTTTTTATTCGATTGTCCAGTTTACTTGACCTGGAAATGAATTTGTGCGCAGCACTCACGTCAGCTCTGCGTCTGACATCAGTCTTTTTCTCCTCAGATCATGACGAGCACAGAATCTTCTGATGCTCATTTCCAGCATTGCAGGACACCCATCTGCTGTTGAATAAGTCCTTGATCAACTACTGTATTGGCCCGAAAACGCCAATATTTTAATCTAGAAGTCATATTCTCAAAAATGGGGGTTGTTTTATAATCGAGGACTAGACTTTCAGTTGTCATTACACATCTGTGCCACTAGATGGACCTGCACTGCAGTAACCAGCTAGAGAACAGCAGGACAGTGAACACATGGAGCAGATCTGATGTAACATGGAGGAATGACGCAATTGTCTTAAACAAAGGGGTTTGAAAGTTTTGTTGCAGTCCAGAATTTTTTTCCAGGCAGAATTATTCATATTGCTACCTGAGTTGCTACCCAAACTGTAAAGTACACGGATTTTTACCGTTCTCCATGTCTGTTTTAGCTTATCTTCCGGTTCCACAGCAGCCAGTAACAGACTTTTCAAAACAAAAGCATGTGAGCAACACGCGTTAACGCACGATAAAATAAATGTCGACTTTAATAAATCAATGAGTTAATGCAATAATAACACCTTAACTTGCCCAGCCCAACTTAAAAGTGCTAAAAAATGAATGAAAAATAGTCAACAATAATAATAATTAAAGCATATCAGCACGTTTGTGAAGCGGGAACAGTGAAAGTTGCCTGGGAAAGTGAAAAAATATGCTTGCGATGACCAAAATCTGCAGTTAGCAGAATTAGCAGTTTTAAAAAATTAGAAAAATATCACATTTGCTGACGTTTGTGAAGGTAAGATTCATTGCACCTTTGTGTTTGTTCAGTAAATAGAGAACCAACTCAACACAAACCTGGTTCTGTCGTGAACAGAGAAACTGGATAGCAGCTCCTCCAGAGACTTATTAAAGCCTCAACGTTCAGCCCATGAAAACATCAGGAGCCTCACGTTGAGGCCTTTCGCCAGAAAATAGTTGCATAATGACCCTGAAAACAACAGCGTGGAGCATAATGACAGGGGAGACGAGCTCATTTGGTCTTTATTTCACAAACTGCTGGATGTATGTTCAGGGACGGTCTGCGCTGCCGTCGTGTCGCCAGTCAGTTTGGGTTCGAGGTAACCAGGCGCCACCGCTGCACACATGCCGCTGCAGAACAGCTCAGCTCAGCAGAACCGGCCCGCGGCTAATGAAAGAACGAGTGTAATCGGGATTAATACACAGAATGGTTGCAGTGAGACAAAGAAAGAGGGGACGAGGTTTAAGAGCGAGAACAAGATTTAGGAGCTTTAACCCCCCCCCCCCCCCCCTCCAGTCCCTGTGTTTCTTTTTCAAGAAATGTCTTGCTTTCAGAAGCCATTAAAGCCCTCTCTCTCTTATTTTTCTTATTTCTGAGACGGTGGTGTAGGTGATTTATAATAAATGTGTTTTTCCTGTTCAGGGGATTTGTGAGGTTCTGTTTCTCGCAGCTGTGCATATTTTAGTCTGTCAAGTGCTTTTACTTTTACTACCACCGACTAAAAGTTTTAAAATTCTCTGGCACGTAATAAGCAGCTCTCGCCGTACCTGAAGTGCATCTGCGGAGCCACGACTTATAATCGCGTTTTAATGAGATTTTAATCTTCTTAAAGTTGCTGTAAAGACCAACAACACTTTTTTTTTTTTTTTTTTAAAGAAAAACATTTACAGCGTGAGATCAAGCGGAGCTCTCGGAGCACGATGAAACTCCTCCGTGCTCTCGTTCTCACAGTCTGGCTGCTCAGAAAGTAATCTGCAGCAAACTCTCCAAGGACCATGTGTAAAGTTGATTTTGAATTAGACAAAGAGGAAAAACAAGGAGTTGGAATTGACTTAGCAGTTGGATGCTGTAATATCATATGCCTCCTCCGCGCACGCATGCATGCGCATGTGCGTGTGTTGTTTTTCAGTCTGCTGCTCACCCAGACTCACATGCTGTTGTTTCCTGAAGCACCGTTTTCCAGCCAGTTCCATCTCCCATCGCTGTAGACGCTGAAATTACCCAGCTACACAAGTTGGAATATATTTTTATGATATAAGCACAGTTAAAGGAAATGCTAATGGGAGACTCGAGTCTCTTCCAACCGTACATCTACATCTGAATATTTTCTTCTGCAAGCATCTTACATACACATCTCCCTATATAGATTCTCTCTCATCTCTATAAAGTTCAAAAAAGACGCATTTGTACAGAAGAGTTTCACCAGAACATTCATATATTACTTCACTGAGGCCATCTTCCACATCCTGCTCCTGTTTGCTTCCTCTCCTGTGTGACATCTTCTTTATGCAGTACACCTCGCTGATACACAAGTGGCAGATAAAAATAATGAAATGGGAGGTTATTATGCACGGAAAACTCAAAAAAAAAAAAAAAACCAAAGCTAGAAAAAGAGGCAGCAGCGCCGCAGTTAAGCAGCTGTAGTCTTTTCAGGTGGGTAATGTGATGCAGTGACTCAACTGCGGGGCTGGAAAATAAGAGGGAAAAGCCGCGGAGAACGTGAAACCATCTTATCTGTGTTATGCTCTTCCTGTGCCAGACTCCCCCCCCACACACACACACACCACCACCACGCAGCAAATTTTATTGCTTCCATTTTCTTTTGTTTTCCGGATTCCCCGAACGCCTCACTGTTTACGGCCCGACTGGTCAGGTTTTATGTTCTGCGAGCCAGCAGACAGACACTCCCACACTGTCCTCTTGCATCTCTTTCACCTCCTCTGACCCCCCCCCCTCCATCCAACACAGCAGTGGAATCACTTCTTCTCCCATTATTAATGAATATCACTTTCACGTACACATTATGTTCCACCACTGGCCATACGCGTGTTCTTTATAACACACCCAGGCACCAGACAGGCCAATATCAGATGATAAAATTATCTACAGGTGATATCGGGGCTCCAAACACGCTGGGCCTCATTCATGAAACGTGAGCGGAACGGATTCGTGCGTAAACTGTGAGCAGAGCAAAGATAATGAGAAATTTGGCATTTTGAACTTTTCGTAGCTACGGAACAAAATCTATTACCACCTTTGTTTTTTCATCCAAAAACCATAGAAGACTTCACTTCTTGAATGCTTCGTAGAGGGCAGAAAACAGCATTAAATATTTATATTAAGTCCTGGTCACATGGGGAACAAAAGAGCTGCCGTCCGTTTTGTTCAACGTCTCTTTTTTTTTTTTCCTCCAACCTCGGGTCTCAAAAGTGGAGCACTTGCCAGCGCTGCCTCCTCAGCTGGATTCACGTGATCACTAGTTTACCCGAAGGTTTCTAGATCATGTGAATCACAGTCGTCTGCACCTTTACACCTCCTTACATGGTCGTTCCAGGGTGGGTTTATACCAAGGAACTGCTGTTCGAAGTGAATTTTGACCGTAATCCTAGGAACATGTTGGGACATGGACATTCTTTCTGCTGCATTGTGTCACTTTTCCTTTGAACAGTATCTCTAAGCCAGTGATCCCCGGTTCTCGCTCCTGCATGTTTTAGATGATCCCCTGCTCCAACATCCCCAGATCAGATGAATTGATCACCATCAGCAGTTTATTGACGACCCATTCTTTTCAGTCAGGTGTGTCGGAGCAGGAAACATATAAAACATGTCGGGCAGTGGCCCTCGAGGGCTTGACTTGGGCATCACTATTCTAAGAATTTGCGAACTAAGGAGACTATTTCCTGCAGTTTTACAAGTGGAATGTTTTCCCTTTTTTATTGCTATATTCTTTAGAGCTACACCCACCTCCTCAACTTTCTGACAGAGTGGTTTTCAGTCTTGCTCCTGAACCCGATTCATGAATTTCTGCAACCATTTCCTGTTTTTAATGTTGTTCTCAGTCTGAGGGCCTGAAGATCGGAGCCATTTATCTGTGGTTTTCAGTCTTTTTTTCTCCTGTGTACAGAATTCAATAAATCATGGGATTTCACTTACCTGTTAACTTTTAAAAAATAATTTCCACCCTTTCCTAACTTTTTTTTAACCATATGTTTAAGAAAATAAAAAGTTATTTCCAACAGTTCTTATTATGTCTTTAGAACATTGATCCTGAACAGGATAAAGCAGTGCAGGAAATGGATGGATGAGTCATGAGAGAACTTTGAATGAGATTAAATCAAGTGCAAGTTTTCTATTAATATATTATTTGGACAGCCTCCAAACCTTTCTGGAAGCCGGTTGTGTTTTGATGATGGCTGCCGATGGTATGTGTGCCGTCACTGACCACAGTAACCAACCGTGCAGTGACTCACGCTTTACACGACAAGCACAAGTTAAAGTGACACCAAAACAGGATGCTGCTAGAGGCTGGAACTGCTTTTTGTGGCCACAACACTGAACTGAAATTGGATGATGACAGCCTTTGGTGGTGATTCTTGGAGCCATGTCGGTGACTCTGCAGAATTTCAGTCCGTTCAGTAGTTTTTGAGATCTTTATGTGGTCTGCTGACCAAAGATTGCAGTCCCTGGAGCTAAAAATACAGCATAAAAATGTAGAAAGTCCATGGAGAGCAGAGATACACAGTTTATGCAAATCCGAAAGCATGTTTTCTTCTGGAATACTCTTCTACTTCTTTTTTAACTTGTCTCTAACAGTGCTGCATGTTGCATGTACAGGCTTCCTCTCATTATCTGTGATACTTCCTTCCCCTGGGTCCTCCTTCGTTTGACCCATTTGTCATTAATATCATGGCCAGAGCTGCACCAGCAGATCTGGTTGGACAATAATTTAATTGCAGGGGTGTGATGTGAGCGTAATGGATGATGTTTCCTGGCGTCTGAGCAGGGCTGGTACTTGGAGATTTGCACATTTTTTCTATGCTGCTCTTCAAAAAAAAAAAAAAAAAAGATAATCTCAATTTGATCCCTTTTAGCAAGATTCATCTGTGCTTTTGGAGTAATTCCTTATAAAAAAAAAAAATCATCTAGAGGCGCTTTAGACATAAAGTAAACAAACTCAGTTGAAATAAATTCAGTCCAATTTAATCCATTAATAATCCTGTTAAGTCTAGATCCAGTTGTAGTTTGATCCAAACTGTTAAAATCCATTCATGATTCATTTCATTCGCCCAAGAGATTACATTTACTTTTCACTTAGATTCAGTATCCCATCTTGACCAGGCATGAGGCAGCGGCTGAACAGGAAGAAACCGCCAGCATGAGGGGTGGCTCATCAAGGGTGGGCGTCCGCCTCGACCAGTTTGAGGGTTGTTAGGGTTAGACAAAGTTTTAGACAAAAAGATAAACGTTAAGCTAATGACAGCATTAATGAAGAGTAAAGATAACAGGGAGGAAAGTGTCCAGTTCATCATGGGAGGTTCCTCTACAACCAAGGCCTTAGCTGACTGCAGGTGGGTTTCTGTTAGTGGGGGGGGGTTACAGCCCTGTCACCAGCAAGTTTGTGAACTCCAAGGGGAACTTTGGTTAGGTGCTTCAGTGTGGCCTCCAAAAAACTGATTGGTGATGGAGATATGTTGTTGGCAGGAGATGAGATTGTTCAGCTGCCACAATGTCACCTTCAAATATACCACCATTGCTTTATATGAAAACAGCATACAGGATCATAGAAACCATCTTTGCTCCTTCATTGCTTCTCTTGTCATTCCAGTTTCTTTTTCCTGCCTTTTTCACTGCCGTCCTCCTCTTTCCTTATTCTTCGGCAACTGCAAAAGACCTTAGGTGGAGCACTACGTCCACCAAGTGGTCTGTAGTGGTCACTAGCTAAATCGGTGGATCCTACCAGGTCCATCACTGTAAATGTAGACACAACGTCTGAAAGGACTGAAAGGAGGAGGTCAATGCTGCTACAGTTCCTTCCTCTTGGTTTTACCTCAGACCCCTGATAACGGATTATAGAGCGGGCTCACGGTCACCCGAGCCAAACCCAACTTACAGCCTTATCAGAGAGGAGAGTTTTGAACCTCATTTTAAAGGTAGGGAGGGTTTCTGCTTCCCAAACACAAGCTGGGAACTGAGGCCTGATAACTAGAGACTCTGAGAGTAATGCACTGTGAATGCTAGCGACCACGCTAAGCTAGCAGATCCTTAGAGATACAGATAGCAGCATCGACTACCAACAGCAGTACACGTTATAAAACACCCAAAGAACTGAGGAAAGCAGGTGGTAGAACAGAGAAACCAGCATGTTACGAAGTGTTTAAATGTTAAAGATGTCACTAGGAGAAAGGATTTAATGATATTCAGCGAGGCAGGAGAAGCTACCATCTCAGCAGAGCACAGGTGAAGTGAACAGGAAGTGATGGGCCTCATCACAGTTGTCAGAGCGCTACCTGTTTGATCCATGTAATAATGTGCTGGAGAGTTTGTAGAAACAGTATTTGCCAAAGACTCTTTTCAGCAGCCATTGTGCTTTTTTAATACAGTCCTAGGAGTCTCAAAGTGTTGCAGCCACTTTGCCGAGCCTCTCGTTCTGCCTCTTACATTCTTAGACATCCCACACAGACACCTCGCATAGATGAGTGTGATCATCTCTTTGTAAAAGCATCTTGCTTTTGTAAACACCCACTGTCGCCTCTCTGAGTTTAATCCACCCCCCGCTGTTTGTTTTTCAATTACTTTGTGTCTTTGCTGTTTTTTTTTTCTTTCAAAGACTTCAGTGAAAAGAACCACGCAACACTTATGTTCCGAGACCAAAGTCAGATCTGCTTTTCTTGTCTCCACTTGTTGATCTGCAGAGCTCCTGCCGTTTCAGAATATTCTCTTGATTGACTGCTTTGTTCCTTTTTATTGAACAAAGTCGATAAAACCCGCTGTGCTTTTGAGTCATTTGAACTTCAGAGAACCATTGGGGTGACTGTAAAGTGTCTGAGCTACATTATCGTAACTTCCACAGTCGCCTTGCTGCTCTGATCTTTCCATTGACTTTCCTGTGACATTTACTAAGTCAAAAAAAAATACAGTTGCCGACAGTGAAAAGTCTCTGGTATTATAAAAAGTGCAACCTTTAGTGACCGCACCAGCGCTGCCGCTTGTTTCCATTCTGCAAACCTCCTCAGAACAAAGCTAATCTATCTCTTAGCTTTCAGACAGCCATTGATTTGCATTAATGCAATTATGAAACAAAATATCCTGCGAAGCGAGGGCACACATCTCAGTGAATGACAACAGTAATGAACAGCTCGGCAGAACTCGGTCGCAATCAATAGGCCCCGCTTCTGTCATATGCACGTTAAGATAAAATGCAGCGCAGCGGTCAAATCGATTAGATTGAGGGTCATGTCGATTGCGAGGACATTCAATAAAATACGAGCTCCGAAGTGCAACTCTGGGTCTGTAACGATGTGAGGGGGCTTCTGCGTTTCAGCGTTGGTTGTGATGGTCTAACGCCGAAACTGTAAATGTCCAACGCAAAATTTCTTGAACGTGCGACACCTTGTAAATTCACTGATGTAGATGTGGACGAAAATTTGTTGATTGGATTTTTAAGATCCTTCCATGGATGTTGAGTAGGGTTGAGATCAGGGATCATTTGGGTGAACGAACTGTACCAGATGAGTTAGTGGAAAAATAAAAATTGGTCCACAGTTCAGTTGAGGTCAATTGTGACGGAAATGGCAACCAAAAGGTGCAAAGAGCGATGCAAGACTGTACACTGGACAAAAACAACGAACAAATCATTCAAAAGCAGTGTTCATCTCTGATATTCAGTGGAAAAAGACGTCTAGAATGTATGAGTATGAGTAAGATCTGTAAAAAGCATGACAGGAGAGGCACATCCAGGTATGAGCCGGCGAATAAAACCTGAGAGACGCTGTAGTGGGTCGCTGGAGTTAACCTCGACATGAATCCACCATGTGCAATCACAAACATAGATTTATAAGAAGAACCATAAAATAAGCTGGAGATGCGGAATTGTCTCACCCCTTTTCACCCTGACACCACCTCCAGCTCCAGTCAGCTCCGCTTGGCTGCTCAGAGAAGTGAGGCCTGAAACAGGGACTACATCAGTGATAATGGGGAAGCCTCTGGCCTCCATACGAGCAGCTTTGGCTCGATGGTGAAATGCTCGTTGTTGTTTTTTTTTTAAATCATTATTTCCTGTCAGTATGCTGGTGGAGGAACCATGACCTGTCAGTGAGGCAGGGCGTCTCGACGCTGGGCATCCTGTCTTGCTCCAGGAAGTCTTGAGATTTCACCGTGCCCTCCACGGACTCAAGGTCCCAGGTGCCAGCTGCAGCAAAACAGCTCCAAAACACCACCGAGCTCCCTTCATGTTTCACCGTAGATATGCTGGTGGTTTTTTTTTTTTTCCTTTGAAAGCTTCACTCCTCCATCTGTGGAACACAGAGCTTTGATGTGACTTTTATCACAGAGTTAGTTCTTATCTCATCGGTCCCAGAAACTCTGCGGCTTGCCAGCATGTATTTAAGCAAATTGGATTCTGGGTTTTTTTCTGTTTTTCTTTTAATGGTGGACTCCTCCTGAGTCTTATTCGATTGACTCCATTGTGTTTTAAAAGGCAGCAGATCAGACAGTGACGTACAGCTTGAATATCTTCAGAGTTTTTTTTTTTTTTTTGTGTCTCGGCTCTTTGTGCACTTTTGTGCTACATCACGGGAGGCTGGCTTCAGTCCTGTGGACCTCCTACTTAAGTTTCCAATAGTATTTTGTAGACAGAGAAACTACATTTCCTTTTTGAGTATGTGGTGCACACAATGATATCCTAATTACTAGGGCGATTAAAATTTTTAATCGTGATTAATCGCATGATTTCCCTGATTAATCACGATTAATCGCATTGTATACGCAGAATCAAATAATGAATTCAAAAGTAGTGTAAAACGCACTTTTATTGAAATGTTCTGCTGCCATATGAACTAAAATGTCATAACATTTGTTGTTCAAACACTTTTAACATCAGCACTTGTCAGTAACACATATTTAGTGAAAATCTCATCTTAAAAAAATGTAAAATAAAATAAAGCTTATTGCCACTGCCAGGGCATTAATGTCATCCTGTTTTTATAAAAAATTAAAAAAACAGTCTACAAACAAAATCCAACAAAATGATTGTGTCTCAGCACAATCAGAACATTAAAACAGGTAATTTCTGAGGTAACAGCAGAAACTTTTAACGGGGAGTTAAACTTGTCAGTTGTTACAAATAACCTTGTTTCTGTTGAATCCTCCATCTGGGAGAACTTTAAAATGAAAATGTCCATGTTAAAGTTCAGGTAACTTTACCAATCTGTGTATCATTCATTCTTTCCATTTTCAATTGTCAATCAAAAATTTTTAAAAAAAATTAACAAGTGACATTTAATCAGTTTTTCGTTTTTTAAAATAACACAAAAAAATGAAAAAAAAATCCTGTTTATAATATATATATATATATATATATATATATATATTATATATATATATATATATATATATAAATTTAAAAATTTTAGACTTGGATCAAAAATACGAAAATTAAAAAATGGGCCACAGAACTGAATTTGTTTTATAATCGAGGACTGGACTTTCTGTTGTCGTTACACATCTGTGCCACTAGATGGAGCCGCACTGAAGTAACCAGTAAGAGAACAGCAGGACGGTGAACACATGGAGCAGATCTGATGTAACTTGGAGGAATGATGCGAAAGTTTTGTTTTAGTCTAGAATTTTTCTTTTTCAGACAGAATTGTTAATATTGCTACCTGAGTTGCTACCCGAACTGTAAAGTTCACCGATTTTTACCGTTCTCCATGTCTGTTTTAGCTTTTTCTTAAGTTTACCTGCAAATTGTCTTCCGGTTCTGCAGCAGCCAGTAACAGACTTTTCAAAACAAAAGCATGTGAGCAACATGCGTTAACGCGCGATAAAATAAATGTCGGCGTTAATAAATTAATGCGTTAATGTAATAGTAACGCGTTAACTTGCCCAGCCCTACTAATTACACAACGGCAAGTGTTTTAATTTCTTGTGTAGGTGTATGACTGACTGCTCAGGCTGTTTTCGAACACCATAGTAAAATAAAGGAGTCCGTTCTTTTCATGCTTTTATTGTCTCTGTATGGGTTGCTGGGCTTTCGTTCCTCTTCTCCCGTGCTCGGCTCCCTGATCTCCTGTAGTAACTCTCACCTCTCTTTGGTACAGGTGCGAGGACCCGCCCCTGCTCATCCTCTTCCTCATCTAACTGTCCCATCACTCTGTGTCTCAGCTCAAACAGACAAAGTGAACCCCAGAATAACCCCCGACCAGCAGCCACCGCCTAAAACCCACAGCTCATGCGCCCCATCGTCCTGCCCCCCGCCCCCCCATCCCCGCCCCACTCATCGTTCGCCGCACCAGCCTGCCTCTCCCCAGGAGCCTGGGGAGCTCTCAGCCACTGCCTAAGCCCTCTTCCTCTCCTCCTCTTCCTCCTCTTCCTCCTCTTCCTCCTCTCTGCCCCTTCTCCTCCCTCTATGTGAGTATTACTCATATGAACCAGCATGTTTGTGGCACAAGCATGGGGCTGGGCATGTGTGGGCGTCAGAGGATTTCTCTGCTAACGACTGCGTAATAACCCCCCCCCGTTTACGTGCGGCCGTGGTTCTGCAGATTAAGAACCACATCAGCGTCGGGATAATCAGTGATTCACGATGTCTTATGCATCACAGCTCTCTCTCTTGATTTCCACATTTGCTTTGCCTCCCACGCATCAGCCAGAGGACGAGAGGGTCTTGTCAATTTTTTTTTTTTCCCCCCTCCCCCAGTAGAGCTGTCAGAGCAGAGGGCACGTCTGCATGTACCTGTCTCACACTCGCCGTCTTCAAGTGGACTTTCTTACCCAAGTTGAAGTGAATGCTTTTGTCATGTTCGTGTTTTTGAGCTGCTAGATCAGCCGTCGTCCAGATGGAGGAATGTGACATACGGCATCGCCGGCCTCTGAGGCTGCTCTGCCGCATGTGTGACCGGGAAAACATATGTGAATTTATGCATGGCGATAGCTGACAGAAATGCTCTTAAAATAGATGAAAGACAGTCATTGGGATCCCTCCGTCCTCTCAGAACAGCTCTGCATGAAGAGCGCCGGCGTGTTTTAGTCTCTCGAACCACGTTATTTGTCAAAAGCAGGGATTTAGCGCGTGTTTCTGTCCGAGCACCTGAGAGGAGTCACTGCAGAGCCGCAGGTCAGTCATCTGTATGCAACCTAAAAATCACTACTTCCTTGTAGAGGAAGCAAAATCTATTATCTGATATTAGATTTTGCTTCCTCGACATTTAGAGGAATCCAATAAGCTTAGTCGCTAAAATATTTCCGATCAAATAACCGTGAATCATGAACAGATTAGCTCAGCATTTGACGAAGATTATATCGGTTGTATATTGACATGAAAAAGATATGAACTATCGTAATAGATGATTACAGGAGCTATTTTTATGGCAATTGGCTTTATTTGATTTCTTTTCTGGCCAGTGACTTTCCACGAATATGAAGTTTCCCCTGGCAGGAGGCCAAATAGGAGCACGTCCACATGTATTATTTTACTTCCAGGGAATAAGAGTCTTGTGCAAAAGTTAGTACCCCTGCTTTTAATCCTATGTTTTTGTCAAAAAGAGCAAAGATCTGATTATAGAGGGTCTTAAAGTTAGACAAATGGAACCTCAGACAAACAAGAACACAAGTGTTCTCCTTGTCTAGTTATTTATTTAACAAAAATGAAGGTTCGTACGAAAAAAAACCCTCATGAGTCAAGAGCTTCTTGATTCACATTTAGTAGAAATAATTTGAATTAGTAATTTCCTGTATGACTTTATCACACTGGTGTGGAGGAGTTTCAGCTCGTTCTGATTTGCTTCGGTTCATTGAGGTGTTTTTGGGAATTTTGCTCGTCAGCTCTTTGATGGTCCATCACTGAATTTCAGTTTAGTTTGAGGTCTGCGCTTTGACCGGACCTTTTTCAATCAATCAATCAATCAATGTTTATTTATAGAGCCCTTTACAACACACAAGGTGACCAAAGTGCTTTCCATTAAAATTCACATTAAAACAAAACAATTTAAAATCGACATAACGATACCATTAAAATGTCAATTTGCTTGTGCCATCAAAAATAACTCCAAGATTCCTAACAGAAGATTTCACTTTAAACGATAGATCACCAGAGTGTGTTGAATCACCAAAGAAGACATACTCTGTCTTATCGTCATTTAGGTGCAGAAAATTTTGCCCTAACCACATTTTAATTTCTGCAATGCAGTCAGAAAGGGTTTGAAGAGCACCACTTTTGTTTGGGAGCACAGGAAGATACATTTGCAGGTCATCTGCATAGCAGTAAAAGGCTAGGTTGTGCCTGGCTATGATAGAGCCCAGAGGCAACATATAAAGTGAAAAAAATAAAGGGCCCAGTATAGAGCCTTGGGGCACACCACAGAACAAAGGAGCAGCAGAGGAGGACAGGTCGCCAATCATTACAGAAAAACGTCTGTTTGTCAGGTACGATTTAAACCATTTCAGCGCTGTACCACGAACACCAGCACACTGATTAAGGCGAGACAAGAGGATTGAATGATCCACTGTATCAAATGCCGCTGTCAGGTCTAACAAAACTAAAACAACAAGGACATTTGGCATCAACAGAAAGGGCAATGTCATTATGCACTTTCAACAGTGCGGACTCAGTGCTATGCCTTGTCCTGAACCCAGACTGAAATTTTTCAAGAACACAGTTATTTTCAGAACCCAAAGACACTTTGATTTTTCAGCCCCTCTGATGCAGGTTTGCTGTTGTGCGTCGGGTCATTCTCCTGTTGTGACCCAGTTTCAGCCAAGCTTTAGCTGCTGGACAAATGGCTTCACATTTGCCTCTAAAATATATAGAGAGAAGTTCACGGTCCACTCAGTGGTTAAAGGTAGCCCGGGTCCTATGGCAGCAAACCAACCCTGAATCATCTCCCCTCCACTGCTGCGCTGGCCAGCGGGTCTGAGGTGTTCCTGCTCTGTTTGGTCTTCACCAGACATGGTGCTGGGTGTTAAGGTCGAAAAAAAACTTTGGTTTCATGTGTCCGTAGGACATTGTTCCAGGAGACTTGCGGTTTGTTCAGACGCAGTTTTGTGAACTTCGGTCACGCTTCCATGTTCTTTTTAGGCAGAAGATTTCTTCTTTCAAACAAAATGTACTCGTTGGCGTTTTTTCTTCTAAATGTGCTGTCGTAGACTTGGGATGTTTTTCACACCCAGTGAGGCCAGCACGGTCTGACGTGCAGCTCTCGAGTGTTTTTAGTATTTCTGCAAGGTCTATGGAGTAAATTTGCTCTTGAAATCTTCTCCAGTCTTTCTTATTATCCAGATTATTTGGGTTTAATAAGCCTTTTCCAGATAGATATTAGTACAACGGTACAGGTGGCCCACGATACGGTCCGTACCGCGGTTTTTGTGTCACGATTTCGGTACGGATTCGGTACAGTTTCCGACCCTACCCTAAACCCGCAATCGCAAGATACCGAGTTTGCGGAAAATGCAACTCGCATGTCGGTGTGTAAAAGAGCACATCCAAATCGAATAAATGTACGTCCACCTGATCACATGTGGACGTGCACAAACGGCTCTACCTCTCGATTACGCATCACCGTATTACTTGCATACGTTTTTATTCTCTTGAGGTCAGAGGATGTCTGGTCAGCAGTTGTGGTGGATGTGGGAATAGTCACGGCCAGACAGGTCAGTCTGTACAGCTGTGGCATGATCTCATCCAGATGTCTGCTGTGGAGGAAACCAAGGAGATCTTTGTCTCTGGTGTCAAGCTGGAAAAGGTTGGATGCGGGAATTTATTTCCGATATGTCTGAAACTGTTGGTGGTCGAGGAGGGACAGGAACATTAATTGTTCCTGATCTTTAAATGCGCATCCAACGATTCGTTCTGCAGTATTTTAAAAAGCACATCAGCTGCGCCAAGACGCACAACTGGTAACAACTGGATCTTACACAGGTAAGATCGCGGGTCTATGAGCTGTAGCCAACCGGGCAAAGTGTGATAGGCTGGTCACTGTGAGTGAACGGAGGCGAGTGGACATTGAACATGCAGTGGCCTAAAAGGCACACACGCTCACGTGCAAGTCCAATGCAAAGTTATTGGAACATAAATACCGCAGGACATACTGAACGTGCAGGTCGTACTGAACGCTTCGGTATTTTTCCGAGTACTGTTGCATCCCTAATTGATATACAGTAATAATTACTTCTCTAAGACCTTATGTTTTTCCCTCTTGACTTGACTTGCTCCAGATCAACAAACTGCTGCCAAAAAAAAGTCTTCTTTTCCAGGTGTCTGTACACCTGCTGATAATGAGCTCAACAAGGACAGATAGTTAGCTGCAACCTCCACGTTAAATCCTGCAGAAGGCAGTAAGGGGGTGCTCAGTATTGCCCTCAACATTTCTTTATTTATGTTTAATGAATAAGTACTGATATGATGCTGTTCATTTGAGGTTGCATTTGTGTAATTTTTTACTTTTATTACATTTTTAAAAACATAGGATTAATAGTTGGTGGTTGTACGTAGGTTATCTTTTTTTCCCCGCAATTTTTTTCCATTTCATTTTTTTTTTTTCTGATAATGCAGCTTGATGGAAAAACAAGGGGGTCCTCACATTTATTAATCATCCTGAAAAGGAATTAATATTTTGGACAAATTTTTTGCAGCCCTCTTGAAGCTGTTGATGCTTTTTGACCAAAAAATACTAAAAGTCCATCAGATTCAGTCGAGCCACAGCTTAACAGGTAATGATGCCTCTGTGGAAACGGCGTCAGTAGAGTTCAGCTTGACTTTTCCCCTTCTGTGCTCTGTGCACTGTTCCACTCATTAGTTTAGAAAATGATGGACAATTATCTCTGAAGATGCTTCGCTCACCTCGATAAGGCCGTCATTACTGCAGCCGTCCACCCCATCATCCTGCAGGAGCAGGCGCTAACGACATCATTTGGTCAAATAAACTCATTTCTGGGAAGAGGACTGAACTGCAGGCCGGATCTCACGGGGAAACAAAGTTAGCAGCTAACTGGTATTGTGTAACCGGGAGGAGTCAGGGAGGAAGCAGGATTTGTTATCGAGTGTGCGCCGGGAGAATGACTGTAATTGCGTGCGGATGTGCGCGCTGGTGCCATTCACAGCTTTGTTGTGGAGACATCAGCGGCTGCACCGTTGCTATTTCTGGTGCGCTCGTCGAGGCGAAGCCTGTGGCTCTCTCCTCGCTTCCTTGCTCCCGTCCACCAGGCTCTGGCTGTTTTTCTTCCCCAGCTCCTCTGTCTGAGCAGCAGGGGACCTGTGGGATGTAGATAAGTTCCTGAACAACAGAGAACCGTGAAGGAGCCGGCGCCTCGTGTAGTAGCATCTTACGTCTCCGTGCACTCGGGTCAATGAGGTATAATTTGACTGATGGAGAGCAAAAGCGGCCTGAGGCTTTTTGTTATACGCCTGCATGGTCGGGGAATGATGTTAAATGTCAATTAAAAACATTAAAACGGTTCTTATGGATCTACAGTGATCCCTTATTTTTCGGGGTTAATGCGCCCCACCGCGAAAATCAAAATCTGCGAACTGGAGCCGGAGCCCTCCCAGCCTAAATAATGTGTTTAAAATATGTTTAAAAACCGCAAAAAAGTATCGAGGCACTGCAGCGAAACAAGACAAAGGCTCAACTGTGGTTTTTCTGTTACCTTCACAGTTCTGGTCTCTGAACCGTAGTAAAGAAACCGCTAGTATTGTGCTATTTTTGCCTCGTAATTAGTGGCTAACATGCTAACAACAACAAAAGAAAAAGTCTGGTTTTCTCTGCATGGAACGAGCACTTTATTCTGGCACTGCAGGAACTTGTAACATCACACAGGTTCTATTGTTCGGTTCCTGTCAGTTAACAGAGAATGTAAATCTATACACGCTAGGCTGCTGTTTATGCTCACTCCACTTTTCATCTAACACCGTTTTCGTTCTGCCGTCCCGTGACACACACACTACATTACCCATAAGGCCACACTATTACCCATAAGGCTACCTTCTTAAAGGGGCCAGGCTGCATCGTTGCCAGGTGTACGATAATCATCATATTTGTAAGATAATTTGGCCCTCTGTACGATGTACGATCAATAATCCCAAAAAAAAAGGCCAAATGTACAATAATTTGACTATTTCAAATTATTGCCAGCTGCAACTGTCTGCCGGAGATTAATTTTTTTTTTACCCTGAAAGCATCTGTTCCCATGTGACATGTTTCCAGCCAAGCGTGCTTTGCTGAGCAGGAGATACGAATGTTTGTCTCAGAACAACTAGCATGATAGGCTGAATGGGCTGAGTGGTTAGCTTCGCCCGCTATTTAACACTAGAGCGATTAAATTTGACTATAGAACATCATTGGGCTTGTTATTTTCGTTATGACAGATGATTATATATATAATTTCCCTCAAAATACGAATTTTGAGACTCTGCTACGATAATCTTACATTTCCCACCTGGCAACGCTGCCAGGCTGGCTGACAACAGTTCTTCGCTGTGAGAGAAAGCACACAACATCCTGTCATGTTTCCGTGATTTTTTTCTTGATTTTTTTATTACATTATATATTTCTGAAAAATCCGCGAATAACTAAAACCGAGGAATTTAAAGCGCGAATTGGCAAGGGATCACTGTATTGTGACTGTCTTATGTTAGCGATAAAATGCCTTTCTAAATTAATGGTTAGTTCTGTTTTTTTTATTGGCAGGTGTAATCAGATAATACCCAAACTCGACCCTCCTCCACCCTCCATGAACCGCAAGAGGGCGAGCAGGACGATCTCCCCGGGGTCAGAGGTCACAGCCGTGCCAACGCCCGCGGAGGTCGGCTCTAACGACGTGGGCCCGAGCCGCAGCAGCAGCCTCTCCTTCCCAGACACGACCCCCGGCTCCCTGTCGTCCGCCGACTTCCACTCCCTGAGCAACGGCGAGAGCAGCTCCTCCTCCACCAGCGAGGACTCCGGCGTCCGCTCCGAGACCAAGTCCCTGCTGTCGCCCCTGCGGGACGACGACGACGACCCGTTCGGGGACCGCGGGACGTTTCTGACGGCGTCCAGCGGCTGCGGGAGTCCGCTGGAGGAGAGGGGGGGCGCGGTCCTGTCCTCTTCCGAGTCGTCCCCCACCGAAGCCGGCGCCTCGTGCTCGGGAGCCCGCAATCGCCCGGCGCCCTTCTCCTCCCCCCTCAACGATACCTGCCTTCACATCAGCTTCTCTGAGGACGAGCTGCTGGAGAGCAGCCAGGAGGACGCTCACGTCCCCCAGCGGAGCTGAAGATGAGCTGATGTCGGGGCTCTGGAGGCTTTCTCCATGTTCCTCCATTGGCTTTAATCTAATACTCTGCTTACTGACCCTCCTCTGTTTGCACTGGACTCAATTTCAGGACGCTAAATTGTTCCATTTCCTCCTGACACAGTACACCTGTTACTAAAAATACTCTATTGTATAAATTATTAGCCAATCGACAGATTTAGTATTTTTGTAATGAGATTACTGATCTAATTTACTTTTTAGAGACTAGAGTGCTAAGCG
This sequence comes from Hirundichthys speculiger, assembly GCA_018398805.1. Classification (NCBI taxonomy): domain Eukaryota; kingdom Metazoa; phylum Chordata; class Actinopteri; order Beloniformes; family Exocoetidae; genus Hirundichthys; species Hirundichthys speculiger. Next base: position 1,184,627 of record JAGFBZ010000155.1, read on the forward strand.
GAGCGCATGTAGTGATTGATGCACTGTTGAAGTCACACCTAATTGACCATAGATTCAAAGCTAATGAGCAGACACGTTTTATTTTTGCCAGTAGTCCATGAAGACATTTTGTACGAAGCTTCACTGTTCTGGAAACTGTCGTGAAGATGAGATTTCACAGAGCGATGTGGGACGATCAGGTAGGTGCTGGGAAAAGCCTCGCTCTGCGTAACGCACCTGAGGGGCGGATGTGTGGAAAGAAAAGAACAAGAAAGTCAGCGAAGGAGCAAAGGGAAGATAGAAATGAGCAGATGTAGTTTTTGTTTTTCGAACTGATAGCCACGTGAGTTTAAACGTTATCTCTTACTTGTTTTATTGGGACTTTTCAGACTCGCAGGCCTCAACGCAGCTCTGGGAAAATGGGTCTCTTCTGTGTTGATTCATTTTGTTGCCTGGTTGACACTTTGAAAACAACAGGATGTCTGAATATTAATCAGTGTTTTTAATTTTTGACAAACAGAAGAGGAAAAAAGGAAAGTCTCAAACACTGACGGAAGAAGCTACAGTCGTATCCAAGTGTTAGTGGCCCCATAGTGGGTTGTAGCGTTTGGCAAATACAGCCTCAGGCAACGTATAACTTTATTCAGAAAAATTAGCAAAAAAAAAAAAAAAAAAGCAAAAAATAATATGGACAATACCAAGTACCCCCCACGGTTCAGTAGCTTTAGCTTCACATTTAGTCACAGTAACCTGCAACGGTTGTCTGTTGTTGACTTGATCAGTCTCTGACGTTCTGGAGGAACATTTGGAGCTTTTATTCTTTACATTGCTTCAGCTCATTGTGGATTTTTTGGGCATTAGCTTGTACATTAGCTTGTTTTAGGAATGTTTAATTTTCAAAGCTCTTTCTATCACAACTCTTTCACTCTCTTTACACGATGCCTTAAAGAGACTTAGACAGTGACAATTATTGCAAAATATAATTTTCTTCTTTAATAAGATATTGAAGTTAAATGACTAGACCATTCCTCAACTTGATTCTTTTTTTTTCCTGCCATACTGATGCAGTTCTGATGTGCTGTTGTTCTGCATGACCCAGTTTCAATCACCTCTGTCAGACGGACAGTCTTAGTTTTGTCTCCAGACTTCTCTGGTAGACGGAGGAGTTGATGGGCGACTCAGTGACTGCTAGTTGCCCAGGTTCTGTAGCTGGAAAACAACCCCAGATCATCACCCATCTATCTGAAATATATCATGCTAATTAAGGTCTGAGGTCTGACTTGCTGGGTATGGTTTGGTTTTCTTGTATTTCTCTCAACAGTGCAGTCTGATCTTGACGTGAATTTACTGAGATGTCTGGACATACAGTCATGGAAAAAATTATTAGACCACCATTTTTTCTTCCCTTTCTTGTTCATTTTAATACCTGGTACCACTAAACATCATCATGTGACTAAAACAGACAGAAAAGAAAACACTGAATGCATTAAAGCAGTGTTTTTGGCAGTACAACGCCATAGCTATTGATGTAAAAATTAAGTGATTTAGGTTATAATCAAGACAACCATGGAAAATGGTAAGATATCAGCTCTAAAATAAAACTCTTATGAGAAATCTTTGTGGTTATCGTTATGTTTGTCCAAACAAATGTACCTTTAGTTGTACCAGGCATTAAAATGAACAAGTAACTGAAGAAAACAAGGGTGGTCTAATAATTTTTCCATGACTGTATATCTTGAATGCTTTCCACTTGGGTCACACAGTGTATCAAAAATGTATCACTGTCATTGCAGCATCAGCATGTGCATTGTCAGTTTTGCAAAAACCAATTATTAGCCCATTTTTCTCCCGGTGCCGTGCATTCATAATGTCAAGAATAGATTTAGCCAATCACCTGGAATCGTATTGACCAATGAAGATGCTCGTTTACATGGAAAATGTTGTGAAAGTGGAGTCAGGAAAATGTGGGCAAAGAAGTCAGGGGTTAGTTTGTAGTTGCAAAGCAGAAGGACATCGACTCCATCTAAAGTATTTGTTTACATATTGTTAGTCATATCGCCATTTCGCTATTTTCAACTATGATATGATGCAGCCATGCTTTCAACTTGTGGATAATCAATCTAACTGTAGAACGCTGAAGGACACTTTGATTAGCTGCAGCAGTAGCTTCTCTGAATCTTTTGCTTATGTCTTTGCCTCTTGGCATTGTGTTAACCCATACATGAATGCTCCAGACCAGCAAACAGCCAGAACGTCTGCTTTTATGGACGTCTACATACCTGATGATGGTCAATTCATCAGAGACTGATGATCGGATGCATCTGGCTGCTACTTCCCTTCTTAAATCCTATGGAAGCCTTCAGGGGGTACTTGGTATTTCCCACTTTATTACTTTTTAAATCTTTTTTTGGTTTCATTTTTGATAAGTTATGGCCATGTTGGGGGAAAAAAAGTTGCTTAGAATTGTATTCTTGTAATAGTGATGCCCACAACCATCAGATGATTTATGTTTCTATGATTTAAAGAATATTGAGAAGAACATTGAGATTCAAGTGAAACATAAATGCGGCAGCCGAAGGTTCAAGAAAGAGCGTAGCAAATTAATTTTCTCTTTTCTTCCTAAAAGCAATTACACGACGAGGACCCGACAAAACACAAAACGTGTTATTTGCCTGAAACGAGAACATTGTTTTAATTGCTCTGGCATTCATCTGTATAAAAGTGTAGAACCAAGGCTGTTTCATTTCATGGCCAATATATATTTATAAGTGTTGAAAACAGGAATGTAAAATTGAAAATGGATGAAATAAAAACCATGCAATCATGACAGCCTGCTTTTAGATTAAAAAAACACAAGTATACTGATTCTCAAATACAAATTTTTAATCGTTTTTCAGATATTTTTTAATTTGAATTGCTTTCAACAACAGACTTTTTTAAGCATCAAAGAGCGCGGCGTTGAAGAAAACGAGAAAAATCTTTGCAGATCAGCCGATAATGAAACCAAAGCTGTTTTAATTTTTCTCTTGAAGAGGTAGTACTGCTTATTTAGTGACGTCAAAGGAAGTCTGGTGTCACCTTTGATGAGTAGAGGTAGAAGATGAGATGTGAGAGGTGGTGCAGGAGCAAAATGCTCTCAGGCGAAAACATTTACACCCAGAGGTTTGGCTTTTCCCAGCGATACAACAGCAATAACACATGGATGGAAAAATAATAAAGAGGTTTAGTTGGAAAATAAAGTGCAGCACTTCACTGTGTTTCTTTTCTTCTTCTTTTTGCATTATTTTCAGGGAAGCTCAAGGTCAGATGATAATTTGTAGCCTTGCACACAGGAAGCACTCATGTTTATTGCTAAAACAACTTGCCATTGCATGCATTTTAATCTGCAGGCCATCTTTGATATCTTGGGTATTATTTGCCATTACTGCAGTACTAGTGACATAATTTGATCCGCAGATGAAGTCGAATGCACTGTGAGGAAATCAGGGTTCAAGCAGTCGGGAATTACTCACAGGTTGAGTCTAACAAGGCTTCTCATTAAAAAGAGAAATGCTTGTTCATCTCTTCAGTTTGAGTGGTAACAAAAACAATGTGTCCACTCTCCTCTTCTGCCATTTTCCTGCGCTAATTACGCACCCAACACACTCTGTCAACATTTGAAAATCTCTCTGCAGCTCCACCGAACAGGTAAACACTTTCAGGAGCTGTTTGAGACTTTTTGTCACTCCAGCCCAGGGTTCATTTTCCAAGGTGAGCCGTCTCCTTCCTGTTGTCCACCAGCCTACAAAGGTCACCCATGCAGATACTGCTGCTGCTGCAGGACCTGAACGCTTGACTGACAGTCTTACACCCTCAGGGTCTCCGAGGAAAAAATAAGAATCCATCAGCTCTAAGGTATTCAAGCTTCTCTCACAAGCATCACTTCCAGTACAGAAAAAAAAAAAAAAAGAAAAGTGAAGTTTGCAGGGGTTTTATTTATAGCTCAGGAGAGCCGGTTTACTCTTTGTGCCAACCTTCAGAATGGTATTCCCCAATAGGGTAATCAATTATGCAGGATATCGGTGTGCCTTGTCTTCTCTTTTTTTTCTCCCTGCAGAGGTGGCTTCCATCCTCAGTGAGTCAGGTCAATACAAGACTGCATTTGATCTGCGATCAATGTGATGCAGCTCTGAGGGGCTCGACTCTGAAGGCTTCACTCTGTGGCATCCAGAAGCTTAAGAGACATATGGCCGTCGTACTATAGTTACACATTAATGGTGCTGAATAGCCCACTTGTATGGATGTCGACGGCCGGGAGCGAGCGTCAGTAATGTAAGGCTCCTGATCACAGACAGAGCTGCTGCTCTTAGCCGCTGCCAGTAAAAATGAAAGAACAAACTGTATCTGGTGTTCTTTAATTCCTAATTGCTCAAAAATTCATGTGCACTGGACTGTGACAGGTATGTCACAAAGAAGTAATGACTACAATTCAGTATCGTGTCAATATCACATCATCTGCATTAGTGATTAGTTCAGACCCCCCCCAAAAAAAGAGTTGGAGGCCACAGAATACGACAAAGTCATATTTCTTTGAATGTAAATGGTCTTATTCGATGGCTCTGGTGTTTCTGGGACCAGCATTTATGTCTTTGTCCTTCCTTTGGCCGTCCCTTACAAAGACAACGAGGAAGCACAAAAACAGTTGAGAAAACATTAATATATTTTTTTATGATCTCATAAAATTTTAACCACTCGCAGTACTTTAACTGTGTATATTTAATGTAATATTATTCTCTCACCATCCCTTCACTAAATCTTTGAATTTGACTACAGTTAGTTGCTATGCTAGCACTTACTGCTGCTTCTGTGAGCAATGTTTCAAACACCAGCTTTTTTTTTCTTTTCTGAAACCATGAAGGTGAATAGACAATATTATACAATTATACTGCATACATGATGTTTAATGGTAGCTTAATCTCTTTAATTATTTCATATGAATTGTACTATTCAAGAACCATTGGTTAGCAGGCGTAGCTACCTCTTAAAATAGCTTGTTTGGCAGTTAAGTTTGTATATTTTAGAACTGGTTTGTCAGACTCAAACTGTTATATAAGTTAAAGGAAACGTAACATTTTTTTTTTTTTACAGGAATTCCTCTCCAGTTATTGTTTGTGGTTATTGTGAACTTCCACATTAGCACATAACGAGTGTAGCTGGCTATGTTTTAGCATAAGTATTAAAAAAAAAAAAAAAGAAACTCCATGATAATTGGATTTGGCTTTATGTAAAGTAACAGAAATGATTAAACAAGATTTATGTTAAACATAAATTAAAATCAACTGTCCCTAGCATAGTCATTGGTTTTCTCATTAAAGTGCATCATGGTCTCATAATTGTTATTCATATAATTCTACTTTAACATTTTCAAAGCAAATCAAAAAAATACAACATTACAAAATTAAGCATAAGTTGTAGGTCAAACTAATAATGATTAAAACAAAAATGGTAAATCTGTTTCAAGAAGAAAATTTAAAGGTTACTAACTCTCGACCTGATTTCCATTGTACATTTAGAAGCTGTGACCACATGGTCTGTTACCTTTGGAGAAAATAAAAGTACTCTGCCTTTGGGCCGCTATGTAGCTCGGTGGTTTCAGCAGGATCCATGTCCAGAGACAATAAACAGTCCTGCAGTGGTTGCAGGTTCAACTTCTGGCTTCCAACCCTTTGCTGCATGTCTGCCTGCCCCACTTTTCAGTCTCTTTCCACTGTGAATAAAGGCCACTAAAACCACAAAATCTAAAAAAAAAAAAAAAAAAAAAAAAGTATTTTGATCAGTCTACATGTTGGCTCATATGATACTAAAAGATCAGAAAGATACGATGGTGAGAAGGCCACAAAGCCTCTTAAAGCAGCACCAAAGACTTCCTTCCATAATAAAATAACAGTTTCAATTTCATTTGGAGGTATATTTCATTACTTTTAGGCAGCACTTTTTAGGTCTTGTTATCTTTTATCCTTGCTATCAGCAAAAACCAGGAAATGTAACTTTGGATTCCCAGGCATCTCTTGTAAAAAGTGCATAGCACTTCATGGTACTGTCACACATCAACAACAATGAAACAAACTCGCAGAGCTACAGCTGACATCATGGCAAAGGGAAGTAGGAGACTCAAGAAAGTAACGACAGAAGAGAAAATGAGAGCATGACCAAGCAAGAGGACCAGATAAAGAGAAAATCTTGGACAGTGTTGTAAAAATGACTCAACCTCTGCACCTATAGGCGGCCTAGCTGAGCTAGAAGTTACAAAACTTCCTTTGTGCTGCTTTTAAAAACAAATCAAAAACATTTTTAGCCTCTTGAGCCAGCATAAAAAGGCTAAAACAGGTGCTCACGTCTCTCGATTCTTGTTACAAGTCTGGCATTTGTGTTCTGTGCAATCTGGGATTGATTGACAAGTAAAGAGGCTGTTGAAGTTGTTGAGGTGCGATGACATGATGGAGCGTAAGTGTCTTTAAACCATGGAATAGGTTATAGTTTAGACATGTTTCTGAGCTGAGGCTAACAGGTCAAAATAACTCATCTAGTAAAACACTATATAACTATAATATGTCTCAAAGGAAGCTTTAAAAAAAAGAAGAAATGAGTACTAAAATTGATCCCTGAGGAATGCCATATTTTGCAGAAGAGAAACTTGACCTGTGGATGTTGATCGAGACGCAGTTCTTTGATCTGGTAAGTAATGCAAGAACAATATCAATCTTTTACCAGATATTTTTACCCAGTTCTCCATTCTATCTAAAAGAATGTTGTAATCATCAATCAAAATCAGCTCTAAAGCCCAGAAGGACCATCAACACAGTCCCCCGTCGGTGCCCATCAAAGACCCATTAGTCATAATGAGAAAAGTGGCTTCAGTGATGAGATTTTCTGAAAGCCAGACGAAAACTTATTCAATGATCCTCTCAAGGCAACTGTCCAAGAGCCACTATACAAACCTTTGAAAGTTACCTTGACTGAGAGTCGACACCAGCACACCAGCATCATGTTACTCTTTTGGGATTTTGGAAAATGGTCAAAATGATTCCAGCCTGAGCTTAAAATGATGATAATATTAATAGGACTCCAGATAGCTGCTCATTGGGTTTCTTTTACTACACATGCCAACTACTGAACATTATGCAGGCTGTTTTCATGGAAATGTTATATTTCTTGTAATTATTGTTACTATGGTAAAACAGTAAATCATTGAACAGTGTTTAGATTTGACTATATGTGATAGTCTATAGTTGTGTGATGTGTGTTGCAGTCTTGCTTGTTTCCCTCTCATCATCCCCCTAGACTAAGTTAAGTATATCTTTTGTATTTTGGATTTTGCATTTTTGACTTTTGTGTTTCTTCTTCTTCTTGTTCTTGTTCTTCTTGTTCTTGTTCTTGTTGTTGTTGTTGTTCTTCTTCTTCTTCTTCTTGTTCTTCTTGTTCTTCTTGTTTTTGTTGTTGTTGTTGTTGTTGTTGTTCTTCTTCTTCTTCTTTCACAGAGCAGGAGAGGGCCTTGGACAAGTTTACCGTAAGTTTTCATATAAAGCGCCCTATTATTCATTTTTCATTGGCATTTTATGACTCTCACAGTAATACGGGACAAAGTGCATCCCTTTTCAGCTCAATACGGGACGCGTACTTTAGTTTATAAATACGGGACGATTCCGTTTTTTAAGGGACAGTTGGCAACCCTAACTGTGTAGTGAATTTATAGACGACGAGTGTCGGCTGTTATAAGCGTAGTTTCCCTCCAACGGGAGTAATAAGTTGCCCTTATTAGAGTTAATATAATTAGCATTAACTTCGAGTCATCCAATCCATAAAGAAGAGCTGCTAGTGCTTGAGCTTTCTTGAACTGAACACCGGGGAGCTTATTCCATATTTCATACAGGTTGACAAAGTTCAAGAGGAAACAACGCGGAACAGTCCTCTATGGATAAGTTGGCTCAATGCTCATCCTAAAGATGCTAGCATTGCTAATGCCAGCTCATACACCAGTGTACACTTTCTTTGCATGGCAAAGAAAAAGGGAGAGTTTATTTTTCCAAAAACCCGCTAGTTATTCATGTTATGCTAGCTGATACTGAACTCTTTTTTTTTTCTTTTTTTTTTTTTTTTGTGGTAATGTGAAGGGTGAACTTGTCCTTCACCAGTCCTCTCTAGCAGTTAATTCCAACATCTTTATTAACATCTTAAATCCTGATTCCATCAGAAAGGACTAAAAAACACCAGACATTTAAAGACAAGGCAATTAAAGAGACACGACAGTGAGGGTGTGATGTGTGCTGGGTTGTGAGGTGCGAGTAGTGTTGTGTAGTGGATTGCGTTGTGATACAGGAGAAACTAAAAAGATAATATATAGAAAGCAGAGAAAACTACTAACAAAAGACTGAATGAACTCCTTCTACCAAGCAGTAGGCGCATGTGAAGAATTCATGTAAACATTATAGATTGATTGTGCTGATAGAAGGGAGGGGGAGTTAGGGGAGCGGTGTAAAGCATAAATGTCTAAGCTAGAATTGTGAGTAGACCTCTGAATGTACATGTATACATTACTTATTAGTTGAGATAGACATACACACCTACATATTTACAAACACATACATATTCAGCTATACTGATGTAACCATAAGAAATATGCTTCCATACTAACAATGAAGGCGCTCAGTCAAGTGTTCTTAGTCATGCTGGTGTAGTAGTGGTAATGAACTCATCTCCAAATGTTTAATTAGTAACAGTAACATGAAGAATGTTAAACAAATATAAATGTATATACTCAAATGCTTAAGCTTATTCATATATGGTGATATAGCACGCACATACAAATGTACACACGTATTCACGCATGTACACACTTGCTAGCACAAAACATACAGGTGTCCACACATGTGCCTATACATACACCTATACACCACTGAGGCCCCCAACGCCTCAAGCACACCCCAGCCCAGAAACCAGATACCCACCACAACCCCTGAAGGAGCCCCTTGGCAGAGAGACGCGCCGTCCGCCACAAACCAGACACACCGTGGCGAGGGGAGACACCCTACGGCTGTCCCCGCACCACCCCCAAGCACCGGCACACCCCGTCGCCCACCACTGCTGCCGCCCCGCAAGGAGGCAACACACAGGAGGCAGCAATCATCCCCGCCGCCCCAGGGGTAACCCGCAACCCCAGTCACCAAACCAAACCCAGTTCCTCCACCCCATTAGCATTGAATTCTAGCATGGCGTATACTTTCTGTCTGCACGTCCTCATATCATTTGGAACTTTTCAAAGGAAGGGAAGGCCTTTAGAACTCTGAAAAACAATGGAAGGAGGAGTTTTGCAACAGATTATGGAGGTTTCCATAGAAATAACCAGGCATGCAGATGTATCACACGAACGCACAGAAGCAAGTGGAGGCATGAGCCTCGTCGTTTCTGTGCACTCATTGCAAAACTCCTGGTTCTGCTGTTTTTCAGAGCATTTTTTGCCTCGCATTTGTTTAAACATTTTTAGTTACCTCAGTGGGTTTTGTTGAGAACATATCCACTTTGCTGGCATCCAGTGCTAGCTAGCAGAGCATGAATAACAGGCAGGTTTTTGAAAAACTCCCTTCGGCTGTTTGATTATGCAGTGAAGTCACCTGGAGCGAGTGTAAGCTGTTGGATACCAGAAAATAAGTTTCTCTTTCATGGCAACAACAAGAAAGGATTAGCAATGTTAGCATCAAGCTGAGGAACTGTTCACGGGGCACGTTCTGTGTTTCACACCTAGCAGAGGGCAAGTACAAACAAGGTGTTAAGACTTCTTTCTGAATAAACACATTCACACTAGATGAGACAATGATGATCTATCTTTGTGCAGTCAGCTTGAATCTTCATTTGATGTGTTGTGGCTTCATTTGGAAGACAGAACATTCAGATAAGTGAAGACAGACCAATGGATCTGGGAATAAGAATAAAAAAAACAAGCAGTGAAACTGCAGAAACATGCCGCAGCCTGTTGGAACATAGTCGTGGAACTGAAAGGCCTTTTTAGACAAAGACGTGACTAATATCTTGACATTTAACATTTGTTGACATCTTGCTTTTTTTTATTACAACAGAATTTCATATCCCTCAGAATCACATAATTATTTAAAAAAAAAATCTCTGTCAGCCGTTTTATTAGTTTCTAGAAAGCCTATATTTGTCTGGTGTTAAGAGTTGTTTTGTGCTCCCTGAAGAGCCTGGAAGACACGTCTGAGTAAAAGCTATATGTTTTATCCAGAATACGACCCTGGAGGAGGCACAATCACCCCAGGTGCAAACTATTTCCTTTCCGCAGACATGTTTCTCTTTGAGGTCAAGTGGAGAAAAAGTAATAATCCGCTACTATAATAACCTTCCCAAAAAGGTCAACTGCACTGTGTTATTTCTGGATATTTTTTACCAGTAAAGTGAGACTCGGTAGTTTTATAGCTACCGATAGCTTTGTGATGACTAAGACTGGAAATTGAGTTTTTTTTTCTTCTTCTTTTCTTCCATAGTTTATTCAAATAAAGATGGCTGGATGATAAGAAGTCAACGGTGTCAGAGCGGTGAGGAGCATGAGAGAGCAGAGGAGGTGAGCTGAAGCGTGCCATGTCCCTGCAGGCGAGTCTGCTCTATTAACCTGAAAGTCAGGAGTGCAGCTTGAGATTTTGGGAATTATTTGTAGTCTCTTTCTCGCTGAGAATTTGACACTGCCTTCCTGTTTGCATTTTAACCAGAAAGAAAATTTGCATCCATTAAAACCATAAAATGCCCCTTTTACCTTTAACTTTGTGTACAGATTACATGTAAAGTAACGTATTCTTATCAAACTCTCAGTAGATTATAAATATGCAGGATTCCTTTAATTCAAAAAGGATTTTCTATTTATTCATTCATTGACGATAAAAAGCACAACTGATAAATGCTCAGAAAAACACTTGATAACAACTTGATAACATGTGCACACTCAGACTGTACATGTAGAGCATAATTTGTAGTAATTCAGAAGAGACATAAATCCTTATTAGACATTAGCAAAGAAAAAATATGCAGACAGAAACTGTACCGAATTGATATTAAATGGATAACAATGTAAACATTATTTTCTTGAAAGCAAAATATCCAGCGGGACTCTCGGGTATATAGTAATTGATGGTTTTTGCAGAAAGTCAGGAATATGGAATTACAGCATAATATTATCTCTGGCAGCTCTGACAGAGGAGAACTGTGGCTCTGAGCGCTGCAGGCCACGGCGGCGGCTTGACATCTCCCATCTGTACATCCGAGCACAGAAGTGGGGAAGATTCCAGCGTGCTATGGAAGACTTAGCTTGGGGGTGAAGGTTTGGCAGCCTGGGGTCTTTGTTGGCTCTGCCGTGTGGCGTGGTGCTAAATGGTGATGCGTTTTTAATATTTTCATGAGCATTTGAAAGCCTTGAGAAAATTTAACGCTGGTGTCATTAGCAAGTGCTACTCTGTAGGAATTAGGGAGCTTATTTAATATGTCTTCACAACTTTGTAAACTACAGAAGTTTGATAGTTGAAGGATGAAACTCTTGGAATTTAACTAATCCGATCAGTATAGTAAGTAAAAAATTGAAAAACAAAAATTCAAAAATATTTATGGTCACCACATAGTCACAACATGGCTCCTCAAGTTAAAGTATCCTCTTCCACCACAGAACAAAATAATAATCATCTGATAATGACAAGTCTGAGTATTAGCCTTAGACAAGCAACAACATTTATCACCATGCCATTATTATTAAAGCATTGTTAAAGTACCCCCTTACTGCTTACACAGGATTTAAGAGAGCAAGTTTCAGCTAAGTACTTCTAATCATCAGTACTTAATGAATTGCAGAGCTCTACAGAAGCAGACACTTCTGGTGATTTTCTGGTATGGACTATTCTGGTCCATGTTCACAAACTGCTAGCGGCGAAAGACATAAGTCTTAAAGAAGTAATTGTTGCTGCACATTAATCACAAGAGAATTATAAAAACCGTTTCCAAACAATTTGGAGTTAAACGTTCTACAGTGAGAAAGATTATTCACGAGTGGGAAGTATTAAAGACGGTTGCCAATCTTCCCACGAGTGGGCGTCTCATCAAATTCACCCCGATGTCCAGAGGGATACAAAAAATGAAAAATAAAGATAAAAAATAAAACAAGGGCTAAATCTCAGACTCTGCAGTTAAATGTTGAAGTTCCATGACAACACGATTGGAAGTGTGGTTTGTTTGGAAAGCTTTCTGGCAGAAAGCCTCTTCTATCTGAAACTACCATGGAAGCACGTCTGGGATTAGCAAAGCTTCAACTAATGACTTCCGGAACAATGTCCTGTGGACAGATGAGACCTACGTGAGGTTGTGTGGCTTTAATGCCTTGTGCCACCTTGTACACCTGATGGTGAGGTGATGATTTAAAGTTGCTTTTGCAGCCACAGGATCTGGGCACCTTACAGTTGTCAAGTCAACCATGAACTCCTCTGTACACCTGAGGATTCAGGAGGTCCAGCAGCTAAAGCTTGTTTGAAGTTGGATTGGGCAACAGAACAACGGGCTGAAGCATTTTAGCTAATCTACATTGGAACTGCTTGAAAATAAGAGAAGGTTTGGAATGGTTGTATCAAAATTCAATTAAAGACATTAAAGCGTACATTAAAAAACTGAAAGGAAATGAAATAAAATGAAATATTAAAACCTCCAATAATGATAGGAGAAAATGCAAAAAGTTCTTCTTAAAAAAAAATTAAAAACGAAGAGTGCATATAAAATGCAAGAAATAAAAGTTAATTGTCAGATGTTTTGATGAAAGGTAGCAAATAGAAAACTTTTTTACCCTGATTTAAAACTGCTGAGAGTTTCAGCAGACCTGTTTTCAGTTTTCTGGGAGTTTGTTCCTCATAAAACATAAAAACATAAAAACTGAACGCTGCCTCTCTGTGTTTAGTTCTGACTCTGGGAACAGAGAGTAGACTTGACCCTGATGACCTGAGGGATCAGGTTTTTTGGTTTCTTTGTTTTTGGTTTCTAAGCTCTTTGAAGCTGAGTGCTGACTTTAAATCTTTCTTCCTTGGCTCCAAAAACTATTATTTCAGTTTTGTCTTCATTTAACTGAACAAAGTTTTGACACATCTCTAATTTGATCAATGCATCTGGTTAGTGTTTGGACTGGACTGTAGTCTCCTGGTGAGATGGATATGTAGATTTGTGTGTCATCAGCATTGTTGTGGTAACATATTTTGTTGCTTTTCATAATTTGAACGAGTGGGAGCATGTAGATGTTAAACAGCAATGGCCCCAGGATGGAGCCTTGGGGAACTCCACAGGTTATTTTAGTTTGCTTTAGTTGATGCTTAGCATCAAGAAGTTGTAGAGTTGTTGAAAAAACAGCATTTTCTATAATCTTACTGAGAAACTGAAGTGCTGTGGTGCTGTGTTAGGACCTTAAGAGGCTCCTGCTGAAGTGAATGCCCAAAAGTCTTATGAAGTGAAGCAATTATGTAAAGAAATCCTCCCCATTGATGAAAGAGACTGATAAAGTCATAGAAAAACAAATTACTTCAAGTTGTGGCTCCTAAAGGTGGATCTGCAAGCTACTGAAAAATGTGAATACTTTGTATTACCCACATTTTTTGAACATCACTTTTGTTAAACAAATAATGGGATAAATTACTTTACTGTGTGTGGGTTTCTTTTTTTTCTTTTCTTTACCTGCCACTACTGGATCACCTGATGCTCTGAGTTTACTTTTACCTTACATGGATCAGAGGAATGTTAGCAAAAAAGTACTGTTTGTGGATCATCAATGTGTGGGGGACTTTCTGAGGACCATCAACATTTGTACAAAATCTGAACCAATACATCTGAGAGAAGATTATTTATTTGAACTCTTTTCTTTTTTTAATTGGTACAAACATGTGTACATTGCTATGGCAATGCATCCATTTGTTGAGACATTTTGAAGCAGTGGGGTTTGTCATCACTACAGTGGCATTTCCCCTTGAATCTCCTGAAATCACCCAGCCCATAACAACTCGAGTTGTTTGTGTTCAGTTAATGTTGTTAGTTTGGTGGCTGTGAAATCTGAGCCAGCACTGCTGCTTTGTTCTCTTCGCCTGTACGCCTCATCAAACACACAAGTAGTCACAACAACAAGGCACCCTGCTAATTTCAGGAATCTTAATTTTCATATATATATAAAAATTTGATTAAATCTTTTTTTGTTATATAAGTGCACTTCGAGAAGTTTGTTGCCCATCTTCAGAATTGTCTCCTCTTCTGATTGAATGAAACACAGGAGAGTTGAACTTGGATCCTCTTTCTGTCTTTTCTGCCCCCCAAATTCAACAAACTGCTTCACCACAGCAAAACATCTGTCTCCAAGGTGAAGGCTTTTAAAAATTTGGATTTGGTACAAGGCTTAGTTAGAGCTGTTTTATAGTGTGCATTTTTGATAGCATAACACAGTCTCATCCTTGAGTCCTTCTGTTATTGGAGCACAAATTAAATTGAAGATGTTCTCCGGTCACATCATCTCTATAATAACCAGGCCCTGAGTGCAACTTTCAAGATCTGTGTAATTAAATCCAAAACCCATTTAATAAGTCCACGTTATATGTCTTATTCTCTGCTTTCAACAGGGTACGTTTTTAACATTAAAGACATTCCATGACACAACATACAGCTGGAAATGAGAATGTTTTCACAGATTGCTTACTTAAATATCTGTTAGTTCAAGTGGTCTTATTATGCACATTTTCAGCCCCCTGATTTCAATCTGTTGGACCTCTGGAGCTGCTTTGGACCAAGCATAACTCAAGAAGCTTGTAATCATTTCTTGAAAGCAAGGATTTTCTTACTAAAACTGAACAAAGTTGGCTCAACTGCTGAAGCTGAAGTCCTTGATGCACACTTCCTGGGGGCTATGACCATATAAGGAAATTTTACCCTCTACGACATCATAGAGGAGCTGATGTTAGAAAAAATGTTCCCACGGATAGCGTTCTCAGTGCTCTGAGCACCAGGAGTACTACTGTACATTATTTTTTTTCTTGTTTTTTGACTTTCTAGTAACAGTTAAGATGATATTTTGTCACAGACTGTAACTTCAACACTGTGCTTAACTTATTAAGGACCTCAAGAATACTTGGAAAGTTCTGCTTAAATAACTTTTTTTTTTTCCTTTTTGCAAACCTATTTGGCTAACGGGTGATAGATATTGCTTTACATAAGTTTAAGAGGGTTAAATGCTGCTTTCTGGTCTTTCTGGTCACCTAATACCAACCAGGTCTAAATCTGTAGACTCCGTCCCCCCTCAGTTCCCCCGCAGAGACAAACATGTGTACATCCAGATGGTAAAACAAAAGACTATTGACACATTTATTCCTAAAGACTTCTCTGCTTTGTCTCTGAAGTCTTTGTCATTTGGACAAAAGGCACATGTGCTCATTGGCTGCTGATGCTCACATTGATCTCCCAAACAAAGTCCAGGATGCATCCTGAGTTCTGCTGATTAACTTTCTCCAGGACAATAAATCCTGCCCAGCATACAATATGTAGACACCTGCTGATTTTCCTTTTTTTTTTTTTTATTTAATGAACGCTCATCTGTTGTCACATAAAATGCAACCTCAAGTATTGTTCACACAGGCAGCTTTTTCTTCTAAATCATTCTTCAGTCTTATCAGCAAACCCATACAAGTGGCACACCCAATAGCTGTAGTAAATGGGATTGGGATGAAAGCCAAGAGGCGTTTTTAGAGTCAGAAAGCTCTGTGTTGACAAATGGTTGTTTTTTAATACAGGTTCACAATGTTGGTTTTGCCTTTTCAAACCAACATTGTCTCATTAAACCAATGGGTGCCTCATACTGGAGTTTTTGTCATATCTCAAATCCAGAGGTGAGAGGTGTTCTGCCAGTCGGACAGTTGGTGGTTCATCATTGGCCTCTGCAGAATGTTCTTAGAGCAAATAAAAAAAAATATATACCAAGATAGTTTGTGTGAATATTCTGAATGCAAAAGTACTTTGAGTGCGCTACAACACTAGAGGAGCAATATATTACTGCTGTACATATGGTAATTCCTTCTAGCTAATTTCGACGCTACCCTCAGGTAGTGTGCGTTGAGTGCTAATGCTAATACCTCTACATGAACATCATTTTTTCCATCTAATACCAGAGAAAATCACCCTTCATCTTTTGTTGGATTAACATTTTATCATACCCACTCTTACCATGATTGCTCAATGGAATACAAGGAAAATGCTTATAAAACATTCCTTTGGAAAATTAGGTTTTATTTGACATAGTTTCCCTAAGTACATACTACATTATTCTTATTTAACTACTTTTATTTAATTTTATTTTTTTCCCCACCAGCCCTTTCTGACAGTCTAATCCAACATATTTTATTAATGCTGGAAACCCTGATTCTGTCAGAGGGAAAGTAAAATCACCACCGGTGAAACATGAGCGGACAGGACAGACGACGAGTTGAGACGGTGATGGTGTGGTGTGTGTGTGCGGTTCGGTCACACTAATGGGCTGGTGTGTTGTGGTGTATGTAGGTTAAAGTGCAGTGGACCAGAAATAAAAGACAGACAGAAGTAAGACAGATATATGTCAACCAAACACGTACATAGAAAAGAAAACTTAACAGCAGAAAAGGGAGGGTGTGGATAAATGTTAATAAATATTATAAAATGTATATATACATATACCTGTGCAATGACATAAACATAGGTGTGCACATACAATATGAACATACATACATGTACACAGTATGCACGCAGAACTGCACACCCAGTTATGCATCTTCACACAAAGATGTATACAATTTAGGGATGCAAAAAACAAAAACATAAAACAAAAATGAATAAATGAACAAAGGCTGGAATTTGGTTATGACTGCTATGTTAGTAATCACAGTTAGTTACAGTTACATTGTTAACTCAGTTATGTGGTGATTATTAATTAATGGTAGATGTCTGTGAATACATATTATTTTATATCTAGTATCTAAATAAAAAGTTAAAGTATTTATACGTACATGTAAAAATCTACACACACACATCTATAAACGTACGCATATATGCACACACAGATTTTATTAAATGTGACAATTTTAAACTAAAAAATGAGAATGGTTGGCCACATTAAAACCATGATGATGAAAGTTGTTTTTGTGTCTAAACATAACTGAGCCTTCCGAACAATTTAAATGAAACTTTTGTTGGTTTTAGCTGAATGGACCCCTGTAGGTGAGTTTCTTTGACTGGTTTTGCCAGTCGCAGGGACAGGAGGCCAAGAAAAGAAAGCAAGTGCTCCTCCAAACGAATGGAAACTGTTTGTTTTAACAAAAAGAATTTTGTGTTACTTTGAGTTATGTACTTTCTCACTATAGTTTTTTGCTAACCCTTTTTTGCAGATTTCTAATATGTCCATGTAACTATGTAAATATTCACTTAAACCACTCTGAAGGTTATGAGGTCTGAGTTAATTACAGATCCAAAGCCTCCCACTTTGGAAAAAAGATGTGACCACTTTAACTCCTTCAGTGAGCATTTGATGTGTTGTTCATGTGCTTCATTAAATTCAGACCTTAACTGGCAGGTACTGAAAGAGTACCAGAGGAACATGGCCTTATTGATTTTTTTTCCCCCCAGCAAGTCGAGAATCGTTTCATTAAGATTCACCATGTTTATCTGCATGTGTGACCTTGCTTCTAATCTGCCATCTGGACAAAGTGCTTCGCTCAGCCTTCATACACAGAGATGGCAGGAGAGACTGACTCACTGCTCTTTGCAATATAAATTGTATGTCAATCAAATGCTTCACTTGCAGTCATTAAGTTTCCTTCTACAGCAACGTCGTCAGATTTCTCTTCCATGCGTCCATGAGAAATGAAAGCAGGTTGACATGTGTCAATTTGTTTATGTCAGGTTGGTGCTCGTGGGGTGAAATGAAGAAGAATGGAAGGCAGAAGAAGTGAACAGTGTCCCTATTAATGGAAATTGTTGCCACAGCAGGATAATCGAAAAAATAAAATAAGAACAGTGAGGGGTGAGGGGAGTGGGTGGGGGGCAGGTGAGTGAGGCAAGGCAAGTTTATTTGTAGAGCACAATTCGCACACGAGGCAATTCAAAGTGCTTTACAGATGCATAAAATGACAAGAAGGCAAATAGAATCATTCCATACAAGTATAAAAATAATCATTAATAAATCAAGTTAGAAATTAATTTAAAAGAAAAATAAACTAAATTGAAAGTGAAGAGTGCAGATAAAATCCTGTCAGTTGTCATCTTCACATCTAAACAGAACTGTTTTCAGTCTGGATCTGAACATTGTCAGAGTTCAGGTCTGGCTCACATCTTCTGGAAGACTGTTCCAGATTTTAGGAGCATAAAACTGAAATGCAGCTTCACCTTGTTTAGTCCTGACTCTGGACACCAGCAGGAGACCACTACCTGAGGTTCTCAGAGTCCGGGTTGGTTCATATGGATCTAACATGTCAGAGATGGACTTTGGGGCCATGAAGAGACTTGAACACAAGTAGAGCTGTTTTAAAGTCTATTCTCTGAGTGACAGGAAGCCAGTGCAGAGAGGTTAAAATTCCCCCACAGCGATGTGAAAAACTCGTTGCCAGTTCTCACCAACGCTTGGAGGCAAATACTTTTTCACAGCACTGTATATGTTTTTGGTTGTGATGGAAAGTTGGTCAAAGCTCTCATTTTGTTTTTATAGGCCACCAATGGAGCCAATTGATTTTTAATTTTTTTTTTTCATAAACTTTATGGAGAACTTTTTTACGGACAAGGCCCCATACAGCAATGAATTTGCAGAAAGACTGAAACTTGGTGCTGCTCCAATTCTAGAAGCTTGGGAGTCTTAACCATAAGTGGTAAGTAAAACTCTGGACTGGCAACCAGTGTGTGCGCGTGCATTTTAGCGCAAACAACTGTGGGTACAGTCATCATAGTTGTCCGAGTCTTTTATGTTCTTTTATGCTCTGACCAATGCCAGCAAATTAAAAAAAAAAAGACACAAAAACATCCCTTGAAAAAAAAGAAAGAAAAGCAATCAACTTCACTGATTATCACTGCAAAACAGCCACCGCTGTTGGCTAAATGGCATC
This sequence comes from Hirundichthys speculiger, assembly GCA_018398805.1. Taxonomy (NCBI): domain Eukaryota; kingdom Metazoa; phylum Chordata; class Actinopteri; order Beloniformes; family Exocoetidae; genus Hirundichthys; species Hirundichthys speculiger. The sequence continues at coordinate 1,203,763 of JAGFBZ010000155.1, forward strand.
AAGGGCTTGGTGACAGCATCATAGGCTTTTCAATTTTTTGGATTCAAATTGTCATTTACACCACAGACTTCATAGAAAACTTCATTTTTTAGACCAATGGACCTATATTTTGTCAGGAGGTGACTGCTCTAATCCAGGTTAATTGAAAGCTGTGCAGATGGGTAGAAAAAACAAGCCTGGTAGTTTCAGCTGGAACATACCCGCCACGAGCTATTTAAGTTTAACTTAGCTCATGCTAACCTGTGCTGGTAACTAACGTCATCTTACATTCACTCTGATTTAATTGGTCGTTCCAACCTTCGTTCCAAATGTCCCTACTGAAGCAGCATCTGAAAGGAGGACTGCCAGGGATGACACAAAAAAAGCCGGAGCTCTGGCCAAGCTCCATCTAAGCTACCATGGCTAGCCTCAGAGGCTAGGTGGCTCACCTCAAGCACACAGCAGAAGCAACTGTCAGAATAGCCCACATGGGCTCAAAGGTGGCATTGGAGGGTCTCCCACGCTAACTCCCAGGTTGCAGGCTCACCTGTGGCCGAGGGTTTGCCAGTCAACGGCATAGCCCGAGACCCTGGTCACAGCTTCCTGTTAATACAATTACCAGAAAAACAAGACATCATCTTTAATATGCTGAGTGCTAAGTAGCTAAATTGATACCAACTAAATATCAACACTGTGAATAAAAAAACAAAAAAAAAGCAAGGCTGTACAAGGTTGCAAACATGTTTATTTCTGCTGTAAAACTGAACAATTTAACAAGGGAGTCAATGGAGACTGACTCCCTAATGGAGCCGGCTGCTAGTGGTCATTCAAGGAACTGCTATTTTTGCCAGTAAAGTGCTGGTGACAGTTTAGCAAGTCTGTTAACACAGGTGTATACCAAAAGATATACATACAGTCATGGAAAAAAATTATGAGACCACCCTTGTTTTCTTCAGTTTCTTGTTCATTTTAATGCCTGGTACTACATTTGTTTGGACAAACATAACGATAACCACAAAGATTGCTCATAAGAGTTTTATTTAAGAGCTGATATCTTACCATTTTCCATGGTTATCTTGATTATAACCTAAATCACTTAAGTTTTTACATCAATAGCTATGGCGTTGTACTGCCAAAAACACTGCTTTTATGCATTCAGTGTTTTCTTTTCTGTCTGTTTTAGTCACATGATGACGTTTAGTGGTACCAGGTATTAAAATGAACAAGAAAGTGAAGAAAAAATGGTGGTCTAATAATTTTTTCCATGACTGTATATAGAGGGCTGAGTGACTAAAAGACGACATAATCTGTGTGTTATATATTTCTTCTTAATATCATTTACTGAACAGACGTCAAGCTCTTTGCTGTTGTGGTTCATTGTGGTGTCCCACACTATCCGTTTTTATATTCCAAATCCAACTCTGGTGTACACATGTATGGACAGATTTGAGATTTTGAAGTCCTGTACAGGAAATGTAAAAACCTGTTCTTGATGAGCAATCAGAGTTGTTCACATTGGTGAGCTATTAGCTCCGCCCATCAGATGTCCTCCAGGAATTCAACCAATCAGAAAACAGTTAAAGCAAATCAGACTTTTTTTTTTTTTCGTGAACCTCACCTTGTGATTCTTGGTCTTTGTTGTTCTGACATAAATTCAGGTTTTAGGAGTTTTGCTGTGTGCAGAGCTACTCAAGAGATCCCAGAAGTTAAGATTAGATGGCTGAAAAATGAACATAAGTATGGAATAAGTCACATGTTGTTGTTCCTCTGAGGTTATATTTTCCTAATTCCAAAACCTGCAAAGAGTTAGATGATTTTTTTTTTTTTTATTATTCCTCATATGTAAATCCTTTGTGCTGGGTGGTTTTAATTTCTGAATGTGTTTGTATGCAACACTCATAATTTCAGTGCCACAGACCACCGAGTCAGTAAGTATAATTTTGTTCCGCTGTGCCGCTTCAGCTCTCTTCAAATCTAAGATGTTTTCACACTCAATTTGTTTCATCATAACAAAAAGAGAGATGAGATTTGACTGCCGCACAAGGAGCATCTTTGACAGGAACTACTTCACCAAAACTTTTCCTCAGTGTTGATTGTGTCGTTCGGTGCCTTTACATCGATCTGCCCTCACAATAACGAAGACAAGAATGAAGATGTTTATCCTCTTCATCCCATCATACTTTAAAGTATCTATCTATCTCTCCACTGTATAAATACGACAGAGCTTTGAGACTTTTTTGAGAACACGTGATGCTCTGAAAGCTTCACATTTGCCACCTTCTTCTGATGTGATCCTTCGGTTATGGAGATTAGTCAGATTATTGTCACTCTGGTGACAGATTGATTGGAGTGATGCTGAAGCAGCATGTGCTCCTCGATCTCATACTTTTCATGAAGGTACGTGCACCCCCCCACACACACACACACGTCCACATTATGCTATAAACACAAACTTGAATCGAGGAGCAGGGATTTATCTACTCCCCACTGATTTATGTGTTTTAATTTATCCTCTTATTTTATGGGAAGGCTGTTATTGTGGAAGTTGATCGTGTTGCCAGGCAGCAGCCACACACGGCCCTCCATCCATCCTCCATCGCTGCATGAACAGCAAGTGTTCATTTTCTGATGGCGTTTTCTCAGAGCACAGGAAAGTCTGAGTTGTGACGACAGCTCGGCGGCGCGTTGTCTTGTCATGTATAAAACATTTCTTTCAGTCACCGCTTGTCTTCCCTGCAGCCATTTCTTGCTTCCTATTACTTTTTTCTCTCTGTCCTTTCATCAGTGCATCATTTCACTTCTTTAACGCTCTTCCCTTCACCTCACCTCATCTTTCCAGGTTTAGCCAGGTGTTCCTCCATATTCATCTCCTTTCTCTCATCTTACATGTATCTCCAGCGCCCGCCTGCATGTCCCCGCCTGACGTTTCCCCTTTGGACTGAACTCTGAAGACTAACATGCAGCTAACGGGGGTGGACGAAGAAAAAAGCACAGCAAGCAAATTTCTGTGTTCTATAATTTCCTTCCAATGATTAACTTGAAGATCTCTACATTATTAAAATCATTTCAAAAAGGCTTCCAGCTGCAATGTTAAACGTTCTTGTGGCAGCTATTTAATTAACCAGAAAAGTTCTGGATGACTTCCTGTTTTCAGCGGTCAAATTAAACAGCATTTAGTCAGATTTTTTTAGTCGGTTTTGCCTAAAAATTTCACTAAGGCTTCAGTTCCTTTCTGGTGTTTGCTGAGAATATTGCTATGGCTGACCTATGGGATGCTTACTGCGGGTATGTTGTCCTGTGTACATTACTATTAGATTATTATTAAAGAATATCATGTTCAACATCATACTCTTACATCACCTTACAGTCATTCCGGTTGAATCTGTCTCACTACCTTAATTTTTGATGTCATCACTAATATGCAATTTGATAGGGGTACTGAAATAAGCAATCAGTCAGTCAAAAATAGTTAGCTGCTAACCATAGCCAGCTGTCATTCAAAGAAACACGCCACTAACAATGCAAATATTTGTGGCTTTATGTAATTTTACGGAGTGAGGTACATAAAAATTCACCATCCATACAGTTGTACTGGGTTTGAAATCCTGTCATGGAGACCAAAACCAACGTTTGCACAACACTGTAAATGTGTGTACAGTGATCCCTCGCCAATTCGCACTTAAAGTTCCGCGGTTTTAGTTATTCGCAGATTTTTCAGAAATATATAATTAAAAATCAAGAAAAAAATCGCGGAAATTCCGCGAAAATCCACTCGACAGCAGAGGAGAGGCCACAGCTGACAGCGAAACATCAAACGATGACTCACAGCCTCCTGTAAGCAACACGAGAAACGCAGACGGCCCAGAACTCTAGAATCTGTGCGCCGATTGGCCGAGACGCATCACTCAAGCATCACAGGATGTTGTGCGCATTCTCTCACAGCGAAGAAATGATGTGAGCCAGCCTGGCCCCTTTAAGAAGGTAGCCTTATGGGTAATGGTGTGGCCTCATGGGTAATGGAGTGTGTGTGTCGTGGGACGGCAGAACGAAAACAGGGTTAGATGAAAAGTGTAGTGAGCATCAACAGCAGCCCAGTGTGTATAGATTTACATTCTCTGTTAACCGACAGGAGCCCAACAATACAACCTGTGTGATGTTATAAGTTCCTGCAGTACCAGAATAAAGTGCCTGTTCAATGCAGAGAAAATCTGACTTTTTCCTTTGGTTGTTGTTAGCGTGTTACGCACTAATTACGAGCCAAAAATAGCACAATACCAGCGGTTTCTTTACTACAGTTCAGTGCCCTGCAACTTTTCTGCGGTTTTTAAACATATTTTAAACACGATTATTTATCCAGCTCCAGTTCGTGGATTTTGATTTTCACGGGGGGGCGCCTGTCACCATTAACCGCGAGAAAATAAGGGATCACTGTAATCTCCACTGTAAAGTTAACATTTTAATATGGGGGTTAGTGGAGGAGACTGATTCGCTTTTGAAGCCAGCACTTACGGGCATTAAACTAAACAAAACACACAGCCTCTAAAACAATCCACTCCCACACGACCAGTATCTCAGAACTCAATGACCGAGCAACAGCCCGCCTTTCCAAAACAATCGCCGTGGACACCGAGCACCCGCTCAGCATCCACTTCCAACTCTTGCCCTCTGCCACATAGACAGGACACTGAAATGGAGAAGGGCACAAGCTTTGTACCATCTGCCATCTCCACACTCAACAAACGAGCTCGCTGATCACTGCCACTTATTCGTGACGGCTAAAACTGGATGTTACTCCTCGGCTAGCTCAGTTAGTGGCTCATACATTCCCGGCTACAACTTCTACATCTGAACCAACGTTGCTCTTGTTTCATTTTCGGAGGTGACAAACTTAGTCTACTGAATATTTGACCGGAATGACTAACCACAATGAATTAGTTTTATTTGTTTCCTTCACTAAATTATCTGTGTGGCGGTTGAGTCACAACTGATATTAGCTATAAAATTAAGGGGAATTTTTGTGACCAAAATGGCTAGCATTTATTTTCTTTTGAAAAAAATCTGGATAACTGTCAGCCCCTTTTCTCTTGCTGTTTGCTTTCTGTCGTGTCTCTTTCTGACTTTGATGATCAAACTTCTTCTTTGAGGACATGTCAGCTTTTCCTGTTATTTACAATTTCACTTGCTCCAGAGCAGGTGGGGTTGGCTGAGTAAGACCGAACCATGCAATAGATACTGAAGAGGAGGAAAATGTTAGAATATCCTTGTAATTTTTCAAAAAAAAATGCAGACAGGAATAAAAAATGCAGAAATAAATCAAGTTCTTTTACATTAAGATAATTATAATGCCGAACAGCACTAAAACTACAACTCTTAATATCTTATACTAGTGAGCGACGGCCCTTAGCATGCTCATAACTCTTCCCCCTACCTAGCGGGACCCCAGTAGGAGATACGGGATTGGAGGGAGATCTTAGAAGCAGCTGTTGTGCAGTTGTATTGAGGTGTCACTGCTACCCTCGCTGGTAGGATTCACAGTTTCATCTGAAGGATTTTGGCTCTCCTCACGTATAAGCCACCCACTGAGAAACCGTTGGCCGGTCTCCAGCGGAGAATCGTGCGCTGAGTAATAGCTACAAACAGACAGAAAACACATCTGGACCCAAACAGATGGCAGCGACATCTGTTGCATTCACAGGCTCATTTGTTGTCCCCAGATAGAAGATATGTTTGGGGGACTATAGGCTTTGGCAGGAGTTTTATCTGTTCCCTTGTTCGTCTTTGGTTGTAAACATAGAGACAGAATCGCATCTGTTGCGGGTTTTAAGCTGCTTTTGTTCCATGAATTACAAGCTGGGCAGAATGTTGAAGCAGGGATGGACAGATATGGTCTCATCTGAGGTTGGCTGCTCAGCTCAGAGGAAAATATGACCACGCGCTGGCTGGGAGAACTTTACAGCTGCGCTCAGTGCAGAGAGGGTCTGTTGTCTCAGGATTTCTGTTTTTATACCTGAGTAAATTGTATATGAAAAATTTAACTGTTACAGCAATTTTCGACAGAAGATTGTCGATACTCGCCACATAAATTAGTCCGGGATGCTGCGTACTGCACCTGTTTTAATCTTCAAGTGCTTTCTACTGAGTCCTTAAAACATCACAAGAAAAGAAATAACAGCTGAAAGTAATGCTAATGTCCTTTAAAAAAAACAAAGGACTGGAAAAGATAAATACATTGATGGCATTTATATTTAGTGATGAGAACGTGAATGTTTGGGCCAGATTTCATAACAAATCATCCAACAGCCACTGAGACCTACAGTGTTGCACTTCCTTTGAAGCCAAGCTTGGAACGGTGCCACTGGGACATTTCCAGCCAGAAGATGCAATTGGTTTTGGAATTTCTTGGCAATAGTGCAGAATAATGGGGTATATTTAATCAAAGAGACATATTTTGTACTTTAAGAATAACTATCCAATTGACACAACTTCCTGAGATCTTAATGAAATGTCTGTGGAACGTTTTGGTCAAAAAACAACAGGGATACAGTACGAAACCCCCCTTTCTTGTCACGACTTTACTCTTCCGTTCATAGAAGCTGGTTTTAGGAGGAGGAGTTGGCGTTTCCATTTTACCTGCTTTGTTGAGGCGGGACTCTACTGTGTCACTTTCGAGGGACATCAAGAAGTGAAATCAAATGGAGTTCAAGATGTGAAAGATGGATCATTCTGCTTGGAATCTGGACTTATGATGTCACAGAAGTCATTCAAGTCATTGAAAGCATCCTCAAGCTCAGCTTACGTGGCTGTGTCGCCTGGAAGATTTTGAGTTGGTATTCAGTTCAGACATCCAAACATCGTGAATCAAGCACAGAAAGGTTGTGATCTGTTAGAACAATCAAGGTTTATTGAGTCATTAATTGTTGACAACAAAAATCAGCTCCAGGAGGAAGAAAGATATTACCTGCAGTCATTAGCCTCTTAATGCATGACCTAGAGTGAAATGTGTTCAGCAAAGTCACCGACTTTATTAATTAATTAAGGCTCACATTGTAGCTTGGCATTGAATCAACCCTGTTGTATTTTTTATGATCTGCAGAAACGGTGCAGACTGGCCATTACTTCAACCAGTCCAGTACGGATGAGTCTTTTGGTTCATCAAACTCTCACTGTGAGAACAGGAGAATCCTTTTCTAAATCATGTAAAGCTGTCAGTGATGATCTTTGACATGCATCTTTTCTCTTTTTTTTCCCTTTTATAGAACTGGCAACACTGCCTCTCCTGTGCTCAAAATCTAACTCCCTTGCACGGTAATGCAAACACCGTTTAACCAAAACTGCTAATGCAAATGATCAAGATCAATGCCGCACTTACTCCAGTCTCCACCAGAACACCTGGCATGTTTGAACAAGATCTGATGAGCAACTGTTGAGAAGTGATCCAACAGGCTGATCACCAGAACTCCATCCACGGAGCTGCTGGCACGGTTTTGAATGTTTTCTTTGCAGATATAAAAGTCGATGCAGTCAAGACACCACACAAAACACACACTGGCAGAGGTGCTTCTCCGTATTATGTGGTACCCTGATGTCTCTGAGTCTCATGGGGTTCTTTACTTAAAGGTCGCTTGGAAAGACATGACCCGGTCTGGAAAAGCTCCCTCTGGCCCAGCTTAGCATAATTTCAGGAAATGGATTGCTGCTGTCATGGCCCAGGTCAGCTGTGACTGAGTTTTTGTATTTTCTGTCTGTTTTTTCAAGTTGGCATCTCTACATGTCTCTAGTGCTTCCTGTTTTATTTTGAAGGTCTGTCTTGTTTTCGTGGTGTCCAGCTTTTCTTCCTCCCTCTTCCTCATCCTGATTGTTCACACCTGCCTCTCGTTTGTTCCCGTGTGTTTATAAGTCCTGTCACTCCCTTTCAGTTTGCTGTCCATTGTCATCTCTAACCCCTGCATGGCGGTCTGCTCGTCATCCTGTTCGTCACCCAGCTTCATCAAGTTAAGTTTTGAATTTAGTATTTTTGGATTTCGTGCTTTTGTTTAATAAAGCCCTTTTTTCTTTTTTGAACGTCCTGCACTTGGGCCCTCCTTCCACTCCCCCCTCATTGTGACAGCTACACCTAGCCTAGTGACAAAATAAACTTTCAAACAACTTAAAAATGTTATGTACATGTCGCAGCTCATATATTTACTTAATGTAGACATACCTGTGTAAAACGAGATGCAACAATCTTACAATAATACAATAAATCAAATACATACAGTGATGACACGCAGCACCCCCAAAACCCCGTTGGCCAGTGGCTAATGTGATTTCTAAAGTCACAATATCCAATTAAAACATTTTGGAGTTCTCTGGAAGTTTATTTTGTCCCTTAGGCCAGGTGTATCAGTCCACTTTTATCGACTATGCTAAGCTAGGCTAGCGGGGATTTTGTCAGACTGGGTTGTTGGATGCACAGGAAGAGAGAGCAGTATTTACCATCTCATCAAAGTCTGTGGTTGATGGCAAATAAGCTAACCCTAACCCTATTTCACAAAATTCCTCCCATCCCTTTAAAGTCCAGTCTCTTCGTCTCAGAAATAGATGTAATCCTGTACCAACTGTTATACTGCTGCACAGTCTTGCAGCACCTCATGGCATTCAAACAAAGAAACCATGAACACAAATTATTTTATGAACCAAGAAGTTGTCTGGAACACAGGAATAAAATAAAATGGCCAAATCTTAGTCTGTGTGTAAATAATTCCTCTTTCTGGGAGGAGGGCTAACGTGGAAGACTGACACAAATAAAGTGTTATAAAGGCTGGAAAAAATATTTGATCACAGTCTGTGGGAACAATGGATAGTTGTTTCTTGAAAGAAACATGTTCATAAACAAAGGAAAAATGACTGGGCCCATGAGCGCGTCCAGTACATTAATAACGACAGAACGGGAGGGCAATCCATTTGTCAGCAGGATGTGGAGTGTCTGATGAAAGGATAATAGAGGAAAACATGAAATTCTTTCATCATCCAGTGAGCAATGTGCCACAAGGTAGTCTTCTTTCATTCTCCTCCCGTTGTGCATTATCTGCAGTCAAATAGGGAGGGACGCCGGGGAATGATTTGTGTTTGTTCACTTGTCATGAATATGTGAGGAAAAAGCTGCAATGCAACACTGTTTTGTATGAATTTCAAATAAGTGCAGTCTGGAGTTTAAACGATATGCAAATCATTTCATTCAGCTTCGTTACAAATAGGATTGCAGTGTGAGTGTGTCTGTTTGTGATATGAGCATACAACTGTGCTTAAGGCTAAAATCCGACAATGTCTCCATTTATGCTAATGAACTGCACAAAGAGCTGCCATCAAAATCTGACACCATTTTTGGGGACTAATTTGATTGTCAGCCTCTGAGCCTGGAGTCTTGACTAGAGCAGCATTACTGACGGTATGTTGTGTCTCCATTACCCTTGAAATATCCTTGAAATTGGTGAAAAAGTTTACAGAAATTCCAATATCACAAATTAGTTTTTAGGGATGCATGAGGTGATTTTTCTGGCAATTTGAAAAAGGAACATTTGGGATAACTGCAATGGAGAGACATCTACAGTCAAATCATGTACCAAAAAGTCACATTTGCTTTTCTGTTGGAGCTGGCGTCATTCAGTGTGATGTAGCAGAAGCAACAAGAGGAGTTTTTGCTCCACATGACTCATCAAAAAGAGTCATCCCAGATGGTTTGTGAATCCACTGGTCGTCCGTGAAATCGTGGACAGTGACCTCCCAGACATAATTCCTGGTCCAGACTGCCATGATTTTGGGCTGCGGCAGATGAAAGATTAAAGAATTGTGACGACATCTTCCACTGTAGCTTCAATTCGGTGGTCCTACGTCTTACAGCGTCAGCAGTTCGCTGTCGGCCGTCTTGAAGGTCTTGCAATCAAAGATGGTCTGAGATCATTTTCTAACAATGTTAGAAGTCCTTGTCAACTGAGCAGCCAATTAAAATGCAACATGAAATGATGATTTAATCAATGTGACTTACATTTTCCCGCTAACTATGACCAGAACCATATTCTGCTCCCTCGCTCCCTCCCTCTTTTTGAAGTGAGGTTAATTTTCTTGGTTTGCGCTGGTGTGTAGACTCCCAGTCATCCACATCATGGTTCTCCTCAAAAGCTTTAATCAAGCAGTTTTCCTGGTTTGCTTATCGCTTATCCACTAGCGCCTGCTGATAACTCAGTTGCTTATCAGACGAAGCCTACGATTCAGAGGTCTCCACCATCCTTGATGATGTGTGAAGAGGTCCTTGGACGTAAGATTAAGGGTTAAGGAGATGCAAGAAATACAGAAATATGCAAGTTTTTATAAGTCTTTTTCTAGTAAAGATCACAGCTAGAGTGATTGCAGGAATAGAAATTAACTCGTCAAAACTAAAGAGGTTCTGGGCATCTATCGCAATTATCCATGGAAGGTCTGGTGAAAGCAGAAAATGAAATGGAAATGAAGCCATTTTGCAATTATGATTACTTTGAGCCAAACCAGTAATAAAAATGTGGTTAATTTGTCCCCAGTTTCTTCCTCCGTTGAAGTAAACACATACAAAGAACTTTTGTGAGAAAACCCAGTGTTGATATACACTATGACGTGGCTTTTACAGGCACAACATCAGAGAGACAGAAAGGGATTGACGATGGGGGATTTGTTTACATTCATGAATGCTAATTACAGTAACGCTTAATAGAAATAGCAGAACATCTTTCTGCTATTTCTATGAGTCCATTGAGCAATATTCTGACTAAGGACAATGGCTGCAGCTGGTTCAGTTCTACTGATCAGTGTCCCAAAGGTGATGGTGGCCCTTTGTTACCCCCCCCCTTCCCCATTACTAGAAAGTTTCTATAAATGGATTTACAGTCAATAGAGCACTAGTAGGATTCAACGGGGCACCGACAACTTTATTAGTGGCACTGGGAATACTTGGAGAAGGTTGTGAGAGATAATATACATCTGAATGAGACACATTTATGCAAATATTAAGTCTTTTTTTTTTTCTTTTCGAACGAACAAATGTATGTGGAAATGAGGAAACCCCTTCCAGCTCTCCTCCACCAGTTGACTGACGGCGGGAAACCCTGTAATGAAGCAGCTGCTCTCCACATGTTCCCAGGGCGACAGACATCCTGCAGTCCCCGGTGTGTATTCATACCCAGGTACACGCTACACGAACAAACAGACGCACGCTCCCATCTGCTGAATCGGATACACCTTCATTAAATGCCAAACGAAATTGATGTTTCTCATATGACAGCGTCCAAACGGTCAGAGTGACATTTGAACGGAAAGACGCGGTTATTGCTCGGACGCGTCAGGCAGCCTTAATGTGATTTCGCAGAGCTATCGTGTCACAGTGACATTGAAAATAACTGACATCTGTTCCTCCCACTGTCCAGGAAGCAATAAAATTGAAGGATGGATGGAAAGAGGAAGGGTTGCTGATTCTCAGAGCTGCTGCTTTGATGACTTGCTCCGCAGAAGAGAGTAATAAAGTTGGAGTAAGCATGCAAAGTGTGCCGTCGGTCGTCAGCTGATGCAGACAATCGCTGCAGAGATAAATGGTGAGCCAGGGAGATATTGACAGGTTAATGGAAGTAAAATGAAAGCTAGAAGAAACATGATACGAGGCTACATTTGTTCATACGCGGCTCCCAGCAGGTGCTGTGAGGCCCTTTTTAACTCCAGGTTTTGCTGTCAGACACTATCTTACCAAAACAGCAGCTATCACCCCTTTGAAAAATCTTTAGCCTTAGCATATTTAACATGTCTACTTTCAGAATGGATAAAAGTGCTTAATGACAAAGTGTAGTTAATGTTCAGATATATCTGTCTGGACTACCAACCCACCGATGTCTAAAAATTTAATTTAAACTTTTATAATCCACATCAAACAGTATTTATTAAGTCCACATCAACGTAAACATTTGTTTACCACCTCATTTATACTGCAGTCCACTGAAAGGCAGAAGTCAGAGTTTCTGAAACGAGGACTGTCACTTGCCAGAGTGATTACACCCTCCTAGCTCTTGATTTATAGCTCAGATGTCCAGTTCACTGAAAATGCATAGTTCAAAGTAACAACATTGATGACAGCTGTTCATGCCATAGACTTAGAAAAAAAAAAAACACCCCTCCAAATATGCATCATTGTGGCTTCATATAATCTTACCTGCGGTGGTGTGGAGTTGTCAAATGACATCCATACTTAACAGGCTGTTAATATGTTTATTTCTGCTGCAAAGGTCATTTTAACATGGGGTCATTAAAGGTCGTCTCACTTTTGGAGCCCCTTGTGGTCATTTTAGGAACTGCACTTGACTATACTCCTGAAATTAAGTCCATTTAGCAACCTTGATGGACAAACACCACCATATAAACAACTTTAGTTAACAAATGTGTTGCACAGGCCAAAATAAATATGCAGAAAAAATCTACAAATCCCTAAATCATCAATCATCATCAATAATCATCAAATCATCAGTATGAGCAAAAATTATTCATACAACAAATTACATTGGATTAAATGAGATAACATAAACTATGTGTATAATAACAGCTAAGTTATCAAGCTCAACTTGGACCTACAGCCAAGAGAAGACATGGATTTTTAACAGATATTTAAAACACTCAATGGATCTGGGCAGTTCTAGTGTCACGACAGAAAAGTAATTATGAGTCAATATATTTTGGACGGAAAGCAACAAAGGTCACAGCACTCAAACAGTTTTTGGGTTTTGGTTTTATGGTTTAGGTCCTTTTCGTGACATTTGATCACGAAGTACAGTATAAACTATTTCTAGGCTTATCTTTGAGTTGATGAAATGAAGCTGCTTTCATGTCTTTATCTCTGAGGACCTTCAAAATTACAGCCTAAAGATTTTACTCCAGTTCAGATAGAGATGGCAGCTATTAAGGCAGACGTTTTCTGGGTTTTCTCAAAGTAGAAGTGACTGAGTGGCAACATCTGCCCAGTCAGCTCTGCCACTCATGGTGAATTCTAACTGATGAGCTGAGAGTGGAGAGCAAGTGTTGCTGCCTTTCTAAAAAGGACTAGGCACATGTAAAAAGAACTGGACAAACCCCCTGTGATATCACCAATCAGAGGCGGCTGGCCCATAGGGGGCTTTGGGGCGCCGCCCCACCAGCTGTGGAGGGGAAAAATATTTATTCTATTTTATTTTTATTTATTTTTTTGATCAGCATCAGATTAATTAATAGTATGTGTGTGCCTACATGCGATTTAAATAATTTAAACAACATTTCCACCAACTGACACTCATTAAACAGTGAATTTCCACCGACCTACAGTGCGTCATTCTCTCACGGGGCGCTCGGCAAAGCGCCCCTGACCTGCAGCTAAATAGCCAATCCGGTTATGGTTGCTAGGTAAAAATGATTGATAATTGGCCTATCAACGTCACCAAAGTTAATGCCGATGGGGCACTGGAAATGTCGCCCCAACAGCTACGTAAAATGCGTGAAGGTTTATGAGCTAGAGCTACGTGAAGGGCCAGCGGTAGTTTTATTTCGTAGAGCGACTCCCAGACTCTGTCCTACGATGGGAGAAAAAAAATACGGCAACGAGGAAGAGAGATGGCGACAACTGGAGTTCAAGAGCAGCTTCCACCTAATTCGGTGAAATCATTATTAATGTTCCCTTTTGTAAGACGGACGACGGAGAAAAATCTTCTCGTTAAGGAGCTGGGACCCGACAAGCCTGAAATTAACATTTTCCAGTAAACGAAGGAGAAAGGTAAATCATCCAAACGGAGTTTTTGTCAGAGTTGGTTAAACCCTGAGACGTGGCTGGCAGGTTGTGGAGCAGCTAATGCACTTTTCTGTTTCTCCTGTATCCTCTTCAGAAGTGACAGATGTGATTGGACTTGGACAAAGACTGGACTAACTGACTTAAAGCACCTCTGAACGGTTCAAGAAACATGAGAGATCCAAAGTTCACATGGAAAACTGCGAAAAGCTAGCTGTGCTCGGAAAGATTAGCATAGCAACGCAGCCAGATGATGGGCACCACATTACTGAAAGAAGGCACAATGAAGAGTTAGATAAAAACCGTAATATTTTATCCAAGATAATCAATTGTGTTAAATTTTGTGGTGCTTTTGAATAAGCAATGTGGGGACATAATGTCAGCTAGTCCTGGTACTGAGGTACATTGATGGACCCAACAATATACAGGAGCGGTTCTATGGATCCATCAAGCTACCCAACAGCTGTGCGGATTCAACAGCTGGTGTCTTATTGGAGAGGCTGCACAGCATCCTTCCGGAGGGACAATTTGCCCCTTGATTGTATAGTATTTGATAGCATAAAGTCTAATATAGCTGTAAATTGTTACTTCTTATTTGAAACTGGAAACTGAAATTAAATTATTATTCTGGACCTGTTGTCATTTTCCGACTGTTCATTTTAATGCTTATGCTAGATTAGGCAGGGAAAAATGTTGGCACACCAGCCCCACCAAGATTTTTTTTCACCAGCTGCCACTGTCACCAATAAAGGTTTTCTGAGCAGTTTGAAGCTCTTTTTTTTTCCAGACTTCAGGATGACACCATATAGGCAGGGAATGACTCTGCTACGACCCAGTTAATCGAAAAATAGACAAATAGGGGTAGAACAACCAAACTCAGAGATGCCTGGAATACACCCGCCTAGCTTAGCTTAGTTACCACAAGTTAGTTGTTTTTTTTTTTTTTTTAGTTTGGTTTACCTCCTGCTAATCTGTGATGTTACATAACATTACCTCACAATACTAGCTGCTACTTGGCTTCTCGAGTCTTCCTGAGTGATGCTATTTTTATCCGCAAGTGGAAGCACCAGCTGTTAGTTGTTATATATGGGGCTTTTTGCAGCCATGACCACTTCCGGTCAAAAAAGCAACAAGCCAAAACAAGTGATACATATCATTAATTTTGTGTTGTTTCCTGCCTTAAAGCAACCATGGTGTACTACTGTGATGCTGCGGAGTGTATATCACAAAGCTCCAAAGCAAAGAAGCTACACATCTATCCCTTCATGCTTGATGTGAGATGAGTAAAGTGGCTGAAGGACAAAATGTGGAAGATTCTCGATGTGCTGAACCTTATAAGACATTCCTTGCTATGTTCCTACCATTTGACAGGAAAAAGATCAGCACTGACAGCTGTGTGAGGGGTGATCCAGTCTGCTTTTCTTGGAATAACTGGTGGAAGTAGCTAGTCCAGGGAAGACCGGAAGGGCACAGGTCTGCAAAGCCCCAGATGAAGTGCTTCCCCTTTACATGTCATGTTCCCTGATACTCAGACTCAGGTAGCCTCTGCTGACTGTGACCTCTGGGTTTCTGGGGCTTCAGCAGAGCTTGGTCCTGCCAGAGGTTTGGTCAAAGTCAATTTAGAAGGGTTCAGGCCAACATCAAAAATCGCTCAGCTGGAGAAGCCTGTTAATCCAGCTGCTGCCGGGGCAAACTGCCAGGGACCGAGAAGCTGCCCGCTGGTTATGCTAGCTAGCAGACTTTGTCTATGGACAAAGGTAGCTGCTTCCTGCTGCTAAACTCCATCCGTCTGTTAGTACATTTAGCAGCACAACGAAGCTCATTATGTGCAAAATTAGAATGATTATATACACTGGTAGCTCCTTATTCACAGATGAGGAGTCGAGAGAGAGCTTGACACTAAGTACAATAGAAAGACCACGTCCCAAGAAATGCATAAAGTTATGGGTGTATAGAGCTTTACCTAATGAGGAACAAAAAAATTGAACTGGAAGTCAGTCCCTAGTGGTCATTTATGGACCTGCGTGTTTTGAGACTTCAGGATTGTGTCAGACTAGCAACCTGGATATAGCCTCTTGTCTTGACCATGTCTCTTTCGTAGTGATAAGACAGAAGGATAGTTGACTCTGAGACACTTGTTCTTAATAACCCCAACTTGGCTCTCATAGGGTTTGTCTGATTCCCTCAATACACACCTGAACAGTGTTGTTCAAAAGCGACATTTCTGAGTCCTTTTGTCCATCCTGCAGCTGTGTTTTCAAGCTTTAATAGCATGAAAAAATTATATGACGCCCAAATTTTATGCCTGCATGCTCATGGTTTAACGGGTTTGCAGACTGGCGTCAGAACAAAGTAGCACTCAGGGCAAAAATGAAAAATCAAGCACTCCCAAGAAGACTGGCTTGAATTAAGCAGATTCTTGAGAGGTCGGATTAAAATGCAGAGTGTGGCTGCCAGCCCGTGATTCTGAATAATTGTATATCTTAACGGTAACAGAGATGTTCTCCAACGGGATAATTGAGATTAAAAACATGGATGAGGCCATTATAATTCACAAGAAGGCACAGCCTTTAGATAAATCAGTGTAATATGAAGTAATCCATTTACATGACAGGATTATTTGAAATCTCATTTGGCGATGCCTAATCACCATGATTAGGCAAAAAGTGTTTGTTTTTGTGTGATGCCAGCCGTTAAACATGCCCTTGAAACAGCTGTGTGATCAGTGGAGAGTCCACATCCACACTGGTTTGCTTTGACTATTTTCTGATGGTTCAAAAAGCTCTAAATTATACAATCCCGTCAGTGGCTCCACAAGTATGACATGATTGTTTCAGCTGTGATTGCAGAGTAATTTACTCCAGGACATCGGCATGCAGACCCTCTTTTGTGCCGGTTTGATTGTTCAGAATTTCAAACATTACGCACTTATTGGTGCAATCAGCTGCTGCAAAAAGAGAGAAAATTGCTGGAGACTTTCACCGCTGATGAGCACGACAAGCACTTAATAGAGCTTTTGTTCTCAGAAAAAAGACTCCCGCTGTGCTCATGATTTCAGTATGTGAAGATGTTGATTGACTGTGTTTTAATCAGACATATGAGGGAGAAGGAAGTATATGTATAATATTGAACATGATTGTGTCGGTATGTTTGCATATATACCCAATGAACTGAGTGGAAAATAAGTGGAAAAATTGCAACAGTTAGAAAAGAGCCTGCGAGCATCCTTGCTTCTTTTAACAGCAGTCCATGTACACTCACCACTGTAGTAGACTTCGCTGGTACCGGGTTGTTAGAAACATTCCTAAGAGATCCTGGTCCATATTGACTTGAGAGCATCGTGCAAGTGCAGCTGATTTGTCAGCCATACATCCGTACATCCATCAGTTGGGACCGGGCCGCAGAGAAAAAAAAAAACTTCCATTATTGCCATTTGATTTATTATCCAAGTCTAA
Source organism: Hirundichthys speculiger (assembly GCA_018398805.1). Taxonomy (NCBI): domain Eukaryota; kingdom Metazoa; phylum Chordata; class Actinopteri; order Beloniformes; family Exocoetidae; genus Hirundichthys; species Hirundichthys speculiger. The sequence continues at coordinate 1,220,998 of JAGFBZ010000155.1, forward strand.
ATTATGTTTTATTTTGAAAAATGACCATCTGGTCATTTTTCAAAATAAAACATAATTTAGACTTCTGAATTCTGAATTTAGACTTAGAATTCTCACCATTATATCCATCTATGACTCAGTCTTGACACACGACAAGACTCTGACCTGTGGGAGGATGTTACCGATGTTCTGTTGTTGGCGCGATGTTACGAGGACGCTTCTACTAAAGTTACATGTGAATACACAGCGGATTTACGTTTATTATAGTATATAGAAAATACCAGTTTTTTATGCAGGTCGTATCACTTTATTTTGTTGTATTTTCCTGCGTCACATTTCACAGACCAGTCTCTGAAAATACTGCTTGACATTAAACCGGTCCATTGCGCAAAAAGGTTTGGGGGCCACTGCTCTATTGGATTGAGATCTAGTGACTGTAGAGGCCATTGGAGACTAGTGAACTCATTGTCATGTTCACGAAACCAGTTTAAGAGGATTCGAGCTTTGTGATGTGGTGCATTATCCTGCTGGAAGTATCCATCAGAAGATGGTCCACTGTGGTCATAAAGGGATGGACATGGTCAGCAACAATACTCAGGTAGGTTGTGGTGTTTAAACGATGCTCAGTTGGTACTAATGGGTCTAAAACATGGCAAGAAAATATCCCCAGACCATTACGCCACCACCACCAGTCTGAACCGTTGATACAAGGCAGGGTGGATCCATGCTTTCATGTTGTTGACGCCAAATTCTTACCCGACCATCTGCATTTCACAGCTGAAATCGGATTAGGCAACATTTTTCCAATCTTCTGTTATACAAATTTGGTGAGCCACTGTGAATTGTACCCTCAGTTTCCTGTTCTTAGTTTTTTTTGCATTCAAAGATGGTATTCCGGATACCTTGGTTGTAATGAGTGGTTGTTTGAGTTACTGTTTTCTTTCTATCATCTTGAACCTGTCTGTCCACTCTTCTTTGACATCAACAAGGCATTTTTGTCCACACAACTGCTGTACATTGGATATTTTCTCTTTTCAGACCATTTTCTGTAAACCCTAGCGGCAGTTGTGTGTGAAAATCCCAGTTGATTAATAGTTTCTGAAATGCTCTAAATGTGGAATGGTTGTTGGTGCCAGACGGGCTGGTCAAAGTCACTTAAACCCCTTTCTTTCCCACTCTGATGCTTGCTTTGATCTTTTGAACACTGAGGCGCTGCCATGTGATTGGCTGATTAGCAATTTGTGTTATCAAGCAATTAAACAAGTGCGCCTCCTAAAGTGGCCAGTGAGTTTATGTCTGGGAAATAAGGAGACCAGTAGTACCTCAATGAGGATCCCAGCAGCTCAACAATCCTGAGTCGCATCATTATTTTAATGATGAGCCAAAAGCGTTCAGTTGATGAAAGACAGTTCAGCACCTCAACTCCTCTATTGTACTACGAAAGTCCCTCCAATGAATGCTGATGTGGTTAAGCATTGTCTTGCTGAAAGATGCAAAGCCTTCCCTGAAAAAGATGTGTTTGAAAGTAATATTTATGTGTATAAATATGCCTAGTTTGATTGGTTCCATTAAAGTGATGGAAATTTTTAAACACTAGAAAACCAATGTTTCAAACCAGGTTCATGTCAGGATTCAGAAAACCATGACTCAGAGCTAAGTAGCTCTCTGTCACAGTTTAAAGCACGGTCTCTTCGTGGCATTTCTTTCACCTCATATCCTTGCTGCTGCTGGTTGCGCATCCTTAGAGGGTGACAAGGCTGCTGACACTTGTGCCCTCCTTGCCAGCGATTTCTTTTTTGTTTTTGCCCCTCCACCCCTCAACAAAAAACCCTATGACCCACAGAGATGTATCCATGTTGGCATTGCTCTGTTAGATGCCACCACAGTGTATTTTTGATTCTGGATGCTGTTTTCTGCTGGCAAGGGACCCGGTGTCATTGATGGACTCACCTCAAGTGTTCTTTTTTTTATTGCTCAGGTCAGCAAGATGCAGATGAATCAGTGGATTTACAAGCAGATGAGGACGCGAAGAGACATAGATGAGGCCCCAAGTTTATGCTGGTTTATGCAGGTCATACTTTCCTGACTCTAAACAGAATTTGAAGCCTCGCGGCCAGAAGGTTCCCAGTTTGAACTCATGCCGAGGCCTTTCTCTTTAGAGTTTGCATGTTCTGCCTGTGCCTATGTGGACTTTTTCCCCATATACTCCGGGCTCCTCCCATAGTGCAAAACCATGCACGTTAGGTTAGGATGCACTCAGTGAGTGAACCTGCCCCTTTGTCTTATTTGATTCTGTGTAGCAGCGTGATGGACTGGCAGCATTTCCACGGTTTACCCTGCCCCTGCTCAAATTAAGTGAATCAAGAGCAAAAAATTATGGGCTTTTCAGGGAGTTTTGTGCAAGGCTATTTCTTGGACAGTGCAGTGACTTCTTGGATTTTTTTAAGTAACTTTTTTAAAGAATTTCATTTTTGCTAAAAAATATATAAATAAAAAAATATATTAGAAATAGAGATGGCTTTTCTGCATGTGCAGTAAAGAAAATATCCATTTAAGGGAAAGAGCCTTGCTCATTTCAGCAAGATGATATCAAACCATATGGCTCCACAATAACAGTCCAGGTGCTGCTAGATTGGCCTGTTCCACTTGATACATTATGAAACCAAAAAACAAGACCCTGAACTGTTGAGCAGCTATAATGCCAAAAAAGCAGGAATAGGAAAGCATTTCCATTTCAAATCAGCAGCAAATGCTTGTAGTCTTAAAAAAAAGTGGTGATCCAGTACAGTGGAATTCAACAACCATCAAATTCAAAGACAACTTCTGTTGATCAAAAAACAAAACCATTTAAGTCTCTTTTTCTTTTGACAATTTTCAACTTAGTAATGACTCTAACCGATTTGCATATCATGATTTATATATATCTTCCATAATCATCCTTCTTGGAGTTGAAGCTACAAACTATGAATCAAAAAGGCATTCTGTGTTAACTCGTGATGTACAGATCTGCTGGTTGATTTGTGCTTCGTGGTCTTGGGATCCTGAGTCTTTCTCAGTTTTGTTGTATTGTTAGGTTTTAGTTGTCAGAGCTTACTTGTGTTCTTTTGCTTTTGGACTCTTGTTTTGTCTTTTGGCCTGACTTCCTGTTTCATTTGAAAGTCTTATCCTTTGTCTGTAAGCTCTTGTTTGACTTCCTTTTGTTAACACCTGTGTCTCATCAGCCCCTGTGTCTCACTTCCTTCCCTGCTGCTCTCTCAGTATTCTGCTTATCTTCCCATTCATCTTGCTGTTTTGGATTTGGGAATATCGTGTTTCAGCTTTTGTTTGTATAAAATGATTTTGTTTATCACTCTTGCCTCCTAGCCCTTGTGTTATTGGGTTCAACATTTCCTGACAGGTGTGTTTTGATCATTTTTGGACTGAAACAGGGTTTCTGGTCTCTATGGTTATCTTAGCCAATGGTCTCCTGGCTCCAACTCTGTACTGAAAAGATCCTTAACAAAAGCCAGGATGACCCTGGATGACCGTAAGATCCTCATGTAGAAGTCACAGGTCAGCCTGGCTGAGGAGGAGGCTAAATGCAGCTTACAAGACACACCACTTGAAACTGTATGTATTGATAAAGGTGATCAAATATATTAATATTCACACCCCACATCAATCATTGAGTTCACAACTGTGAAGATTTCAGATCAAGATCTTTTTTTTTTTTTGCCAGAAAAGAAAAAATGAGTTTCATAGCATCACTGAAGACCCTGTTCAGACCTTGAATTCAAATTCACCTCAGGAAATCTGATCACAATCTGATCTGATCTAATGTCTGAACACGTTCCTAAACAGATTCACATCCAATTACTCAGCATCTGGAAGCCAAACCTTACTAAGATTATCATTGTAGTTTTGTGAAATCTACAATGGCTCAGTCCCTCTCCCTACACTCCTTTGTTGACGGTGTTGGAGCTGGTTACCCTCTATCCAGAAGGTCTTTGGATCGTTCCCTGGTGTGTGCCAGAGTGACCCTAAGCAGAGCATTGACCCCCTAAATTGACCACGTTGTCCCAGCCACCCATAGTGCCACTCCAAATACCCAAATAAGTGGTCAGGGTTGTTTAAGGATGGACATCCAACATTAAAAGAAAAAAAAAAGTTGAACACAATGATCAACTGTGCTGATCCCTACAAAGGGGAAAAAAAATGAAAGAAGTTGGTTTACTGTCTCTCCTTTTCACGTTTGCATAAACTCGTGCGATGCAAACCCAATGGTTCTCCACCAACCAAGCATAGACAAGAGGAAATAAATCCACAAGGAAGTTTTCTGTAAGTAGAAGCATGTGGCTGTTGGCTGTTGTGGTCGCTTATTCAACATAGTTGCCATGAGAATATTCTGCCATGTTACATTTTCAGTAAACCACATTCATGTGATCCGTTTACACTTCTTGTGTAACTATGTCATGTCGGTTTTTGGACTCGTGAGCAAATGACTCAGATTTCCTTGAGGAAATCTTTGTCTTTGCCTTTTACCCTTATTTTTCCCAACTTCTTTGAAAACCCTTCCTGGTTGTGTATATGCACCAAAGCCACCAAATTAGAAACACCCGGTTAAGGTTTTATAGGTCGGGGGACAGTTTGGATCTAAAAAGAGTATAAACCCAAACTGCACATTCCTTAAAAAACCATCACTATGTCACGAGGTGGCCGAGACGCTGGGCTCCTTTGGCTTAGAAAAGCTCTTATGGTTATGTTTATGTTATGAGGTTATGTTTTTGCCGGCGTTTATCTGTCTGTCTGTGTTCAAGATAACTCAAAAAGTTATTGATGGATTTTGATGAAATTTTCAGGAGTTGTCAGAAATGTGAAAATATAGAACTGATTTCATTTTGGGTGTGATCTGGGAGAAATCCTGGATTCTGGATCATTTTCAAATTTTCGATAACATTGCGGTCAATGGGGCCGAAAATTTTGTTTCTCAATATCGCCACTAATTATTGCCCAAAACTCATGAAATTTGACTCAGCGATTGACAATGGGAACCTCTATCAAATTTCAAAGGCTGATCCGGATCTGATCCAGAACGCAGATTTTATCGTAATCTGTAAATCGCTATATGGGAGAATTGTTGTGCTTGGCGGAGGTCTGCGCTCTCTGAGTGCTTTTTTAGTTATACAAGTTGTGGTATTCAGAAATAAAAGGTGGATAAATAATTCTTGGGGGACTTTATTTAATATTTATGGAGTTTTAGTCAATCGATCAAACATTCAGCACAGTGTTTATTGCGTTCTTAGTTTCCTTACGTTTTAGTAGATAATTGTGACAGAAGAAATTGGAGAGAAATTGATGAGCAGCATCATCCAAACACAGGACGTCTTTCTTCTACCCGCTGATGCAGGCTGCTCTCGTAATATTGAGTCTTTTTCCTTTTTCTGATATTAAACATTGAGAGTTTCACCCTCTTCCACAGCCAACGCTACATCCGTGCTGGGTTTAATCTGTGGCGATTTAGTGATTATGCCTTAGTGTGGAGATTGTGGCGAAGCCAGAAATTGATGTCACTCGGGTCCTGACCTGAGGAGGCTGAGCAAACATCATCATTGTTTCAGATGGGATGAAGCTGTTTTTATTTGTGTATTATTCATGAGTAGAAATAGGGGTCATTCACCTTCATCTGCTAGCTGTCAAGGAAATTTAGTGAGAGAGAAAACAACTTTGAGCCTTTTTTTTATTTCAGTATCACACAGTTTAGTCTTTGTCTTCAATCTTTATTATCCCAGGGACCAGTTTGATGTACAACACAAGCAAACCACGTCACATCAACACATAATAACCGGTTAAAACTTGACGTCGTAATGAGTCATTTAAAAAGCTAATGGCAGCAGGAATAAATTATTTTTTAAGTCTGTTTGTTCTGCATTTTGCAGACTATGACTGCGACCAGATGGCAGCAACACAAAATCAATTAAAAAGAGGATGGTTTGGATCAGCCGAGACGGACCGAGCCTTCTTCAAAGTCCTGACCTTGTACAGATCGTTCAGATCGTTCAGGCTCACACCTGCGATCTTTCCACACGCCTTCACGATATCCATCAGTCGATTCTCGTTGCTGAGAGAGAGTGAGCCAGACCAACAAATGAAAGAAAAAGTAAGAGCAGATTAAATAAAACAAGAGGGAAACACCCTCGTATAAGTGCTGTCAGGGTTAAAACTCCAACACTTATGATGAAAATCCAGGATTGCTGATTAGCTTTTTTACTAACAGCATCAACATGCTGCTTGAAGGTCAACTCAAAAATGATAAATAATAATAAATAATGACGCCCAGATATTTCTACTGATGCACGACTAACAGGTTGGTTATTTATGGAGACAACAGGAGGATTCTTCCTTAAATCCACCGCCATCCCCCCTTGTCTATGACACATTAATGTCCAAGAATAAAGACTTACAGCAGCCTATAAAATCACACATTTACCTTTTTGTAAATGTGTCACAGTTCAGATTCAGAGTGTCTTTAAAATGATACCAAGAAGTATTTTAAATTTCTTTTGAAGGTATAATTGATCATTTTTAGGTGGTGTAGTCTAGTGTTGCCCCTACCATCCGCACAAACCGCCCAAAGTAACTATGGACTCCCGGTCTCGAGAACTGCACATTACGTCATAGCGCTGTGGTACACGTCAACCAGTGGCTGTAAGGTGAAACTAGCTCAATGAGCTACAGAGGACATCATGGCAGAGGCGACTAAAAGACTCACGAAATTAAAGACAGAAGAAACAAAGAGAGTAAACATAAGAGACTGAACAAGAGTAAACCTTGGAGCACCACCTGAATCTCATCATTGTCAGTTTAACCGGCCACAGTGATCAAAGTCTAATGCGACTGCTGCATCACAGCAGGTGCGGGTTTTGCTAATCTGCAGTTAAAATGGACAGAAAGACACAAAGCTGAAGTTGGCTCACTAATCATGGCTTATGAATTGGCGGTGGCTCTTTTACCAGCTGTTGAAACTGGAAGCTAATTCTGAGTCATATCGTACGCTACGATTTCTAGATTTAGCCTTAGGACTCGATACAGCCGACGTGAAACTGGATGAGGGCCAGATGAATCAGAGGGGCCAGTATTAACGAAATCAGTGCGTAATGTGAGATAGATGACTACTTGTGTTAAATAACTACTTAGACTCTTGCTAAAACATACCTGTATCAGGTTTAAGAAAGCAGAAGAAGGGTTAATGTGAAATATTTTTGAGGATTGTACAATAGTGAACCTGTTGACCTTCAAATCTAAACCTCAGCTCAACTAGTAACAGCCCTATTCTTTGCTTTGTTTTGTTTTTTGAAACTTTCCACCCTCCTTTCATGTTTTGGCTCTGCTCTCCGCTAACCGGCCAACACCGAACATCTGAATACGGTTAGTTTGTGGACACAGCTGAACAATAGCCATCCGAGTCTGACATTAGCCTCAGCAGCAGGTGGACAGCCGAACAGAGCAAACAGCAGAGCAAAACACCAAAAAAAAAAAAAAAAATTAAATGTTAATGTTGTTGCACATCTGCTAGATGCCTTAACGGTCAGCAGTTGTGCAGCTGGATCGGTGAGATTATGTTTTCACTTTTACCGCAGTGCAGAGACATGCGGGATTTTCAAAAGGCCTGAATATATTGAGATTTTCATTAAGGCCCACAGCAGGTCACAGACCTGCAAGGACGTATGAGTTTTTCAGTAAAGACACAACAGGGCCCCACACATATGCATCACTTGTCTTACATTCTCCCTGAATGTATTTGCATTCTGAGGCATTTTTTACCCATTTACGAAAAATGGCTTCCCCCCTTTTCTTCTGAATTTGTTAAGAACAAGATAATTACATCCCAGAGAGCCTTTCTTTGTCCAAGGAGTCCCACAATCCCCAACCAACTCAGTCGTATCTCTGCTCTGCCAGCAGCTCTCAGCGTAACACAGTTTGCTCTGATGAATGCTGTAAGTGAGTAGTGCGGCTATTTAAAGGCTTCTCCAACCAGAGGTTGATCTGTTTTCTGCAGAATCCTGGAACGACCGTGAGTCAGGACGCTTGAGCAACAATAGTGAAGACTTTCCAAACGCACAAACACGGCCCAGTCTGTCTGAGTCACTTTCAGAGAATCCTCCATCTAAACACCCGACATACGAGACGCCGTGTGTCCGTGCCTGTGTTTGCACATGCGTGGGGGCGGTCGGCTCGGCTTTCATTGTGTTGGCTGGAAAAGGTGAAACAAGCATCCTGCGAGCAACCGCACAACTGTTCGCTTATCAAAGTGGGAACTACTGAAACAATCAGCTGCTAGCCTTTTTATTTTTCTTCTCTCCCACGTGAGTTGTTACTGAATGTGACGGCAGGTTCACGTTCTCATGTGGTCTATTTATTTATTTATTTTATGGCTTATTGGACAGTGCACATTATTAAACATAGTAATAATGTAAATGTGCCAGAATTAGCCAAAAATGGCTATTTTACATCTGTTGTCCATGGACCGGTGTTAAGGTCGGATTTTCAGGTCAGATGCATACTAAAGGAAACAAATCATAAAATACACAAACATCATGTTAAAACTTATTGATAAAAGAACACATAAGACATAAAAAGAGGATGGTTAATATAGGAAAAACAGGGAAAGAGGAGTGGGAGTTGTTGCTCTGTTGTCCGGCTCTACCATCTGTGGGTGAATTTTACTATTTCGCAGCAAAGCGACAACGAATTTGAAATGATTTTTTTTTTTTTTAACTTGCCTGATGGGATCAGGTGGTGAGCTTAATTCACAAATACTTCCCGCTGCTGAGCTCACCTGTTCCTGGTGTCAGTGAGGGAGTTGTGATGAGCTCCTGGAGTGAAGCCCACTGACGGCGGCTGTGCCAACGAGCCGGTTGAACATTTAAAGCTGACGGTGGTCTCAAGGACTCCGCCGCAAGCTCGCATATGCATATGAGAGCTGCGGTCTATTAAGGGAGCCGTTTAGTGAGAATACTTCCAGGTACTTATCATCCGACGCTTCTCTGTCCTGACTGACCCCTCAGGATCTGACCTTCACGGCTGCAGCAGAAACATTCGTTCCCTGCAGGAAACAAAACTCTGAATATGGTAGGAAATGTCTCCTTCTTCCAGGCCTTTCTCTCAGTTTCCCATGAATCACCTCCTTGAAGTCCCAGCCCAATGAAGCAAGATGCACATGCAGCCCACGCAGTTATATTTTTAGAGCTTTTTTTTTTTTTTTTAGCTGATCAACTAATCCATATCTCAACCCAGCTGGGTGCACCTGCAGCTCAGTGAACACTGCGTAACTCCTTGAACAAACATGGTGTTGAAATTTTTACCCAATCAAGCTGTCTCAGTTTGGCTTCGTCACAAAGATTACTGACTGAATATATTATCCTGTTTATTAAGAGGCTGTTTCACAAGAGAGTCGGGCTGCATTACTTTCAGAGTTTGAACTCCAACCTCAAGAGATGTTACCTTCTGAGGGACGTACCTGGTGAGAGAGCTCCCACATCAACAAAAGAGCACCCCTTAGATATTTCTCCTGCCTCCCCTCCATCACATAGGTGGCTTTCTAAAGGTGGCACCTTTAGCTCATTGAAAAGCTCGTCTTCTTTGCTTGAACAGTCCTATCATTGTCATCCTTAGCGGGCCAAGCCGTCAGTTTTGTCTTGTTTCGCTGAGCTTGCAGCTGCTTCTTCAGATTTGAAGTAGAGCTCTTTGCAGAGGCTTTTGCAGACATTAATTATCACACAGGCTCAATTTGCAAACTGCTACTGTCTGACATTTAAGCAACCTGTGCCCTGAATTGTTATGTGCAGTCCCCTCAGGGGGAAAATGCTAAAAAGAAAAATAAAAACTGGGAGGAGAGGGGAGTTGCTTTGAAATATTTGCCTTTGATCTAAAATTGTTCATAGAAAATCATCTGGTACTTTCCGGCTATAAAACTGGGTAAATTCAACCTCAGATGACAATAACATCAGCAGAGTGTGAAAGCCTGAGTGGACAGTTTTAACCTCTCAATTTGTCTCTAACTGCATCTTGTCTTTGTGATGCTTTACAAAGTTTTACAAATAGGGGGTTGAAAATTTAAAGGATGGTTGCGGTGGAAAATTTAAAAAAAGGTGTGGTCTGACCACCTATCTGTAACTGAGGTGTCTGTATCTGCTGCATATATTTCCCATGAGCGCTGGGTTCTCAGCTGGTGTCCCAAGATGGTCCATACATGGTTTTTCACGTGTCCAGCTCGGTTTTTCATCATTTTGCAGTTGGAGGTTTCACCACTGAATTTTGAAAATGTGTGAGCACATATTTAGGCTTTTACTTGGTGTCCATGTGCTTGACTTTTTGTTATCTTATACAATAAAATGCGGATCTTATTTCCTGGATAGGTTATTCATAATGCAGCTTACTTGTCTTTCATGTAGCTAAATCATTGTCTTTTGTTCCTAAAGTTAAGGAAATAACCCTTTTACTTCTGACTTCATTAATACAATAGAACAGTGATTCCCAAAGTGTGGGCCGCGGCCCCCTGGTGGGCCGTCGTGGGACTGCAGGTGGGCCATGAGAGGTCATTAAAAATAAACAAATATATTTTAAATCCTCGAATTTTTTTAAATATATTCTTACTTACTGTTAAATTTTAATCATGTCATAAATATTTGTTTAGAAGTAATAAAACAAATCAATTGAGTGTTATTCTGCTGCCATCTTAACTTAATATGACAAGTGTCACCTTATTTGTTGACCCCTTACATTAATATCAGAACATAGCTTCTTGTCTTGTATGTTGATCACAGTTGTAATTAAAGGTTTGGGTGGACTGTGGAGATTTTTCACATTTCAGATCGGGCCTTGGTATTCTGAAGTTTGGTAATGGCTGCAACAGAACACCAGCACGTGAAGGGCGTTTTCAGTTTCCACTTTCTCTGCATGCAGAAAGTGAGTAATGTGATTGTAAGAAGACATACAGACTTGGGATCCTGTAATCTGACATCTGTGTCTCCTCCTCCATGATCGCTGTGGTGAAGTCACTGCCCAGCAGCCACTCAGTGTCGGGCTGAAGCTGGAGGAGCGCCGTGCGTGAGAGCTCCGCACAGTCCGGGATCTGCGCGGCGGCGGAGACTCCGCTCAGGGTGACAACTGCAGCAGCCCCCCCCCCACCTCCCGCTCTCCCGAGCCTTCATGGAAGTACCACCATCCCCGACAACATGTACCTAACCTCTACCTGCCTCGACACGACGTCTTCTGTCTAACCTGAGGAGGGGGGGGGAGTCATTAAGCTCACTTTGAACCGTGCGCCAGAGGATCTCTTTTTTTTTTTTTTCTTCATTTTTCCCTCTCGCCTGTTCCGCCTCTCGCAGTCCGCTGCTCGATTTTCTTCTTTTTTTTAAATTCCTCCTCTCCTTCACCAAAGCGCTGCTGTTTCCCAGAGTCTACCTGCTCGTCCAGCACCCATGAATTCAGATAAAAATGTGTACCTCGGCAGAGACAAAGGCATCATGCGGAAGAGAGCTCAGCTCCTTCGGAAGGGCTGCAGCTTCGAGATTACCAGGTAGGTCCTCTCTTTTCTTTCTTTTTTTTTTTTTTTTTTGGTCTGGGACAAGAGGGCGATCAAAACGGCTTGACTAAATCCTCTGAAGGCAGCATTCTCCATCCTAAAAGTGGCGCTTTCCACCAGAGAACATTATGAGTTTGACTTTCTCCCTGCGGACCGGAGATTAACTGTGCGCGCATAGATGCTCGGAGGAGGGATGCCCCAAATCTATCATGTGTCCAGTGGGAGCGCGGGCACACACGGCCTCGCATTTCCCTCTTTTTTGGGGGGCTAAAATGCCAAATCCCGTTGCCTTTTGCTTCTACTGAACTTGCGTGCTCATTACTCATCGGACCGTGGAGGGGACGCGTTACGCACGGGCGAAAATCCGCCTGCACCTGACTCTGCAACACTGACAGAACCATCTCATGGTCGGACACGATCCGTAGTCAATTTATCCAGGAAAAACCAAGTCACTTTGTCTCTGAATCCGACTATGCACCGGTGTTCAAAACGCCCGCAGCCGTGCGGGATGAGCTCATTTCATAGGTCCCATAACGGGCAGGCGCAGCTGGGGAGCACGCGCGCGGAGACAGGGGGGGGTCGTGGTGACAATCGGACCTCATAATGTGCAGCTGGTGTGGTTTCGCTGCGTGGCAGGACCGTGTTTGTGAGATCCGTGGCCTCCTGGGACACCTCCAGCAGGATGACACAGAGGAAGCTGCTGCTCCTCCGCGCGGTCGCAGTCATCCGTTAGACGCTCGAGTCTTCTGGCTCCTGCGGGTTTGGCACTAAACTCTCACTTTTACTGGGGTCACTCCCTCCTCTTTGCATAGCACCTGCCTTCAGGGATTTATCCTTTGACTAAATGGGTCCCCTCTGTATTTAGCTTTCACTATATAGCTCTTTATATCATTCTTTAGACTTGCTGCTAAATTTTTATTTTGGCTTTCGACTGTTCTGTCTGCAGATTATCATTTACGTCACATTATCATCATCAGTCCAGTTTCCTGCTGATGAAATTGTTCCATCTTCTTGAAGTGCAAGATTACTCACAAGTCTCTCATCCAGGGGGTTCCCTGCTGTACAGGTGCATGGGGGGCCCCTGTAGCCAGTATGGGGGCCCCCCAAGCTATGCCTCAGATGCACATCTGTGCTTTGATCCAAAATGGTTTTCTCGTAAATTTTCAAGTTTATAAAGTCAGAAATGATGAGATTTTTTTCTTTATAATGTACCGTCCACCACACAGCGCAACAACTTTAATCCTAACCCTAACCCTAAATTTACTTGACAAAACTCAGAACCACCTGACACAAAGGGAATCGAACTTTGCGTGAAAACCTGCGCAGGAAACACTAGTTTCAGTAGAGCGTGTCGCACTCGGGACATCAGTCTGGTCGTTAGAGCGATGTAGCACATCGCGGAGATGTCTATCGAACGGGCAAAGACACATTTACAGCGTGGACAACATCTGTCACCACATCAAATCCAGAAACCAGAGCAAAAACACACGGCTAGCCAGCTAACAGTCATTATTTGTGTCAGTGTCGGTCTTTCATCCTGCTTCTTTTCGTTGCTCCTGCTAAAAAAAAGTAAAAGCAAGTCCAAGATTTACCCTCCCCCTCCAAAAAAAAGAAAAAACATAATCTTGCCCGAGCCCTCAAAAAACTAAGACTCGGCCCTGCTCATAGCAGCGCTGCATTTTTTCCAGCAGGTGCTGTGATGGGGAGACTTGTGTACTGTCGACGTCTGCAGCCCGGCTTCACTTTCCAAATAGAAACACCGACTGCATTGAGGGTGCATGCGGGGGTGAGACTTGGCCAGCTTGGTGCGAAGCACTTGCTTCTGAATTAGCCGTCCCTTCTGATTAGCCTGATCTACCCCGTACAGTGAGAGAGCCGGCTTCGTTTCTGCACTGAAAAGCTTCCCGGCAGTCTGTCCTTCAGTCACAAGCGGTTTTCCAGACAATCAGTCAGAGCCCGGCGTGACGTCTCACTGAATGGGGGGGAAAGAGATTTTCTGCTGGGAGACACTAAAGTAAAGGGATGCTGCATGTGCAGATGGCGTGACCAAACGTAGCGACAGGCTCGTGACAGCTTCATAAAGATGCTCGCTGCACCGTTAGAAACACGCTCACACACTGAAGTGATTCCACACGCTCACCTGTGGAAGCACGTCACCAGGGGAGGTTTGTGTAGACATTGATCTGGCCTCATTTCCTCCCGCAGGATGCAGACAGTCTCGCTGAGGGAGGCATTTTTATAGCGCTCCTTGCTCTCAGATTATCCGCCCAGTAGACTGATTATACAATAGGTTCATAGTGGAGGGAAAAATTCCCTGGATATCCACTACGCAACAAGTCTCAATGATGATGATGGAGAATGAGGAGGATATTTTGAATTAATATTGCATACATGCCATGGAGAAGGCAACTAATGAATGATTTGTTGGTGACAAAAATAGCTGACGTCAAGTTAATTTTCTGTCGGTCAAGTAATCTGTTAATTATTTCACATCCAGAACCCATGGTTGTAAGTTAACAGTGTAAAGCTGCCATGATCTGTGTTAATCTCCTGGAGATAATCCGTTTTTTGTATCAACACATCACATCACATTATTTTTTTTCCAACTGTGTTTTGGACGCATTTCATCATGACTAAGCCTTATCTAACAAAGTCAGCGGACTGCCAGCTGGCGAGTGTTGTCACTGACAGCAGGTAGCTGCAGAGTTGCAGGTGAAAGCAGATAACTTGGATGGACCACTGGAAGCAATTATTGTGTGTTTTTTTTTTTTTTTTTCTGCGACGCCAGATTCACTGGTGGAGGAATGCTGGTGGCCGTATGTCTCTTCAGTCTTTGCTCAGTTTCAGTTCATCTCTGCATAGGGGAAAGTTATTCCCGTGTCTGCGAATTTTTCAGATCGTAAAGGGAAAGTTCACCAGTTGTCCATGCCAAAGTGTGTTTGCAGGATTTATTAAGACGACTACAGATGTGAAGGTGTGAGAGGACATCTGGTCAACTGTGAGCTGTAGCTTCTCTTCTCCTCCGAACGTCTGGTCATTATGATGGTGTATCTGGGCCATTATAACTTAGTAAAAGATGGAGTTTAAAACCAGGTGTGAATAAAGCCTTAAATGGTAAATTGCAGAGGCAATTCAATTCAATTTTATTTGTATAGCGTCTGTTACAATGTCAATTGTCTCTAGGTGCTTTACAGAGACCCAGAGCATGACCCCCGAGCAAATATCATTAACTAAAAATATAATATTGAATCCTAAACAAGGATAATAGCAGGTAAAAAACTCCCACAGAGGGAGAAAAAAACCTTTAAGCCAAGCAGTGGCAAGAAAAAACTCCACTTTAAGAGGAAGAAACCTTGAGCAGGACCTGGATCATATGGGGGGACCTTCCTGCTGAAGACCAGCCAGGTAAGGAAAGAAAAGAGGAGGAGAGACAGGACAGAGAGAGGAGGGCACACAAATTACTAAATATAATGACCACATAAACAGATGCAGGTAGCAGCACTGAGGTGAGCTGGTCGGCACCCCGAACACATCTACACCTGTGGGTGGAGGTAAACGCTGTTTAAAAACTGAAAATGATGTAATAATAAAGAAAACTTTCATTTGGGACCAAAAATTAGGGATGTCCGATAATATCGGCCCACCGATATTGGCATAAAAATGTAATATCGGTAAATATCGGTATCAGTTTTTTGGTTTTTTTTTGGTTTTTTTTTGAGGAAAAATAGCCCGCATATATCGGTATCGGTAGATATCGGAATCGGAAATTGAGAGTTGGACAATATCGGCATATCGGATATCGGCAAAAAAGCCAAAATCGGACATCCCTACCAAAAATTATTTGGACCAAAGCAGTTTTGATTGAGAATGGTTATACGCGTTCGCAACAAAATAGCATTTCATGTTCGGACTTGGTCTAGCTTTTTATAAGCCTCTGACAAGACTCAAAAATGTGATCCCTGTTCAGGGACAGTGTGGATAGGATTCCCTACAGACAAACTGAGGTCATGTTTACTCTGTATGTGTACAAAAAGTGTATAAAAAAAGGACTGTTTGTCCAGGTCTGGTGGCTTCCATCCTGTCATAAGTCTGTACAACCACTGATGCTGCAAAACTACTGCCAACAGACAAGTTTGTGGCTTCTGCTTCTATAGAACTGGATCAATACTCTGCATTTATTGACAGCACTTTGCACAGCACCGGTAGTTAGCTTGTATGGGCTCACGAACAGCGACTGGACCGGGATGCCTGTACAAACAGTTCTTTATGCACACGCACACATCTTGGGAACATGCGCAGGAGAGAAGCTTCACAAAATGAACGGATATGGCTCGACATTTTTGTTTGACCTCTGACGAAGTTTGTGTCAAGAAAAGGTAATGGTTTAGCCTCAAATATATTCTTTTTCACTGGAAAGGTTGTAAAAACTCTATTTGACGGTTGTCACCAAGACTAGACTTCACAAACATTTAGAAAAAGTCCATCACCAGGCTAGTGGCTCAAGACGAAACTAATGCTCATTGATATAATGCTCTGAATTTTCCAGCTGAACTGTCAGTTGTGTGCAATGTAAACAGCAGACTTTGACAAACGTTTTGCAGCTTAATTTTTCATCCTCAATGAGTCATGCGACGTTACTTGTGTGCAAATAAGCTGAATACTCCTTTAAGAAATATGAGCTGATCAAAGCTGGTGCTAAGGCGAGCACGCACAAATCTCTACTCTTTAACCTTAAGTCTTGAGCTTGACGGAGTGGGGGGGGGGGGGTCTGGAAGTCCTCCAGGAACAACAAATCTTAACAGAGTTAAGAGTCTCTTTCCATATTTTTCCATAACAATTACGGCGTGTCTCTTTGTGGCGTCTGCCAGTCACCGAACTCTCGACCGACTCTGTTCAGATGAGATTAGGCTACATGGTGACGCTCAAAGGAGCCAAGAAAGGCACTGGCTTGAGTCTGACCAAAAATTGGCAGAACAAACGTGACCGTAAGAGACGATGCCAGGGAGACAGACGGGAATTATGTGCATGGCCACAGACCGGCGCACGTGCACGTTGTGACCACAGAAGGAAGACATCCCCCGCTGAATTCAGTATCACAAAAAAATCTGAATGCTTTCAATGAATCTAATGGTAGCATCAGCAAATTCACATGTGGTGGAAACTAACCTCAGCGCATGGAATCCGTTTGGTTCGCATCAATCGTTCTCAAAACATTTGTGGTTCATTTAAGGAAAGGCATGTGCTGGCACGGAGTGGCTTGAATGGACCGTGAGGGGAGAAAAGCTAACGACGTGTGATCTGAACATTGTTACTGTAGTTCTTTTCAGGCGATGAGTCGCTTGAAACGTGTGCTGCTCATCAATCACTTCACTCAGTTTGCTGGTCTCACGTTGTCTTTCCATGTCTGCCTCCATTCACTAAGCAAGCAAACAGCTAACAGTGGAAAAGCAGTGATGACTTCCCCTGCAAGCGAGGTTACTTGAAAATGCTATTTATGTCTTTAACCTTGCCTGCTGCCAAATCCAAATGTTTTGGGACCGACCGCGCGTTCCAGGGGTTATGTCGTAGCTTGCAGCTTGGCACAAGACTGGATCCAGATGTAGCTTAAGTGTGCTGTCTTGTGTTCAACTGCTTTTTAAGAGCATGTGAAGGGGCAGATATGAACATATGCACCACCAACAAAAAGTGTGCGTGTAGGTGGTGGGGGGGGGGGTTGACTAAAATTGAATTAGGGATTTCCCTCTTGTGGTTTCCTGGCAAAGCTTTTACAGAAGCTTCAAAGCTTTATGTTAATAACCAGCATATGTTTTGAATGTCAAACGTGTTTATGGATCTCGGGATATCACACCGTTCATTGGAGGGAGGATATTGATGTTCTGCCTGACACATGGAGCTGAAAGCAGCAGTGATAGCCAGGGCTGCAGGGGTTTCCATCTGTGCTACAGTCTATCTTAAAATACCCAGCAGGAAGCTGGATTAATGGACTAAGTGACATTTTCGCTGGCTTAAGAGCGCCTCTCCGCTTTGCATAAAGTGAACGTTTCTAACATATAGAAATTACAGGCTAATGTGTTTGGATATGACAAGAAAAGGTGACATTTAGATTAACATCTTAAAGATGTTTCTAGCGTTTTATTTCATATGAAGTGAGGCTGAAATATTTTTGAGCAGTGAATATCTTACCTGCCGCAGTCACAGGGCTAACAGCTAAGCACAAAATGAAAGCCGTAGATGTTATTTTCATCTTCTAAAACTGAACAAAGCTCATGAATAAAGCTCATAGGGGTTTGAGCGAACACTGTATTGTGGACTTGATCAGATATTTATTCTACATGTAACACTGTCTGTTTTATAACACAGGCGTTAGGCTAGGCTACAGTTAGCAACACAGATGCTCTGCACTCAAGAAAGTGTCGTGTCACAGCAAATAACTGTTCGTAGTAAAAGTGATGTGGTGTGCATATACAGTGGTACCCCTACTTACGAATGTCTCTACATACGAAATTTTCAGGTTACGAAACACCTCAACGGGAAAATATTGCCTCTTGTTACGAAAGAAATTTTAGGATACGAAAGGCAAAAATACAGTACGCGCTGCTACTCGCAGCTCCCAGAGTTTACCGAACTTAAACATAGCTGTCGGCTCTGTATCTCAGTTTGAAAGTGGTGGGTCCGAGCTGCTCTGCCATTGGCTATCGCTTAGCATCTTCCTGGCATCCCATTGGCTGGGAGGATCCCTTGTCTGTATAAGCGTAACCCAGCAAACCAGGTAAATGAACATTTTTTACCTCCGCCAAGGAGGTTATGTTTTTTCTGGCGTTAATCTGTCTGTCTGTCTGTCTGTGTTCAAAATAACTCAAAAAGTTATGGATAGATTTTGGAGTTGTCGGAAATGTGAAAAGGAAGTACTGATTTCATTTTGGGTGTTATCTGGAAGAAATCCTGGATTCTGGATCACTTTGAAATTTTCGATAATTGTTGCGCTTGGTGGAGGTCTGCATCCTTCTTTTCTAGTTCTAACATGTATTTCTTACAGGCTTTTATGTCATTTCATGTATTATTTATTATTTATAAAAAAAATTTCTTCGAATTTTAGGGGGCTTGGAACGGATTAGGGCATTTACATGGAAAACGCGTCTCTACTTACGAAATCTTCATGTTACGAAACTACTTCCAGAAGCAATTAATTTCGTAAGTAGAGGTACCACTGTATCTAATACAGCGCTTTCTCAGTTTGCTACGAAATGTATGAGGTTTGAGTTGTTTTAGGTGGTGATGGCTCTAAAGTAGCAATATACTCAACAAGAAGGTCAAATGCCTGAATAGTTGTGCATTCCAGTTGTAGTCAGAAGATGTAAATTCCTAGTTGGAGGTCTCAACTGGAACACAGTCAACTAGGATGTGACTTTGTTCCCAGTTCTGTCCTTCAGCACTGGTGCCGTGATGCATAAGCTGCAGCAACACATACGACTCAAACACTGCTGAAACTGCATGAGAAGGCTGACAAGAATGCAGTGGACAGGACTTTTGTTTGGGGATCCAAGTTGGGCCCCATTTAGACCAATTTTCTTTACTGACTTAACTGGTGGAGACTGTGGTTTGCATCCCCTCCTAGTTCTGCTTTTCCTTTTTCTCTGTTAGCGTTTGGCACTGAAGCTGCTTTGGTTTAGAAAGCAAAAGAAAGTTATGATTCGGTAGTTTGGTGAGCACTTATTGTGTTTCCCTAACTTTTTATTTGAAAAAACCCATTAGGAGCCATTGGGGTCGTCATTTTATTCCCATTTGAAAGCGACGAATTGAGAGAGAGAGAGAGAGAGAGAGATGAAGCTCCAACCGGGCAATGTTGTTTGGCTGAACCTCTCAAGCAGCTGACAGCTACGTGGTCATGGTTTGGTGATATTTGCCTCAAAGAAAAACAACAACTTTGAGCTTAAGGGTTTCTTGTGGCTATGGGTGAGCAAAACCAGTGTTGGCTGTGGTTGGAAACAGGAAGGGAGTTTTGTTGGTCCATCCAGAGACACCAACATCCCCAGTCTACTGTTGCCCTGTCAAGTCATCATATGACCCCCTGACCGATAAGGTTATAATTTCTTTTACTTCTCTCTCCGTTCCTCGAATGTACTGTATAATCCAAGGCCAAAATGAGTCATACTAATTCACTGTAGAGAAATGGAGAAGCTGAAAGCAGAATCCTAAAAGCTGATTTATCGTCAGCTGTCGTTTCACCATTAACCTGAAAATCCTATAAGAAAATGGCAAACTGATTATACAAGAGTATAAAACAGAACTTGACAATTTAAATATCTGTGCTGAATTATTCATCCCTTTTCTCAATAACTGGTGAAGCCCTCACCTGGTACCACAGCAGTGAGGTGCTCATGCAACCATGTTGCATGTCTCTGCTGGGAATTTGAACTGCTCCCTTTTCTCGCTCCATCGTTGAGGTCAGAGGGCTTCTTTGGCATCACTCTGGTCTTTAATTCTCTCTCACTGATTCCAGATGGGAGTCGGGTCTGGGCTGTGGCTAGGCCACTCCAAAATATTGTTCTCTGGTAGCAGTTTCTTGACCGCTGTCTTTATTTTTAGTGTCCTCGTCTTAGTGGAAGCTCTGATGCCACAGCTTTCCGCCTGCTGTTTTGTCCTGGAATGTTCATCCTTGTGATGCTCTTTAACAATTCTGAAACCATAACATAACAAACTCATTTGCTTTGCTTTGCTTTACTGGTGGTTTCCTCATGGAAACTGGGCAGTTCTTGCTCAAGAGGAGCACAGTGGTGTGGTGGTTTAGCATCTTACAGCAAGACGTTCCTGGTTAAAATCATGGCTGGAGTCTTTTGTCCTTGGCGTGGTTTTCTCCAGGTAATCCAACTTTCTATCACTGTCCAAAAGCATACATGTTAAGTTGACTGAAAGTTGACTGTGTGACGGCAACCTGTTCAGGGTGTACTCCACCTTTCAACCAATGACAGCTGGGATAGACAAACCTGAGCAGGAAGACAGCGGTAGAAAACAGACAAGGCTTCGGTACCGATTGAGAATAATCGAGAATAAAAAGCAGCATTTTGTTCAATCAAAATAGAAAGAAATTAAAATGTAATCCTTAAAGAAGACGCATGACCTTTTTTCAAAACTTGACAGAGTTTCCTGAGGTCTCAATCCGTGGCATGTTTTAGTCAAAATACCACAAAGTTACAGTACTACAGCTCCCTTAAAGCCATGACTTCACCGCTCTGTTTGTGGCAGATTGCTTTTGGGGAGTTGGAGTCAGACAGCCGCACATAACTCCAGCCACCCTCTTTCTGCAGGGTGCGCCTCTTACGAACTCAGTGTTGTAGCTTTGTGCTAACCACCTCTGAGGGACAGGAGGTTAACACTGATGTAACGCTGCATGTGGTTACAGATGGAGAGATGTGATAATTCCTGCTCTGATCTGAATGTGTGATGACACAGAACGCTGCAGATCTGATTTGGTCAGTGATTGAGAAATTTTCAGACCGAGGCTGTCCCAAACAAACTAAAAGGGTTGAGTTATGTAAGAGGTTTTAAGTCATTTCCAACATTCAGATAAATACCCTCAACCAAAGAAACAGTGATTTTCTTTTTTTTTTGCACAATATCTCCTCCTTAATGTCTCTAGGGCCCGATCTTCCACCAGATCTCCTAAAGACACTATTTAGGGGTAGCGGGAGGGGCGTTCCCCCGCAAAGAACGCAATCTTCCACCCTTGCTAAACCCGCTATCCCACCTGCGATACCCGCTATATTATGCATAGGAGTGGTTAGGGCGTTCCACCTGTTAAACCAATCAGTGCGTCAGTAGTCATTGCCTTTAAAGTTGGGGTAGGTGTTCTTTTTTTGCAGCACTTTTTACAATATTGCCTGAAAACCTTTTCACATTCCCATTGCACCCACTGAAATAAAATGTTTGCAAAAAAAACGAAACATTTTGGTCCGGTCTAGAGGGTATAATCAGAGAAAAACTCTGACCAATCAAAATAGTGATCATCATTACTTTCATTGGCTGCCTAATACGCTTTTTATACAAGAGTTAATTCAAGAGGTAGAGCCGTTTGTGCACGTCCACATGTGACCAGGTGGACGCGCATTGATGCCATTTGGATGCGCTCTTGTACGCGTCGACATGCGGGTTGCGGATGGTCTGACCACCCGCAACCCGCAACCGCAAGATACTGAGTTTGCGGAAAGGGCAAAAGACACGCCCATTGCCACACCTACAATGTGAGTAAGGGAGTCTGCATTATGGGTAACGGCTTTAGGGAGCCGAAGATTGCATTAGTGGTTAACAGAGGTTCCTAAACCCGCAATTTGCAGGTAGCGGCTAGCAGGAAGTGTACAAACGGGGCCCTAGTGTCCTACTTAAGTCTGTGAACATAAATGTATTCAAAATATATTGAATATATGATCAGTTTAAGATGTCTAGAGTAACAAACAATAAAATACCCAACTCTGACAGGCTATCAAGAGGAAGTTTTAACATCCATTCAGTACTCCATGTCCTTGTCAAAACCCGGCACTTACTTTACCCCAAATGTGTCATTTTCCACGTCTCTCTGGACATGTAGCAGGTCTGTAAACATACCTTCCCATGTTATGCCCTTCAAATACCCTTCCCACGCTTAAGCAATTATGAAGTGTTTCAGATCTGGTCAGTGAGGAAATTATTTTGCCTCTGGAAAGGTGTTGCTCGCATGCTGCAGCATTGCTTTAATTTGTCAGATTTCCGTAGAAGGTTGTAGGTGGGAGGAACTGGAACAGCGTCCACAAGGCTGGTTGTGCTCAGCTCAGCCGTACAGTCAGTCCCACAGTGAGATCTGGTAAACACTGGACTGTAATCACTCCCATATGTGGCTGCATAGCTCAGCGCAAGCCGGCACGGCCTGGACATGCGCACAATGCAGCGCGCCAGCCTCATTTAGACCGAAAAATAGACTCGAGTACTAGTAGAAAAATACAAAAAACTCCTTCAGTTGATTACAACCCTGCACAAGCTTTTACTCCTTGACTGGAAACATCTGCTTCCATTTAAGGCATTAAAATGTACCTACACATTAAATGCACTGTTTACAGCTCAAGGCTGAGGCTGGAAAAAAAACATTTCCCATCATAGTCGGCTGGAATAAGCCCAGTTTAGTGAGTTGCTGTCAAAGCTGTGTACCAGTCGACATACAGCCACCTTGAGTTGAACCACAAGCCACATGCACTCGAGACTCGTCATATAGAAAGTGGTAATTTTTCTTTTTCTTCAGAGTTGGATAAACTTCCCCTTTTTCTTTATCACTCCCAGGAGTGACGCACACTGAAAGTGAGTGTGTGTTGAAGTGCCACAGATTAGAAAAGAGATCAAAGGAGGTCTGCTGCACAGAATCAAAACAGTCATGTTATGTGTATACGCTGCACGCTGCTCCACATCGAGCCGCCGGCCCCGTCGTAACCCGTGCAGGGCGATCCAGGAGGAGGAACCGGAGCCTACGGAGGGTTTCTGTTATGCATTTTTACCCTGCGGTTTTACGGGACGCAGGCCAAAACCTTTGCTTGGTTAGCGGGTTGAGCGGCACAACAAGAAGTGAAAGAATGAAAGGCATTGAAGTCCGATTCTGAAGCACTTGAAGAAACATCAGGGCAAGCTTTTTGCAGAGGCTGATGGCTATTTTAGAAAACTGCAGTATTTCCAAGAGAATTTCCCTCGTCGAGCGCTTCCTGCTGTAATACTTATACAGGTTACATCTGTATGTTTTTATTCAGCTGTTCTCCGTGTCGTATTTTATTAGGTATGTACAGATAAAACAGAACATACAGATGGGTCTCCACCGGCTGCATCTTATGGTTGATTTTAGAATATGAAGCATAAATATGTGAATCTGAAAGAATGAATTGAATCCAGGGACATCCCCCCACCACCACCCCCCGCCCCAGTTCCAGGTGTTATTATCAAGATGTTATTAATTCCCAAATGTGATAAGTGTTACTTATATTACTGATTAAGTACAGAGCCCAAACCATGAAAACTGAGCTACCTGTGATTTACAACACTTCCCTCTAATTCACTGTTCTTACATTTTTTTAAGTATCTTGATTGATCCCATTTAGATCTCCTTTAACTGCCACTTACTTCTCCAAAGAACATTTCGATGTATAAATTATGATTGCAAAGAACTTGAAATATTGTGCAATGCTTTTGCCAAGCCTCACTACGGAGTGATACCACTCCGGACCAAACGGAGTTAGGGTTAGGGTTAGGGTTAGTCAGATTAGTCAACGTGGAGGGAGGTCCTTGTCAGGTTCTGATTTTTCTTCTTTGTTCTCTTGGTTTGGTCTGCTTTCTTTGTGTTCCTTGTGTCCTTTTCTGTTCCTATCTTTACTTCCTGTTTTATTTTGACGGCCTGTTTCTCAGTTTGGTTTTGTTCCGTTTTGCCTCCTGTTTTCATCTCCCTGATTGTTTGCACCTGCGTCTCGTTTGACCCCTTGGTTTATTTAAGTCGTGTCTTCTCTGCTGTTGCTTGCTGGTTCGTCTGTTCTCATTGGTTTTCATCCTGTCACCTCCTGTTCTTCTTGTTCCCTTCATTTCCTCTGGTTTGCACTTTTTTGTTAGACTAACCGAAGCTTGCTGTTTACATCTGCAAAGCTTTATGCAAAACTAAGGCCGCCACCATAGCGACATAGCTAATGCAACAAATAATTCAACTGTCCTTTTTTACTTCATTTGAATATCTCTATTT
This sequence comes from Hirundichthys speculiger, assembly GCA_018398805.1. Lineage (NCBI taxonomy): Eukaryota > Metazoa > Chordata > Actinopteri > Beloniformes > Exocoetidae > Hirundichthys > Hirundichthys speculiger. The sequence goes on from JAGFBZ010000155.1 coordinate 1,245,276, forward strand.
GTGTCTATTCCTAATGATAGTGTAATAATACACGTGCACCAGATGAGAAAGAAATATATGGGATGTTCGATCTGGTAGACTGTTGTGTACCCCAACTCTCCCCCATTGGCAGCTGGGATAGGCTCCGCCACGTGACCCCAAATAGCACGCAGCATCTTTGTGGTCTCCTTTTTATTTTCGCTTAACATCAAGTGTGCCCACTGCTCTGCTATAATGCTGGGATGCATCACAACGTTCTCCTCTCCAGATATTTGTTGGGTAGAAATGCTGTTTTCAGCGTTTGGATTTGGATAGTCTCTAATGTGTGAAAATGTTCCAGCCTGCACGTCTGACATCCTTGTCACTCACAGAGGTGAAAGTCCTGTTTTGTTTTGTCTCAACTAGAGACTTTGTCAGGAGATTTAGGGACTTTTTTGACCCTTGTGCTGGATTTTCCTTTTCTTTTAAAGCAACTTAGTGTCTCCTGTTGGACAAAGAGCTGACGGTACCGCACCACAAAGAGAGAAGAAAGCATTTTGGTAATCCATTTGATTAAAACTACTTGTGCAACTGAACATCTGGAGACGTAAAAAGGGTTTGTTTTTAGGCCAGCCCGACTTCAGTACTTTAATAATCCATAACGCTGATGTAAGAGTGAGCTCAGGTGCAGCCACTTGAATATCACAAATTAAACACCTTGAAATAAACATTTACTTTTGTTTATGTAGCAGACACTTTTAACCAAAGTGGCTCTCAAATTGAGGCATGTGCTCCAGCTGAAAGGGAACCTTGTAGTAGGTGTGAAATGCTAAGTCAACAGAAGGAAGTTGTTTGGGATAAAACAAGACAGTGAAGTCAGAAAAATGTAATGTAAATGTAGTGAAACTTTTTAGTCACAAGGTGGCAGCATTGAGCTCTTGTTGTTACACCACAAAGCGTGTAAAGACTGAGTTGTTGGAGTCCAATGGATGTACATGCGCTAGGTGATGATGTTAGCATTCGGTGCTAAGTGAGGAAAACACACGTGAAATAGAGTCTGCCCAGTTTTCCTCGGCCACTGCTGTATTTTGTGCCACAGTTTTGGCCAATTTGTATTTTGTTCGATATATCTCAAAACTGAGAACAGTCCTCAGACTTTCAAATTGTTGGCTTACTGAACATAAAGAGAAGTCAAAGTAAAGCTACAAAAAGATTGTGTCCTGTGTGTGTCTCTCATTCCCACGGCTACATTAGGAATGTTACTATTTTGAGAGAGGGCGTGAGTTCAGAAGAGGTGCATCTTGAAGACAGTGAGGGACACCTCTGGTCTTCCAGCCTTTAGTAGCTCCTTCCCCCATCTGCAAGCTGCCCACGAGACCTGCCTGGACTGCGCTTGCCTGGTGCAGAGGCAATGGCAATGCCCGGCGATGTTTGCGTGAGGAACGCAGCGATCAATTGGGAGCGTAAGCAGTTAAGATGGAGTCCATGGAGATGGGAGCCGAGCTGGCAAACTCTCAAAAAGGCGGCGTTGGTGACTTATACATGTGGACACTGGTTGGTAGTGGAGCCTTCTTGGGTCACGTCACACAAGTGATGTAAGGAAGATGCTAAAACACGTTCATACCTTTAGTCTACCAAACTCTTTGAGATATTAAAAGAATTAGACATTAGAAAATGTAATCAGACGAAAGTGAGACTTTGTAAACACACCTGCTAAACCGCTCTGCATGTTGAACCCTCATCGTGAACGTGACAGCATGCCGATGCCAGTGCTGAGGACTTTATAACAGCGTGTGAAGGTAAAGCTTAACAGAGGCTCCGAGTCGGTCGCCTCGCTGTACAAATGCAGTCCTGTTTCTCAGCAATATTTACAGTATTTCACCCTTTTTCTGGCGCTGAGCCTTGTTATTGCTGGCTCAGCTCGCTGAGAGGGTGTTCCCACTCTGAGTTACAACATTATACCCGCCTCAGTTCCTCATTTGAACATGTGAACTTGCTTTGAGAAGGAATGTGTTCAAATTAAAGTGTCTATATATGGGAGGATGGAAGACTCGTTGGGTGAGACGGAGTACAAGGTGAGGTGAGTTCACTATCCGTACTCTTGTGTGACTGTCTGGGGCGACGCGTCCCTTCAAACAAAAGAAGAAAAAAGTCACAAGAGTGGAAAAACATATGGATTCAGACTGTTGCTGTCTGTTCGGCAAGTCGTACAAACAGTGAAACCCAGTGGCCAAAGAGAAAATAATAGTTTCTTCAGCTTCACCTTCATTTCAAATAAAGTGATCAGTTCTTGTGATTGGTCAAGGAGGCTTTGAAGGGGTGCTTACTATTAAAAGTCAGTTGTGCATGTTCTGCTTGTGCATGTTTCATTGACTGGCAGGGTTTGGGGATCTAATATCAGGTTATGCTTATTCAAGTGGGATTAAAGTTTTAAAAAATTATATTTAATAATATTCAATGCCACAACAATTCAGGTCCTACATTCGTAGTTTTTCTCTCTCTTTCGTGTTTCTTTATTTCGAAAAACGTGCAACCAAAACAATCAACAAAGTTGATACACGAGCATATAAATCCTGTCGTCTGTATCTTTCTCTGTCACATCAGTCTATCCTTGTTCACCACATCCACAAATCCAAGCAAGTAGTCCAAACAGAACTGCCAGAGAAAGGTAACGTCAGGAAACAGCAAGGAGAAAATACTGGACCACGTTCAGAAGAAATGGACTTCGTAAAGAAGCAACTAGCAAAGGGAAGGGCAGGACTGTAAATGCAGAAAAAGCTGTAAGAAATGAAACTAATGAGGAAATCGAAAAAGGAGGAAACATGGAGGAACCTGAGATAATAGAAAACGGAGGAAGAAATATAATAAAGGTGAATTTGATAAGTAAAATAGAACTGATTCTAAAGTCAAAGACTAATATCCAAACTTCAGCACCGACAACATGGATTTAGGTACCAAACCTGACCTTCTGCAGCAGCCAGTGGCATGATGGGATGAGGTGGGGAGTGTTCCCTCTTATTCAGAGCCTCTCTCTACCTTTTCGTCATGATTTGAATGCCATAGTCCATCTGAATGTTGCTGATGATCTATGTCCCTTCATTTACCATCATCGCGTCTAAAAGCAAAGGTCACTTTATTCATGAAGCTGATGAAGAGATCCGCTGATTTCTGCTGATGGGGTAAAACAGGGAGTTACGCTTGACAGATATGCAGAAATGATGATGCAGTATTTTAAAGAATTCATGACAAGAACGGTGGCATTTTGAGAGTAAAGAGGATGTAATTCCATAGAGAAGGCTTTTTTCCCCCTCCTGTTCAGCTGTGATGACATTAATTTCCACTAGAGGGCAGACTGTTTCTGTGGAAACTGACGAGACGGTTCAACCAAGGTTGCAGGAAAAAGAATTAAAGTACAGACAGTGATTCATTTTTTGCTCACAATCTGAGGGTTTATTATGGTGACAGAGTCTGAGATGATCAAGCCAGACAGGGCAAATTCATGTCCACGTCTTCGTAACTGCTTGAGAAAGTGTTGTGGATGCCACACTGGTCACAGGCTTCCACTGGGAGGAATGCGTTCACCATGAAGCTGAGACATTTATGTGAAGAACAGGTGGAAACGCTTTATTTCAACAAGCCCACCGTGTCTCTTTGTGTTCTTCAACAGTGGAAACTTTTGCGTTTCCTGGCCCTCCAGTCCCTCTCACTCTTCTTGCACTCATGTAAATAAATCTGGATAAATGCACACGTGTACTGACGGAGCCAGAGGGGCCGGGTCACGGTGGCGTCCAGGGACTGCCTGATCGTTATAGCCGAAAGGTTAATTCACCAGATCACGTTTAATGAGATCGCCATTATCAACCGCTCCAACCTGACATAGTGACATTTCACAGAGGCCACATGGCGACTCGCTGGCATTTGAGACGTAGCAGAAACAAACAGGCCAGGGCCTGAATCCAAATCATCCTCATGTCTCTGCATGTGTGTGTCTGTTTATTTTCTCATGCGTGTCACTGGACAACCAGGAGGGTAATGGAGCGGATTGCTTGCTGCAAATTATTTCTTACAAAAAAAAAAAAAAAACTTGGGAACATTTACCCATAAAGAAAGAAAAAAAAAAGATTAAGATCACCTTTGATTATCAGCAGAACTGATGATCATCAAATGATCAACAATTCCCCCATATAGCGATTTACACCATAAATATTAGTCGTACATTTAGTCTGGACAATATGGGACCGCTAAAAAAGTACCATATCTTCCTTTATTTTGTGATGCACACAAAAATAAATAATAATACTATAAAGATTTCATGCAATATTTGTTTCCAAAGTCAATATAGTGAAATTAAACCTCAATGTTTTTATAGAGATTGCGATAAAATCTGCAATCTTCTGGATCAGATCCAGATCAGCCTTTGAAATTTGATAGCTGTTTTCCATTGTCAATCCCTGAGTCAAATTTCATGAGTTTTGGGCAATAATTAACGGAGAAATTGAGAAACAAAATTTTTGGCCCCGTTTACCACAATGTTATCGAAAATTTGAAAGTGATCCAGAATCCAGGATTTTGTCCGGATCACACCCAAAATTAAATCAGTTCTTTTTCAAATTTCCGACAACTCCTGAAAATGGCATCAGAATCCATCCATAACTTTTTGAGTTTTCTTGTACACAGACAAACAGACAGATGCCGGCAAAAACATAACCTCCTGGCGGAGGTAATGATCATCAGCTATTTCCACGGACTTCCAAGGACACGCAAGATACATTTTTACTGTATTGAGAGAGACTGACATCAGCCGACCCTGGTCAATGAGCAGAGCAAGCAGGCCTGGTTAGCATGAGCTGGTTAGCTCATGCTAACATATGATGCAAACTAATGTTATCTTACATTCATTTTGAACAACTCTGTCCAAACTGTCCTGCTGAAACAAAGGAGTGCTGCGGGACACCAGAGACACGCTGGACGCACTGAGGCTCAGCTAACTGGCCTGGTCCTCAGGGCTTTTCAGAGCTGGGTCCTGGTGGAGGTCCAGGCAGAGTTAGTTGTTCCACAAGGGTGCAGGATAACCTGAAGAAAGCGGCTCGGCTGAAGGAGCTGGCTGTTCTGGCTGCTACCAGGTCAGGTGGCAAACGAGCTGGAGGCAGTTCAGCAGTTAGCCCAGGTAGCAGCCTTTCCCCATGTATGATGGTAGCTGTCGGCTTTGACATGCACGAAAAATTACCAAATAGTTCTTCTAGATCCCTGAAAACAATGAAGACCAAGGGACAGGAAAAAAACGCATATATTAAAATGGATATTACTAAATACTTTTATATTGTATAAAGTGGGGTAAAGTGGGTATTCTTTCTTGTTTTGACAGTACATTTTGAAATTTCAGATATCCTTGATAATGCCTAGCATGAAATACATATAATAAATATGATTAATTTAAGAGTATACTGTGGACTCAGTGAGTAAAGATAAATAATCTCATATTTACAGATCTACGATCTTAAATATTGGCAAGAACAGAACAGTTTGCAGAAGATGCAGAAACCAAGAGGAGAGATGATTTATAGTGAGGAAAAAAGCAAATACCCTAAATTTAGTGTAGAAAAATATGCAATATATCCGTCTTAACTGCAGAGGAGAAGTTTTCGATTGAAAGTATGTACCGTATTGGCCCGAATAAAGGATGATATTTTATTCTAGAAATCATATTCTCAAAAACTGGGGTCGTCTTATAATCAAGGTCTAGACTTTTCTGTTGTCGTTACACACCTGTGCCACTAGATTGAGCCACAACAAAGTACAGTAATCCCTCACACTTCACGGTCTCAGTACATCGCGGAGGTTTCAAAAATATTAATCGAAAAAACATTTTGAAAAAAAAAAAGAAAATTCAAACAAAGCACGCGAGGCTTAAGCGAAACACATCACATCAAGAACGAGTCTCAGGAAGCAACAAGAGACTACCTGGGATGACGCGTGAACGAAAATCGAGGCCTGTGATTGGCTGCTAGGACGGGCATTACTGTGCCGTCGGTTGTCTGTACGCTGATTGGTTGACACGCGTCCCTGCATCTCCTAGCTCTCATGAGACAAAGGTTTAGTGCCGTTTTAAAGTCAAAATGGATCCCAAAGGACGCCGCCCACCGCCAAGTGCCTCTGGAGAACTGAAACACAGTCACAAAATGATGACAATTGCCAAAAGAGTGGAACTTCTGGATAAGTTGAGGGGGTACTCCACATCGCTGTTTTCACCATTCGCGGGGTCACAGCCCCCATTAACCGCGAAGTGTAAGGGATTACTGTAATCAGTTAGAATAGTACTATACCTTGATCTTCAATAACATGGAAACCTGACACATACCTGTACTTTAAGTATGGTACCATACTTCCTAAAAAAGATTAAATCATTCAAATGTTTAACAATAGCGCAAAATGTTATCTCTGTGTGAGTTTTTCTATAATGATTGTACAGTAAGAAGTTGTTTGATGAATAACCTTTTGTCTTCAACATATTTTTATTTTCCCTAAATGATACCTGAAAAATAGGGGTCGTCTTATAATCAGAGTCGTCCTATATTCGGGCCAATACGGTAGTTACTTTCGGTTGTTTAACGCACATTTAAATCTGATGTTTTTCTGAGCTCACGGTTTTTTTCATAATCAAATAAAGCCATATGATTACTTCTTCCTCCTTCACACACAATAAAGGCACATTTAAAAGAAGAAAAAAAAAGAAAAGAAAAATGCATGACATGGTGGCAAGTCTGCTGATTTGCATGTTACTTCACAACATCCGTGAGTGATAAAAACCCCTCTGTGCTTGAGCTCATAGTAGCTTATCATTCATTTGCATAAAACTATGAACTTTAATCATTTTCTCATTTTCATACATCCCCTTTAAAAGGAAACACTGGTGAGCTGAAGTTAGCGACTGCTTGTCGTCCGACGTACACTATCAGACAGGTCTTGGTTGTAGCTAGCGTGGGAAAGCTGCATTGATTTCCTCCTGCCGGGCCGGAGAGGCAGCTGTCCTAAGAGAAAGCTTCGTAGGTCAGAAGCGCTCACATTACTTAGTCGAGAGCTCTCAATGTGCATCATGCAGCTTCGGCTGCAGCGTGCATGGACACATGGACACATGGGCTGTAAGCCCACACAGTACAGCTAACACCCACAATAAATCCCCGCCTTTGAAGTTGTCTTCCTCTGGGGAACAGAGAGCCTGGGATAGTCCAGAACCGCTGGGCTCCACCCGCAGACACATACGCAGTTAGAGGTTACCGTGCACCTCCTAATCAATGCTGACACCTTTAATCGACTGGTTATTTAACAGCTGTTTGACTCACTATAGAGGTAGCTGAAAAAAACACAAATGATTGCACAGAAGCTCTGAACTCAAGTCACAATGTGAATTAGCATTTTAGTCATTTTCTAAGGAGAAACGTTCTTTCTTCAAAAACAAAAACTATAAGGTGGTTCCTTATATTTCCTTATATACTCACTGTGATCCTGCAAAATCCTCGACTTTGTGCAAGTGAATCTAAAAGAAGTGATGCTGTTTTAAAGGCAAAAGGTGGTCACAGATAATATTGATTTAATTTTGATTTTTCTTCCATTTGCTCACTTTACATTTGGATACATTTTACTGCATTTTATAATCCTGAAAGCACTTGTCTTCTCATTTTGAACTGTACTGCACCTTATTTTCCAAGAAAACATTTTCCAACCTGATTTATTTGTTTTTTTTTATTTGTTTTTTTTTTTAGTTTCAAATAAGCACGATTCCTTTAGTGCGTTCTGTCACTCATAGGAATCCTGGAAACATCCGGTTATTCCGGACCAACCAACATCACAGAGCGCGGCTTCACGTTTTGAAAGCTGCAAACCAAAACAAAGAGTTGCAAATATTTTCATACCACCAACATGGCTTGTCACATTGAATGGTCACAACTTAATAATAATGTTAATGTGATGTTAAAAATTGCATTTTGAGGTCTAAATTGCTGTGTCATGAGTCAATGACTTCCTGTCCTGATTTCTGTCTGTTCGAAGGCCATGATTTGTTATTGTTCTCCTCCATCAAGTAGCCAAGTTCTGATGCGTAGGCGTCTAGACAGTTTTGCTCAAGGTCTCCTTGTTTTCCACCGATGTTAAGATGAACTGTCTGCCTTTTGCCAGTTGTCATTCTGATGCATCCTGCACCCTGTGGTGTGAGTTAATGGCCTCTCTGAAGTTGCAAACTTGGAGAATAAACTCCGTGTCGCACCTCCGTCGTTTGTCAGTGCCTAGTTTAACAACCGATTGATCGCTTCACCAGTGCACAATAATAAAAATTCTTACAGCGAGAGTGAGAATACATCCAAATTCTCAACTTTACAGTTAACTTTTTTTTTTGTCTGCATTTACATTCATGGTTAGTCCCATCATCTAGCAAAACCATCTAGTGTGTTTATGCAATTTAATCTGATAGCAGACTTTTTTGTGCTAATGTGAAATGTGAACTTGTCCTTCACCAGTCCTCTCTGGCAGTAAATTCTAACATCTTTATTAACATCTTAAATCCTGATTCTGTCAGAGAGGACTAAAAATCACCAGCAGTGAGACATTTAAAGACAACACATTTAAAGAGACATGACAGTGAGGGTGTGGTGTGGGTTGAGTTGTGAAGTGTGAAGGGTGTTGTGGATTGTGTTGTGATACCAGAGAAACTTAAAAGATAATATGTAGGAAGCAGAGAAAGCTACTAACAAGAAAACTGGATGAACACCTTCTATCAAGGAGTAGGCCTGTGTGCATGTGGAGAATTCATGTAAACATTAAAATGTTGTAAAGCATAGATGTGTCCGTGCCCATATACACTCATACGTAAGTGACCAAAGTACCAAAGAAATTGTCACCTCTATTACCATCACCACCATCATTATCTTAGTCTGTCTCAGATCTTCCCGGTGAGAAAACGCCAGCTAACTCCAAACCCCCCCAGGACCAGACTGGCCCAAGAGGAACCTAATTTCCAGGGGTAAACACCCCCCAAGGCAGACAGGGGGGGCAGGTAGTGGTACCCAGAATGCCAGAACCGCATTGAGGCCAGCCCATCCACCAGCCCCCAGCCCACAGCAGCAGCAGAAACCAGGGGGATAATAATGTTAACTTTATGACTAACCAATATGAAAATGTCAGGAATACACTTTCCACAGTTTTGCTTTGCAGGAAATGTTGATTTAGCTGATCGGAGACACTCGGGCCAAAGCCCTGACTCTGTAGTCCAGGACTTTGTGCCTCCACAAGGCCAAGTGGAACATTTCCAGGAGCCAAAACTTTATCAAGTTCGAAATCAAGCAAGTCAGTCATTTCATGCAAATCTGTCCAGTCATTCTGACACCAAACAAAGCGCACATCCTCACGCAGTCGTATTAAAAAAATGTTACAACTAATGGCGCAAGTATTTCTGCCACTGCCTTAAACATACATACTGTAAAAGTGGATCAACAACGCAAAAGATTTGTTCTTTAAGTTTGATTCATATTTTACAGTTTTCACCATTTTTTTAACACAATCTTGCATGTTTTTGTTTCTGGTCTTTATTTCAAACTAAGCAGGGTTTCTCAGTGAACTCTGCAGGGGCTGTTCTGCCCAGCAGCAGTGGCAGACTCATTACTGCGACTTCCACCAAATACAAAAATATGACTGTTTGATGGACTTGGTGGATGTTTTTCCTTACAGTAGCTCCGCATTTTATATTTAGCACTTTTCTCTACAGATCAGTTCCACTTTTATTAGCCTTGCATTTTTTTTTATTTCTTTTTTAATCCCTAACCCTAACCAACAACAGCTATCAGCGAAGTACAAAAGGGAAAATTTCTTGGAGAGTGTTGGACAGGGATCAAACTTAGTTTTCTGGAGCGAAAGTCAGCCAACCAGCACGACTACTGCCAATTCCCTCGTACTTCTCTTCATCACGGTGGCCTTCAAGGTCACCATCCAAGAAGAACTGTTGCTCACAAAACAGCACATCAAACTCAGGCTGGAGTTTGCCTGTGAACATCTGAAATATGGGGATATTTAGTGGAAAACTGTCTTTTGGTCTGATGAAACCAAGCTTGAGCCGTTTGAGCACATGGACGCTGCTTTTGAGTGACAAACCGAGAGTGAGAGACTAGAGGTCTTTGGAACAACCCGAAAACCCGAGGTTCCGACCCGAATCGGGTCTCCGGTCCATTCAAAAGACGTGACTCCGGGTTCGGGTCGGAATCGGTACAGTTAGCTCATGTCCGGTCGGTGCTCTCTGACAGGCTGGGTCCGCGTTTACTCGAGAGAGGTAAAGATATTGGCGGTGGCAGCCAATGTCAGGACTCGGGGCAGTTTAATTTATTCATTAACGTGGCATGTTTGTCATGAAACAGTCGTGTTGCCGTAGCGTGTTATTAGCGGTTTGCCTGGCAGCTGTAAAGCACAACGGATCGCCAACATGACAACGCTGGATGAGAGAACATATTCACGTCCTGACCGGTGTAGGCTATAAGTGTTAGCAGTTGCTACCAATAGCATCTGTATCCACAAAGAAAATAACGACGTGGATTTATTGTTGTTTACATCACATAGCCTATGTAGCAACTGAACCGGGTAGAAGAAGACAACTTTAGAGAAGAAAATCTAGTTTTATTCAACGCTAGGCAACTTTTAACATGAGCAACTTGGGCTGTATTGTCTCGGTTCTATTTGGGTAACTCGATTCGGTTCGTGGTCGAAAACTAAAGACTTGGGTCAGGTCGGTTCCGGGTCCAAATATTGCGGGTCCATTCGGGTTTGGACACCCGGACTTATGATAATAGCTTGGGTCGGGTCGGTTTCGGGTCGAATTTTTAGAATCAGAATCAGAATAGACTTTATTGCCAGTTACGATTTTACACATATGAGGAATTTGTTATATCGATGAAGGTGCATGCGATAAAAATACAAAAAATGCAAACAATGTAACTCAAAAATTGTGATATAAATATATATACACAAGAATTTTATATATATATTTATATTGCAATTTTTGAGTTTCATTGTTTGTATTTTTTGTATTTTTATCGCATGCACCTTCATCGCCATAACAAATTCCTCGTATGTGTAAAATCGTCGGAATCAGTACAGTTAGCTCGGGTCCAGTCGGTGCTCTCTGACAGGCTGGGTCCGCGTTTTATGGGTCTGTTTGGGTTCAGGTCCATGAAAGTGGACCCGTGAAGACCTCTATGAGAGACCTTTATCCAGATGTCCCACAGTGAAACACGGTGGAGGGGGCACAATGCTGTGGGGCTGTTTCAGGCACAAGGAACATGATCATGAAGAATAAGGATTACGCTGGTATCCTGAACAATGGTGTAAAGAAATGCTACCAGTCTATATTTAGGTTGCTGCTGTTTCACCAACAAGAAAGTGACCTAAAACAAACAATTTAGTTTGTTTTCGTAGACTCCTGTGACTCGTACTTTTCTGTGTAAAATCAGAGGATTATATTTGTCACCAGAAGCACGTTGTTGTCACATTACAGCAGTTCTTTCCGTCCATAGCAGTACTGACATACACTCAGGTTGATAGCCCCTCCGCCATGTTAACAGCTGGAGCCTTGCAGAGGAAGTCGTCGCCGTTTCCACTTCCGTTAAAAGCCAGACGTCCTTATGGGGCAGCAGAAGGCAAAGTGCCATCCTGTCATTTATCAGTGATGATGTTGTGCTTATGTAAGATGCATGAATGTTTTCGTGTGCGTGCGTTACCTGCCCCTAGGCTCTAATTAGAGTCGGGGGTGTTCAGGTGTCTCAGGTTGGTTGCTTGAAACTTGATCCTGATGTGGGTCAAACAAAGCCTTTATTTCGTCTGGTGCCCTTTTAAAATACATCACTTTGTTGAGGCTTCAGGCTGTTGAAGGATTACAGCTGCATTTCAATCTTGAGTTATTTTTAACGGCAGTTACAGTCGTAGGAAAAAAACAAAACAAAAAGGGAAAGGAAAACGTCTTGTGTGTTCATGGCTTCAGGTGTTTTCCTGTGGCGGGCCGGGCCACAGAGGGGGGTTTCTGCAGATTAAAATTTAATGAGCAGCTGAGTGCTGTCATTCCTGCACTCTTTCATTTTGTGTGTGTGTGTGTGTGTGTGTGTGTGTGTTCAAGCTGTGGCTGCACTGTTGTGAAGGTATCAGATTGACAGCAGTTCACATTTCAGCTGCTGCCTTTGCGTGTTTCTGTGTGTGTGTCTTTACATAACAAACTCTTCTTGACACTTCTTGTCTCTAGTCCTTCATCTAAACCCTCATCTTTTCTTCTCTTGCGTCCTCCATCTTGTGAAATCCACAAAGTGATACTTGACTGTTACTTTCATCCCAGATGCCTCCGAGTCCAGAGATGTAAGTTCTGCACACGTCCCAGCATCTTTTTTGAAGTCATGCTTTAAATGTTTCCCATTAGTAACCAGTTGTTCATGATGAATGAACCTGAAAAAGCCACCTTTTGCACATTAAGCACTGAAAGTCCATCAGATTCCCTCCTTCGTTTAATGATACTTCACAGCACAGAGGGAGAAATGAGAAAATGTTTTGCTAATTTTCTTTGAGTGGTTTTAAGCATTTCAATGATTTTCTCATGCATTTGTTGACAAAGTGGAAATCCACTGCCCATTTATTCCCTCAAGTAACTAGCGCTGAATTGCCCCTCTAAAAGATATTTCTGGAATCTGTTGCAAAGTGGAAATAGAAAAATAGAAGTAGGTGAACAATGGTAGTGAGTGCATAAAACATTTAACTTCTTGGGTTCATTTGTCTGCGAAGACAAAACAAAAGCCAAAGAAAAAGTAAGAATCACCACTTTTTTTTTTCTTTTTTTCTTTAAAATTCCATCTATATGATATCCAAGTGCTTAAGATGCATCATGGTACGGAAGAAAAGAAACAGAAAAAAATCATTCATCAGAGATGAGATGATGAATGAGAGAGGAGGTGAATGATCTCATTATTGAAAGGATCAGTTAACTGAGACGGATTGTGACAAAACCAAAGAACACATACAGTTAAATCATGTGTGTGTGTGTGTGTGTGTGTAAAAAACAGAATAAAATGATGATCATGGTCCGTCTCAGGGGTTCAGGCGGAGGTCAAGACGCGCACCTGACTCATGTGATTCATAATGACATGCCCTGCTTGGCCGTCACTGGCTACAGGTGATCATGTCATATTGCTTGGTCAATCTGTGCTGCAGGGGAACTTGGTGCTCTCAGTAGTCGACTAATGACTGTTGTGATGGTACATAGTGTGATAGATTTATTATGTTAATCCATACAAACTATGTCGAGTAAAAAAAGAAAATGGTCGGACGACTGTGTACAAAATGGAACAATAAGTAAGGTGTGTAATTCATGCAGTTCATGCACTGTATTGGTTTTGTTCTTTGAACACAGTGATGTTGATGTTCATTTTATGCACCAGTTAAACATATACCAATGTCTTGAATTTGAAAAAAAAAACAAAACAAAACATTTTATTTCTTAATAAAGAAGGGTTCGGTGAATGAGCATATGAAAATGGTCTATAATATTAGGCAACACCATATTACTTTGTTATATGGGGGCTGTAGCTCAGTTGGTAAAGTGGGTCATCCAATCACTGAAAGGTCGGCGGTTTGATCCCAGACACTGTGTGGATAAAGCGGCATATAAATACAGTCCATTTAAATATATGACCACATATAACAATATGGGGGGAATTACTAAGTGCTCACTTTGATGCTTCCATAGGAGAGTAAGCTGCAGCCAGATGTTGCTAATCATCAGCCTTTGATGAACTGATCATCAGCAGGTGTGCAGGATTTTATAAAAGCAGACATTTTGGCAGTTTATCATGTTGGTTAAAAACAAAGCACAACATTTCTGGTGAGGTATTTCAGCAGAAATACGTCACACTCACTGGGAAGGATAGTCTGGGGTTGGACCTGGGCACCTCACTGGGTCGACCACGACTGCTGCTGTATAGTATTCTGGTCAAAGGTCAAATGTGAGGTCATCTGTCTGACAGCTCAAACCTGGTAGAAATCGGGTCATGCAGTCCAGCGCAAATCTACATCAGGACGGCTGGAAAAGAAATCCAAATATATAAATAAAAATACTGGAATGGTCGACAAAGTCCAAACGTTATCAAAATGAAATACTGTTGCAGGACCTCGGATAAGCCATAATTCCTTCACACTGTTGTAAGAAACAAGTCATACAATCACACAGGAAATGACTCATTGATGTAATTGCAGCTGAAACTGGATCTATGAGCCATTGAATCACGAGGGTTCTTAGTATTATCCATGCTTTGTTTTTGTTTTTTTTTAAAGTTCTTGTACATCTGATGTTGTATTTGCCTTACACTGATATCCACTATGATCAGATGACTTTATTGTTTTTACACACACAAAAACAAACTCTTGCATGTGACTGGTGAGCATCATCCAGACTGAGGAAACACCAAGATCAGTGTCTCCTCAGAGAGTTTGGGGGGTAAAATGATGACAATTCATTACAAATCAGTCAAGCTTTTATTCTCAGATTTATCTCTGGAACTACATAGAAAGAATAATAACGAGTAAAGAGGAATGATTAACCAAATATTGTTATCATTCATGGGTAATCAGCCATATGATTTAGGTGAAATAGTAAATAACCAACTCATAAATGAAGTTCTGAATCTTCAAACTCTGATAAAACATGCCTGGAAATGGGCATTAAATGATTTCAAAAAACAGATTACCTAATAAAAAGTAGCCACCTGAAGTAGCCTCTAAGTACAAGTTAATAAACAGGTTCCATTTGTAGCAGTGCGTAAATAGATTACAGTCATATGGTCAGTGATTTTGCCTTCATGTTGAACACAAGAAAACCCTGAAGGTGACTTCCAGATGAAATAAAAACCGTGAGATCGTGCTGACAGCTGAGCAGAAAGGAGTGAACATTCAGGGTGAATCTCAGCGCCATTCCCGCATCCTGGCGTCACTTTGCGCTCCAAGACACTGACAAACCTCTGCGTAATTGGCGGTGGAGCAACTCAAAAGAGAGGGAAAAGGGGGGTGGGGGGGAGGAGAAGAAGCTCATTTGAATAGTGCTTTTTGTTCTGCAGAGCCTCCAGCAGAAAGAGAAGAAAAAATAGAAAAGAGAGGGAGAGAGAAAATGCGGTGACTTGAAATGCACCATTGATGTTGGCGTGTGTGCGTGCTGTTGTGTGTGACAGAGAGAGAGAGAGGGGGGGGGGGAGAGAGGGAGAGATAAAGAAAGAGAAGAGAGAGAGAGAGAGAGAGCAGTAAACACACAGCTCCAATGGGAGAGCCGTTCCGCCTCATCATTACGCAGCGAGCGGACGCTTTGGCGCTGTCAGAGGAGCCGACGGGAGTCGAACCAGCAGCCGGACTGCGATCAGCTGTTGTCGGAGTTTGCGCCGCAGTGATGTTCCTGCGCTTCTAGCGACCGGAGAGAGACGCGCACACACACACACACACAAGTGGGGGAAGAGACTGACTGTTGCCGCCGCCTCGTCCAGCCGGACTGACATCGCATGGGGACATGAACAGTGTGGATCCAGCCTCTAACAAACTTTTGACTTTCAATCAGCGGTAAAAGAAAAAACCAAATCCTAATCATATACTCGTGCATGCGTGTAAATGCTCATCTGTTGAATGCACAGCTCTCTGCCGTTGCTCTGTCGTACCCCTGCAGCATTTTGTGCAGCCAGTAAACACCTGCTCTCGTGTATAAACCGGCTTTTTTTTTTTTTTTTTTTTGGTGCGCAAAGTTCCCATTTCTAGATGGGATGACGCGTTTACAGTAAACTGACTTTTACACTTGACCTTTTTCCCCATTTATGCGTATTACTGGGAAAAGTAAGGGCCACTGAATCCACAAGTCTCCAGTTTGGAAGTACTGATGTTCTGGTTTTTAATTAAACCCCTTGCGCTGTTTGGTGCGCAGCTTTTGTGGCTGTGGTCTTCTAAAAAAAAAAATATTGGTTGGGCAACTGCTCTGTCCTTTTTCTCAGACAGCAAACATAAGGTTACAGCGTGTACACGGAAAAATATAAATTATTCATGTCGTGCTTTTCAGTGTCAAGGCAGAGAGGAGGCGGTGGAGCGTCTGCGCCTCTGAATTCAGGCATCTGGCTGAAATTGTGCATCTTCAGTTCAGATGTAGTCCAAGGTTGTTTTTGCCGCTGCTCACTTCCTGCTTCTTATTGTACGGGCTGAAAATGCCACCACTGCAGCTCTTCTCCAGCTTTAGTAAAGCTTGAGAGCTCAGGGCTGCAGTGACAGTTAAACACACGGAGAATGTTAAGGCTTTTATGGCACTGGAATGAGAATAGATGAGGCACTTATTTGAATTCTGCACCATTTGTGTGGAGATAGGGCTCCTCAAATGCTCATTCATCAACCCAAATGCCCTAATGACAGTGCGTAATCCTTTATTGTTTAAAAAAAAATCATTTGCATCAAGTCACATCGCTCTGTCAAAAATACTTTCCTTTGTTAATAATAATTCAGAGGCTGGGGGAGGAGCAGTGTTTATAACAGGCTGTGGTGCACCATGTAGATGTGGCACAAAACTGTGTTATTATGTATAAATGAACAATACCAAGCCTTGCTGTGTGCTTCTGTTAAATTTAGCTTGGACAATAAGTGTGTTAGTCTTTTACTGAACACCTTGTTGTGTAATTCCAGAGAAATGGCCATTTATGACATATTGTATGTCAGAAAGGCTTTAAAAGCTTCCATGATGGATATTTTCTGACGTGTTGAAGTTTGTAATTGTGTCATATAGCACAGAAGCATTACATGTTTTGGGTTTATCAATGGCTTTGTGGGCTGATTGGAGTTAGATATGGAGTTTCATGCAACAATATAATGGTTTATTTTTGAACAACAGTTGGAGGTTTAGTTTGATGAGTAACAATCTTATCTGTTTTTCACATTTCACTAGGTGAAGCATTAAAGGTGGGGTAGGTGTTCTTTTTTTGCAACACTTTTTACGATATTGCCTGAAAGACTTTTCACATTCCCATTGCACCCACTGAAATAAAATGTTTGCAAAAAAAACGAAACGTTTTGGTCCAGTCTAGAGGGTATAATCAGAGAAAAACTCTGACCAATCAAAATAGTGATCATCATTACTTTCATTGGCTGCCTAATACGTCCATCAAATATCAATTCACTCCCATCCACCCCTCCCTCCCTCCCTGCGGTTCATGTAGTCGTGAATCGTGTGAAGGCGTGGTTTCGAGGGGTGAGCTGAAGAGGAGGAGGCAGAGCCTTTGGGAGGAGGGAGGGAATGTTTATTTTCAAAATCTCACTTGAGTTGGATTGCTGGAACCGTTTTTCTCAAAGAACACCTACCCCACCTTTAAGCTTTCCCATACTCCCAGACAGTAGACATTTGACCCTAATCTCGGCTACTTTGGGTACTTATGGCGGAGGTTTGGCAGTGGCAAGTGCAGCATTGAACAGATATGTCCCAAAGGTCATGATCTGGAGTAATCTTGAGTTTTGACATACTGTATGTCTTATGTCGAGCCAGATGTGGCCCAAATTTCATCAGCTAGTTTTGATGTAGGATACGGCCGATGTCGTGTGGACCAGGTGGGCCCAAAGAAAATGAAGGCCCGGGCCGTGTCTGGTGGACATGTGGTCAAGTTTAGGCAGCCACATTCAACCTTGAGTCAATGGCATGAGTCAAAGCAAAATGTGGGCCAAAATAAACTGCAGTTAACAGCCAAGTCTTGGACAAACTTTCTTTGCTTTCTAGGATTACAAAGGACAGCAGTTGAGTCATAGATATCCATCTTATCTTTTTCTGTGGCTAACATCAGATAGGTTGCTGGAAAGTGAACGTCTTGATGCTGGAGTAAAACTGTGAGAAGTGATGCAAAAACCCAAGAGCTGTTTGACTGCTGAATAATGATTATCACAGAATTATAACTGGCCATGTCATGTGATGTAGGATGACATGACGGGTTGTTTAACACATTATAACCAGCAGCTCGACATGTTGACAAGCTGAACATGAAAGTCAGAATTTTTAAGTTCGTTGTTTGGAATTTCCACCTGAATGACCCACAAGAAAGATTTTTGATCCAGAAAGTGAAAGTAACTTCAGCAACCAATGTCTGAAAAGTTTTTTACTAGAATGAACAGAATCAGAACTAAATGTGCTTCTTCTCTTGCAAACGTCATGTGTTTGTGCCTGGGTTTAAGAAAAGATACGATGTTTGCAGGCATGGCTGTTTACATCTGAGACGCTGGGTACATGTTAGCTTGCTAGCTTCACCTGTCAGAGTTAGCACTGGGGCCCATTTTCTTTTTTTCCAAATGAGTTTCTACTTTTTTGATCGTTGTGGTCTTGGGTATGACATCTAACCTTACGGATCCACAGAACCTGGCAGTGGTGAAGGGTTCCTCTTTTGTTGTTTTTTTTTCCAGTTAGCCAACAACGTGATGCACAGTTGCTACTTGAAGGTGTTGCTAGCACATTATTTCCACTTGCACATTAAGATAAAGATAAGTTGCACAAGCTAGCTTGATTAATTTGAATTAAATCAGTTTTTGAATATTGAAAACATTTTCCCATCACTATTCAGAGCAGTATTAATAAGCACCTCTCTTTTTAGTTTTTAGTGTCTTTACTTACAACTATCCAACATCCCTCAGAAGAAATGTTACCATCATGTCTGTGTGTGTAAATTACAGGGTAATATGTTGTTATTGTCCTAAAATATTGCTACTGTTGATCATTCCCTGCCCTGCCATCCATTCCTCCAAGATAAAACAGAAATAGCATTAGTGTCCTAGCATGCTAATATTTGCTAACAGCTGTGGCTAATGACGATGGCTTTTTTTTTCTAACCATTCATCCCAAGCCTTAAAAGTATTAAAAAGATGTCATACAATTTGAACCCAGTGCTGGTGCCTAAATGTGCTGCATTTCAGCCAAGATATGACTTACCATGAGATTTTCACATAAGTCCTAGCAGTAAGTCAAGATGATCCAATAGTGCTTATCTGTGAGAGGCAGCTCAGTGTGAACCTCTAGAATCAGCAGATAATTTAAAAGTGAGATTATAGTCATGGATTTTCAGTCAATGAGATAAATCGGGTGATAGCGGGCACCCTTTTTCATTTGACCCCCATAAAGATGTGAGGTGTCCTCTCCTTTGCCAAAGTCCATTGCATGCAGGTATTTTGCTATGCGGCCTTGGGTCTTAAGGGATTGACGAAGCAAGGACGATCATAGTTTGAGTTTCCAGTGTTCATCATCATTTTGCGAAAGAGCCCAAATAAGAGCAATTGATGTCCATCAGACTGGAAAACTTGGGAAGATATTCTCAAAAGAATGTAGACACCATTAATCCACAATCAGTTCAACTAGTTGGTCAACCAACAAAATAACTCAAAGTGAAAAGTGTGCTGTAGTCTGCCAGGTGACAAAGGAACATCTGAGCATATGACCTCTCAAACCTTGGCTGATTTTTTTAATGTTGAAGAGTTTTCACAAGCAGATGATCAACTGAACCACAGCTGTGTGTGCGGTGGGACTACAAGAAGATAACCATCGCTCACCCAAAAGAACAACAGTTTTCTGTGGTTGATATGGACAAAACCAGAAGGCTTTTAAAGAGATCAAGATATAACATGTTGATATTAAATGATAACCAAGACACTTCAGTCTCACATGTGAAGTCCCTGTCCTGCAGTAGCTGTGAAGCATGGCGGTGGCAGTGTCATGGTTTTGAGCTGTTTTGTTTTATTTGGATCAGAATGGTTCGCCATCACTACAGAAGTATTTGTTTTGGATTATAGCAGTAATTTCTAATAAAATACGACTCAACATCTGTCTCTAAAATCAAACCCAAATCAAAGTTATTTTAACAAAAAATGGTTTAAAGAAGAATAAATGTTATGGAATAAAGTAAATGACCTGGCCTTAATCCAATAGAAATGTAAGGGAGTGACCGAAAACGAGTTGGTCATTTCCTGAAAACTCACCAATATTCCACAGTTGAAGCAAAATGGACTGAAATCCCTCAAAGGTGACGTTCAGACTGTCAAAGCCAAATTTATTTACATACCACATTTAAAAGCAACAAATGTTGACCAAAGTGCTTAACATTCAAATTAAATTGAAATGTATCATATATAACATATATAAGACTGATCGACAGCTTTCATAAATGACCACATACTGAAAGATAACTTTTGCATACTTTTAAAATATAGATATATCCATTAGACCTTTTTTTTTCTTTCATTCAAAGACCAAGAATATTTTTATCTTTTGCACAACTTTCGAGCAATACTGTCAACACGGTTACTACATATTATGTATATTATTATACAATGGGGAATGTAAATATCATTGCTAAATTTTTGTGAGCAAAGAGGTGAACTAATCAGTAGACACCACCATCAAGAATCAGAGCCAGGTTAAAAGAAGGAAAGAATATAAATATAAATTAGAAATATTCTGCAAATACAAGGAACTGGAAGCAGCAGGGCTCGGACATTTTTTTTCTTTTTATGACAGAAACCATGTTCATCTCAAAACAGCTCTGAGATCACCGCAGGGTGCACCTCTTATAACAGCTAAAATACCTCCATTTAAAAGTGAAAAATCTGAAATTGGACAGTGAAGATTCTTCAGAGTAAGCAAAGATACTTTCTCAAACAACGTGAAACATCCCTCCATGAGTGCCTAAAAGCATTACTGGAAGCCGTGAACTAATCAGACCTCTGCTGGTGATTCACTTGAATAGAGTGGTTTTCATTTAGGAAGGTGAGTGCGCTAATGCGGCCCAACCACCTTCCTCCAGGATGCAGTCTTTTCCACGACCCCCTCCCCCCCCCCACCCGCTGAGGAAAAGTTAGGGGCAGGTCAGTTTGTGACCTTACTGCTCGGTGGTAGAAAATGGAACGCAAAGAGGCAGAAGCTGTCATGGAGTTTTAATGGAGCTCCACTCTGGCCATCTCTGTGCACAGGAGGCGGGGCTAAAAGAAGAGGATCAGGATGAAAGCAGTGATGGATACATCCTGAGGTAGAGGCCCACATATGTTCTTAAAGCTGAAGTGTGAATTATGTATCAACAGCCTCGCTCAGCCTTCAGAGATACAAGCAGAGTGGGGGATGTGGCATAAAGGAAAAAGCACTTTGACAGTCATGCACATTAATCGAATCATGAGGTACGCAAAGAGTACGAATCATGCAAGCTATATCGGTGCATATGTAGCATATGTTGTGGATAATAATCCAGAGAGGTCAAAAAAAAAAGTGAAATATGATGTCATTTCATTTTTGCACAAGCCCATTTCTGTTTTCAAAGCTGACACAAAGATGCTAAATGTAATAGTCTGGTATCCTTTGTCTTAAAATGTTACTTTCATAATCGACTGAAACCAATACGAGCTTGACATTGCCTTTGAGTAGTGCATGTTTCCTGAGTTGATATTTAGGCTTAGTTCTTTAAGTCAGAGATTTTCATATCAACAGCTAAATTACAGAAACTTCTGTCCAAAATCAGCATGTTTTGTGTCATTTGTTCAAAAATAAAGCATGAAAAGGAAAATGACCAAGCACAACAGACCAGCTTTTACTCTTTCATAGATGACTAAGGGAGCGTTGGAGTTTAGCAGAACTGAAGAAGGCTTGCAGACAGACTCCTAGTATGATCTGCGAGGTTTGTTGGGAGCGCAGAGTGTTGAGGTTGCTTCTCTGTACTATTGGGTTCATGCGTACTTGGAATGAGAGCTCTGATCACTTACTCAGCATTAAGTCAGGCCTCTTCAGTCCAGGCGTTTGACTTCGCCTTATCTACACTCCTCTCTGTGAATTTAATGGAATCTTTGGGATTTTAATGAACCAAATTTCAAGGCACTGCCGTGGTGATGAAGCAGATGAAGCGCAGTCGAGGTCACGCTTCTTCTTTTCACAGATGATATTTTTCTGGCACCGCTGCACATGGACCTTCAGTGATCTCTTGAAGTGTTTGTGGCTGAGGTACCACAGCCGGATTTCAGATCAGGAACTCCAAATCTTAAGCCGTGGTTCTTTTTTTGGAAAAACAGCTTTCGTTCCCTTCAGGTAAAGGAGGGCAGTCAGTCTCAGGTGTCGTGGATGAAGAATCTCATTGTTTGTTCTGAAATGGTGGTAAAAGTGAATCTAGAATGATGTGCCGCTACAATGTTCTTGCTGTGCCAAAGCCACGAGGCATCAGGAGGCGACGCTCCTGATTTACCAGTCAGTCTCTGCCCTGGCCCTCACTTGTGCTCATCGTGAACTTGAAGGGACAAACCTCCAAGTACATGGAGTTTACTCCACAAAGAGGTTCAGGTCCTATGATCCAAGATCAGGTTGAAAATGCAGGAGCTCAAAAATCTCAGAGGATTCGGGTTGAGATGGTTCGGCTACCTCATTATGCCAGGCATGACCGTGTGGTCGAAGGCTCCTTGGGCCTCATGAATGGATGGATTATATCTTTATGTCATCTGCCTGGAGAGACAGCGGGGCTTCTACTCCCCCGGCCAACAAACCTGAACTTGCTTTTAGAAGTCGTTTCAAGCCTTTATGCTAGGCTATGCTAAGTGGTTGCCCCTTCATGTTGGTTTACTGCCCCATCAGTCATCTTGCTTAACACCACAACATCAACCTTATTGTTAAGCTTGTATCACTTTTGCTGCTACAGTAGCATATATCCCAAGTCGCCGCATGAGCTAGCACATTAGCTATCGTACGGTACTGATAAGATGCAGCCATCGGATTTGTGCAGATTGTTTGATGAGAAACTAGATTTACTCTTGAATGACTGTTGTTGCACTCCAGGTTGAGTCTGAGCCTCCACGTTTGTGTGCTAGCATGGGAAAGCTTTCCGTCCTGACTGTGTGTGTTTCGCCTGTGGTTCTTGATCAAAATCCTAATCATGGAAGCTTACTTACTTCCCTTTTTTTTTTTTTTTTTTTTTTTTAATGCATTTTCTCATTTCAGCCCTTTCACTGTGAAGAATGAGAACCAGTTTTAGCTTATTATTCCAGTCCCGCTCTGCAATGATTGTGTTTCACAAAGTGCTTAATTTCTGAAATGATTTAAGCAGATTCTTATTACTTTTGGTATTCCGCAGGAATAAAACATTTTCACAAGAGAGCTTCAAGAACAACTCCCACTGCATATAGACAGATTAAAGCATTGTCTGAGACATATGCCCAGCTTGTTCTTACGATTTCATTCATCTCTAAAATTTTAGGCTGGGGATCAATGGTAATATGATCATCACGAATGAACAGATACGGTGATGCACGGGCTGTTCAGAGATACTTCAGGCCAGTTCACTGCTGCTATAGTTCTTCAGCTGTAACGTGATATTCTTGAAAAGCTCCTTTTGCACACATGACTGTATCATATGACCAGAATACACATAAAAAGACTCAAATGAAAGACCAGCCTCTCTTGTAATTTGGCATTTAGAAAAGAGCAAGAAGGCCTATTGCTCACCGGCTTAGCTGAAATATTTAAAGGAAAGAACTTACCGGCTGAGAGTTAAATGATTGAAGTCATATAATATTCATGTTTCATTTAAATGGGAAGTGAAGCAGGTTGTCAGTTAGTTTAGCTAACAGTCCAAAGTTTGGAAATAAGCTTACAATCAATCCTAAAATAGACAAATAAGTGGTAGCCTTTTGCTCACAACTGAAAAAATTAAGATTAAAACTTAATGAGAGTCATTTTAGCCACACCGTATTTCCAGTCTTTATGCTAAGATGAGCTTGTATCGCCCCCGGCCCCCAGCTTTATAGATGACTTTGGACATGACTGAGGTATTGATCTTTCTCAATAAAGTCTCAGCCAAAAGCTAAATGGTGGATTTCCTAAAATTATTCATCTGCTTTCAGTCATGTGTCTCTTTTGTTTCTTTTAATCCTGTTTTTCAACCTGATCGTGTTGGATCTGGGGAATTATGCAAATGCAATCTCAGAAGAACAACAACTTATTTTTCCCTTTTTCACTGTGCATTATCTATGTAACAGAAAATAAAGCCAAAAAATAATAACAAGATCAAATAAATGGGCAATACTAAGCACCCCTTTCATGCTTTGCTTAGTTTGCAGCCAGGTGCTGCTAATCATCTGCCTTTGATGATCATTTCATCAAAGGCAGATGATTAGCCTTTGATGAAATGATCATCAGCAGGTGTTCAGGCCTCTTTAAAAGCAGAGGTTTTGGCAGTTTTCTGGTCTGGAGCATTTGAGCACGCATTAACTCACTGCCAAGAGGAAAAGACACAAATAATGGTCTTAGAGAAGCACTTGTTGCTGTACATCCCTCCGTATAGGGTTATAAAGCCGTTTCCTAACAGTTCAGTGTTCTGCAGTTAAAGATTATTCACAAGCGGAAGCATTCAAGACAGTCGCCTGTCTTCCTAAGAGTGGACGTCCCAACAAATTTACTCCAAGGTCAGACTGTGCAATGCTCAGAGAAATACAGAAAAAAAAGAGTTCAGACTCTAAAGTAAAGCATGTTGAATCTTAAAGTCGGGGACAGCGCGATTAGAGGAGGACTTACAAGTACAGTTTGTTTGGAAGGATTGCTAGGTGGTGGAGGGTTCGGTCATTGAGTCAGGCCATGAACTCCTCTGTCTACCAGAGTATTCGAGACATAAACCTGAAAGCTCTCTGTCTGACAACTAAAGCTTGGTCTTGCAGCAGGACAACGATTTGAAGCACACCAGCAAATCTCCATCAGTATGGTTGGAGAATAAAGTAATCAAGGTTTCAGATGTCAGCCCAGTTCACATGCTGTGATTGGACGTTACAAGAGCTGTGCATAAAGGAAAACCTCACTAAACTATGGCACTGAAAATGCTCATCAGAGGCTGCATTTGGATAAAGCCGAGGCTGACTATGATCAGATGGAAATGAGAACAGTTTTATATGCTTTGGTGTGTATTGACATTTTTCTTCAGTTTAGTTTTAGTTCATCTGAATCAAAGGAAAAACACAGTTTGTGCTCCTCGGGCGTACAATTGCAATATTATAGTCGTTTACAACATGCATGCTACTCGTACCAAGAAAAAAAAAGTGAAAGAACTGTTTTGTTTTTTACAAACTTCTGAAGCTAGTTTTCATCAATCTCATTAAACAGATCACATATTTGAAATTATAGGGGCTTTTCACGCAGCAGTCACACTTTATTAGCTAACAACAACAACAAAAAAAAGACATCCTTGTGAAGCCACTGCTGATCCCCTTTGGTCATTCACACGGACTGAACAGAGGTGGCTCAGGGCTACATCAGCGTGAGATAATACACAACCAGCCTGCAGACTCAGATGGGTGACAGCGGTGTTGTTGGTAAGAGCCACCATGCAGGCTCACCTTTGCACATGAAAATCCATCTGCACTCTGTCCCATGGCGGTACAGAAACTGAGGGAAAACGCCCACCCTTGAGTTGAAAATCTGCGCAACATTCCCGCCTTGAAAAGGCTCGATGTAAGGGACTAACGACATCTATGGTTTCACCTTTAAAAACTTTATTCGGTGACAAAAATGATCACAGTATTTTACCGTGGGTAAAATGCAAGAACAGACATCATTTTGTACATCGCTGTTGACAGAAATAAACATCGTAAAATCCAAATATTCCTTTGAAGTTTGGTCTGAACACATAAAGGCTATCGGCTATTTTTCACTTATTAATCCTGCATTTTATTATTTTATTTGTTTTTACTGGGTTTTGTTTGTTTGTTTGTTTTTTTAAAGGCTCATATTCTGCTTTACCTGACTTTCAAATGTTTGAAACTGACTTTAAATGTAATATACCCTGTTTCATTCTTGATGTCATTTTAAGAAGATGCACAATTGATTCAAAAATTTTACTTACTGCCTAAAGAGCAGGCGTATCAGGAGCTGCCACAAAATTTTTTTTCAGTTCTTTTGTCTACCACCCAAGCAGAAGTTGAATATGCAGGCTGGTCCTATAAAAACAGCCCAGCATCCATCCCCAGTAGGGTCACCTCAAAATAGCCCTTATGTGAGACATCCTCCAATTCCCTCTCTTGGCATGGCACATGACTGGCAGTTACATCTCTGATTGGTTAAGGAAGGCAACCAATAACGGTGCACTGAGCAGGAGCAGGGGAAGGTCAAACACGGTGCTCACACACAGGAAATAGAAGATTTAGGCTGGGAGCTCTGACAGACTCTGGCAGTTTTTGAGTCGTGATTGAAGTGAAATGACTGCATTTTTCTGCTTGATCAATATGAACAGAGATCAAAAGAGCATCATTTGGGATCTTATAAATTAGCAAAAATGATACAGAGCAATAAAATGTGATGTTTTCCATCAGAAGTTTATTGACCCAATTTGAAGAGCTAGTAAAGATCAGATTTATTTTATTATTATTATTATTATTATTATTATTATTATTATTATTATGTACTGATCCATAAAACATTAAGGCTAAAAGTGGTGTAAGTGTATTTGTGTCTGTTAGTACCATATATGTGTAGTTGACCGTTAAAACCAGTAGTCAGCTCTCTCAGCAAGCCTTCATATATCACTGGGCCTTAATTCAATCAAGGCCCACATCTTAATCAGACCCTGGGCCGGCTCCTGCTCCCAGCCACTAACCATGCCGCTGGCAGCCACGGCACGACAACAAAGACATGGGCAGAAAAGAGAAAGGAATAACGGGCACAGCGCGAATGAAGGGTCAATAAACAAGACGACAGAGTGAGATAAGTGAAACTAAAAGAAAACCAGAACCGCCGCGTGCATGGGTGACGTCACAGTTCGTGTCCGCAGGTTATGTGATGTAGGGAGAAACGGGCCAAGTTTCTGACCGTGTGTTTTTGTTACAGCTCTGCCTCAGAGGATTTGGGTTGCAGGCGTGGAGACTTCAGCAGGAAACACTATGGTTCAGTTGAGCTGGTGAGTCCCACCCACCTCGCACTCTTCTGTGTGTCGCTTTCTTTGTGTCTCAGCATGAGCATCTCCTCATCCTCCTCATTGATTCTGCCTTTTATGTTCAACCCTCCCATTCTATCTCTCTCCCCCCCCCTCACTTTCACCGCCACCCCCTTTGTCTGTCGGCATGGATGGACAACAGAGGGGGGGCTGATGAGTCATGACGTACTGGGTGTGGTCCAGCCAGGATCACAGCAGGTCCTCCACTCGCAGTGACGTAGGCCTCAAAAGCCTCATTTGTTTCGTTATAACAGTGGCGATGTGAAAGTGCTGAACCTCGTGTGTGTCTTTGTGGTCGACGTTTAAGGTGTTGAGTCATCGTCGCTGTGAAGGAGTGGGTGCGTATGTGTGCGAGGGTACATCCCTCCGCTGTGAGCTGAGTCTGTGCATCCCGATAGCCCGGAGGGACAGGAAGTCCTGCGCGGCAATTGCATTTCCTACCAGAGACATATTGCGGGTTTATCCGTGAGGGCTGCGCACCACGTGCGCGGCAGATTAGTCCGGAGGAGAAACCACATGTTGCATATCAGCACGAGCAGACAGATGCGGTGCACGACGCCGCTGTGCGAGGAGGCGGGTGCGTGAGAAAATTAGTGAGCACTAAGTATGAGAGGGATGACACCTCAAACAGGCTCATGCAACACTTCCTTTACTGCGTTAAACATGCGTCAAATATCTTGTTACTGTAAATGTGATGAGTACAATTTTAAACTTTGCTGACACACCCATAATTTCTGGTCTTTTTCATTCTATTTTAAATTATGTGTGGTGAGTTAAAGTTCCTGTTTTCGATCTCGCATGATTATGGGTTAACAATTTGATACAAAGACAAATAATGACTGTAATAACGAAGGCTTACCTGTAAGGGTTAACAAGTGATCATGCTGTGACCCCAGTACTACCTTCTTTGCTTTTATAGTACTCTTTTTTTTTTTTTTTTGTTTTAACAGCTTTCTGCATATATATTAATAGTTATTCACAATTGAATCCTGCAGCAGATGTCAGTTTTCTTGTGTGTTAAGTGTGAGTGATGGTGAGCGTGTCCTTCACCCGTCTTCTTTGAATTACACAGACTGAGAAGGAAACGGCATCTTCTCAGATGATGGACTAAAATGTGACACATTTAATAGAAATTTGACAAGGGGTCCGAGATTTATAAACAGAAAAGCCACAAATGAAGCAACCCTCAGGAGCTTGTTCAGGCAGACGCTCTCAACCGTGTTTGTGCTCGCTTTCACCCCTCTGCATGGTTCATTCCCATCACTCCATTTTGTTCATAGGTTTATTCAAGAGGCAAGAAGGGCTTGTCTCTCGGATGCTGACACGCCAGAACTAAAGTATGTTTTGCCAATTATAAAGCCTTTGAAGACTCTATTGCAAGTTGATTGGCGGAAATCCTCCGTCTTTTCCAGACAGATCATAGACTATAAAAGAATAACCGGTCAAACCCTCCCACCACCAACATACACACATGCTATGTTGGTAAAGAAGTGATGCAACTTCCTCTTCTCAGATGTCACTGAAACTACATCCAAAGTCAGTGTTGCCAGAGCTGAGAGGAGGAGTTCTGCCGAGACCCACAGCTGGCCTCGGCCCCTCGAGTGGCAGGCCGAGCGGCCTAACCCTAACCCAGCAGAGTTCCACTAGTCCTCCATTCAACTCTGGCAGGCCCTCGTTCTGGATATCATTGGCTAGTGATTCTGTTAGTCAACTTGGAAGGGTCCTGAAATGATCTGAGGTGAAAGTCGCTCGGCCAGAGGACACAGACGTTGCAAAAGACGGAAGCCGATTAGTTTGAGGCGGTCCAGCTGGTATCCTCTGGTGAGCCCTGGCCAGCAGCCTTCAAACAGGAGCAAAAGAATAGCTTTGCTTTTGGCTCCAAAGCCTTAAAGGGCCAACATAAAATCAGTTGTACAGGTCTCTTCATAACTGCATTTTAATTAATGGAATATCTTTCACATAAAAATGACTATGGGTGTTTGTTCACAGCTCAGAAGACAGTAGTAAGTGCTAAGAAGCAAAACTGATGACAGCTAGCCATTAGCTACAGTGAGCTGTCAATCAAAAGACCACGCCTATAATTATTGAATTTAATTGAATTGAAAGATACTTTATTGTCATTGAAGCCAGTGTCCTAGCACAATGAAATTACATTTCCAGTACATCGTCCAAGAAAACATACAGAGAGCCACGTAGCGGCCACAAAGCGGCGCCTGCTTATCAGAGGGAAATGAGATCACATGGTGGAGTAAAAAAAGTATCTCTCCCAATGTGTCCTATGGACGTGTACGTGTCCTTTGAATTATGAATTCATTTGTGACTTTATATAATTTTACCTGACAAGTTAGATAAAACTGTTTTTCTGAACAGTTCAAATACAACCTTAGACAAACGGCATGTGAATATGTGAATGGATATTGACTCGCTTTTGGAGCCAGCACCTAGTGTTCAGTCAAAGAACTGCAATTTCCTTACTTCCTGGACTGAACCTTCATAGCAAGCCGGATGTAGCCCCTTGTGACAGATGCATGAGGTATTTAGCTGTAATGATAGATATTTTAGGGTTTATATGAATGTAAGTGTCATTATTGTTTTGTTTTTTTTTTAGGCAATCTGAAGATTTTCAAATAAATAAATGAAAAAAGATGCATGTATACAGTATATAGTGTATGTACTATATACATACAGCTGGGTCACATGCCAGGAATTAATAAAACATGTTTTGAGTCATGCTGATGAAGTATAATACTTAAACCTCTTTTCCAACCAGAACAAATATCAGGGAAATTGAAGTCAAAAACTGCCACTCTGGATACATTTACAGCCTGCAGCCCTGAAAGCTTTGAGGTCAACATCTCTGCTGGACACTTCTCTGCTCGCATCAACAAAACACCAACACAGACACGACAGATGAAGCTGAAGCATCGTCGTTAGAGTCCATGCTGCTCTGCCGCAGTGACAGCGGTGCACCGAAGCCCGTCAAAGATAAACATGCATCAAACCAACATCATTATTTGTGGAAGGAACATCCCTGGGTAATCTAGTGACTTTTATGACGGTTTAATGATTCTTGACAGGAACCGTCAAGTGTTTGTTTCTTGGCCCCAACACACCATAAAAACAAGCGTGGACCATGAATACACTCTGTCAGCGGAGGAACTGCTTCATGGCTGAAAGGCACCAGAACCTTAATTTCCACAGACTCTCTCTTGACCTTTTGCACAAACCCTCCCTTGACATGCTGTGCAGCTTTAAGAAATGTGTGTGCACCAGTTGCAACAGAAGCACTTTCCCCGTATGTTCAAACAAGCAATTATTTTCCTTTTCCCATATGAAAAAAAAAGAAAAGAAAAAAAACAGCAACTTAATTTCACTGCAGAGACAGTGACTAAACAATACATGTAAAAGCCTGGCAAGATGTGAGGATCCTCCATGAGGTTATTTTTGATGATCAACCTGGGCTTATTAAGCCTTATCATTATTTTTTCATTATCTACCTCCTCCTCTAAAAAGCACGCCACACAGCCTTTTATCCTGTCAGGAAATTACTTGTGTTGAAAACAGACTCATGCTGGAAATAATTAGTTGTGAGGTTTTTTTGTTGTTGTTTCTTAGTTTTTTTTTTCCCCCCTCAGTTTTGTTTTCATACATGCAATAATTTGATTTAACATATATATCCAAACCCTCTTAGATGGTACCTCTGACTCGAATGTTCTGAAAGTGACTTCTCGACCCTGTCAGGAAAAACAACATATTCTTTTATCTTTTTGAATAAAGCTTTATTTGCATGATGTACAGAACATGCTTTTGTGAAAAATGCACATTAATACAACAGCAAATCACCCCTTTTTTAACTGTGTCTTTACATCACCAAATTTTCAGTCTTTCAGTCTTTGCATGGAAGTCACCCAAGCCGAAGTGGGATCGGTTCGGTATGTTCGGTACCAGCAAGAACTGCTGTGAATGGGACAAGTACCAGACCCATTTCATGTTAGTTGGTCAGACTGTTTGCACAGTGGGTCCTTCTAAAGGTATAAAACTGCCTACAACAGTGGTGCGCAAACTGTGGTACGCGTACCTCTGGTGGTACGTGAGCGCTCTCTGGTGGTACGCGGGGGAACGTCATGACTTTCCACATTTTTACCACATTTTCACTTTTTTTTTTATTGGAACCATACAATGCATTATAAATACAACGTTTCAAACAAAATTCAGGTAACAATAAATAACCACAAATAGGAATAAACATCTAAGCTAATTATGAAGGCATGTATAGCTATATTTTAAAGTTGGTCATCATGGTGGTACTCAGAGCTGAACAGTTTCTCAGGTAGTACGCAGTATTAAAAGTTTGAGAACCACTGGCCTACAAGCATCATAAAATACTAGTGGGTGGCAAAGATTAAGAAAATTGAGAAATCGGTCGTTGTTTGAACAAAAGACAAAAAAAAAGGAAATAAATCATTTGTTTGCTGAAGGTGCTGGGTGATATAAGGGACATGCACTACATAATGCAAGAACCTGCATGAATCAGGCTCGTCGAAGAAGCAAACCCACGAGGGGCTGAACGTATTTTGGGGGAGACAAAGGCAGAAAACCAAAATAAACTTCGGTGTTGGCTTTACCCAGATGAAAGCCACCGATAAAGAAGACGCTGCAGGTCTTTGGAACGATGCCAGACTTACTTGTTTTCTCTTCAGCGCATGTATGCTGTTAGTCGGTGGATGCTGTTGAACTGGTCGCTTGATCACGAGACGTCAGTTGTTAAGCAATTTTCCTTTAAAAGTAGCGAACTTGACTCCACGTGTCTCCATTTGCCCAGATTGCACCAGCATCTAACCAATTTTCCTGATGTGAAGCCAAAATGTGTCTCTGTTATTGTTGCAGCCACAAAGCACTTTTCTTTTTGTGTTGGATAGTTTGAAAGCACGGCTTTGATTGCATTTTCTTCCACACGTTTTATATTTCAACATAACTGCGAGGTACTGATTCAAAGCAGGCTCCCCCTAATAAGACAGACCGACATAAACAGAGCCATGACTCACCCTGTCTGTTTGTTTTATTTTTGGCATCAGTGGTAGCAGTTGCCAATATAAGCATGTACCTCGACGAGCACCATCGGTAGTGCTACGATTTCCTCTGCTCCACGACCACGAGCATGTGATAATGAAGATGCATGCAGTTGAAACCCTGTCCACTATTGAATACACCTTGCAATTAAAAAGTGAAGAAACAAATCT
The DNA here is from genome assembly GCA_018398805.1 of Hirundichthys speculiger. Classification (NCBI taxonomy): domain Eukaryota; kingdom Metazoa; phylum Chordata; class Actinopteri; order Beloniformes; family Exocoetidae; genus Hirundichthys; species Hirundichthys speculiger. The sequence goes on from JAGFBZ010000155.1 coordinate 1,277,467, forward strand.
GAAATAAAACTTCTTCTGCAGTGAGACTTGCTGTATTTTTATACAGTTATGTGAGCAGGAAAGTGCACTATCTTTCAATGAACACCAAAAAAAAACCACTTGATGCAAACCTTTAAAAACTCTTAAAGCGTCCATATTCATTTCTGCACTTGATTAACTGATCACTCAGGTCTGTGTTAACACAATGCCAAAGAGGAAAGGCATCAGCAACGACCTCGGAAAAACAACTGTGGCTGTCCCTCAATCTGGTGAGCGGATTAAGTCCAACAAACTGAAACCTTCTCAGGAGCAAGATCATTCGAAGATCAGTGCTCCAGAAAAATAGCAAAAACTCCAAGATCAACATCCCAAACTCTACAGGCTCCAGTTAGCGTGGAAAAATAGTAAAGATTGTGCCACTACAACTAGAAAATGACAAGTATGATATGTTCAGAAGGGCAGCCGGGTCAAAACCGTCTTCTCTCTTGATTCATGGTTTCGTTTGCAAAGCTGCATCTGAAATAATCACAAGACCTAAAGGACGCTGTCCTTCGAGAAGGCCAGAGGCCAAAGGGGAGATGTTTTTGCTGTAATTTAAGCGCCATGTTTGACAAAAACCAAGCGCAGCACATCTGCACCTGATATCATAGGAACCATGGTGTAATTTTCGACTGCCTTCAAATCTGACAAACAGGTTAGTTCAGTGGTCAGAAACAGCTAAGTTGAGATTCCTCAGTCAGGTGAAGACCTGTCGCCAGGGTTTTAAAAATGTTAGCACTTGTGTTAAAGTTAAAGAGTGTCTTAAAGTCATAGCACCGTCCTTGTGCAAACCTTTAAAGCTTTTTAAAGCTAAGGTTTCAGCGGTGGCCACCAGACAGTAGAAAAGCTTACATTTCAATAACAGACCGGCTCACAGCCTTGACCATCATGTAAACTCTCCTGAAAAATATATTTAATCTCACTGGGTTTTAGTCACAGTTCAGCAGAATGTCTTTGCTTTTTAATCGTACAATCACTGTTTTTATTTAGATTTCCTTATTTTATTTTATTACATCCTGTTTTATTGTTCTTAATTCTGTATTGTTAGCATTGTTCGATTTAATCTGTGCCATGTGTACAGCAATTTGATCAACTTTTGAATTAAATGTGTTATATAAATGAACTTTGACTTGACTTGATAACGACAAGCACGGAGGTGGAGGGATGATGATTGGGGCTTGTTTTTCTGTCACCTGATCCCTATTAAATTAAGGGATGTGGTCATTTTTTTTAAATTGTTTATTAATAGATGTGAAAGTGATTCTCAGTGTCCTTTTATCTGGTGCCATTGACAAGACTAGAAACAAAGGTCAATCAAAGAGTTTAATATACAATCATGAATACAAAGATTCAATATGCCATGCAGAATATTTTAATTGGCCGATGATGCATTGCCTTAACACCACAGAGAGATGATTGTCTCAGTTCTTAAAAGATCCAGGGAGGCGGATCCTTGCATTCTTCTGAGTTTATTACTCTTTGTCTCAGAATCCAAATGGCCAACAGCTCTTCAGTCTTACAGTCGAGGATAATAAACGAACTGTTTATCTGGAAGTCCCAAACTTCCTTGGAAGACAGCAGGTCAGGAAGTCAGGAGATCCCAGTCGTTAGGTCATAAAGCAGCAAAACTGAGGACTCACCATCATAAAAAGAGACTGCATTCCTACATGCCATAAAGTTTAGTTTTAACAGTTAAACAGTTCTCTAATTTAATCTTAATCCTAACAGATGAAATTAACAGTAATATGACATATTTTGTTATTCATTTACCCAATTTTAAAACCTGCTAAGGACCAGATTTTTTTTCTGATTTTGTCCACATATAACAAACCAAGAAAACGTAAAACCTAAAACGTAAAAAAAAAAAAAAAATCATTGTGCTGTGTTTGTATTGTATTGAAAATGTCAGAGGGTATTTTTGTTGTGTACAGCAAATTTGAAGCAAAGCAGGAAGTTTAATTCACAAAATACAGAAAAGAACAGGGGAAATCAATATCTTGCTCCAGCGCTTACTCACGTGCGACCGCGCTAGCCGCCACGCTACGCACCCCAATCACCGTAGTCCATGTGGGCGAGGTTCCTCTGTGCCAGCGCACGTTCAAAGACTCAAATTTTGAAGCTTTGAGCAGAAACTACCTCATGTAGGACTCTGTGTTCGTGTGGAGAGACAGCCAACACAAAGGCAACTCCTACTCCCAACTTCCAGAGTGCTCTGCGCCAGAGCTGAATTTGGCAACAATTAAAGCCGTTTCATCCCACTATGGCAGCTTGCAGAGCTTACGCTGAATGTTTTCTGGAGAGGCGGCGTTGACAGCGAGGTGGGCAGCGGTGTTGGAAGTAAAAACCCTCTGATACACGGTGTGATGTTGATTGCTTCTGTGTGGGCATGTGCATCTGTCTCAGCTCCACGCTGCTCAGTGTGTCACAGCACTCAGTGATGAACACAGCTGACACCACTGTCAGAATTTGCATGTCTGCGCTTGTGTGTGTGTGTGTGTTAAGAGGTTAGCTAGCATTCTTGCACAGCGACTGGTGAGCAGACTGCTCCACTTCCACCTGCCTGCCAGTGTTAGCGTCATTGCCTTGGAGGCTTAAGACCGCACTGCCACGTTGAGTTTATTCCCAGCCTCATGTTTGACTTTGTCTTCTTGTGTGTGTGTGTTTTTTTTTAACTGAATAAATTAAGCTGACAGCAGTGACTTTCCCCACAAGCTGGTATTAAAAGGAAAATCATAAATGAATGTGTGCCATGTTGTTTTTGCAATGAAGCAAATGAAACAGGGACATGTGTACGGAGCATACAGACAAAGAATAGCCAGCGTTAGCTATCAAAAGCTGATGCTCATGTCAAATTAAGTATAGCAGTAGAAGGTTGTATGATAGTATGAGGAAAAAAAAAAAACATGTTCAATTTGTTCAGATCAGTTTTTTCATCTGCTTTGGTTTTCACCGAGGACGACACTCTCCAAGTACCCTTCAAGTTACTAAAATTAGACTTTAAGCCACTCTATGTAGCTAGCAATAGCACTTCTGACCACATGCATATTGCAAGAAAGTTGTCAAAACCCCGGGGCAAGACACAACCAAGTGCACCTCTAGAGGGACAAAGTGGTATTACGTGATGTGCCGGACCATCCCCACTCATTACCACCGCCGTAACATCAGTGGTTCTATTGTTAACAACACGCCAGACCTATATGCCCCTAGTGGTAAGACGTGGTTTTGCTTCATTGAGTTACTTTGAAAATATTAAATTTTGTGAAACTTAGTCTGTATTATAGTCAACTTTTTAGGATATTTACATCCTTCAAATATTGGAGATATGAAGGATGAAGAGGAATTAGTCAGACGGAACAATTTTGACAGCCTCTTAATCGCTTCGACCTTTTTTAAAGGCAAATTAGGTGTATTTATGAAAAACTGACAAGCTACAGATTAATACACAAGTAATCCCCCTGAATCTTTCCTTTCAAGCCTCTCGAGATCTGCAGTGATGCATTTCTCTAAACATCTTTACAGTTTTGCTGTCTTTCGGATGGTTTGGACTGGCAGTCTTAAAGCAGAAAACAATCCTGCACTTGAAAAATTATTATACTGTCATAGAAATTTGAACAGAGTCTGCAGGTTTTTGCCTCATCCACATCCGTATTGTTTATTCTTGGATTTTTGACTGTTTATGGTATTTGACTAGCTCTTGAAATAATCATATCTGATGTGTCCTTGCCAGTCCACATGGTTGCTGAGTTAACCTACTCACATAGAACTAATGAGTCCAAACCACAGATTAAGAAAGAACAACCGGCGATAACACCCACAGATACGCATCTATATGCATGATTATCTTAATGTACATATATGTGTGGGTTCATGTCATGCGTAGGTATGTGTATATTTGATATCTATTCATATTTATACATATTGCATTATGTTTATAAAATATGTTAGATCAGACTGTCAAAGAGGACTGATGAAGGACACATCACTCACACCCAAGCACAAGAAAAAAAAAAAATTGCTGCAAGATTAAAATGCAAATATATCTGACTTTATCAGGGCACTAATCATTAAATATATGCAGACAGTTGGGGGGGTGGGTGGGGTGGGAGGGGCTTACTTTCTTACAAACCAAAATGGAGGGTGGGTGACGCACCATCTTTGCTACTGTCGCATGTAGTTGTGGAGCTTCAGTTCAAATTTTGTACAAGTAACAAGACGGCAGCTGTAAAGAAGGCAGGCTACTGCTTTAATTTAGAATCCATCTATGGACTGATGTTTTGTTGTCTTGTCAACTATCCAGCATGTCAAAATCACAGGTCAAAGCACAAGAAACAGTGCTCTGAGCACTTCCATCACTCTGGTAGATCTGGGGCCCGATCTACCGCCAGATCTCCTAAAGCTGCTATTAAGGGATAGCGGGTAGCGGGAGGGGCGTTCCCGCGCAAGGAATGCAATCTTCCACCTCCCGAAACCCGTTATCCCACCTGCACTACATTATGCATAGGAGTGGTTAGGGCGTTCCATCTGTTAAACCAATCAGTGCGTCAGCAGTCATTGTCTTTAAGCAGGTTGCGCTACCGGCAAACCACTATGGAGCATCTTTTCATCCAGATCCGAGCAGCTCTCGTTCGTGGGACTCTGCTGTAGAGCTTCCTCCTCTTCCTCTTCCTCCTCTGCACTGATATATACATATAAATATTTTTACACAGACAATTCCTATCAGCTACCTGAAAGTCCCAGATAGTTGGTGCGCTCCAGTTAAACACATTCTGGTCGTCTATGGTTTAACTGGCGAGCAAGCCGTTTAAGACGATCGCTGCCATTTTCTCAGGGGTTCAACTGAGGCAAAATCATGCTTTTTATACAAGAGTTAATTCGAGAGGTAGAGCGGTTTGTGCACGTCCACATGTGACCAGGTGGACGTGCATTGATGCCATTTGGATGCGCTCTTGTGTGCGCCGACATGCGGGTTGCGGGTAGCAGGTAGCGGGTGGTCAGACCACCCGCTACCCACGATCGCAAGATACCGAGTGTAGAAAAGGCCCCAAAGTTATTGTTATTATGTTAATATGATGTTCCTTTATAGTGTTCTTGTGTGGTGTTATTCTGCTCATGGGGAGCGCGTCCCCCTGCTGGGCGGAAAGTGTAATTGACGGAAAGTAGATAAAAAGGGTGTGTGCTCCGGTGAGTCGCAGAGTGAGAGTAAGCTTACGGTCAAAAAGCTAATTAACATCACGGCATGTGGTCTGTGCGTAGATGAAAAGTGAGTATCTGTGTGTATATTGATGTTTATATTGTGGGAGCCACAGACCTTAACATTTAACTTAACATTCGCCACATGTGTTCACCTGCTTAAGCTAGTCGTAGCAGTTAGCTCACCTCCTTCTGGTCGAATCGATGTCATTTCATGTGTCATGTTGTTATCGATTGTGATCGGTAGTGATGTCAACAGTGAGTGTTAGGTAAATATTCCCATGTGATGTTGTTCGTAGGTGGGTTAATGTGTTTTATTAAGGTGAAGTGTGTTTAATGGATGATGGTGGAAATAAGCAGAAAATGGAGGCATTGCTTTCTGTATTTCTTCATTTGTTTATTATATTAGTAGCTTAATTTCTTTATTCTTTCTGTATTATTTCTTGCTGTAGAAAACCACACACACAAACAAATGACCTCATTGCCTGCAAGTTGGGAGAATAAATTCACCAGACCCGAATCACCTGCCTCTTTATTGCCTACTCTGAAGACAGTGGCCTCAAGTGGTGATCTGGCCGTCACACACGATGTGGACACGGTGATAAATAACAGAACTAGCCCTACATCTAAAGATCTCCACTACACCGAGTTTGCGGAAGGGCAAAAGACACGCCCATTGCCAAACCTACAATGTGCGTAAGGGAGTCGGCATAATGGGTAGCGACTTTAGGGAGCAGAAAATGGCATTGGCGGTTAGCGGAGGTTCCTAAACCCGCAAATTGCGGGTAGCAGTTAGTGGAAGTGTACGATCGGGGCCTTAGTCATTGTTTGCGTTGTCTTACAAATTACATAAAACACAATTTTAAAAATCCTATTTGAGTGACTCAACCATTCAGATTGAGATTCATAAATAAATTTGCATATTCGATTGAATTTGCATTTGAAACCACCTCCGTATGTGTTTTGAATTCAGTTCAAAAATCACAGTTCATTGTTGCTGTTGGCTGCTCAGTCAGTCAACAAATCTGTCTCGGTCTGATCTGGAAATGCTAAAAACTGTATTTGGGCAGGCGGTCTGAATGTAGCCTGGGTCCCAGTCAGGTCTGTCAACACATAGTGGACGGTGTTCATCACACAGACATACAAACAGACACTTGCCAATAATAATGCAACATTTTATTACATGCAGATATCTCTATTCATTATCTGTGAAGTTAATAAGACAAACACTTAGACTTTGTTTTATGAAAAGCTTCTTTCGCAATAACTTTCAATCTTATAAACTTATTCCTTGCATCTTTTTTTTTTTCCTTTTGGAGCTTCATTATTTGTGTCTAAAAGTACTCTGAATCTGCAGGAGCCAGTCATGACTTGACCAGGGCTGTTTGAGACCAGACCTTGTTTTTGCACCCCCAAAATGTGTTTCTAATTTTAATGACCGTTACTGTCTGTAGCCATTTTATCTGCGCTTGTGTGCCTCAAACAAGGCTCCAAAAATAAAATGATGCTTGAAAAACCCTTCAGGGCCACTTGTGAGGAATTGATTTTTTATTTTTTTGTTAACCATATGTCTCTGCCAGTCTCTTAAAGTAATTTGAAGATGATGTCACTGTGGATGGATTTCCAATCATCGTTATTTAAATGTATTAATCTGTCTCCTTTTGAGATTCTTGTTCTTCCATCTGCCCCCTCCTGATTTCCTCTGATGCATAACCAATCATCTGTTAATCAGATCATACATGGCACTCGTCTGCCGAGCTCCGCCATCAAAGACCTCACGGCGGCATCTGCACGCTCTTCAGGGTTCTTAAAGCTGCTGCACCCATCGGCGTCGCTCCAGGGTGGGTGGTTGGGTGGGTCGATATCCTGCTGCTTTCTCCTCTTGTCAGTAGATTAGTCATTCTTGCGGTTGTATAGATGCACATATATATTGATGTTTGACTCAGCTGCAGGTCGTGTTAATCAGGTGCCGTTTGTCTGCGCGGCCAACAAAACAATGTTGTCTTTGATTTCACCTCTAATCTTCCCCTTGACGGGTTGTTATTTCATGTCGACAGCAACATCATGCATTATACATCTTTAATTGCTTTGGACGTGGCGTCCACAGCAGGAGAGAGCCTCTCACCTGCATGCTGCGCAGCGATCAGCGCCCCAACGTAGTTGTCTTGAGGCAATATTGTTGTAAATTGTATGTTCGACTAAATTCATGCCTGGTCATGTCCTTTCTTTTTGCTTTTCTTGTTGTCAACAATTACCACAACAAAACGCATCAACGCTGAAGCCATCCGGCTAACAAGAATAATCACGTACCCAAAATTTGATATTTCTAAATCCTGGATGCTAAAGACCTTCACTGTTGTTAAAAAAAGACGAGATGGATGTGTTGACTTTAAAAGTCGATATGCATCAGAGGGAGTTTAAAACTTTCTATTCAGGGTTTGGAAAGTAGAAATATGAGCCAGAACCATAGACTGTACTGTATTCAGAATATATACTTGAAATAAGCATGATTGTGAATTTTTAATTCACAGCTCAAATATACTGAAGTGGTCACAGCGAGCCTTTAACTCCAAGGACCGCTGTCACTCAAAAAGCTATGGCCTTAATTATGCATACATTTGTGGCTTGATATAAATTTCATCTGGTGAGGTACATAAAATATAACCTCCTCTAATGCTGCCATGGATATAAAATTTAGCAATGGTGAACAAGATGGGTTTTTTTTCTACCAGACTGTACATATATATTTCTGCTAAAAAAAAAAAAACTGCTACAGGTTTGGACATTTTAACATCTGGGATAAAAGAAAAAAAAGGGAAAAAACAAAATCCTAGTGGCTATTTGAGGAAGTGCACATTTCTGCACTTCCTGGATTGTGTCAGTTTAGCTTTAACTCATTGTATTTATTGAAAATAAGGACTGACATGGAGCATTGCCAGGCTTGTCTTTTTGGACTGTTTCCATATCTGTAAATTACTTTTTTTTTTTTTTTTTAAAAAGCAAAAAACAGTGATACAGGTCTACTAAAAGATTATAAGATGCTTGTGATTTCATCACCATAGATGATAGATCCATAAATAAAACCATCAGTTCAAACAGACGTTTTCAAAAACACAATCAAAATGAAGTTATATGGACTCAGCGATTTAATTTTTCACTTCCCTTTTCAAATGTAGCATGTTAGTATTTTTATTCTGTGCCGTCTGAGTCACTGGACGGTCTGTTTAAACACTGAGATATTTACGTCCAAACTCCTGAATTCACAGTCCACCCTCTCACCGCCAAGGCTCAAACGGCGAGACGGATATATCTGATTTCTGTCTGACTTCGCTGACTTTAAACCATTCAAGGTTTTACCGTCGTGACCACACGGAACGTTTGCCAACCCTCAGCAGAGCAGCTTTAATTACTGACTAATGAAACTGGCTGCATGACAGACGCCTGTAAGTTGCGTCTACAATTTAATCTTTTTCTCAAATTTTTCTCTTTGCGGATTAAACAGTGAGCTCGCTGTTGCTTAGTAACTATTCCTTACATAATCTGCTTTTGTGGGAAGAATTTAATTTACCAAACTTTCTCGCAATTGATAAAATGAATTTGGAAGCCGTGCATTAGAAAAGGGGGGAATTTCTCTCTGTGACTGGACTGAGAGCTTGGTTCACATCGCTGTGGGAAGTGATGGAAAGAATGAGCGCATTAATACAACTAGCAGAAATGAACTTCCAGTGGAGGTGTTTTCATTTCAGACGCATCCCATCAGGAGCAGGTCTCCAGGCGGACCGCCAGGACTCGCCGGAGAGGTCGTATCACTCAGCAGCTCTGGGAACGCCTCAGTGTCTCCCTGGCAGAGCTGGAGGAAGTGGTGGGAGGTGATAAGTCTGGCGATCTCTGCTGAAACTGTCCAGATAAGGAAGCGTTACTGCAGACCGATACACCTGCCAATCTCCTGCTCTATTCTCCCTTCACCGGAGAGCAAGACCTCCAGATACTGAACCTCCTCGCTCCTGTCCTGGGGAAGGTATTCCCCCCCGTTCCCGAGGTGCTGATTCTCACCCCGAAAGTCGAAGATGGCGCAGCATCATTCGCAAAAAGCAGAGATGACACCTGGACACCACCACCAGACCCCCCACCCCACTGCCCCCCTGGCCGTGCCGAGACGTTCTGTCCGTCATAGTTATGAACAGAGCAGCAGGGCTGTTGCGACACACTAATCTCGCGGTACGATACGATGTAACGTCGGCATAATCAGAAAAACGATTACTCAATAAGGAAAATCAAGAATACCCCCTCATGCCAGAAAACAACTCGTTAACTCGGTCTTAATGTTTGTAGTTGCGGACTTGAATTGATATTCACAGTATTCTCCCACATGTTACACATAAAAAAAGAGAAAATAGAAAAAGCTGAAATAACGACTAGCAAACGAGGAAACAACGGAATTTACGTGACACCTTAAATGCAGCAAACATTGTGCTGATCACAACAAATATGGCGTCGCGGAACTTCGTTTAAGTTTCAGAAGAAGATAATTCGGTGGTTATTTGTGACGAATCCTCCGAGCGAATTCTACGAGGAGGGAAGCACAAGCTTTAATACGTAAAACCCGATCGGCCACCTACAACAATCGTTTCCATGTAGTCTTGAAATCACGCTAACGTGAGCTAATGCTAACATGCGCAAGCCAGCAGCAGTCTCTCCTCCCCTCCCTCTGCTCTCCCTCATTCCTCTCATCTAAAGCTTCCATGAGATTAAAAAATAAAAACTACTGAACCTCATTTACTTTAATTAAAGGTATTTATTTAAATGGAGCCACAAGCCAAAATCCTTTAAATGTTCATCTTTTTCAGTTTGTAATTTTGATGTGTGTATTTCCATTAGTTTAAGGAGCCTTTATTTTTTATATCAGTCAGTAATGAACCTTATTTAAGTTGATGTGAGATATCAAATAGGTTTGTTTGATAGCTTTAAGAAAATGTTTGAGAGGTTTGCCAATAGTTTTTCATTGGAAAAAATAAATATCTGTTAATATAAAAAGTCAAAACTATTTTTGATTTTGTTCATAGTATTGATGTAATGATCTTAGGTATATGTGTGTGTTATCGGTTATCGGTATCGGTTTTAAAAAACAGTTATCGTGCATCCCTAGATACGATACACGATACTTGGCTCACGATACGATATATATCGATATTCATCTTACAATACATTTACATCATTTTCCGAAAGATTTTAAAGGGACAAAGTGATTTTGGTGACATCTTGTGAGTGTTCCAATGACTTTGTTTGAATTAATTGAACTGAAAGCATCAATTACACATTATATGGCTGACAGGCAGCTTGCAAATGCTGGACAAAATGAATAAAAGATGTGTTGAGAAAAATAGTTTCATTTATTTAAACAGCGCAAATTGTTGCTTGCAAGCTTTTAAAAGGTGGGACACGGGGGTTTTGGAAGAAGCTTAGAATATCGATACCCGCGGCAGAAAAATCGATACTCGACGCTTGATAAAATATCGATATATATCGCAGAATCGATAAAATCGCTCAGCTCTACAGAGCAGGTTGCTGGATGGATGAAAATGGAGATTAAATATGAAGACAGTGTCAAATTGGGCTCATTTGAGGTGCTTTTCTTTACTGCTGATTCTAAATTGGATGCAGGTCTGGTTGTTTGTCCTTGTGGGGTCCTGTGCTGGACTCGTGGCCAGTCCAGAGTACAAGCTGCCTCTCATCCTTTGACAACTGGGAGAGGAAAGAGACCCTGAGTGGGAGCCTGAATAGGGACAGAAGCGAGTATGAACGTTCTAATGGATTACACATCTTTTGTGCTGATGAGTACACAAGGAGGGTTTCATCCAAGTCAAAGAAAAACATCTATTGTGAATTGCATAACATTTTTTTTTTTTTTCAATGATAAAAATAAATGGTGCTTTTCATTTCAGAGCCAGAGGGAATTTAAATTTGCTCCTCCCACTTCCCATCTGAATAGCACCAGAATAAATGTGCAATTCTGGAAATGAAGCCTAAAAAAGTGGAGATGAAAAGGAAGGCACAAAGAAGATTCCTCTGCTCGGAAATCCTGCATTAATTATTGTTTTCAAAATGAAAGTCTTTTCTTTGCTTCTTTACCTTCGCATTTTAATTTTTGATTCTGCTCTTCGTCTCTTCTTCTTCCTCTTTGAATCCTCACTTTATTTCTCTCTCTCTCTCTCTCTGCATCTGCCTATTTTCTCCCCACTTCTGGGCCCTCTTCATCCTCTCCCGCTTCCTCTGCTGCTCCGCTGCCTCCGTGTTGCCCGCCTTCCTGGAGGATCGTGAGCGTGCATATGCAGAGCCGCTGATGAGATCAATTATCCAGCAGCGCTTGCAGAAGTATTGATTTAATATTCCTACACATGCGCACGCCTTTACACTGCTGCCTTCTTGGGACTTGTTGAAAGCAGAGGCTCCATGTTGGAGCTTGATTGCGTTTGTTAAAACGTTTAAATCACGCTTCCAAAATGGGAGCGTTTTTTTGTTTTTTTTTATAGTGTGTAACATGTTCTGAATAGAGCTATTAGTCTTTTATGTGCAGTTTTCTTTGCTGTCACTACCTATTGATCTGTCGTTCTACCACAATGGCTTTATCATTCACTCTGTTGCCTCCCTCCAAACACTCATTTGTGCAAAAGCGAGTATCTCCTCTTTTAATCTCCTGTTTTCCTTTTTCTATAAAAATATAAGAAAAAATGCGGGCAATGCCAGGTACCTCCTTACTGCTTCCACGGGATTTGAAGAAGTAATTTGCAGCCAGCTACGGCTAATCATCAGCCCTCGAAAAATTGATCATCAGCCAGTGTGCGGCATTCAGGTGTGTTAACACAATGTCAAGAGGTGAAGACATAAGCCGTTGTCTTAGAAAAGCAATTGTTGTTGCACATCAGAATCAAAATCAGAATCAGAATCAGCTTTATTGGCCAAGTTTGTGCACACAAACAAGGAATCTTGACTCTGGTTTCTAAGCTCTCTTTGTACAGTATGAAAAAATAAAGTTATGTAAAGATTCAGATAGAAAAAAGATAATAGAATTAGAATAAAAATAAAAAAATAAAACAAATTACTAGAACTAAATATACAAGCCAACATATAAATAAGTAAATAAATATGTATATTATACAATTCTGAATGAATATCAATATCACATCAATCTGGAAAGGATTTTAAAACCACTGCAAAACAGTTGGGTGTTCAAAATTCAACAGTGAGAAACATTATTTGAGACTTGAAAACATTCGAGGCAGTTGCCAATCTTCCCAGCAGTGGACGTTCCAGTAAATTTACCACGAGGCCAGATCATGCAATGATCATTTAAGAATTTTTTTTTTTTCTTTTGGTACTTAGGAGCTACATGTCATCTACACACCGAACTGAGCAAGCTGAAAGTAAAAGTGGAAGAAGAAAAAAAAGAGAAAAAGAAATGCAGAAAGCATCTTTTGTCTTAAAAGAACATGGAGGGAGAACTGTAATTCACAAAGCTGCACCTGAACAAGCCACAGGCCACATTTTGTGAAAAGCAAAGAACCAAACACAGCATTTCAGCAGACACTTAATTCCCATGGTCAAGCACGGCAGTGGAGGGGTGATGATCTGGGGTTATTATTTGCAGCCACATTCAACCTTGAATTCCTTGGTACACCAGAGTATTGTAGAGGTAAACGCCAGGCCATCTGTCTCACAGCTAAAGCTCAGTCGAAATTGTGTCATGCAACAGACAAATGAACAAAAGCAGACCAGAAAATCTACATCAGAGTGGCAGAAAAACAAAAGAATCAAGGTTCTGAAATGGTCCAGTCAAAGTCCGGATGTCGACCCAGATGAAATGCCGTGGCGGGACCTCCACAACCATGTGAGAGGCTGATCGAGCCAGAAGAGAGATGAGAATTTCAAGCTATTGCAGCTAAAAATTGATCAAATGGAATTGAATCACATCCACATGTTAGTTTTTCTTTTTGGCATAATTTTTGTTAAATAAATGATGCCATGCTGTCTCTCTATGATCAGACGATTCTTATGTTTTTACATAAAAATAAAAAAAACGAACTTAACTTTTGAGCGACTGTTCGTACAACATTTCCTGCCACGTTTCTATTTCTCTTTTAACGCGTTTGCTCCCTGGCAGTGGCAGGTGTTTTATAGGATGTTTGTTAAAGCTCAGAGGTGTATTTGTGGATCCCCCCCCTTTTTCACGGCGCTGCCTCGTGTTTGTATTCCTGGCCCAGGGGGAACTTGTGGGAGGGCAGCTTTCACTTCTTAGCAGCTCTTCTGTTCCGTGATTTAGACGCAGTGGTTTTGTTAGGCGTGTGTGTGCATGAACACCTGCACAGCCCCCCCCACCCCTCCCCCCACCTGACTACTTAATCTCTCTTTTCACCTGACATTCTTCATTCTTTCACCCCAAAACAGCAGAAAGCCCATTCACACGCTGCAGAAATGCCCATTTAACGGGAAACGCTGCACGTGCAGCCGCACACGTACAGCAGGGGAGGCGTTGAACCGCCTTGTCTGCTTCGTCTGAACGCTGCGATGGCTTCCCCTCCATTATGCCGTGAATGGACAGTTAATGTTGCTGGTGGCGAGGGAGATGGAGGCCCACGGACCTGCACACAGACACGAGCGCCAGGATACACCGGGATGCATATTCCCTTTCACACCTATTAATATGCATCCGACAGGAGCGAGACCAGTACTTTCCGCCTCTGTTCCAAAGACGCAGCTAATTATTGCACAGGAACCTCTCTGTTGTTTATCAGAGCTTTGCACCTGCAGTAAACATGCTCGTCTCTCAATCCGTTGGATTTTATTGTCTCATTATATTCAGCATACCTCAGTGGGGGGGGGTTTTTCTTATGTGGATATTCCAGCTGGGGGGGAATCAGAGTTACAGCATATGGGAGGTACATTTTTGTAAGACTGATGTTTGTGACCCTTTGCGAAATTACACTTTTGCTTGGAATCGCTGATTTTGGAAACTGTTATTCGCACAAAGATTCTCGGGGAACAAAAGCAGGCATGGTTTGAGTTATTCTATTAACAATGAGAGTTACTGGATGTAAGCTTATCTGCTATCCCTGTGGTTTCCCAGTTATTTGAATTTTATTTTAATTTGTTTATGTATTGAATAGATTATTTTTTTTTTTGGAACACCGAATGTTGCGTCTGTTCCAACTCTTTGAGTCCAAGGATCAGGACGGTTCAGTTATCGCTCCATCATTCACAATATCTTGATGTTGGTATTATGAGGTTTAAGTCCATCCTTCCATTATCTATGCCAGCTTAATCCTATGTCGGGTCATGGGGGGATCTGCTGGAGTCTATCCCAGCTCTCTTTGGACGAAAGACAGGGGTCCACCCTGGACAGGTCGAACCAGTCCATCACAGGGCCACATATACACAAACAACCACACACACTCACCGTCACTCCTACGGGCAATTTAGAACCACCAATTAACGTGACATGCATGTCTTTGGACTGTGGGAGGAAGCTGGAGTACCCGGAGGAAACCAACGCAAGCACAGGGAGAACATGCAAACTCCACACAGAAAGGCCCCTGATGAGGTTTGAACCAGGAACCTTCTTGCTGTGAGGCAACAGTGCCAACCACCAAGCCACCGTGCTGCCGGGTTCAGATTTTCATGGTTAATGGACCCCCCCGAGCCTAAATAATGTGTTTAAGATGTGTTTAAAAACCGTAAAAAAGCTGCAAAACAAGACAAAGGTTCAACTGTGGTCTTTCTGTTACCTTCACAGCCTCTGGTCTCTGAACCGTAGTAAAGAAACCGCTGGTATTATGCTATTTTTGGCTCGTAATTAGCGGGTAACACGCTAACAACAACAAAAGAAACTGTTTTCCTCTGCATGGAACGAGCACTTTATTCTAGCACTGCAGGAACTTGTAACATCACACAGGTTGTATTGTTGGGCTCCTGTCGGTTAACAGAGAATGTAAATCTATACACGCTGGGCTGCTGTTTATGCTCACTCCACTTTTCATCTAACCCCGTTTTCGTTCTGTCGTCCCACGACACACACACTACATTACCCATAAGGCCACACCATTACCCATAAGGCTACCTTCTTAAAGGGGGCAGGCTGGCTCACAACATTTCTTCGCTGTGAGAGAACGCGCAGAACATCCTGTGATGTTTGGGTGATGCTTCTCGGCCAATCAAGAGCACAGATTCTAGAGTACTGGGCCATCTGTGGTTTTCGTGTTGCTTACAAGAGGCTGTGAGTCATCGTTTGACGTTTCGCTGGCAGCTGCAGCCTCTCGTCTGCTGTGGGGTGGATTTTCGTGGAATTTCCGCAATTTTTTCTTGATTTTTTTGAATATATTATACATTTCTGAAAAATCTGCAAGTAACTAAAACCGCAGAACTTAAAGCACGAATTGGCAAGGGATCACTGTAGAAGTATTTGTCATAATAACAATAATAAAATATTGGAATTCATCATTGCGTGAGTTGACTAAACAGTCCAAAAAGTTTAGTTCGTAAATGAGTAAAGGTTGTTTTCTCTGTCTCCTCCACTCTCTCCTCCCTGGTTTCCTGCCTCTTCACTTGTCGATAAAGGACACTCCTGCCCTAAAAAAAAAAAAAAAAACAAAAAAAAAAGACTATGAGATGGAGAGTCAACAGTCACACTTTCTTTTCAGGTGTTTTGCACCAATCAGCCAGTTACATTGCTGTATAACAGATTACATTGAGCGTAAATAATCCAGTCAGAAGTGGCAGTTATTGATAATTCCAGACAGGATGTGTAGTTCTCACCTGTATCCTCATTCACCAACAGAAAGGTTTTAATGCAGTTTATCCTTTGTCTCTTTCTCTCTAATAAGTGCTCTCTCATCACTTTTCCTGGTCAGCGTAGTGTCTGACACGATCTAATGAGCTGTTGAAGAGGGGCACGCCACCCACTCTGCAGCCTGCTGAGTTTCACAGGCTTTTCTAGCTACTCAGATTATTGTTTTTGGTATCAGTTTTTTATTGTCCATAGAGATTTAGAGCAGAAAAACTGTTGTTGGAGTGGACGGTGTTTGTGATTTTGCCCATATTCTTCCTAGACACGGTGTACATTTGGAAAACTAGTAAATCGGTTCATGTTCCTCATTATGTGATTATAATAGCAGACTTTGCTTTATGTTATCGTAAATTGAATGTCCTTTAGAGTTTGGACCAGAGGTCGGACTTCCTGAAGATCACTTATGTTACATGCTATTCCAATGTTCACTCCTACTATATCAGCCCCCCCCCCTCCAGTTTTTCTGGACATTTTCAGGCCATCTGGACGTGTCATACTGCAGAGATTTGCACCCAGGATGAGCTTTTTTTTTTCTTTCTTTTTTTTTTTATTTAACGCAATGCCAGAGTAGAAACCTTTACTGGCGAAGCGACCAAATAGAGCATGACCGTTAGGAGGGTCAAGAGGCGAAGGGCAAATAGACGGACAGGGGGGAGAAGGAAGAGCTGCAAAGGAGGAGAGAGTGTTGCCTGGCAACACAGCATCAATCAGTGAGAGAGTGTTGGGGGTTAAAAAGGAAGGAAACATGGATCTGAAAGCAAATAGATTTAGCAGATTATGCAGATTCCCATTTGGACAAGAAGAAGAAGCTGGTAAAAAGCACCAAAGCTGATTAGACATTTAAGTCACAGCGACTGTTGTCCTGTCACTATAATGTCTCATGTCAATGTCGATGGTTTTTGATTTGCATGTACAGTATGTATATACAGACTCTGATACTTCCTTCGACTTTGCATGTTTTTTTTTTTTTTTTAGCACAGGAACCTTTAGACCAGGACAGAAATAGTTTTACAATTTGCATTAAAAGCAAATCAGCTTTACCAGCAGAGTCAGATGAGGAAATGATTTCCAATCTCATGCCTGTCCACTAAATACGACTGTGCAATTAAGAAATGGTTGGCTGAGCTTGGAGTGAAGGACTGGAAACGGAGCAGCGCGTCTGGAAATGAATCTGCGGTGCCTTCAAAATACGAAGGAAAATCAAAAACATTCCTTTTTAGTCCACCGAAAGCAAATACAGATGTCTACCTTTGTCCTAAAACCATAAAATACTGGTTAAACCACTTTTTTCAATCAGTGTTTTCACTGCGCCGCTGGAGCCTCGACTGCAAGAGTGTTAATTCCATTCTGTAAGTGGAAATATTCATGTTCAGACAGATTTCCCCTGACTAAATACTCCATCTTTTCAGGCAGACAGATGGCATCATTAAGATGAGCGCTAAAGGCGTGGCAACATGGTCACAGCGATGCCAAACATCTCACTTTTGCCATCTAATTAGCGCTAAATGCAAAAAACAGCTGTGACCTGACAAATTGCGCAAATTGAAAACCGCCTCCCAATGACGGAAGGGGATGGAAATTTAAGCAAACGCTTGAACACATCCTGACTGTCTGTGCAGCCCGACGGCAAACAAAGCTTTCAATCTGCGGCAGACCCCGCCGTCAACCACCGCCGCTCTGATAGAAAGGCTTAAATTGTTTGGACTGTGTCACTGAGTCACAGAGTGCCGAGGTTACAGACGGTTCAAGCAATCACCTAAATCTCATTTCACACTCAGCAAGAAAAGTGAATAAGCATTTAATTATCCTGAAACCCCTTTCCTGCAGGTTGAGCGTATCTAACCGGGAAACATTATGTTCTCGTCCCCTGCCCTCTCTTTGTTTTTGCTCGGTACCTCATACGACCATTAATTGCCCCATTTCGCCCTCATCCGGTCCCCCTCTCCGGTGCCGGAGTCGTAGAGGAGGTGACTCAGCAAGAGACAGATAATTGGAGTGATAAGTTCAGAGTTTTACAGCAGAGGCAAGTAAAACTCAACCCTGAGACTTGAGCCACTGTCGATGACTAAAGTCGTGCTTGTATGTTGGTTATCTAGTCGAGGGGCTGCTCATATCTTTGCAGCATGCTGGTCTTGTCATGTGGAATTTATGCGTCTGCCATTGTTCCTCTTTTGGCCGTGAGCAGAACCAGCTCTAACGTATTTATGACCTTCTTCTTGCCGTCTGCCACAAAGCGGCGGTTGATCAGATGTCTAATTTTAAACATGTCTCCCTGCCTCCCTCTCAGCTGATTTCCAGTGATGCAGATGGGGCCATACAGAGGGCAGGACGCTTCAGGGTTGAGAACGGCTCGTCAGATGAGGTACGTATAATGCACTTTTGTTTACAGATGCATTCCTCCCATCCGCCCTCTGATACTGTGAAGCGAAATGTCAACCGTGTGAGAGTCCTTTTTTCTGGTTTGTGAGCATTTGGAGGAAGAGCTTGAGGATGTTTAAATTCAAGATAGTGAAACGGTGATAGACATTATTTATTAAATGTTACATTTAATAAAGTCTTTTTTTTTTCTCACTGACATAAAATGAGACTGAACTTTTCCTGTTTTAGGTCAGGTTGGAGGACCAAAATTATTTATTTTTGCTCAATGCCAGAATAAGGAGAGAGATAATTACCTCCGCCAAGGAGGTTATGTTTTTGCCGATTTTTGTCTGTCTGTGTACAAGATAACTCAAAAAGTCATGGATGGATTTTGATTAAATTTTCAGGAGTTGTCAGAAATGTGAAAAGGAAGAACTGATTTAATTTTAGCTGTGATTCAGAAGAAATCCTGGATTCTGGATCACTTTCAAATTTTCGATATCATTGCAGTCAATGGGGCCAAAAATTTTGTTTCTCAATATCTCCGTTAATTATTGCCCAAAACTCATGAAATTTGACTCAGGGATTGACAATGGGAACCTCTATCAAATTTCAAAGGCTGATCCGGATCTGATCCAGAAGGCGGATTTTATCGCAATCTGTTAATCGCTATATGGGGGAATTGTTGTGCTTGGCGAAGGTCTGCGCTCTCCGAGTGCTTTTCTAGATTTTTATTGCTTTCATCAAATGTGAAGTTAAAACACAAGCCCAGATGATGATGTCATGGCTTTAGAAGCTTCTGATAAGTTAAATGACAACATTTAGTTAATTGGAGGCACACTTGTGGACATCTGCTTCATTGTGTGATTATCGGAAAAATCAAGAGAAATCAGCCAAGATACCAGGAAGAGAATCGTGGACCTCCACAAGTCTGATTCATCCTTGGGTACAATTTCTAGATGCCTGAAGGTTTCACATTCAACTGTTCAAACAATTATACGTAAGCATAAACACCATGGGAATGTCCAGCCGTCACTCTACTCAGGAAGGAGACGAGTTCGGTGTCCCAGAGATGAACATGTTTCAGCCAAAATGGGCTTATCAACAAAACCAAAAGACCTTGTGAAGATGTGAAGATGCTGCTGAAAGCTGGTAAAAGAGTGTCATTATCCACAGTGAAACCAATCCTGGACTGAAAGACCACTCAGCCAGGAAGAAGACATTACTCCAAAAGCAACATAAAAAAACCAGATTACAGTTTGTAAATGCACACAGGAATAAAGAGCTTAATTTTTGGAGACATGTCCTGAGGTCTGATGAAACTAAAATTGAACTGATTGACCATAATGACCATCATTACATTTGGAGGAAAAAAGGGGAAGCGTACAAACCTGAGAACACCATCCTAACTGTGAAGCACGGGGGTGGCAGCATCATGTTGTGGGGGTGTTTTGCTGCAGGAGGGACTGGTGCATCGCCAAGTCCAGTGTCAGGCGTTGAGTGGGATGTTTGTAAAGCATACCGACAGTGGAATGTGGAGCACTCTGTGGAAGGATGAATCACACTTCTCTCTTGGTCTGTCGGAGGTCAGAACCGTGACCTCAACACAAAAACTGGGGCACCTTAAGGAGGAACTGGGACGGAGATTGCGAGCCGGGCCTTCTCATCCAACATCAGTACCCGACGTCATAAATGCCCTGGAGAATAACCAGACACAAATTCCCCTCAGAAACACTCCAAAATCTTCTGGAAAGTATCGAGTAATCTGAGTTCTGTGGAAGATTTAAAGGGCAACAGATATGGAAATGTGTGTTGACGGTTACCGAAGACAGCTTTATCTGTATTTCGTTATATGAAAATGGATAGTCTTGAATTATGTGATGGAATGATGAGACTTTTTCACCACCTGCTCTCAACAGACCTACCTCAAGTGCCGTACCCTCAGCAAAGTGACACCAGCCATTTATCATTCCCATTTTTGTTGCTCTTCACTCCTTTTCCAAAAATGCAACCACAGTATATCTTGATTTTGAACCCAAACTGATGCTATTCCCTCTAATACCTTTGGTGCCATTTGACATCATTTGGTATGCCATCTTTTTTTCAGAAAAAAAAATCTCTCAAATGATCCTTTACCCTCCATAATATCAAAACTGACCATGTTTTTAGCTGCTGTATGACCACTCTACATCAAGACAGTGCTTTAACAGTAACAAACAGCTCGCTGTGTCTGTGTCAGATTTCCTGCATTGTGTTGCAGTTTTCCACACGGATAGCTGCTGTGACTCAAGCTGCGACCGTCACGATGACACTGTGTTGTGTGTCCGTGTGTGTGTGTGTGTGTGTGTACATGTGACAAACAGGCTTTGGACTACGCTCCAGGAACCTGGAGGAGAACAGATGTCCACCTGGAGAATCCAGAGTACCACACCAGATGGTTTTTCAAATACTTCTTGGGAAAAGGTCAGTGCTGCTATGTTGTGCTCCGTTTTAAAAGCACACACTTACACATGCAGACGTAGTTTAAATAGGCTGGGGGGGTGGGGTTGCAGAAAAAAAAATCCTCAGGATGTCTTTCCGCTGTCCATAAAGCGCTTCTTATCTGACTAAGTCTTTCTTGCTGTATTGCTCTTCATTGAAGGCCAACACCTGTTAGCATCCATTTGCATATTCACACACCACTCAGGAAGGAAGCCCACGAAAGTCAGGACATAGAGTCATCTGCAAAAGTTACAACCCCTCTTTTATTTTAGTGTTGTGTGTGTGTGTGTGAGTAAACAAATATAAATCTGATCATAGTGGGTTACTAGTATTAGGCAAATAGAACCTCAGACAAAAAAAAAAACCAATGTTTGTGTTTTTCACTGTACCATTATATATTAAACAAACAGGAATCCAAAAAGAAAACGTCATGCGGGCAACTCTAAGTACCCCCTTACTGCTTCTGAAGGATTTAAGAGGATATGTTGCAGCCACGTGCTGCTAAATCACCAGCAGGTGTGCAGGCCTCCATAAAAAGAAGATGTTTTTGCAGTTTGTTGGTTTTGATGCGTGTGTGTTGACATAATGCCAAGAGGGAAAGACATAAGCCTCGATCTGCTGCACATCAATCAGAAAGTGTTATAAAAGAATCTTAAAATAATTTAGAGCTCAACATTCTACAATGAGGAAAATTATTCATGTGTGGAAAGGCATTCAAGACAGTTGCCAATCGTTCCAGGAGTCGACCACCCAGCAAATTTATCCCGAGGTCAGACGGTGCAATGTTAATCAAACAGAGAAAGAAAGACAATTGCTACATCTCAGACGCTGTTAAAGTCCAGGACAGTTAGAAGATGACTGAACAGGTACGGTTTTAGACAGAAGGAGAAAAAGCCTCTTCTGTATGTGAATCAACCACGAGACTTATGGAACAATGTTCTCTGAGGAGATGAGACCAGAATGAAGTTGTCTGGCTTTGATGATCAGCGCCATAATTTGGAGAAAAACAAACGTCAGTGTCAACACTGTCAAGCACAGTGGTGGAGGGGTTTGGGACTGGTTTACTGCCTCAGGATCTGGGAATCTTGTAGTGATTGACGAACTCCTCTGTGTGCCAGAGTAGTCTAGAAGTCAATTTGAGGTCACGTGTCCAAAAATGGGTCATGCATCATAGGGCTGTAGCGATACACTAATCTCGCGATACGATATATATATCGATATTCATCTTAGAGTACACATACATCATTTTCCAAAAGATTTTAAAGGGACAAAGTGATTTTGGTGACAACTTTTGAGTGTTCCAATGACTTATTTTGAATTAATTGAACTGAAAGCAACAATTACACATTATGTGGCTGACAGGCAGCTTGCAAAAGCTGGACAAAATGAATAAAAGATTTGTTGAGAAAAATAGTTTCATTTATTTAAACAGTGCAATTTGTTGCTGGCAAGCTTTTAAAGGTGGGACACGGGGGTTTGGAAGAAGCTTAGAATATCAATACCCGCGGCCAAAAAATTGATACTCGATAAGATATCGATATATATCGCAGAATCGATAAAATCGCTCAGCTCTAATGCAGCAGGAAATGAGCCGACACACCAATGAATCTGCTTCACGATAGCTAAAAACATAAAGCAGGAAAGGAGAATTTTTTAAGTGCTTTTGAAGCTGTCACATCTTCCTGCATCTTTCTGAGCCTCATCTTTTCATCATCCTCATTAACAACATGCAGGCAGTTCAAGTGGAATGATGAAAGCTCATAGTCTGTACACCTTTACCAGGATGTGAGTCAGAAAATACACAACCAGCTGACTGGTTGAGATTAACCTCCGATAGATAGAGACATTTATGATAGTTATAGAAGAAAAAACCCTTTTCTCCTCCACCCAGGGTCTAATGATGCAGTGGCATGGGCAGTTTAAAATGAGCCACGTCTCAAGAAAGTTGGCTCGACCTGTTTGGACTGCAACTGAGCCATCTGTGTCTCACAGCCTGAACAGAGCCGACTGCATTGCACAACACATAATGAACCGGCGGCCACTTCCTGTGTGATGAAGCGCCTGCATTAACATAATCCTACAAATCTCACTTTCTTTGTGATTGAGCGTAGACAAGTATCAAAAGTGCATAATTGCAGAACAACTTTCCAAATTAATTTCTAACCTAAAGCAATAAAAGGAACTGAAATTGTAGAATAGATGAAGGTGAGAAGAAAAGAAAGCTTCAGACAAGGATAAAATCAGAGGCGGTCTCTTGTTTGATTTAGATGTCAGTTCTGTGTTGTTACCTGATCAGCTGACGAGTCTGTGATGGAGGTCTGAATGAAAGGAGGCTTATAAAGAAATCCAGGATAATTTCTCCATCACTGTGATGTCATATTAAATATGGAGTGAGTAAAACACCTTTTGTTTCTTTTGTCCTCAGTCCATCAGAACTATGTGGGTACAGATGCAGAGAAGAACCCTTTCTACCTGTCAGTTGTCCTCTCAGACCAGAACAACCAGCGGGTTCCTCAGTACCGGGCCATCCTCTGGAGGAAGTCGGTGAGTCTGAGCGTTCCTGTTGCGTGAAGCATCATTCTCAATACTCAGGATTACTTTGAGGACGCCAATGAAAGTGAATGTTTTCCTGAATTCACAGCTGGAGGTGCAGTGTGTTTTTTTTTTTTTTTCCGTGTAGAAAATCACAAACTGTTATCTTGAGAGACTTTGCTGATCTACTTCTGAGTCACTGTGTGTGCTGCTGTGTGAGATGCGTGTTCATCAGTGTGTGTGTGTTTGTTGTGTGGTGATTCAGTTACATGACCGAGATAGCTCCGATCTAATTTTGTCCTCCAGCCCCGTCTGAAACCTGATTAGGGTGGTGCACCTCCGCTGTGATAGCATTGATTTGTCTTGTTTGTCAGACTCTAACTGGTACCGAATGGTTCTGTTGTTATTGTTGCGCAACCAAGAAAGTTTGTAACTGTTCAAATTCTAATTAAAGAAAAGCTGCATTGTCTGATTTCTGTTTGGCGGTTGGCGAGGAAAATCAGTTATTAGCATCGCATAAAATAGGTATTAAAGAGGAGATCCCTCAAACGTACTCACTTTGCAGTAAGTTTGCTAATACCTGATCTGTGTCGCTCTTTTTTCGTTCAGGGCACTTTGAAGATCAGCCTCCCCTACAGCCCGACCAAAACACTATCAGTCAAGTCCATCCTAAGGTGAGAAGCCAGTCTGGAGCTTTGAGCAGACAGCTCATTACTTTTTACAATATGTGAATGAGAATAGATGATGTCACGTCCTGTTGCTACTGAAGCAACTGATTCATCTCAGAGACTCAAAACACAATCAGTCACTCAAGAAAAGAGATCTTTATTATCACGGTAAAGCAAGAGTGTTCACTGTCGTTTACTGTGGATTCGGGCAGACAGATTTGTCCATCTCGTATGAACATATTTGAGCTTTAATGAGGTATTTATCACAGCAGAGCTCATAATGACCTGAAAAGTCATTTGGTTTTGTTGGTGACATTAAACTTGCCAGTAAATATTTGTCACGGAGTTCACCTGCAGATTACTTTCTCACTTGACTCAAAGTCATGCATCTTCAGGTCTGTGACCACTAATTTATCAACTTCACCATGTACCCACCAATAATGGCCACTTGTCATTGTGGTGTAACCTCTGAAACGACTTCCCTACTTTTTTTCCACTGCAGTTGCCTCCTGCTCTTTCCCCTCTTAGCTCATTTTTCTCACTAGAGGTTAATGATGCCACGCAGTCTCTTTTATCCACACTGAGCTCATGCCTGGGTATTCTGTGTCCTCCATCAACAAAACCAGCTCTCCAAAAGCTTCATATGAGTCCCAGATAGTGGCATGATCTCATGGGCTATAGATCACTCCTATCCTCTTTCCCATCCACTGTCAGTTCTGCACTCAGAAGATTATCCTCTACCTTCAAATCATGATTTAATTTACATCCACCTCCTCCAACCACAAACCTTTCTGCTGCCAGCTTTCCCAAATTATCTCTGGAGAAAGCGTTGCTAATCAGCTGTCAATTCTCTGATTCACCACACAACGATCACTGTCTTTTGGTTAAAGGAAGATCACCCTTCCTGGACAGCCCTCCACGTAAGAGTGGAGCATCCACAAACTGCTTGACCCCTGTGTTTCCTGGTCAATAGCCCCCGGTCAATTTCGGTCATTCGCCCCTCTCACCAAGTTTAAAACTTCTGACAGGTGGGGCACCGTGTAGCTCACCAGGTTGACTACAGAGGCTGCGACCCTCATGGGGCCGACCCAGGCTCAAGTACTGGCCTGTGGCCCTTTGTTGTGTCTCTTCCCCCTCGCTATTTGCTGGTGTAGACTCTGAATCATCCAGTTCATGATAACTCTCAAAGGTTTTGAGAGTTAGGCAACTAGGCCTTCCTCAGATTTCTCTGCCATTTTACCAAAGTTCAAGCATGTAACATACTTTGATGGCTTTTGGCTGCATTCAAAGAGGTCATGGTAGTCCCTATGCTCAGAAAGCCCCTTCTGAACCTTGCTCAAATTTGAAATCATTGTTATCTCTTGTTATCAAGGGTGATGTTCAAACAGGTCTCAGACTTCCTCTTGCAGGAGAACCTCCTTGAAATCCAGCTTTAAGTCAGGTCTTATCTTGTTAGACCTTTCTGCAGTTTTTGAAACCGCAAAGTCCTGTGTGTGCTTTCTGCGATCCTTCTGCACCACTGGGATGGTACGCTCCTTGACCTGGGGTTCCCCAGGGCTCTGTACCAGGATCTACTTTATCACCTCGTTGGGCCCTCTTATCCCCAGCTGTACATTTCAGGACGGTTTCAGAGCAACTCTCAATTAGTCTCTTTAATGTATTCACTTGCCTAAAGGAATATGACCTTTACCAAAACCTCTCACTTACTCAGTGAACTCCCCTTTTATGGCTGCCCATATCAAGTTCCATGGACTAACCTTTACCTATGGAGTGACTGATGGGGTCTATACCCATCTATCTCTATGCAGTCATTCATGTTTATCAATGTTTCCTACACTCAGGGAATTCTCTGTCCAGACTGGTTTCATTTGTAGGTCAGCAATAGTTGAACTAACCGAATGGTACCATAACAGGGGTATCGTTCTACCTTCAAGAATAGTTAGGTTTCTGTTAGCAGGGTTCCAGATTTAAACGTCGGAGGGAGAACTGCAGACTTCTCTCCACTGACCTTTCAGCCATTATGTCTCTTCCCTAATAAGATCCACTGGTCCAGTAAGCCAATATTCAGTAACAGCTGGCGCTGGCAATGCACCACTATCACTGTTTGCTAGTTGCCAATAAGGAGAAAAGAGCTTCGATGGTTACTGAATTTCTGTTTGCTGTGAAGAAGGAGATGGTGGCAACTGATGAGAAGAGAAGACTTGAACTCAAAAGGGTACAGCATACCCTATCATCACTGGGGGTGTAAAAAAATCGATTTGGCAATATATCGCGATTTTTCAGCTCCTAATATAAATGTTTTAGGAAAATTGTTTAATTTTCACTTTTAAATTGTTTAAAATTTAAATGTGCAAAAACACTAATAATAAACAATAAATAGGTTGTTTTGAAGCAAATAGTTTTGCCTCAATTTGTCCTCTGAATGATCAATATCATCTGATGAACATATACAGCAACTTGATTTTTCATCTCTACTTTTAATTTTGATATTAACTGGGTAGAATATCACAATATACTATGATATCGTGATAATATCGCATAGTAGCATGACCCAAGTATCATGATACATATCGTATTGTGAGGTCCTTGCCAATACTCAGCCCTAGTTAACACCATGCTCCAGCTGTTTTTCAGGTCTATTCTGAAGTACCTGCCCAACAGCAGGGACCATAAAAGTTCCCAAAAATCCCCCCTCTGAGATCCCCACAAATGGAAACTCTGTTGAAGTCACATCTCCACCTCTTAGAGCCAACTTTGCACTTCTGTCGTTGTTCCTCTCTGTGATTTAAATAGATTCAGATCTAACTGTATATACCAGAATGTCTTAATGTACTGAAGCTTAAACCTTTTCCTTGAAAGTCCCTTTGGATTAAAAGCATCTGTTAAATTATTGAATGAAAATGTATAAAATGGCATTTATCATTTATAAGAATGAGAATGGGGGAAGTGCATCATAGAGGAAACAAAAAAAAAAAGGATTACTAAGGATGTTGGAAAAAAAAAACTTTCCAAGAGTATAGACTGCACCAATCTAGATTTTGCATCAGTGGAGGAAATTAGAAACTATTTTTGCTCTCCCCAAGAGTTGCCAGCAAAGATCACTCCTAGGAAAAGGCAATGTAATGGTCCTCAAAATCACAAAAGATCATTTAAACAAATACTTAACTTTCCCACATGGGTGAATATTACAGTTCATGAGTTCAGGAGAACTCTGAAAAACAATGGTGTGCCCTTAAGGGCAAAAAAACACTTCTCTCAAAAAAGAACATTGTTGATCATTTGTATTCCTAAAGATCATGCAGAGGAGGCAAGAAGCTGTTTTAAAAATATTTTCTGTACGTATGTTACGAAAATAGAAATCCATGGCTTTATTGAGATGCTTTATGTTTGGAGAAAGAAATATCTTAAAACATCTGTGAATAAAAATAGTCTTGCAAAACAACATATGCATTAAGCTTTTTCTACCAAAGAATGGTTAAAGAAAAGTAAAGTTGAACAAAAGTGACATTTAAATGGCCAATACATGGTAGAAGAATAAAAACCCAGCAGTATCCCAGAAATGAAGCTATTCTGTTCAAAAGAAAGAGGTAAAATTCCTCCAAGCTGATTTACAGGACTGATCAAGTTACTGGAAAAGTTTAGCTGCAGTTATTACACAACAGATACTGGTGGCTAAAGTTCATATAAGTTCGCTTCTCAAAGGAATTTAATATTGGATCATTTTTTTATTTAAATGGCCAAGAAACATTTTTTTTTGTTTTTTTTAGTTGTGTTCTCACTATGTGAAGATGTGGTCGTATTTATGTGGAACTATGTAAAACTGAAATGCTTTGGCATTAGAGTGTTTTTAAACTTTTCATTTTAGTTTTAGCTTTGCTTGATACTAGACACAGGACATGAATAGATGCATGACACAAAATTGGAGATCATCATTTCCTCGGGCCGAGAGCTCAAATTATGAAAGAGTACAAACGGTACAGGCTGGATGAGAAATCCCCAGTATCAAGTTAATCTTCTCTGTGTCAACCTTAAAGCTAAATGACCCAGTTCTATTTTTTTTTTCCTGCTGGATCCCGTACTCATTTCTCCTGCTTTTTCCTGCTCCTCTTACAGTGCAATGAACATGGACAGGTTTGAGCGCGGCCCCAGGGAGATCCTCAACCCGGAGATTCAGAAGGTGAGCCCACACTCGCTGAAACATGGCTGCGGCCCATTTCATGCCCAGTCTGATCAGCGACTCGTAAGCTTTATAATGTCCTCAGGCCGTGTCAGCCGTAGCCAGGCTGGGGGTCAGTATGAACGATGGTTAATATGTCCTTTATTTCCACAGGACCTGCTTGTGTTGGAGGAACAGGAGGTCGGGAATCCTGCATGTCATGTTTTACATATTTATGTGCATTTATGGAAATAAAAACATACATACTGACTGCTACACAATTTTAATTCGGCTTTAATTTTATAGGGTTCTGTCAACTTTAAATTTGGTGTTCTGTACGCCAAAGATGGACAGCTCACAGATGACGAGATGTTTAGCAATGGTAAATCCCTCTACTCTTTTTTTTTTTCATCGTTCAGATTCGGTTTCCTTCAAAGTTTTTAAAGAGAGTCTGACATTTTACTCCAGATGGAAAAACATAGAACTCATAATGTGGGTCTAAAAAGACTATAGCCCCGGTCGTATACTTCCCGCTAGCCACTACCCGCAAATTGCGGATTTAGGAACCTCCGCTAACCGCTATTGCAATCTTCCGCTTCCCTAAAGCCGCTACCCGTTATGCCGACTCCCTTACTCACATTGTAGGTGTGGCAATGGGCGTGTCTTTTGCCCTTTCCGCAAACTCGGTATCTTGCATACGGATAGCGGCTTGCGGGTAGCACTACCTGCTCTTAAAGGTAATGGCTACTGATGCACTGATTGGTTTAACAGGTGGAACACCCTAACCACTCCCATGCATAATATAGCGGGTAGCGCAGGTGGTATAGCGGATTTAGGAAGGTGGAAGATTGCATTCTTTGTGGGGGAACGCCCCTCCCGCTACCCGCTATCCCTTAATAGCAGCTTTAGGAGATCTGGCAGAAGATCGGGCCCTATGTGTGCTCTTTAGAGGGTTTTTGCGAGCCTAGTTTCTTCCTCCAGTTCTAGTTCATATGCTAAGATAAGCTAAGCTAATCACTAAGCTAACTCACCCGTGTTAAACAAACACCCTAACCCTAAGTCAGTACTTGGAGAGAAAATTTTGAAACCTTTAGAAGATACCTCGAAGTGAAACCTGTGTGTTTTCTTCTAGAGACCGGGAGTGAGAGCTTTGATAAGTTTCTCAATCTGCTGGGCGACAGCATTATACTGCAGGGATGGGCGGGTTACCGCGGAGGGCTCGACACCAAGAGTAAGAACTCCCAAAACATCACATAAACATCCCTTTACCGTGCACGACTTCAAATATGCTCATGTTTTCCCTCTTGTGTTATTGTGTTTTGTGTCTGCAGATGACACTACAGGAATTAAGTCCATCTACACGGTGTATCAAGGCCATGAGCTCATGTTTCATGTGTCCACCATGTTACCCTACTCTAAAGAGAACAAACAGCAGGTGAGTTTCCTTATTTGTGGTTGGGGGTTCTCTTCAGGAACCCCCAACCACAAGGTCCCAATGGTCGCAATATTATGTCGCAACCCAAAGGTCGCAATGTTATCGAAAATTTGAAAGTCATCCAGGAATCCAGGATTTTTTTCCTGATCACACCCAAAATTAAATCCAGTTCTTCCTTTTCACATTTCTGACAACCCCTGAAAATTTCATCAAAATCCATCCATAACTTTTTGAGTTATCTTGCACACAGACAAACAGACAGATAAATGCTGGCAAAAACATTACCTCCTTGGCGGAGGTAATTATGATATAAATGTGAGCCTGAGGTTCTGTTTCTGCAGTTCTATCATTTTGGAGATAACAGTCGGTCTTTGCATTAGAGCAGATGCTTCTCAATTATTTTCTGCTGCGCTGCCCCTCAGAAGAAGAAAACATTTTGTGCCCCCCACCTGCCCTCCACCGCAACTATAAGTATTATCATTTGTCTGTAAAATTGTTATAAGTACACCTCTGCATAAGACTGTATCTTTATTAAAATTAAGGGAAACAAAAAAAGAAACTTATACCAAATAATAACTTTATTAAAATAGTTTTTTAGTCTGTAAAGATTTAAAGTGCATCAATCCCACCGACAAATATAGACACAATATAGCTAATACTCCCTGAACACTGAGATAATGGGAGCACCACTGCCCCCTACTGTGGTATATGTGCAATTACAATTTGTTCCATTACGGCAAAAAAAAAAAAGCATGTTCCTTGGGGTCACACGCGCCCCCCCCGACATCGCACCATGCCCTCCCAAGGGGTCACGCGCCCCACTGTTTGAGAAGGACTGCACTTGAGTGACTTATCCAACTAAATATCCTGAGCCATTTTTAGGGATTTACATGAGTTTTTTGGGGGGATATTCATCGTTTCCAGAGGATGTACCCCAATGACCTTTGTGACTGCCCTTTTCTGGTTACACATCCATGCGGTGGCATTATTAATGTCTTTGAATAAAACTACTTGTTTTTGCATTTTCATTAAAGTTAATTATCATTGATGACCTCATAACAGCCAGATAAGTTCTACTTCATCTTTGTTCCTTTTTTTTCTTTACATTTTCTTTACCTTTATCAGCCTATGTTCCTTCCTACATATGGCTGAAGTAAAGGTTCAAATTTGTATCTGGGACAGTTCTGAAAGGGTCATTCTGGAGTTAAAACAACCCACAGTCTGTTATTAGGTGGTAAGAAACAAACTTTCACTGTGAAACACTGTGAATCAAAGCAGTTTTGAGATAGAATGGGAATATGTTTGCAACGCAGTTGCAGCTGAAGTTGGCAAAGGGAGCGACGGAGTTACAGACTCAAAAATGTCATTCCACTTAAGTGATAGTGGGGACAGGGTCCCTAGAGACAAACCAAAGTAAGTTTAGCTTTGTACGTTTACGAAAGTGCATAAAATGAATAGCTTGTACAGACATTTTCGTCTGGTCACTGCCATGTTGTGATACGTCAAAACAAGTCGACAACCAGTGCCACACAACTGAAGTCCAATAGATGCAAAAGGAGGACAGTTCATGACCTCTGCTTCTTACACTTGTCTACTGTCATAAATACAAAAGCATCGATCCAGTTCTTTGAATGCAGAGGCCATGAACTCCCCTCCTTTTGTCTATTGGCAGGAGTTTCATAGCATCAACAACTAGCTTGTATAGACTCATGACGAGGTGGAGGCAACTGGACAGAACTGCCCTTACAAACAGTCATTTTGTAAATATATAAATGTAAAATTCCTCTGGTTTGTCAGCAGGAACTCTAATCCCAATATCACTTAAGTGGAATTACATTTTTGAGTCTTGTCAGAGGCTTAAAATAGGCATTGTTTTTGCTCCTTGTGCTAACATTAACTGCCATTTTGCTGCAAACACATATATTCCGTCCTGACTCAAAACACCTTAGATTGATACTGTTTTGGTCCGTAACAAAAGTTTACACTCCTTACCAAATGATGACAGATCTTTCTCTCAGGAATGCTCCTTTTAATCGAGGAGAGAAAGGATGCCATATAATCAGTGCAGTGGCAGGAAGCAATGACAATGGCAGCCACTAAATACAGTCACTTTAGAAGAGAGGGAGAACAAAACTGACATTATTGCTCATATCTGTAATGCCAATATAACCATCTAAATCCAAATAGGTTGGTGCTTCGCAGAATCTGATACATAATGAGATTTTTTTTCTAAAGAGCAGACACTGTGGTGGTCAATAACAAGGAACAGTGTGTGCTCGAGCTGCATGTGGCTGCTGGAGTGTTGCACGATTCTCCTCCACCTGATAAGAGCTGTTGTGATGCTGAATATCAAACCCGAGTGTGTGCTAGTTCACTCTAACATGTGATTAACAAATAAAAAAGAACCTCTTTATGTGGTCTGTGATTTTGCAAAGGACTCAGGCTTTCTCCCTCAGTCAAAAAACATGCACATTAGCTTGTTTGTTGATTTTAAACATGAGTGTAATAGTTGGTTTTCTGGTCTTTTTTATCCTTTGATGAACTGGGAACCTGGACCTCATCATTTTACTCTCATTTGTGTCACATATAATGTCTTATTGTGGTTGTGTGTGTCATTTTTTGGTCATTTTGCATCTCTTTATAGCCACTGAAAGTAATGTGAAAAATAAACTATAACCTCAAGGTTTTATGCATCAGTACATGGAAAAAAAAAAATCTGATCTAGTGTTTATCAAGTCCTGAGTTACGTGAATACAGCTTACCATAAAAACTAGGACAAGATGCAGAAGCAGCGTCACCCAGTGATTCAGCAACTTGTATCTGACGTAATGGTCAATTAATTATCGACTGGCTCATCTTTACAGTGTTGCTGTAGTTCACTGAGGATTGTGGTTATTCGTTTATGCTCGGATCTCTTAAAGTCCTTTGACCTTGATCTATGTCCTTTATCAGCCATTCTGCTGTAGATCCACTGGATTATCGTCCCGTTGTATGACTCAGGGTCCTGTGATGGACCGGCGACTTCATCCATCCACCCATCTGTTCTCAGCGGATGGATGGATGACTCAGCTGTGGCTGTCAGACAAACGGCTGCATGGTTGACTTTTGAATATACTGATGTACAGAGGAGTTTATGGTTGATTTAAATGACTACGAGGGGCCCAAGTACTGTAGAGTACTGTACACTCCCAAACCATCACCCTTCCACCGCCGTGCTTAACAGTTGTGTGTTTCTGCTAATGTGCTGTGTTTTGCTTACACCAAGTATACGTAATGTCTGCTGTATTTACCTGGTAAGGATCAAATGATTTTCAGCCATGTCCTGAAACATAAAGCCTTGGAACATAAAGATGGCTTACTTCTGCTTTTACATGACCACAGCTGATGTTTTCTCCCTTTGTGTGTTTGCGGTTTGTCTCTTTCGGCAGGTGGAGAGAAAGAGGCACATTGGAAATGACATCGTTACCATAGTATTCCAGGAAGGCGATGATGTGTCGTCATCCTTCAAACCATCTATGATCCGATCGCACTTCACTCGTATCCTTCACATTGACCCTGACAGAGAAATTATGTGGTACTCGGTAATGATCAGACAGCTGAAAATACATGTTAAAATGTGGTCTCCTGTATAATTAATGATTCCTATACCTTCACTTCCAGATATTTTTGCATTAGTCAGGTATAATAGCCAGAATGACAGTTACAGGTGAGTTTTGAGGAAGAAGTTTCTTCCGTTACTGCTGCTAAGCTTAAACATGAGAAAGAAAGATTTTACAGACCTGTTATCTCCCACAGGTTGAAGATTTTCTCAGAGGAGAGTGTTCCACTGTTTGGGCCACCTCTACCGTCTCCGCCTGTTTTTACTGATCACCAAGAATTCAGGGACTTTTTATTAGTCAAATGTAAGGAATATTTGTCAGACCTGCTGATGAGCGTGCAGCAGATGTGTCTTTCTTACTCTCATCTTTCTTCATCTCCTTCAGTAATCAATGGAGAGAAAGCCACACTGGAGACGCCAACTTTTGCCCAGAAGCGTCAGCGGACTCTTGACATGTTGATCCGCTCGCTCTACCAAGACCTTATGCCTGACCTGCACAAGGTACCGCAACATTTCTGACCTCCCCCCCACGGTTGTGAAGACACTTGAGTGGATTGGCCGTTTTTTTTTTTCGGCCGTCCATGTCGCGCCCTCCTGCTTGTCACTTCAGACACTTGCAGGAAACCGTAGCCAGTGCTGAGTTTGATCCTGCTGTAGTTCACTGCAGCGCCTTCGTTTTCCTGCGCATGCTGCACCACGCTGACAGGATACCACTGCAATGCTGACTTTCTCAGCAGGGCCCCTTCTCCTCACATCACTTTTCTTCTTATTTCCCTTTTATTATTTTTTCCATTCTCCTCTTTTTACTATTGATCCTAACACGACTCAGTTCCAGCTGTGTTTCGCCTCTGCTGCTCTCACCCCCTGCCAGGGTCAGTCTCTCAGACCCCTTTTTTTTCTTTCTCTTTCTCTGGTGTGTGTGTGTGTGTGTGGTGGGTGGGTGCCACGTTTTGTGTGTTTAGGTTCCTTTTTCTCCCCAGAACATGTTAAACCGGCGATCCTTTAGCGATGTGCTGCCTGAGTCTCCGAAGTCGGCGCGCAAGAAGGAGGAGGCGCGCCAGGCTGAATTTGTCAGAATAGGGCAGGTAAATGTACAAACACGCCCACAAAATACATCAACAGACAGAAGCAGCCAGAAACACTCGTGTTCCCACACATACAAGAGACACGCCGCAGAGAAACCTGAGCCAAGGTGTCAAACAAGGTGTGAACGTGTTTGATTAACTCAGATAACCTCATGCACACACATGAACACGGATATGTTGATATGTGTGGGTGTGATATCAGCGCCGGTGTTACCATTTTATCATTAGCATGGATATCAGTGTCTCTTTAATGTTTAATGGGTCCCATCATTGTGGTTTACTTCTATTAAATTCTTGCCATAGACAGATCTTTGACCTGAGACCAACAGCTTGTGGAAATGATCCAAGTTTGTTAACATGTACTGGCAGAGCTCAATCCTTCACAGTAAAGAAAGCGATGACAAGAACCTTCACGTCTCTTCTGCAGAATTTATGGTGGGATCATAATTTCTAAGAACACTCATGTTTTTCCAGCTCTTTGTCTGAAGGGTCCAAGTCTCAGCCTTTAAAGAATCTTACTTGTTTAAGCTAAGACTGATTTTTTGCTAGAATAGCCTTTAATAACCTTGTAGATCAACTTTAAAGCCACTCTATGGAGCATTTCCACTTCTAACCACATGGGGGCGTATAGATCTGTTGTATTGTCAAAAGAACCTTTAAACTAGGCTAAGGAGCAGGACGGTCCGACACGCAATACCACTTTGTCCCACCAGAGGAGCACTTTGTTGTGCCAGGGGCTGACGCATGAACTTTCTTGTGACATGCTGCCCCCATGTGGTCAGTAGGGCCATTGCAACATAGAGTGGCTTTAAAAGTACACCACTCTCTTAATTTCATTCTTTAAGGGTACATATCATGCTTTTCCTGACTTCAAAGGTTCAAAAGTGTCTTAGGCTGCTATATTACCCAGTTTACCATTCCTTCTATCTGTCATTTTAAAAAGATTACAACTGATTAAGTGATAAATAAATGTTTTGGCAGAGCTGTCATGCAGACTGGCTTTTTAAATTTCGAGTGCGGATCAACCCAACCCATGCATCTGTCTCTGTCTGGGTCAGCCCTGTCTCCCCCTTAGATGCAGTTCAAAAGAAACATCCTCCAACTGTGTCTGTCGCCATGGCAATAGCTCTTTATGTTAGGTATCCAAGTCTGAATATTATGTTGCAGCCCAGCTGGCTGGGTCCTAACAGTCTGCAAATGCCTTTCAATCTTTCTCTGAGGAAGTTTTAAATATAGTTTTCTCATGTCATTGTGTATTCTCTCATGTATTATTTTGGAGGTTATCTTAGTTCTTTAAATACCAAATTATTATTACAATAACCTGCTTGAAAACACATTATTCATTACTCAACTTCACGTGTCCCTTTCGTGACAATTTTTTTTTTTTTAATGTTGCCAGCCAGAAATACCAGTAGGGGATGTACATCATCAATAAATGATTTGTAGTTAATGAGAAAAAAAATTGTGACTGTAGAAAACCTTTCTTTTTTCACTTTCTAAATTATCATTCTGTTTCCAGTTTTTCAGATTTGGAGTGTTTATTATATTATTATATTATTATTTTGGCCATCATTCTGCCGAGTCAAGCATGACCAAACACACATGAACATCGAAAGTACAAAATCAGTATTTTTTTAAAATGAACTCTTTCAGAAACCGTTTTCTCCTTCAAGCGATCCCGCTCTTCGACTCGTTTGTGTGTTGTCGCGTCGGCGCCGCTCTTTGTGTTGCTGTTTGTCTTCCACTTTGTTCCTTTCACTCTCGCGCTCATAAACTCAAAGCGCCGGAGTATCGACAGGTTGCGCTGTAAAGCCTGAAAACAATAACGGCGGACACGTGGAGTCATTGACAATCCAATTTGTTTCTCGACCAAACCAACTATCTGCGTGTTCGCTCATTGTGACGCGCACGAAGCACAATGATTTTATGTTCTCCTCGATGGCTGAAAATGTTTTTATGGCTGTTTTCCGAAGGATGACACACCTGACACTGCACTGCTAAGCCATCGTACAGTTGGGTGGCATCGATCGTCACCTCCAGATCGCCCCTTTATGCAGATATGTAAATGGTAAACGGCTGACTGTGCAGCTTGGATCGAGGTGTCCGGTATTTGGATCGGATGGCGCCTCCTCGAAGATTCAGACAAACTGTTTTTGTTTTACGCTTGAAAACGATTTCAGTAAATGTTAAATGTTTGCTGCAGGCAGTCCGCTTGTCATCGGTTTATCACAATTCTCAGCACCTGAATGAGTCTGGAAGAACAAGTAAACGATGTAAATATTAGTTTCTGGATACAAGATGGTGAGTCCAGCAAGCCCAGGCCTGGGCTGAGGCAGTCCAAACACATGTATGTCAGGTTAACTGGTGGTTTTAAATTGCCTGTAGGAGTGATTGTGAGTGTGCATGGTTGTTCACCTATGTGTGACCCTGTGATGGACTGGTGACCTGTCCAGGGTGGACCCCTGCCTTTCACCCAAAGAGAGCTGGGATAGGCTCCAGCAGATCCCCGTGACCCTGCAAAGAACTCAGCAGTAGAGGTCTTCACGGGTCCACTTTCATGGACCCGAACCCTGAATGGACCGAAACCGACCCGACCCGAGCTATTATCATAAGTCCGGGAGTCCGAACCTGAAATGGACCCGCAATATTTGGACCAAGAACCGACCCGACCCGAGTCTTTAGTTTCCGACCGTGAAATGAACCGAGTTACCCGAATAAAACTGAGAACAATCCAGCCCATAGTTGCTCATGTTAAAAGTTGTCTAGCGTTGAATTAAAACTTGATTTTCTTACCTAAAGTTGTCTTCTTCTACCCGGTTCAGTTGCTACATAGGTTACGTGATGTAAACAATAATAAATCCACGTCGTTATTTTCTTTGTGGATACAGATGCTATTGGTAGCAGCTGCTAACACTAATAGCTACACCGGTCAGGACGTGTCGTAAACATATTCTCTCATCCAGCGGTGTCATGTTGGCGATCCGTTGTGCTTTACAGCTGCCGGGCAAACCGGTAATAACACGCTACGGCAACACGATTGTTTTATGACAAACATGACACATTAATGAATAATTAATTAAACTGTCCTGAGTCCTGACATTGGCTGCCACCGCCAATATCTTTACCTCTCTCGAGTAAACGCGGACCCAGCCTGTCAGAGAGCACCGACCGGACCCGAGACTAACTGTACCGATTCCGACCCGAAACCCAGAGTCACGTCTTTTGAATGGACCCGAGACCCGATTCGGGTCGGGTCGGAACCTCGGTTTTCAGGGTTGTCGGGTTGTTCCGAAGACCTCTACTCAGCAGGCATAGATGATGGACGGATAAGTCATTTGGGTTCTACTGTGCTGAATTCATGCCTTGGAAGTCTCTGTCTCCGCTGTGAGCAAAAGCATATCAAACTTGCCTTTGTGTTTTTATATCTGACCTCATAAGGCTCTGAAGCTGAAGACCATCGTGAGAGGAGACGCGCCAACAAGCCTCGTTACCACGGGCCTGTGCAGAAAAGAGGTGAGACGCCCGAACAAGACCTTCATGTGGTCCCGTAAATGAATGTTCACGAAACCCCTTTCAGAGAGGGAGGTGTCCTTCCACTGACTACTGGCATTTTTAGACAATTATTTTTAGATTTGTATGTTCAAAAATCTAATGGCTAATCTACAAAAGTAAAAAAAACAAAACAAAAAAAAACAATTTGACCTCATACTGTTTTTCAGTGATCTTTGTTCACCTCTACAGTACACAAATATATCTACAGTGTGTTAAAACTGCCATAACTACTCGCCTTGTTGATCAGACTTTATTTCACTGAATCAGTGTAGCATCTGGTCCGTCCTGTATCATCTTCCTACGTACTGCTGCTAGTCAGAAATTTGAATATGTTTTGTATTCTCAAACACGTCGCTGAATATACTTTGTGCCCCAGCCATGGGAGTCCCAGTCCTTCTGCAGTACGTTCCCCTATGAGATCGTATGTGCTGACTCGTGGGGTCAGTCCCTGCTGGTTGCCACGGACACGTCGGGGGTCATGCTGTTGGAGGGTGAGGTCATTCTAATCAGGATACTTTTTATGATTTTTTTTTTTTTTTTTTTGAGCCATATAATCTATACTTATCTGTTGATAGATATAGATTTTATTGCTAACATGATGATGCTGTCCATGTTTCAGGTCCTGATCCAGCGCTGTCCAGTGGTGGTGAGTGAACACCGGATGATATTCACGCTTTTTTTTTTTCAGTTAGAGACATCCCTCCTCAGTTTATGGCGTGATTTGTTTTTCAGAGGCGCAGACTCTTCCTCCAGTGCAGGTGTTTGACAAGACAATGGCCGTGAAGCAAATGCACATTCTTGAGCCTCAGGACCTGCTGATCACCCGAGCTGACAAAGGTAAGCCTGGACCGAGAGGCCTCATCTTTTCTCCTCGTTTCCTCGTCCGTCAGAGACTCGCATCCCTCTGTACCGTCCTCTGCCATCCTCACCACTGAGTCGGAACAGTATTTACAGCACACTGTCTTTCTCATTATCCTCTCTGAATCAATCTCTGTCGTTGCTCTGTGTTGTTGAATACATACTTACCCTCTGCACCTCCAGCGGTTCAATGAACGCATTGATCTCTCACAGTGATGTATGGAAGCTGATCTGCAGACAGCCGGTCCCTGTTTGGGTTTTGTGTGTCTGTCTTCGCTGCCGGACCACAGTGAGAATGTGGGGGGCGGGTGAAACAAAAATACAAAAAGTAGTGTACTTGTAGTGTTTGCTACAACTGGGAGAGCATGTAATTAATGACCCCTGCAGATGATTAGCTATTCCTAATATTGACAAACAGGGATGACTGGGGTTCGGCAGTGATTATGTGACGGCAGCGCAAACATTTGTCACGACGGCACCAGTGTGGGCTTCGGTTTAGCTTCTGAGGGAGCGCCATCCTTAAGAAGCCTCCTGGTAATCCTCCCACAGAACGGCGCCATTGTCTCGGTCGTGGGAGGATGCCTAAAACAGAGACGGCAAATTAAGAGCAAACCTTAATGCAAAACAGAGGCGGCTTCTGTTCTGTTTCCAGGGAAAGACGCTCGGCTCTATGTGTTCAGACTCGGCGCGATCAAGAGAGGCCTGGAGGAAAGGCAGCTCGTCAGGGGGAAGTGCGACTGCCGGGAGAACAAACTGGAGAAAACTAAAGGTACGGCGCAAGGCACGCAAGACTACAAACACTTGTTGCGTACACGGCAGACCTATTCCTGTAACAAGGAGGAGAAACATATCTGCAAGATCTAAAAGGTTATGGACCATTTTTGTGTTTACAATGAGACATATTGTCAGAATTGTCAGTTACAGATGCTCTTTAATGATTGAAAGCACTGTGTCTTCTTTTTTACACTGAAGGAGGATAATTCACCATCTCTTGGCCAAGCGGATGAACATGAAGCGATCATAGTACACAGTGAAACTGGCTCATTGTTGCAACTCTTGGATAAAGTGGAGTAAAAAAGAAGAAAAATTCAAATTAGAGTTTTTCCATTAAGAGGCTGTGAGAAACACACTTACGCATTTTCCCTCCAGCAAACCCTCACCCCCCACCTCCATGCCCAGAAGCTAATGATGCCAACTTGTGTTTTCTATGATTAAAAGCCAACATGGCTAATTGTTTCTGTGGTGGTGTTTGGATTGAGATGGATTAAACCAGCAGCACAAGAGGAGAGGGGAAAATAAAAGCTCAATTATTGTTTGGAAAACTTGAAGGTGCAAGCTCTGAGGACCACTTAATTATAATTTTTTTGATAATTATTCATAGTTGA
Organism: Hirundichthys speculiger; assembly: GCA_018398805.1. Classification (NCBI taxonomy): domain Eukaryota; kingdom Metazoa; phylum Chordata; class Actinopteri; order Beloniformes; family Exocoetidae; genus Hirundichthys; species Hirundichthys speculiger. The sequence goes on from JAGFBZ010000155.1 coordinate 1,317,620, forward strand.
GTGATGTACTGTAAAGTACCAGAGTGAAAGAAGCCTCAGATGCTACTGTGGCTAAACTGAGGCTGAAATGTTTGAGGGGAAAAAGAAATAACTGTCACCAGTTGCCATCTTGTTTCTAGAATGATTATTAGGCTAAAGCTCAGAGATAATCAGCTTTGGTTTTCTTAAAGACACTGCACTTGTTAAGACACAATTTCACATTTTTAAGTTTCAAAGGTAAGTAATAAGTTTTGAATTGTGTTGATTCATGATCTCTGTGGGGCTGGACCAACCTTTTTTCTGTCTAGCTGTTTGCTAGCTTCACTCTGTTTGCTAATTGTTATTAAGCTAAGATAACCATGTAAGTCTGATTTATACTTCTGCGTCAACCAGTGTTGGGCAAGTTCACTTTCTACATGAACTAGTTCAGTTCATAGTTCAGAGAAATTAAAACGAACTAGTTCAGTTCACCATTTCAAAAAAAATGAACTAAAAGTTCATTTTTAGTTATTTTTTCTTATTCTTTTTTAATGTTGCTGCGAGCAATTATTTGTCAAAATGATTGCCACTGCCCATATACTACTCCACAAACGGCCAATTATTTTATCCGTTTTCTCTGTCAAAAAATGGGTCCAATTCTGAATATTTAACCAACCAGGGTTCACATTAGCATTGAAGGGACAGCCCATGTAAAACTGTAATTTCCGTTTTCAGCTTCTCTCTGCAGTATATTAAAAATATGTGGAAAAACTTGCTGCCAAATGATTTTTATTATGAGACAAAAACAGGTCCTTAAGGTGCAAATGTTTCTTTTCCCCCCATTTCAATATTTCAATCCCCGAGTCCAAAGATTACAGTGTAATCGGGTAGTCGAGTAGTCGGGTAGTCTCGTCAAGGAGAAAGAGAGCGCGTTCAGTTCATGTTCGCACAAAATATGAACTAGTTCGTGAACTTTCGTTCAATGAACACGTTCAGGTACAACAGTGGCGTTAACGCGATAGCATAGATACACCATAGGTGTGAAACCTCCACCAAATGTGCACCTCTCTCTAAATAACTGAGTCGCATTAACACAGGGCCGCAAGAAACGTGATTGGTTGGCTTGGTAGATTTGTTCTTCTCCATATTCATATTTTATGCTGCTATTTTGTCATTTTCAACTTCGGTAGAATGATAGTTTACTGCGATGTCTGTAAGGATTACTGACTTATCAGCTGCAACTCACGTAAGATGTACTTCATCTGCTCTATTACTAAGTTTGAACTGTATAAAGGAGTAAACAGAGGGAAAATAACCTGCACTGCCCTCTAACAGTTAGTGGTATAATTACAACAATGCAAACAACAACAATGCACATGCATAAACACTAAAGACGGCGTAGGGCCCGTGCGTAGCCTGCATGCATGCGTGCTATAAGCATAAATCAGGCTAAACTCTGTTCACTCTCTGTAAAACAGGAAGTAAAGTGACTAAAACCTTAACTTGTTCATTTTAAAGTCTAATGAGTGTCTCTGACATTAATTCAGATTTCTAAATTCTGAAGCGGTGTTTGAGTAATATGTGAATAAAATCATAAAGCTGGCATTTGTGTTATTGATTGCAAAGACATTCCTCAAGTTTTGAAATATGAGCAGAAAAACCATCCATGTTTATTTACTTCATTTTTGTCATTTTTTGGAATCAAAATCAGTCAAGAACAGGCTACATGGTAAGCAGGCTGTATTGCTGTTTGGTTTAACAAAAAAAAAAAAAAAAAAACCTGGCATCTTCCAGTATTATCAGTCACCCATCTGAGGTGGGTGCACTGATCCGCTGGATGACACCAGGGAGCTGACATCTGCAGCACAGCACGTCCAGTGTACCTGATTCTCAATCTCCTCTCCTCCTCCTCCTCTTCGGCCCAGGTTGTCATTTGTACTCCATCAACACCCACCACAGCTCCGAGCTGAGAATAGTTGCAGCCATCAGAACCAAACTCCTCCTCATTACCAGGAAACACCCACGTTTCAGCGCCGTGGCGACAGGAGCAGACTCTCCGGTGGAGGAGTTTCAGTACATACGGGTACGAGAAACTCCACATAAATAGAGAACTAATTTTATTTTGGATAGAAAAATAAATGACTGAATGTAGGATGATGGCAAGTCAACATGCTCATTTATTCCAAAGCAGGGCGCTCGGCGAGGTAAGTAACGTGGTTTAGAAGCACATCAGATGCCCCAGTTGGTGTCAAATATTGTCTTCCTTCTACAAAATCACAGATTGTTGCAGATTTAGCTTGACTCACGCTTTCCTTTGAATGTTAACATCACCGTTGTCAGCAGATGAACCAAGCGTAAATCTGTTTTAAGAAAGTGTAGAACGTAACAGGCAATCACGATATGTGTTGAAATACTGCAAATACGAGCTTCTGGTTCTGCATCTTTAAGCACGAGAAAGCTAAAAGCACATACAGTCATGGAAAAAATTATTAGACCACTCCTTGTTTTCTTCAGTTTCTTGTTCATTTTAATGCCTGGTACAACTAAAGATACATTTGTTTGGACAAACATAACGATAACCACAAAGATTGCTCATAAGAGTTTTATTTAAGAGCTGATATCTTACCATTTTCCATGGTTTTCTTGATTATAACCTAAATCACTTAAGTTTTTACATCAATAGCTATGGTGTTGTACTGCCAAAAACACTGCTTTTATGCATTCAGTGTTTTCTTTTCTGTCTGTTTTAGTTACATGATGACGTTTAGTGGTACCAGGTATTAAAATGAACAAGAAACTGAAGGAAAAATGGCGGACTAATAATTTTTTCCATGACTGTAGTACAAGTCCTCAGTCCGCCGAATGCGTAATCGGTGCTTTAAATGAATACTAATATGAATGTGTACCATCTCCTCAGGAGATCTGTCTGTGTGACCCGCCGGTGGTGATGGCCCTGGTGGACGGCCCGACGGGGGAAAATGACAACATGATTTGTGTCGCCTACAAACATCAGTTTGACCTCATCAACGAGAGCACGGGGGACGCCTATCGGCTACATCACGTAGACGCCAACAGGGTGAGGCACACGGGCGTTCGCTCAGACCGTCTTCCATGAACTTTTGGTCGTGGCGTTCACTTGAATCTGAGTAATAACTGAGGCCCCCAGCTGGCCCCCGTAAGTCACTTGACTCAGCTGCTCATTACCGGGCCGCCCAGGTGAATCAACACATTGTCATTCACAGCCAGCAGCGAGGAGGAGGGAGGGGCACGAGAAAATGACTGGGCAGGTTGGAGCGTGCTCGTCTGTTCTCGTGCACCTTCAGCAAAAGAAATAACCATCCAGGACTGAGACGCTGTACATCTTTTGTATTACCTTCAGGCGGGGGGTCTCGAGCTCCAGTCCCCTAAGATGTGTCCCCGCTTCGGCACACCTTATTCAAATGAACGGGTCGTTAGCAGACCTGTGCAGACCTCCATGACGGTCCTTTCATTTGAATCAGGTGCGCTGAAGCAGGGAAACATCTAGGATGCAGGACCTTCGAGGACCCCGGCCTTAAGAGACTGTGACATGACTTTTTTTTTGTTTGTGTTTTTTTTTTTTTAACTCCCTCTTAGCTAACCTTTGGATCGAGCAGAAATGATCTCTTTAATGTGACTTGTGTTTGCCTGCAGGTAAACTTTGTCGCAGCCATTGATGTCTTATGAAGACGGGGAGGCAGGTCTGCTCTTGTGTTACAACTGTGAGTCCCTTTTCAGATCTAATATGATTCAGGCCTCTGTCTCCGCAGTCAAAGCCTTAATGTCACTGCCGCTGGACGACATCGGAACATTAAAAGTCACTGATTCATTTTACAGGCCACAGCTTTTAACTGCCTTTTGATGTCAGGATGAGAGAATAAAACAGACTTCAGACGTCTCATAGCTCCAAAAAAAAAAAATCCTGCTGTCGATTATTCGTTCAAACAAAGACATTATCAACAGAAAACAGGAAAAACAAAAGCCTCTAATTTAATTTTAACCTGATTTTCATTTCCTCCCACAGATATTTGTTACTATAAGAAAGTTTGTCCGTTTAACGGCTCCACACCGATGATCCAGTCCAACACCTCCGATTTCCACTTCAGCTGGAACCAGATGCCCAATGCTATCGGTAGGTTACCACGGCAACAGTGCTCGGGCCCCACCCTGAACCGTGCCGCTGGCCTGGCCAGAGCTTGCTGCTGTCACCATGGAAACACCGTGCGTGGCCGCAAGCATCCAGCTGGCCTGTGCGATTACGTGTGTATTTTTTTGTGCTTTTTGACTGCGGGTGTTTATTGTTTAATACACAGGTGATCAGTGATCCTGACCCTGCTGATAACACGATTCTGCAACTATCATGTTTCCCTTCTTTCACGCGCACGTCAGAGGAAGCAAAGAAACAACCTCCGAGACACAAAACTGCTATTTAATCTACCCTAATGACTGTTTTCATATCACGTGTCAAAGTAAGCGGGAAAAAAGACGTGCACAAAAAAAAAAACATACAATTTGTCGTAATTTTCATAATTACTGCAAACTGTAGAGCTCCAGATTACACACAAATGATCAACGTCTCCTTCTGTAGTAAGAAGTGAAACTTAAATCCAGGACTCGTTGTGGTATCTTCATGCCGAGATCTACAAAGCCAAAAAAAAAAGTGGACACCTGACCAGAGCATGTTTCTGGAAAAGGCTTTGAAAAGATCTCTTTTCAGTCGTTCCACTATAAAAATAATTCATGTGCTAAACTTGTGCAAAATTAAACCCCATATCCAGCCATTCCGAAACTTCAGAATACCAAGGCCCAAATTTGAGATGTGAAAAATCTCTGCAGGCCCACCCAAACCTTCAATCACAACTGTGATCAACATGCAGGACGAGAAGCTACGTTCTGATATTAATGTAATCCGATATTAAGTTAAGATGACAGTAGAATGTTTGTTTTATTACATCTAAATGTTTTTTTAAAATCATGGCATGAATACTTTACAGTAATTTAAAACATATTTTAAAAAATTAAGAATTTAAATCATCTATTTACGAAATTAACTGGTTCAGGAAGTAGTTTCGTAACCTGAAGATTCCGTGAGTAGAGACGCGTTTTCCATGTAAATGCTCTAATCTGTTCCAAGCCCCCACAAAATTCAGACACACATTTTTTTATAAATCATAAAAATGCATCAAAACATCTAACAAATACATGTTACAATTAGATTACTGCACAATAAACTTTAAATGAGAATTGTGCGTAATAAAAAACAAAGAATAAAGTAAAAAATAAAATTTATGTTTCCTTTACCTTTTAACTGCTATCGTCGTCACCTTTTCTCTCTCAGCAGTGGTTTTTGCCTGACCTTTTTATAAAGAACTGATCTAGGGACGTTTGCTTTTGTCGGCTTTTAACAATCCTTCAAAAATGTGCAAGGCAAACATCAACATAATGAGCGATAGCCCGGCTAGTGAACACTTTTTCTGGGTGATTGTTTTCAATGAATTTCGAAACTTCATAAAATTTTCCTAAAATCTCAATGGGATGCCAGGAAGATGCTAGCCGATAGCCAATGGCAGAGCAGCTACAAGTACGTTTACGTTCAGGTAAACTGCGAGTAGCAGCGCGTACTGTATTTTTGCCTTTCGTATCCAGATATTTTTTTCGTAACAAGAGGCAATATTTTCCCGTTGAGGCGTGTTGTAACCTGAAAATTCCGTATGTAGAGACGTTCGTAAGTAGAGGTACCACTGTAATTGTTTATTTTTAATGACTTCTCTGCCCACCTCGCTCCCACCTGCAGTACCACGACGACCCACCAGAGGGCCGCGGCCCACACTTTGGGAGTCACTGCCCATATCTTCTATCGGGACTCTAGCTGTGAAGCATGGGGATGGGAGTGTCATGGAAGTGTCAATTCTGCATGGAAGAGTGTAGAATTGTGCTCAACACTTATGAGATTCAAAATTGACGATTCAGCCAAAGGTTGTCTTGTTATCTGACTTTAACATGAATTACTGTTGTGGTTTTTATTATTATTCATTTCTGCTGAAGATAACAAGCCACTGAAACCACGAGTACTTACTCCAGCCAAAGAGCATGGATTTGTGGATGAATGAATGATTGAAAGGGGTTATTTTCAGTTTGTTTCTGGCGTATCACGTGTGTCATCTGAAACAGATTATTCATAGCAAACCCAAACCTCGTATCTTTCAGCTCCTTTTGCTTTCACTCTCTCTCCAGTCTCAAGCAATCAAAGCTGGTTAATGACAGATTAAAGAAGTTGAGTAATTTGCAGCTGAGCAGTCACATGTTTTCCTCTAAACTGAGACCGAGCAGTGCAGAAAAATGGGGTGAAAGTGGACGTAAATGTACTGGAAACCTCACTGAGGTCCCATTTAATAATCCCTTCACCCCGTCTGTGAGCGAGGAACTCATTTGTGAATTCATTTTGTTTGTGTTCTCCTTGCAGTTTGTGCTTTCCCCTACATCTTGGCCTTCACAACGGATTCCATTGAGATCCGACTGGTGGTGAACGGGAACCTGGTGTACACGGCAGTGGTCCCAGAACTACAGCTGGCTGCTTCACGGGTCAGTGTGATTGACAGCACGCTGCTCTATTGTCGGGAACTCCTATTGACGTACATTTACATCGCATAACTTTATTCTCCCGAATGGCTTTTTATGATGTACGTACCGGCAGCAATTTTGCCTCCATGATAGCAGAATTCATTACGCGAGTGAACGTGTGCTGTCGTCCGTTTTTCGGGCCTCTCTCTGTGTTGTTGGAGTAGCTGTTTCAGCTCTCTCAATTCAATCAATCTTTATTACCTCACTGGGGAATATGACTGACAGTCTCCCCGGCTACAAAGCAATAATTCAGCCAATAATTTATACACACGGATAATTTCAAACAGAAAACGGTGCATGTGGCATCAAACAAGTATCTCAGTCCTTCATTTATTTTATTTTCATTTTACCACCTGCCTCTGTGCTCTCTGGGCTCTACGTCCCCGCCATCTCCGTTTTTAATTTCCCTCCCTTTCTGTGTGCCGCTGTTAATCCACCCACAGTCGGACATCTATTTCGTCTCCTCGGCTCCGGTGAGCTCCGCCTCCAACTGCAGTTCGAGAGACACCAGTTCCCAGAGTTCCCCGCAGACGCCCACCGGCTATGAGATGCCCGTGTTTCCTTCGCCGCTCGGTGATGGTAAGCCCTGCACAGCAACACGCCCGCGGGGTGTTGGTATTAAAACGCTCTCACAAGTCAGCGTTGCTCGCGGGCCTGCTTCTCCGGATGCTCTCTTAGCCCAGACTTGAGTGTTCTTAGTTAAAAGGCATCCTCAGTAGTAGCGGGAATCTCATTTATGGAGGATCTCTCCATTAGGAATCTCAGTTCTTTGCAGACAGTATGAAACAATGCTGTGTCATGGTTTCCCTCATCGTGAATGGATTTGAAGAAAATATTGAAACACATTCCACCTTCCCTTTGTTTGTCTGCAGGATGTGATTTTGCATGGAACGCCTCTGGAAAACATGCAGTCTTGTAGTAGAGTATTTAGTATAGTATTTAGTTGCATTCATGATGCGAATGTACCTCCTCATTGAAGTGCTTGACGAAGATTTCCCAAAGTAATCCCTTGAAAATGTGCTTATATCAGTTAATGGTGAACGGCAGTTCTTGATGCAGTGGCATCTGAGGGACAGCAGATCGTGGGTGTCTGGCCTTCGGTCCTGCGCCTCATCTTTTATGAACTGAAATTCCTCCAGATTCCTTGAATCATTTAATATCGTGCGCTGTAGGAGCAGAAATATGCAAACCGCCCGCAGTATCTTTCTTTGAGCAACCTTGTGTTTTTCAATGATTGATGAGTTAAGTCAGTCCTTCTCAAATAGTGCAGCGCGACCCCTTGGGGGGGCGCAGTGCGATGCCAGGGGCGGCGTGTGTGAACAAGGCTTCTTTTTTTTTTTTGCCATACTGGTATAAAGTGTAATTGCACATATACTACAGTAGGGGGCAGTGTTCAGGGAGTATTGGCTATATTGTGTTGGGTTTTTTTACACGGACATGCGCGCACACAGCCCAGAGCAGGAGATATGAAGTTAACAAACCCTTCAAGAGACACCAAGGAAAAATATTTAACAGGGCTGAAAAAAAAGGAGGAGAGAGACGGAGATAATGAAGACAAACGAAAAGTCACTAGAAAGTTAAGACGAGGAAATATGACGATGCTGATGTAGTGCTTGGCTTCACTGTGACTGCGGTGGGATTGATGCACTTTAAATCTTTACAGACTAAAAAACAATGTTAATAAAGTTATTCTTTGTTATAAGTTGATCTATATTTCTTTCTTTTTTGTTTCTCTTCATGTTAATAAGGATACAGTGTTATGCAGAGGTGTACTTATAACAATTTTATAGATAAATTATACTATTTATAGTTGCGGGGGGGCGGCGCAGTAGAAAATAATTGAGAAGCAGAGGTTAAGTGGAGATCCTCCGCCATCTTTGACAGCCACCTGCTGACATCACCTAGCACTAACCTGCCCCCCCCAACTTTTTTTTCGATAATGTTTTTCGGACCTGAGGTGCCAAGATGGATGTATAAACTAAATCACGAATGAGGAGAAAAAAAGACAAACTGTCCTGGGTTCATGCTGTCTGCAAAGAAATAAATGTTTGGAGGTTTTTACTTTGCATTTACCATATTTTTCCAAGTTTTTGTGATTTGGAGTTGTGTGATCTAGAAGTCTGTGGTGATGTATTTCTCTCCAAAGACCACACACACACACACACACACACACACACTGACGCTGCAGCGCCATCCAGAGGGCATGATGGGAACATGTGGAAGTCTTGATGGAGAAGTTGACGTCACACATCCACCGCCGCTTATCTTGAAAGGGTTCAGCTGGGCGAGGCGTCGCTGTTATGAGGCTGCTGTCAAGTTCGGTTGAGTTTTGTTTCACAGCTCTGTTACACCGAGATGACACCGCTGCGTCGTACAGATCGATCTTATTGATCTCGAGCGTCTTCTCATGATGCCGCTGCTCTGTTGCTGATGTCCCTCTCTCCTTTTTGTTCTCTCCTCCTTCGTTTCTTCCAAAGGAACTGCTCCATGTCACAAAAGTCAAACAAATAACAAGCCTCTCTCTCTCTCTCTGTTGCTTTCGCTCACTCTCTCGCGTTTGAAGTAACTATGGCAACAGCGTGTCCTTTCAATATGGCAACACCTTCCCAAAATGAAATGGCGTAACTCCCTTATTCTCTCTAGAGACCGTCTTCATGTCACACTTGAACGTTCTACCTGCTTGATAAGCAGAAGCTTAATGGATGGATTAATGATTTTCAACAAGAATTACACTTTTTTTTCCTGTAAAGGACTTGTCTTGGACAGATAACTCAGTTTTGACGGGTTAGTTAGAGGATCCTCAACCAAACCAGTTTTTAGCTATAATCTAGATCTGTGTTAAAGGCAGTGATGCCTGGTTTTTTATGCTCAAACAGGTTAAATGAATAGAGACCTACAACGGCAGCAGTGGCATGAAAATACAATTTTAAATAGATGATTTGGAAGTTAGGTTGAAGTCCGTTTTAATTTTATAAGACAATTTTATATCCTGTTCTGCTATAAAACAACACATTACTTCAGGAGTGTCAAACTAATTATCCTCTGCCACCGTTCAAGAACACTTCAGAGGAACAGAAATCAATACAAGCCCGCTTTCTCTCCCTCCTTCATCTTTCATTTTATATTTGATCATTCAGCCCCCCCCCCCCCCCCCCCCCCATCCTTGACCTCTCCCAGATTGATACAGCTCCTGCTAATGCTGTTAACACACAGCTCGGTCAGTCCCAGTGAGCAGCAGACTGATGGATGAGGGGAGACGTCAGCTCTTCTTTGTTCATTAGACTTTCTCGCCGTAAACGTAACACACGTGTATCCAGTTAATTCCGGTGACGGAGACGAAGGACGGGGATTGAGGGACGCAGTTATTAAGTTCGGCCCGTACCTGCGGCCACCGCGTCGAGCAGAGGGGAGCAGCTCTTTACGGGTCCCGTTACAGTTAACGGGGAGGAAGGTTTAGCTGCAGTTAGACAGGGAAGGGATTTCTTATTATCATTATTATTATTTTCTGCCCTGTTTTAGGCTGGTTATGTGTGTAATTTCTCCATCAGCCGGAGAGATGAGAAACCGACTGTGTTAGTGTGCGTTTGCTCACCTAAATGTGTGTTACTGTGTGTGTTCAGTCTGTGTAATCCCTCTTCTTCATCCCTGGTTCAGATTCTATACGGATCCCCTATGGTACCAAGCTTTCCCTGTACATGTCTAAGGACGCCGAAGGTACTGCAGGATTCTCCCACAATTCATCCTCCGCTCATAAAAAACACTCATAAAGCTGCCACACTAACATGCGCACGCTCCCAGAGTGTAACACCCTGTCTGCTCCAAGGCGGCATGTTGACTTGGACGTTGGTTGAATGTTAAGTGAACGTTATGTCTCTCACCAACCACCCCCCCCCCCCCCCACCCACACACACACACACACACACACACACACCCTCCCTCCCATCTCCCCCAACCCCTTCTGTTTTGACTAATTAAAGCATTAGTGTGAGGATGGAACGAGGGGAGGGGAAAAGGTGATAGAGCACAAAGTGAAAAGTGAGACAGAGTTGATAATGTCAATCAAGACGCGGGGTTTCATAATTAGAGGGAGAAGAGAGGGAAGGGATGCAGAACAAGGTATGAGAGAGGAGAGGGAGGGGTTGTGTACATGCAGGAGGGTGGGAGAAAAGGCAAAGAGGGAAGAAGACACTTCTGCCGCAGCATGATTTACAGATTGCACTGTCGCCATGGAGACTTTTGTCAGCCCTCTCTTCGATCCAGAGCGAGAGTCCAAACAGCGGTGCCACAGTCTGACGGTGGGTGCCTGCCAGGGTGGGGGTGAGGGGGGGTGGGGGCTGAGGAAAGGGGAGAAAGGTTGAAGGGGGCGCTGACAAAAATCCCATCTTTTACCTGCCTGTGGGCCCGTCGTATCTGCTCCTCGGGGAGGTTTTCATCTGATGTAACTGCATCAGTAATGTCAATGAGATGCTGTTACTTTGGAAGCTGCTGGCCGCCACCTTCCTCCACTGGCTTAAACACACCAAAGGCCTGCAGCAAAGCGGTTCTGGACACGATGAGTTCAATTAATCCCGACAGCATCCCTATAATACTTGTGTTATTCACTTGCCTGGTGTTTTGGTAAGTGGCACTTCCCCTGGTTCAGAAACAAATGCATGTGGAATATATGTGTCTCTGTGATTATATATTCCAAAACAACAGCATGCTTATTTATTTTTTTAACATCTTGTTTTTATTTATTCATTTATTTCACTCATTGGCAGCACAGGTACATTCTAGTGGAGCTCTAACAGAACTAACACAATGTACCTGTCATCCACGAGCAGGGACCCTCTATTTTTCCTCCATGGCTCTTTGCTCCCCTCTCACCCTCTGACATTTCAGATGAGACGGTCCTCTTTGTGCTGCGTAGCATCCACTTTGATCCATCCTCATCAGTGTTACTTCCAGCCTGCTTCAACGGAGCTGTGTGTGGCTGCTGAGCTCCAACATTGACCCCCTGTGGTCATGTGAGGAACTGCAGGCTGCCTCGCTTACGTCTCTGTGGGCAGATTGTGTCATTTGAAAAACTCTAAAAATCCAATAACTGTGCTCCCGACGGACTTTAAGTGCCGTAGTCTCTGTAGAATAATAGATGGTCCGCTATAAATAGCTACTGATATTTTATTTTGCATTAGCTTTCTGCTGGAAGGATGATTAATTTTACGATCGCATGCTGTTTCAGTAAATTGGACTATTAATCACTTTAGATTTGCTTCGTTTTAATATAAAAGGGTTTTTTTTTTCTATTAGATGTAGTTGTCTTTATGTAAATAAGAAAAAAGTTTAAATTCTGTCGACTACATATACATAATAATAGTTTGGATTAATTTCCTCCATTTTACTTTTGACAAAGGTCAAAATTGCCTTAATTTTACTGTAAAAAAAAAAAATAGTAGAGCTTCAACTATTATCTTCTTTTCTGACATTGTGGTCCCATCTTTTCTCTTTTTGTCTCTCTCCTTTATTGCCATCTATTTCCTGACTCCTTCCTCTTTTCTTTCCTCCCATTTCTTCTCCTTGGGATTTCTTCCTAGCAGGAGAAGCAACATGTAAACACATTTTCAAGATCCCTCTGTGTAACTTGGTGGGCCGTAGCATTGAGAGGCCCCTGAAGTCTCCCCTGGTCAACAAGGTTCTGACATCGCAGGCCCCCGCCATGCTGCCCCCGACTCCTCTCATCTCCGCCACACATTCGTTGTCCTTGTCCCGCATGGAGATCAAAGAGATCGCCAGCCGCACACGGAAAGAGCTGCTCGGTAAGCCGAACAATAATCAGAAACTAAATAACGAATGTCTTTTGATGTTAATATAATAACTTCTGTTTAAACGCTGCTTCAGTTAATTGAATTTTGGATATTTGATTTTAAGCAGCTCCCTTAAAGCAAATCAAAGGACTTTTGTTATTATCAAAATATCAGTTTCATCTGAAGGAATAGTTACTTACTTTTACGAGGTTTTGTCCTGCTGCAGCGATCTTCCGTCCTTGCTGTTGAAAGAAAACAGCCAAAGGGACCAACTGTCCAGAGGGACATCTCTATATCATTCTGCGTACCGGCAGCAAAATTAAAGATTGACCTGGCGAACGACCAAATCCGGCATGCTGCGATTTTTGAGAAAATCGATTTTAATCAATTTTTTAAAAATACGATTTAAATCGATTTACTTAAGCCATGAATTGCGACGTGGCCTCCAGGCCAGCAGAGGGCGCACTCGAGCTAAACTATGTTCTTGGTTCAATGTCACTAGCACGTCACACGTAGCACCGCTCCAACTACAACAGGAAAGCTGGGTGCGCAGCGTGCCTATGCACATTACAAACAAACAGTGCAGCAGCCAGCGAGCAGAGCGCGAGCGTGAGAAAAGGAAAAGCGTCAAAAAGATTTGACAGATTTGATCGTTGATAAAACAGTTTCCACTTTCCAGTCATTTGCGATGCAGGTATAAAGAGGATAAGAAAAAAAAACAGTACTGTAAAAAAAAAGAAGAGAACTGATACAATTTTTTTTGTCTTTGCTGCTAGTTCTAATCTACTGTATTGAAAAAGAGTGCAAGAGAAAATACTACAGTATTGTAGTACGATGTAAAAATATGTAGAATTGATAATAATAAAACATTTTAAAAAATCAGTCATTTGCCTGTAAGTTAATTTTGTGTTGTACAATTCGAAATCGTGATTCAGAATCGTGATTCAAATTGTATCGTGAATTGAGTTGAGTTGAGTGAATCGTGGCCTGCCTAGTTGTAATAGCAACTTAACCTCCAGTACCTAACGGAGGACCCCAAAAACTTGTAAGAAGTTCCTTTGAACAGCTGTAAAATCCGGCTGCTGCATTTTAGTTGGATTGAAAAACTGTGGTGGAAACACAACCTTGATGCTTTTATTTTCCAGCCGCACCGATGTAGATTTGCTGGTGCACTTTGGATCATTGTCCTGTTGCATGAACCAATTTCAGCCAAGCTTTAATTGTCTGAAAAGGCAGCTTCACGTTTACCTGTAGAATATTCTGGAAAACAGAAGAGTTCATGGTTACGCTGGATTCGCACTGCAGTCCACCTCAATGCAGTGTAGCATTGCGTGGGGGGGGTCCGCTGGTGTTTCCTGCGTGTCTTCGTCGTACCAAAAACAACCAAATTTCTTTCTGCTCGCTACACAAATGAGCCCCGTGCTTTGAATTAGTCCCACCTCCATGTACAATTTTATTGGCTAGCTCTAAATTTTGGGGGCGGCTCCAACTGTCAATGTGTCAAAGTGTCCTTGGGCAAGACACTGAACCCTTCCAGTGGCTCCGGCAGCATCTTGCACGGCAGCGCCAACCACTGGTGTGCAAATGTGTGCATGAGTGGGTGAATGAAAAGTCATTGTGAAGCGCTTTGGCGGCACCATGATGGCGTCTAGTCTAAAAAGCGCTATACAAGTGTAGCCCATTTAATTGCGTAGCTACAACTCGATGGACAGACGCGTGCATTGAAGCAGAAAAATAGTTTAAAATCCCCCAACTTTTGACCAAGGCAACGCTATCGACGCAACACACGGAACCCACAATTAGCTCAGCAACAGATGACATAACCCCCTTTCAAGGTCTACAAAGACAAGCAGACAACGCTTGCAACACGTATGTGTGAGCGGGGAATTAATGACTGTATGTAATGACTCAATGACTGTAAGGTGCCCAAGACTCATGGCTGCAAAACAAACCCCAAATCATTACCCCTCCACTGCCGTGCTTGACAATGGGGATGAAGTGTTAAATAAATGATGGCACTGGGATGAGGTTTTTTGATATTGGTCATCTGAGGTTTCATTTTCTTATGCTAAGACCCACTACAATCAGATAATCTTTTTTATTATTATTATTATTATTTTATACCAAAAAAAAAAAAAAATTGCACATGACCACAGCTAGCTTGCAGAATAAGTGCACTTTCCAAAGAGAAACTTATGTCCTTCTCCTGTTACCTTGTACCAAAAAAGGCTTGACAGAGGAGCCAAGTGGAAAATCAGACAGTGGATCAGTTAAACAGAGAAGGATGAGCAAGAAGAACGCCGACGAGGAACCGAAAGCACGAGCACTGACATCAACAAACAGTGACAGGTGACGCATTCAGCACCAGAAAGACATTTAGCACTGATTTAAACTGTGTGTGGCGTTGTGAGCTTGAGATGTATCTCTCTGCACCGTACAGGATAGCCTCAGAGTCCTCTGAAGCAGACCTGGACGTCCAGCTGCACTGCTCATCCAGTTTGGAGGCCGAGCCAGAAAAGGTGATGCTGCAGACGGAGAGTCCGCCTCTCACGAGCACGTTCACCCTCTCAGCATCCTTTGAAGAGGATGTCCTGGACTTGAAGTGAAGACAATCCCATTGTGCACTTCCCTGCTCACCCACTCCTGTACTGTCACTGTTGTTTTATTGCTTTGTTTTGTTTCTGTTTTTTTTTTTACTTTTAATTTGTTTGTTGATTTTTTTATTCCCCATCAGACAGGATGGGTGCAGTGGGAGTTAGGAGATGTGACATTGTGCGTGTTTGTTTTTTTTGTGAGCAGTCACTTACCCACTGTGTGTAGAGTGTTTTTTTTTTGTTGCCCCGCGGCAAGTAACCCAAAGAGGAAGTGAGGTTAGGATGCTGTGGTGTATTCGGACATCGGCAGCAGCTTTGAGAGAATCGTTTCATCCCCAAACCACAAGCTGAATGTAAATCTGCGCACCAAGGTACAACAGAAATCTGTGCGTTCAAAGTTTCCTCTGAATTTGTTAAATATGTGTTGTATATTACGCGTTTATTTCCAATCCGCTCCCAAATGTTGTATGATATCCATATGTATGTATGTGTACATCTGTTTATACATCCAGCTGCATACGGTGACAGGCGTATATGACTGTCTGGCCTGTGATGCATATTTATAGATATCTTATAAAAATCCATTTTATTCCCACACTTAGTGAAAGTATGATGTTTTATGGTCTCTGGAAATTTCAGTCCTTATGCCTCTCCTTATTCACACTATACAGGTTGACAGGGCTGGAGGCAAAGTCTCCCACAAGTGCCATTTCCCACTTCCACTAAATTACTCTCCTAACAACCACCATATTCTGGTATCTGGCAGCAGCCTCCATGATTGTAGTCCACACTGGATCGCACTTGATCCCGCAACTCTCATCAGTCCGAATTAATCTACTTGCTGGAAGCGCTTGAAGAAGCATGCATTAAATGTTTAACCCTGTAAGACAGAGCTACTGCTACTGCAAAGATTTGCTTCTGTGCCAGGAAAAAGCTTCTTTAGAAACATCACGGTGAAGAACATGAGCCTCAGTCAGTGTGGTTCGGTCCAGTTCCTCGGGACCCCTGGACGTTTCTCTCCTCAAAACGTACCTGAATGCTCCTCCGTCAGCTTGTCATCGAGGTCTGCTCAAGTTTGTCAGTGACCCTCTTTCATTTGAGCTCGGTGTGTTTGAGCAGGGAAACATCTAAAACATGGAGGGGAATGGACCCTGGACACCTGATTTGAAGACTACTGGCCAAAAAAGATAAAATCAGAATTTTGTTTTATGTAGAAATGAGGTAGAATGACAGTTATATATGAATAGTGGGTTGTTTTTTGTTTTTTTCTGTATTTTATCCCTATGGCCCTTTGAGTCTGTTGAAAAACAGCTCAATACATCTTAAAAAGCCCAAACACTCACACAAAGTTTAATTTACCTATTTGTTATCCAGTACCTTTTTGGTCAGACAGTCATTTCTGAACTTTTAATTGGTTTGCCTGCATGCAGTTTCTGAGAGATTTAATTCCTGCTTGTTTCAGTACACTATTTTTTTGTGTCAGTAAGGTTTCAGGACTCAGATGAGACAGACTTGCAAAAAAAAGTCATTAATTTTTAACCCATTAATATAAGACAATGCTACCCCCTAATATAAATCGCCGTACATTTCATAAAACGGTACTTTCCAGTAACCATTCTGTGCTTCAGATTATAAAGCAAACTGACAAATCTGAAGATGCATTCATGCTACATCACAGTTACTGTAATTATCAGCTTGGCTTGTAAACAGTGTTGCATCAACTTCAAAGTTGTAACTACAGCTGGGAATATTCATTATCCAAATTAACACTTCCCACTACAGGAGTTCACGAAAACAAAACAGACGAGCCTTCACATCACCGCAAAGACTAACATTAATAATGATCAGCAACAACTTAAATTCACGTGGTGTCATATTGTGAATGCTCATCAAGGAGCCGTCTGGAGTAACAAATGTGGGAAGTGCTTCCACTTCTACCATCCATTCATATAACATGGATGTCAAACTGTTAACTGTTACCACAATCCTTGGCACCGTCGATGAACCAGCAGTGGTCTCGTTAATGTTAGAAGACAAAATAAACCCTGAATGCTTTGACAGATTCATGTTTTTTTAAAGTTTCTGAAATAGTGTGAGGCGCTCGCTCCTTCTTCAGTGATCCCTTCTCGCTGGATCCTACCACAGCTGCAGAATAACCCTAACTTTAATCAGGTCCGTCTGTCAGACAACATACAACATTTAGTCAGGATAATTTAAGTTCATGTAAAAAAATATATATATATAAAAATGAATGGAATACCCATTTAAAATTGTTATACAATTCTAGAAATATAGAGTTAAGTGCACCAAAGCACTAATCCAATGTTTTTTTTTGGTTTTGTTTTGTTTTTTAGTGACCCCACTCACCCTGAGCTCCGTCCGGCAGCTCTACAACAGGTGGCAACAATCTCCTCTATTTATCCCTCTGGTAGGATAAACATCTTGCTGCATGCTGCGTCCTGATGAAAAAGCAGCAGCTCTGAAATACAAGCCATGACAACCTTTTACACTGATTGCCCTCTCAAACTTTGGATACATTTTCTATTAAAACGAAGGAAGTGAAATCAGTCCTGTGCATTAGCATTATCCTTCAGTCCAAATTGAAAGTGTGCAAAATGCAGTCAAAGCTAGACATCTTAGTAAGGCAGCAAGTGGGTGTAGTGTTTCGAAGTTCAATGTTTGTGTAAGAGCGCCTCTCTGTGGTGGTTTCACGACACAACAGCCGTTAGATATTTGCATGAGCCTCCTCCATCACCTTTCTCCTTGCATCGTTCCTCTGTTCCCCCTGCCTGCCACAGCATGAACTGCTCCAACACTATAACACATCTTGAAAAAGGGAAACAGAAAGAATGAGATGGGGGGACTATTGTTGTTGTTATTTTTTCTATACAAAGATACTATCCTTTAACGTTCATCACTCTGAACTAGGATGGCTGATTGGTGGAACATTGCTTCTCTCGCTTACGTCAGTCCAACTTTTCAATAATTTCCGTTGAGTACTCTTGATTTCTACCTCTCCTTGGAACTTTTACGTCATTACGGGGATTTATGTTTGTTTTGTTTTTGTATATGAATCTATATTTCCTGTTAAGATTGTCTCTGAACCTCTCTGTGATATCAGAATGAAACAGAATTTACAAAAAATTAAAAAAAAAAAAACACCAAGTGTCTTAAAATATCGTATCGCCATCGTTTTTAATGCCAAGTAATACTTGTAAATGTTTGTGTATCAAATGTTGCCTCAAATGAAACTAAACTATATTATTAATAATATTATTATTTGAGCAGTTATTTTAAACAAGTGCTGTAGACCACTGCTGTGAAAGTAGTCGATTCTGTTCATTGATATGTAATAAATATTTATGGAATTTGAACCACGTGGCTTGTTTGGCTATTTTTGTGGAAACTCACTTTTCTTTTTTTTAAAATTTTTAATATGCAGAAAAGGCATAAAAACAGTTAATGGTGGCAACAACATTTTGCGTCTTTGACACGTCATCTGTATTTTAGTTGTTAAATGTCAGTTATAAAACACCATATTTAAAACTGAATTTGTGGTTGGACATACAAAATCAAGATGGCTAATATTAAAAACAACAATAAGACCACTCAAAGTTCATTTTTCAATAACACTGTATTGTTTTAGGTGTTATATTGTATGTTTGTAATCTGCAGCTTGTTTTAAAAATTCTGCCTTTAAGATTTTAACTGAAATGAAGAAGCAGTGTCCACAGGTTGTTCAGTGGCTTTAAACAACTGTTGAAACAACTTTTAAACCTCCTAAAAAAAAATTTAAAAAAGGGCTTTAAATCTCAATTGTTTTGTCCGACAATAAAATACGCTATGCTAAATGCTATCGTTAGCATGATAACTCTCTAAAGGATGATGCTAACAGGTAGCTAGATGCCAGGCTCCATTTTTAATAGTTATTTAATACTCAAGTGTTAAACATAATGTTTTTTTTTTACCCACTTTGGTCATTTGAACAAGAGTAAAAAAAAAAGATATTGTTAAGCTGTTAGGTTTAGCAAAGTAAAACTTTCAGTGGGACCAGTAGTCAGACTCTTTTTGTTTTGTCTGAAATAGCTTGACACAGAGGTGTGGTGAAGCTTTCCCTGCAAGTTTATACTTTTGATTTTTATAAGCAATAGATAAGTGATTTCTATCATCCAGAATTAATTCTCTGCAAAAGAGTCATAAAAAGTAATAAACACAGTCTCAGCTAGTCTTAAACATAGTTAATGCTAAGCTATCCAGCATGCTAAGAAATAAATGGTTAGTTATCAGGTTAGTTCTTGAAGGTGATGCGATTTATGCAGAAAATGACCACAGACCAACTTTGTGGCAGCATTTCATGCCTTTTCCAAGTCAGAAACACATAAAACTGCTGTTTCTTTTTGTTTCCATAACTATGTCCAGCTAGGGAGTGGTGGTAAACTCAGTTTATGGACTCTGAGTCACTCACTTAAGTCACCCGATTTACCTGAGTCAGGGTTGTTGGCCAAATAGAACTAAATAAAATGGTTAACCACTTGTTTATTGCAGTATTTAACTTGTTATTTCACTGACTGAAGTCAGTGAACCGAATCATCTGAGACCACAGTGTTTCCGGTGAGTCCGCTGTCTTTTCCTAAGTCTGCTAACTTCTTCCTGTACTTGGTTAGCAGCTAGCCAATCAGAGGACTCATAGGATCCAGGTTGATGAAGATCATTAACCCGGGTGATTCAGGACCCGACCAGTCTACTGCTGGGCTACTTCTTCACGCAGCAGTCATAATGTCAAGACAAAGTCGTGAAGCTAAGTCAACTGAACACCACTGCAACCTTACAACAATAACAACGAACGTCTAGTCCAACTGAGTCCTCTTAAAATTAAGGCAACAGATGTGTCACAACAACCTCTCTTTCTCTTAGCTACACTGGCATGTAAATATTGTATCCATGGTGAATATTATTGCTAAGTATGCTAACAAACACTCTTGACTACAGCCTATCAAAGTCACAAAATGCCGTTATGAAAGTCACGGTGAAGTTTCTTTTGAGAGAAGCTTTGTTTGATGACTTTGTGGTACTTAAGTGGTTCAGTCGAAAGCAGCTCCATCTATAATTGGATAAAAACTACCTTTAATTCTTTAAAACTGCTCAGGATGAGAGGCTGAACAAATTTTATATGGAATTTCTAAAAGGATTTCCAACAAATCATCTAAACTATTACATAACTAAAGCGTCATACCAAGATAACCTTAAATGTGAAGAAATGCAAAAGTATGGCGAGGGAAAGCAAAAATAATTCCCAAAAGAATGTTTGGCCCAAACTTGATCCATATTTGTTTTGATTGGCCCACATTTAGCTTTGACTAACTCTTCATTTTCTCTGAACCTTTAAGCCACACCTTGCCCTTACAACACTTGTGGTCACAATTTGCTCATGAAATTTTGGCCTCATCTGGCTCATATAACCCATGCCAAAACCCAAGTTCATCAACTTTGGCTCACATAGCACTTGTCAGTGCTGTAACTGAGCCATAAGTGCCAAAAGTGTCTCAGATAAGGCCCAATTGCGTCTGCTATCTGGGTGCAAAATAAACAGAAAAGTGTTATGATGGAACACAAAAAGAAAAGTTCTCTCTGCGTCAGAGCTCCAAACAATGCTGACATTTAAAAAAAAAAATGGCTAAAGGTAAGTTCAGGTCAGCTCATTTCTACAAGGTAGAACTGTGGCTGCCATGGCAACAAGCTCATTAGAAGCTCTGGTGTGATTATGCAGGAAGCCAAACAATTTGTTCACCCAGAGAGTTGAAATTGGAAACAGCTGACTTCTTGGTGTGCTGTCTGTGTGTGGCCACAAGGTGGCGGTAGATATTGATGTACCTGCTCTGAGATGACATTATCAAAACAAAGTTTTTTCTTTTTCTTTTTACCAAGTTTCTTGTGTTTTTAGGGAAGCCCTCCCTCCTGCTTTTTCGCCCAGTGTTCTCCTTTCAGCCCCTGAACAATGGAGCGTCTGGTCCAACATAAACCCAGCTCCTGACAGTGAACAGCCAGCCAATGAAAACAAAGCTTTCGTAAGACATTTCACCTGACATGTAACAAACATAAAAACTGAACGTGTGACTTGACCTTGATTTGTGAAAAGTCAGTAATATGAGAAATACTGTAGGACAAAGGTCATAAACCCAATCTTCTCTAGCCTGAGGGCTAAAGCTCGCTGAGAGAAAACTACAAAGTTGTTGCATGCACTGAATACGGACACACCTCAGTCCCCTCGCACGCCAGCTTCGTTTTCTCCTAGATTAAATGTATTGTTAACACTAATTCATTTAAAGAAAAGGATTTTCCAGTCCTCCCACTCTGCTTTTTTTTTTATATTATCCTTAAAGTCATTTATCATGAAAGGTCTCTGCTCTGAAAGTTCAGGTTTAGTCATCTTCACTCATTGGAAAATTGCCCAAAGCACCATTAGTGGGACCACATCATAACTGAAGTGGAAAATTGTTGCTCTTAGTTGCACTGGAATGAGAAACAACCAAGTCAGGAAGTAAAACATCTGAGGAAGTGCACACATTATGATTGTGCTCAGTCTGAGCGCATGATTGAGCGCTGTGGTGCCTGTAAGTATGAACGTATATGGTTTTCACAGTGCCCTCCCAGCCCCTCGGGGTGAGACAGTGAACGCAGCACAGCCCCAGGGTCTTACGTAAGAGGTGCAGGAATGCTGGAGCTTTGCCTCGGACTCCTGGATCATCCCACTCTCACACACAAAGTGGGGCCCCATCCCCTTAAAAAAAAAAAAAAACTGTCTCCGCAAGACCAAGCAAACTCACTAATGACCATTAAAATCTGCACGTCAGCAACTGGACCAACTTGGTTATGAATTATTTTATTGCCTAAAAAAATATCTTGACTGTATGCACAAAATGAATAATAAATTAACATTACAAAACCCTTTAAAACAGCCTTAAACCACGTTTTCACAGACAATTTTCCATTCTGCAGGGCTTTTGTGAGACGTTTCAAAGAATCAGTTTCATTCACACAGGAGCATCGGGGAAGAGGTATTAAATCTTCCAACACCTCATCAGTCAGCACATCAGGATCCATTAAACCTTTTGTCAGACAAACTGTACAAGTGGTAATACAACAGATGGAAAACCCACACAGGAAGCGGGTGAAGCCACGGTGAGGATACTTAGTGACATCAATGACAGATTGTGTTATGTGTAAACACCAAAGAGGTTAGAGATCAGCGTACGGTGCAGTTTGGCAGGAAAAACATTCCAAACAGGCTATAAGTCTAAAACTGTCAGTCAGTGAGTTTTACATTAAAAAAAAAAAACGTGATTGAAAATGAGCAAACGACCTTCATATTTTCAATTTAAATAAACAAGCACAGTCTATGACACCAGACGTCAAATATCACACTTCAAATAACTTTTAAGACATTTCTCACATTTTGAAAATATAAGCATTTAAAAAAAAAATACTGTCAAAAATCTCTTTAAAAACTAGAACTGGTGCAATTATACACTCCCAAAGGATCTCTTCTGCAGCTTCCAGCTGATTTCTTTGAGCTGTAGATGTCACAGAGATGCTCTGACGACACCTCAGGGTTCAGTCTCTGGTCCCCGGACGTTTAGGCATACGCTGCAACCGATATTAGGATCTGCACGGCCATGGAAACGCAGGGTATCTGCGCCACAGTGTAGGCCACAGAGCGCGTGGGAGCCTGCAGGGCGAGCAGGTAAGCGACCGTGTGCAGCACCCGGCCCAGGAAGAAGACAAGGAAGTGGACGCGGGCCACAGACAGCGAAGGTCCGGTCAGGGAGTAGACGGCACCCAGGAAGAGGAAGGGGAGGATGTTTTCCAAGTCATTTAGATGAGCCCTGGAGGAGAGAGAGGAAGAAAAAAATCCTGTTAGCACTCAGGAAGCTGTCAGTCACACTGAAGAGATTTAATGTAATAACTTCTGTTGATTTATGGCTCAACATGTCTGTTGTCCCTCATTGATGGGACGAGCCCAGATTGTTTCACAACAATCTGAGTTGATCTGATTTCTGTTTTTTAATCATCTCCACAGTAGTCTGTCCCTTTTTTAAGCAGTTTTATAACACACTGTCTATCTATGCAGTAGAGCTGAGCGATTTTATCGATTCTGCGATATATATATCGATATTTTATCGAGTATCGATATTCTAAGCTTCTTCCAAAACCCCCGTGTCCCACCTTTAAAAGCTTGCCCAAGCAACAACTTGCACTGTTTAAATAAATGAAACTACTTTTCTCAACAAATGTTTTATTCATTTTGTCCAGCATTTGCAAGCTGCCTGTCAGCCATATAATGTGTAATTGATGCTTTCAGTTCAATTAATTCAAACAAAGTCATTGGAGCACTCACAAGATGTCACCAAAATCACTTTGTCCCTTTAAAATCTTTTGGAAAATGATGTAAATGTATTGTAAGATGAATATTGATATATATGGTATCGTGAGCTGAATATCGCGTATCGTATCGCGTATCGTTTTGGATGTATGTAGTCTTTCCTTTGATGTCACTGAAAGCTCGGGAAAAGAGATTGAGGTTTTACTGTATTTCTATGTAAAATAAAGACGGTTGCATCCGAGTCTGGTGAGCTCTGCAGCGCGAGATTTCACTTCAGGACTCCAGCTCAGTAAATCATGAGGCGGGACTTCCTCCATTGGTCAGATTGAGGGGGGAGCTTCTGGCTAGGCCTGGCCAATTCATTCAAAATGAATCAAAACTTCCAGACATTGAGCACATCAGAAACTACCATCTTGTTTAAAGTAAGTCTTTTTTTTTTTTTTTTTTTTTGATGGTTCTAAAATAATTACAAGCTGGAGGCTGGGCGAGTGCAGTTAGCTTTAGAAGTTCCCCAGATAAAATAAAAATAACAGGAGATGGCCATCTGACGTCTACTTCAAAGTGCCACTGAAAGCAAGAAGAGCGATACTCAGGTTTTACAGCAGTGGGTTTCTGGAAGCGTCTCCAGAACGTTTCCAGTCTCACTGGTTTTCATGATAAAAGACCTTCTCTGGTAGGACCAGGAGGGCTTGACTCTATTGTATGTGGCCGTTGTCGTTTGCGTTTTTAACCGGGTCACGTTGCACCTGGGTTTCTCTGAGGAATTCATTTAATTTGAGGAAAACAGATTTTTGTTTTCATCTTCTTCTCATGCTAAATATCCTCAGGAATGAACCGCTGATCTTCCAGTTGAGGGACAACCTACTCTGACTGCAGATCCACAATCGTTTATCACATTAAAAATCTTTTAGGAGAGGATTTTGTGACGTGTTCTGTACAAACAAAGATGTATTTTCAGATAAATGAGAGAAAATAAAACCATAAAATAAACTGGAAGATGAGGCCAGTTAGAAACGCTTTGGTTCACTGCCACTAAGGCTCTCTTTCACAAATGAACAATAAAAAAATAAAAAATAATCTTACAGGCGGAAGCATGAAAAGAAAAGGAAATTGAATGGGAACTGGCAAAATTCCAGTTTGTTCATATAAGCCAGACTTCCTGCCCTGATACGCTCCGATATCAGGACCCATGCTGCCGATCACACACTATTTCTAAATCTCTCTGACTCATTCACATTTTGGATTCTGACTTTCTTTAATGCGATCAGGTGAGGGAATTCCCTCTTTATGTAACCGAAGAGTTGCAATCTCTCTACAATTAGTTTAAGTGGAGTTCATTTCACCCGAGGCCTCTGGGTAGTAAGCACAATCAGCCTACTTTCCTGCTTCCTCCCCAAACCTTTAGAGCAACCTTTCTGAAACTATTATTCTAGGAAACATGCCATGCTATCAGTTTGACAGAAAATGCACACATGAAAAAAAATGTGATAAGGCCTGCAGACTTAAACATGAACAGTTCAGGCCGCAGCAAGTCATAAACACAAGTGGACCTCCGAGGCAGATACACAGAAATGTCAGGATTGGAGCAAAGCTGTTGGATCGTTCAGGACACGCACACGAGAAAAAAAAAAACAGAAGTGAATCTTTTACAAGCAGAGGAACATCTGCTCGGTCTTTTTTAGGTGGCTCAGCCCTTTCAGGCAAGTTAAAACAAAGCATCAGCATATTCAGACTGCCAACCCTGGTTGAAAATCAATAGAGGCAGACGCATCAAAGCGTGGAAAAGTTCCACCTACGTGGGACCGACCACCGCTTGCAGCAAATCTCTGAAGCTTTTTTTCAATATTTGCACAGAGCTGCAAAAATGCACAGGAGTCTCCGATAACATTTACAGGAACTAACGGGGGATAATAATGGAGCGAAGCTATTAGAGGTGGAATCTGAAGTGCTGTATACATGTGAAGCACAAGTATATTTATTTCATGCCACTTACTTCAGGGACATCTGCATAAATGTTTGCCTCTGACCCACTAGTTCTCAGAAATCTACATACCCGAACCACTGCCGGGCCCTTGTTCTTGTCATGAGATGCATGCTGAGGTTTAGATACACTGAGCATGTTTGTACAGTTTTAGCCCAAACATGTGTTTTTTTTACTAAATCAAAGCTGGACTTTCTAAGTTTCTGCAGCCTCACCTCCGGCATCTCTCCACATATGGATCCTCTCTGTGAAACTGTGGACCTCCATGTCTCAGCGCGTCCTCAGGGTTGGCAAAAGCCTTTTGGACAAAAAATAATAATAATTAGAATCATGAATAAAATCAACAAGAAATGAGTGAGTACACATGAATAAACTCGGCAATGATTTCAAACTAAAGGCAGAGCTTGGAAAGTTTTCCATCAACTTTAGTGAACCCACCTTTTTGCGCAGCCTCAGTTGTCCCGTTATGACGGCGATAACGTACATTTTAACGATCAGAAGGACCGCATAGAAGACAAAACTGGAGAAAACTTCGTTTCTGATCATGATTGACTCTTTAAAAATCTGCAGGAAGAGCCGCGGTAACACCTCCGGAGAGCTCTGACTGACGCGCGAGCGCTGCTGAAAGTGAGAGTGATCCCGGAGACCGGGAGGAGGGGGGGATTTATAGTACTGTTCCTCCACCCACTACCACGAGAGATCCTGATGACAGGTTGGACCAGAGGAGGTGTTTTCATTCATTCATTCATTCATTCATTCATTCATTCATTCAGGCGGAGGGCTGGAATTCCCTCCCCTGAGGCTACAGACTCCCTCCAGACTATGAAGAAGCAGCCAGACTGTAACAAAGTTGGACGGGTGAGCCTGCTTTTCAATTAGTTGTTTAAAGACTGTGGCAGTAAAATGAACCCCAATGTAGTACAAAATAAAAAAAAAAAAAAAAAGTATTTACTACCAGTGGTGTAAAACACAAGCTTGATATGACATCTATCAATTAAATGAGGATGCCATGCTTGCTGACGTCAGAAACTGTCCCATGATACAATTTTCGATGTGATTCTTTAAGGAGCTAGGGATCAATATGAGACAAAGTTATTTATATTTTTTTTTTATTTTTGCTCAATACTATTTTTATTTTTTATTTTTTGAGTATTTCACGTTTTTTTTTTTTTTTTTTTAAGAATGGGGGCCCAGGGTTTGAAAAAGAAAGGAGAGAGAGAGAAAGACCAGTCACTTTCATTCATATAAAATTGCTGTAAGTAGCAATATATACTTTCACAATTTTTATTTACGGGTTGAACTAGACAGTTTAATGACATACAATTTGTTCCAGTCTGAACTGATGACAAGTACACATAGAAAAACATTGGGTTAAAAACAACCCAACTTTAACCCGGCATCTTTGTCACCATTGGTCGCACCCAAACCTGGGTTGTTTTAACCCAGTGTGCGGTCTGTCGTGGAGGTTAATATAAAGTCATGGAAAAAATTATTAGACCACCTTGTTTTCTTCAGTTTCTTGTTCATTTTAATACCCTGGTACCACTAAACGTCATCATGTGACTAAAACAGACAGAAAAGAAAACACTGAATGCATAAAAGCAGTGTTTTTGGCAGTACAACGCCATAGCTATTGATGTAAAAACTTAAGTGATTTAGGTTATAATCAAGAAAACCATGGAAAATGGTAAGATATCAGCTCTTAAATAAAACTCTTATGAGCAATCTTTGAGGTTATCATTATGTTTGTCTAAACAAATGTACCTTTAGTTGTACCAGGCATTAAAATGAACAAGAAACTGAAGAAAACAAGGGTGGTCTAATAATTTTTTTCCATGACTGTATGATAGCAAAATGCCACAAAAACAAGCTCAAATGCACAATTATGTGTGTGCGTGCGCGCTTCCTAGCAGTGATCTTCACATAAAGACAACTGGTCTGCTATAGCGGTCTTCAGTGCTGTGTGAATAATTACTGTAAGCTTCAGTACTACAACAGAGTTAGTACCACAATTAACAAGCAAAACACTTTTTTTTTTAAAGCTAAAGATGAGGAGAAACAAACCTTGCTCATTGTGTCATCTGGATCCAGCTCCTTTGTCAGTTGTGAAATGGCTGCTTAAAGGAAGTTGATGCTTTTAAAATCTTTAATAACTCAGTACATGCGGTTAAATTGAGTTACTGTAGCCTGGTATGATTAAAAAAAAAAAAAAAAAAACGGACCCAACTAATAACCCAACAGCTGGGTCAGATTAAACAACCCAACAGTGGTTAAATTAACCCAATGAAAGTACCCGACCACTTTAACCCAGTGGTTGGGTTGAGAAAAAAATGTGCGTGACCTCTGATCGATATTTTCATTTTGTGCTGGATCATCCATTATTAAATCAATGAATGAGTGCAGATTGATGGTTCATTACACCCCTACTTACTACCATCCTTTGTTTGTTGAATGTCCACCACACCTTTGCCGTTACTAACTGCTGTGTTTACTGTCCCCTCCCTCCCTTTTTATCATTTGTATTATGTCAAACTCACACCCCAGTACAGCCAGCGTAGGAGTAATAACTCAACCAGCTTTAAAAAGGGGTTTGAATACAAGTCTCAGATGGGCTTGTCTATGCATATCACGGTGGCCCTGGCTGTATTTGCTCATGTGAGCTCTGAGTGGCACCGGGTTTTTAGGCAGGGCCCAATCAGGCCCCGACATGGCTTTATGAAGCTCTTGCTCATTTAGCCCAAATGTATTCCCGATGGATGTCTTATATCTGGCCCACAGAGGCTTCCCTCGCTGGCCGGGAGAGAAATATTCCTGTTCGGTTATTTCCTTTGAGTGTAAATTAAATAACAGCTACGGGACATAACGCACTTTGAAAAGAAGAGAAGAAAAAAACAGAGCGGACATGAATGACTGAAATGAGATTAAAAATGACAACAAAAAAGAAACAAACTAAGGTCACAGTCTAAGGTGCAAAACAACCCGTGAGACATAAAATGACTTGAAAGAGATGCATAAGGATTTAAAAATTGATTTTGAAAAAATCAACCAGAAAGAGATGCAAGACCACCATGAAAGTTCACTGACCAAAAAAATAAAATAAAATAAAATATGCAAAAGACAAACAAGAGCAAGAAGTCATCCAACCAATGGGTGCGTTTACATGGGAAGTTTAATTCCTCTTTAATTCAGAATTAAAGTTAAAGCCGAATAAAAGTTACCATGTAAACACTTAATTCCATATGAAAATGTCAATTCTGAATTAACTTAATTCCGAAGTAAGTGGCTGGTTTATTCCCATTTTAATTCCGCATTAAGTAATTCCGCGGTCATGTATACACTCATTCCTCTTTAAATTAATTCCGGTCTTTCTGCGCTTATGCTCGTTCTCTTGCTCGTCTGTCGCGATGACGCTTATATTCCGGCAGCACGCAGTAAACGGTGTTCAAGAGCAGAAGACGATTTATTTAATAAATAGCTTTGAGGAAACTGGAAATAATAAAAGAACAGATGGCAGGAAACATAAAAATTGTGAGCTTTTCAAAGCGGCCAGGTTAAATGAAGGAGGTTTCGCAGATAGAGACGCCACCCAGGTCAAAAATAAGTGGAATGTTGTTGCTAACCAGTTAGCTAAGTTTGTTTTCTTCCGGTAAATGTAAAGACGTCCCCCCCCCCCCCCCCCCCCATCCAATCAGAACCCTTCCCAACCCCCAGACTTAAGCAGAGTTGGATAAAGCCGAACTAACGTGTTTTCCATGTAAACCTTAATTCGGAATTACTATTTCCATGTAAACTCAAAGGAAAATAGTTTAATTCGGAATTATTTAATTCCTAATTTTAATTCCGAATTAAAAAACATAATGTAACCGCAGCCAATGTGACAAAAATATGAGACATGGTAGTGTTGCCTTCCAAGGAACTGTTGTCCTGGTCCAGGGGTCCAAGGTAGGGGCTATTTAGGCTTTCAGCTATTAGCATTGCCAGCATTTGCATAATGAATAAAATGTATTTTATTTGGGATTCATGAACTATACAAGTCTGCAGATAGAGTTTATGGAGTGTAAGGTATACGCCGCCTTTCACCTGTCTGACAGCTGAGATGAGCTCTAGCAGACCCTCGTGACCCTGAATATACCACTAAGTGGGTAAAGATATTAGATGACTGGATGAGAGTAGAAAATAAATGGATTAATTAATAATTACACAAGTGTGTAACCGATTTAAATTGGAGGGGGTTTTTTTGACAGAAAGGAATTTACGTCTGAAATGAAAGTGACTAGATTTGAAATCACATTTCAGACTTGACTCATCATTACTCGTTTTACAAATGCAATCCCTCTCTTGTAACATATGATTCAGTCTTTTTCCCTTTCCATACAAATGTTTCTTAGTCACCCAATTTGACTTTCTCTCCCTCTTGCATCACCCGATTAACAGGTCTACGTCGTGCATCTGGAGAGACATGTACTCCCGCCGTTTGCTCATTCTGACACAGAGTCTGACTTTCAGAGCCGGCGTGCCTTTACTTTTAGTGGCGATAGCTCAAGGAAAGTGATTTCTTGTTCTTATTCGCCTGCTGGCAAAATATGGGATGTGAGGTTGGTTGCAAAACAAGGAAAATTTTTGCTGCAATCTGGATTTGAAGTGAAGCGGATATCCGGATTCTCTGTTGCCCAACGGCGTCCTGTCATGACTGCGTGACTGCAGTGATGGAAAAACCCTCTTACACACAGCTAAAGACAACACTTAAACACAAATCGGAAGTAATTGCACGTAATAGAAATGTAATATTTCCTTTTTACACTTTTACCCATGATGCTAAATAGTACATTGAAGTTGGATATTGAACGAAGGCATGAATAAATCAATGCTTCTTTTATCTCCTCTACATTTTAGAGGAATACATTGTACTTTTATCATTCAGAATCACATTATGTTTTTATGGATATAAATAGGAAAAAGACATTGCTATGCATTAAACCACCAGACAGTACCAAAAGTGTATAAAAATTCTATTACAAATTAATCCTTTAATTTCAGATTTTGATTTTGGGAGCCCTTGTTTGACCTCCACATTGCGACAATGCTTGATGGTGGGTGTTGAAATTTCTTCCTGATATTACTCAAGCAGTGCGGGGTTTTTTGCTTCTGTGTTGAACCAAGAACATGTCATTGGTCGTAGGGAACCCTAACCTCCGCTGTAGCCTGACCTCCCCAGAAATGTCACCACGCACCAAGTCGATGAGAACAACAACAAATGTGATTGGTCTGCTTGGTGGCATTGTATTTCCTTCCACGTATTTTACACGACCACCACTTTGTCGTAGTTATCTCCAGCTTACATTAGATATACAGTGATACTTATGAATGTCTCTACTAGGGGGGCAACGGTACCGGTGGCTCACGGTTCGGTCCGTACCGCGGCTTTTTGTGTCACGGTTTCGTTACGGATTCGGTACAGTTTCAGACCACCCGCTATCCTAAACCCGCGATCGCAAGATACCAAGTTTGCGGAAACCGCAACTTGCCTGTCGGCGCGTCCAAATGGAATAAATGTGCGTCCACCTCGTCACATGTGGACGTGCACAAACGGCTCTAACTCTCGATTACGCATCAACGTATTAGTCATACGTTTTTATTCTCTTGAGGTCAGAGGATGTCTGGTCAGCAGTTGTGGTGGATGTGGGAATAGTCACGGCCAGACACGTCAGTCTGTACAGCTGTGGCATGATCTCATCCAGATGTCTGCTGTGGAGGAAACCAAGGAGATCTTTGTCTCTGGTGTCAAGCTGGAAAAGGTTGGATGCGGGAATTTATTTCCGATATGTCTGAAACTGTTGGTGGTCGAGGAGGGACAGGAACATTAATTGTTCGTGATCCTTAAATGCGCATCCAATGATTCGTTCTGCAGTATTTTAAAAAGCACATCAACTGCGCCAAGACGCACAACTGGTAACAACTGGATCTTACGCAGGTAAGATCGCGGGTTTAGGGAGGTGGAAGATTGTGTTCTGTTACCTGTTAACTGTTTTCACTCCCTCACCAGTGTATTCAACAGCAAAACCAAAATGCTCCCACACTGGTGATTAAAAAAAGTTTTCCCAATTTCTCCGCTACCGCTGGCCATGCCTGCTTTTTTTAAAAGCCCGTGTTGTCCCGTGTCCCGTGCAGGTCGTACCGAACCGTACCGTATTTTACCGAGTACCGTTGCATCCCTATCTCTACATACGGAATTTTTATTTTACGACACGTCTCAACGGGAAAATATTGCCTCTTGTTACGAAAAGAAATTTCAGGATACGAAAGGGAAAAATACAGCACGCGCTGCTACTCGCAGCTCCCGGAGTTTACCGAACGTAAACATACTTGTAGCTGTTCTGCCATTGGCTATCGGCTAGCATCTTCCTGGCATCCTTTTGACATTTTAGGAAAATTCCATGAAGTTTTGGAATTCGTTGAAAAGAATCACCCAGAAAAAGCATTCACTAGTCGGCACAAACAACACAGACAAGAACGAATGCCAGTAATGATGTATTTCCCGTATGTAGTCTGTGCGTAGTCGCCATGCAGAACCATAACCATGCTTAACCATTAACCGTGTTCATTGAAAACAGCCCCTGTATGATTTCACTGGCTGGCACGAGCTGTGGCTGACTGACACTTGTGTCGACACATGGAAAAGTTTAAATTTTCTCAACTTTTCACAGGAGCCAATGCCTTCACTGTGATGCGGTGGACCAACAGTTCATCCCATTTATAATCAACGGAGGCATGTCGGTGTCGGGGATCAGTCCGGCAGACGACAGCCGACTCCACTCACCACTCCATGGATCAAAAGTTTTACATGTGGCGCAGAGTTTCTCCTTTGTGGTTTGCAATCTAGGCCTCTGGTCATGATCATAAGCCATTAGATCTTTACAGAGGCTTTAAAATTTGAATATTGTCGTATGCTCACGGTTGAGCTAATATTGACATTGCAAACTGTTGCGTGATAATTGTTGGGTTTATTACTTTTTTCTTTAGAATGAACTTTTCATACATGGAGTGACCAGCAGTTTCATAAAAAATAAATAAAATAAAATGCAAAAATTAAAAAAAAGAAAGAAAAACAGCCATCACTCAGTTTATTGTAACTACATCACTTTTATCTCCATGAAGCGTCATGTTCAATCTGTTGCCCAAATCCATTTTTTATCATATCTGATCAGAATCTGATCTTTCTGACCATTTCTATTGTATACATTCAAGGTAATCACATCTGCTCCGTGTGTCCTTGTTCCCTCATCCAGGTGGTTGCTGTGGTGCACAAACCCAGATGAGGTGGTGGGCTTGCTTGGCTCCTGTCATAAATGTATATGTGGAGCCGGGGTGCAAGATTCCTTACAAGGTATGAGAAACTGCCAGAGAATCTGATTTTTTTCTTTTTTGGAAAAAATTGCATCCCATGTGGTTTTAGGCTGTTCAGACTGTCCAATAAAAACGTATTTGGTGCAATCAAGACATGCTTAAACAAAAAAATCAGATTTGGGCCAGCAGCGTGAACGCAGCCATGTTTCCGTCCACGTTTGTAGATTAACACCTTGCGGTCGAGGGTCAGCCGTCGGCCCCTTGGATCTGCCAGTCCAGCGTTGGCGAGCTGCCCGAGCTGCTGTCGTCGCAGCAGTCCTCGGCGTCGGAGAAGGAGGACGTGTAGTGGAGGCCCGTCACTCTGTGGTAGCCTCCCTGGAGCGTCTGCGGGTAGGTGGTGAGCTCCACGGCCCTGCGGCCCGTCCTTCTGGCCCTCATAGTCCACATGTCAACCAGCTGGGAACACACGACACAGCCCATGGCGTGTACACACGGGTCATACGGGTACACGCACAGACACACGAACACAGGCGTCAGTGCACACTCATCTTTACTCAGGAAGGAGAATTGACGCTGTGATTTATATACTCACAAAGTCAATGTATTTATTTTTTTTTTTATGTATTGGAATCCAGTATTTTTTGTAGTATGATGTGGGATAAACTGTTTTCAAGTCATTACATTTAATATTTCATACTTTAAATGCATGTTTATCACATAATTGCTAACTAAATAAAAAGAAAACTTTCCTCAAGCGTGACAGATACTTAACCTCTATCTGTACGATATACAGAGTGAAGTCAAATTAGTGAAATGTGTTTGTGGTTACGAATTCTGTTCAGTGTTGCAGTTTTCTCTTTGTAGAAGGTAGTGAAATAAATCGACGCAACACAAAGTTCCCCAAACAGCCGTAATTTGAACTCTGTTTAAGTCATCAAAAAAAAGGGAAAAAAAAAAAAACACAGCGGTTTGCACACACAGAGGGTGATCAAGAGGTTAAAAAAAAAAGTCAGCATCATAGCAGGCCTGCCTTAAGTTGTTCTTCATCTCTCGCAGTTGTCAGGCATGGTATGTAAATATTTACAGAGGCTGCAAAAAAAACCTGAGAGCAAGTTCATGGAGAGACTAGTGGGATTAGGATGCTGTGGTCTGTCCTGTTGGAGCGATCAGCGCCTCGCTCTTCTGATACCACCCTCCCAGGCTTTCAAATTACTGCAGCATCTGCTCATACTGCAGATTTGTTAAATGAATTATATCTCAGCGTCGTTGGGAGTCTTTTCTTTAGCTTGAAGGTGCTTGGCTGTCGCCGCAGACAGGAAAGTGCCTGAGGAAAGGAAACGGACACGTTAGGTACACTGTAGATTACGCTTTCCTTCCTCAAAGCAAGTTTAAGGGCCAAACATTTTCACATCACAATCAAGCCAATCTGTAAAGTCAAATAATGCAGAAACACAATAAGAATTCCTTTTGCAATTTTTATCTCAGAGGGTAAAGCCATGGAGATTAGATCGCGTCTATGATAGTCTAACATCCTAGGGCCCCGATCATACAATTCCCTCTAGCCGCTACCCGCAACCCGCAAATTGTGGGTATAGAAACCTCTGCTAACCGCTAATGCAATCTTCTGCTCCCTAAAGCCGCTACCCGTTATGCAGACACCCTTACTCACATTGTAGGTGTGGCAATGGGCGTGTCTTTTGCCTTTTCCGCAAATTCAGTATCTTGCGATTGCGGGTTGCGGGTAGCGGGTGGTCAGACCACCTGCTACACACTACCTGCTACCCGCATGTCGGCGCGTACAAGAGCACGTCCAAATGGCATCAATGTGCGTCCACCTGGTCACATGTGGACGTACACAAACGGCTCTTCCTCTCGAATTAACTCTTGTATAAAAAGCGTGATTTGACCTCAGTTGAACCTCTGAGAAAATAGCAGAGATCACTTGCTCGCCAGTTAAACCATAAGACGACCAGAGCGTGTTTACTGGGTGCGCACCAACTATCTGGGACTTTCAGGTAGCCGATAGGAATTGTCTATGTAGAAATATTTTTATGTATATATCAGTGCAGAGGAGGAGGAAGGAAGAGGAGGAAGCTCTAA
Organism: Hirundichthys speculiger; assembly: GCA_018398805.1. Classification (NCBI taxonomy): domain Eukaryota; kingdom Metazoa; phylum Chordata; class Actinopteri; order Beloniformes; family Exocoetidae; genus Hirundichthys; species Hirundichthys speculiger. Next base: position 1,352,399 of record JAGFBZ010000155.1, read on the forward strand.
AGCAGAGTCCCTGAGGAGCTGCGCATGATAGCTGCTCCGATCTGGATGAAAAGACGCTACATAGCGGTTTGCGGGTAGCGCATCCTGCTCTTACAGGCAATGGCTACTGACGCACTGATTGGTTTAACAGGTGGAATGCCCTAACCATTCCCATGCATAATATAGCGGGTAGCGCAGGTGGGATAGCGGGTTTAGCAAGGAGGAAGCTTGCGTTCTGTACAAGGGAACGCCCCTCCTGCTACCCTAAATAACGTCTTTAGGAGATCTGGTGGAAGATCGGGCCCCTGGTTGCCACTGGGCCTCCATCAGTCTGTGTTCAATGTGAAACACGACACCTGGTATTCATCCCAAGGAGGTACAGTTCTTCACAATTGGCTCAGTGTTAACGCCAATGATGCTAACGTGGCTCAGCTCATTACTGCCATGACAGAGGGACCATTCCTATAACAACCTACACTTGGAGCCTGTTCAGTTTCACTACTTACAACTGAAAGAAGTTCAAGTGAATCATGCCACATACACAAATACACCCTCATGCATTTGTGTACACCACAACAGATGGTGGCTTCTGAACTGGGGCTGATAACAAGCTCTGCGGTCCCTCTCTTCTTCATTAAACTGACCCACAAAAACCCGGGAAGATTTACCGAATAAGCAAGACTTTACATTTCAAGACAGCATTCTCAGACGCTTGGGTAAGTGTCTGCAAGCAACATGGAACAAGAGTTCATCCTGCCTCACACACGCCGATAAACACGTCAGCTGGTGAGAGACAAAGCAGAGCGCTGCTCAAAAGGTACGACTTCAAATATTTACGTGACTAATTTCTGACTCAAATCCTTGGCAGAATAAATTCGTCCCCACCGTCCCGGACCGTCGCTGGCACAGCCAAGAAGGGGAAGTGAGTGAGGTGAAATGGGGTAACCGCTCAGATGTTCATAATCTGAAGCATTAAAAATGTATGTACGAACCAGGCAGAATCCTACTTGTTCTGACAGCTGTAGCAACAAAAACTGCACCTTTACGACACACATTTTAAATCAATAACAAAACGAGACAAAGTTTCCATGCAACAAGAGCCTCCTGCGTTCGACGCCTCAGGCCTGTCAGCACATACATGACATTTACAATGCTGACACAAGATCCTGTGTGTTCAGCCGTCCTCATATTGGCACACGTACTCCCATATATCAACATCAACCTGCTACTGGTCTGCTGTCTCACTTAATCATCCAAGAGTGTCTGGTGCACAGAGATCCACAGGGTGGAGCGAAAACGACTCTGAAGAGGACAGAGAGGACAAGAGGGGGTGCTGATTCATGCCACACCCAACCCATCCCGGCGAGTGGACACAGCGGGGGCAGCTGCTCTGCAGTCCTGAAAAGCCACTGTATGGTTATTTCACTGACAATTTAAAAAGTGGCATTTAATAATTAATCCATATATATGGCAATTTATGAAATGCTTCATAGTGTTTCATGCACAGGTACAGAGAATAAAAGCTCCAGTGTGAGCTTCCTGTCTGTAATCTTAGAGTCAAAGCAGTGTGTGTATGCATTTATGCTCACACACACACACACATGCACACACTGCACGAAACATATTCTTTCCTTACCTGAGGGCAGTGCTGGTCGTCTTGTCAGCATGCACGCTCTTCAGATCAAATCCTTCGAGCAGCCCGATCTGTTTCCTTCTCAGCCTGCCGATGTCTCTGGTTTTGATACAGCTCAGCGTGCACGTGGGACTCGAGATGACATCACAGCTCCAGATTTAAGAGCTGCCATCATCTTTATGAAATCCAATCGTTTGTCTTTACGACGCGAATATCATTTTGCAGCATATGGCATCACAATGAAAGGAAAAGAGAGGACATGTCTGGCTGGAATTACACTGTTATTGTGTTTAAAGGAAGATGTTAAAAAGATGCAGGCACTATTCTGGTTGGCTTAGGAAAATGTAAAGTCTGAACCAATGATTCCCAAAGTGTGGGTCGCGGCCCCCTCGTGGGCCGTCGCGGTACTGCAGGTGGGCCGTGAGAGGTCATTAAAATCCTGTTTTTAATTACTGAAAAATTAAGAAGTAACAAAACAAACCAGTTAAGTGTTATACTACAGTCATCTTAACTTAATATGACAAGTGTCACCTTATTTGTTGACCCCTTACATTAATGTCAGAACATAGCTTCTAGTCCTGGATGTTGATCACAGTTGTGGTTAAAGGTTTCGGTGGGCTGCGGAGATTTTTCACATTTCAAATTGGGCCTTGGTATTCTGAAGTTTGGGAATGGCTGGTCTGAACTTTACATCTGATCTTAAATTTGACACAATGCGCTGCACCAATATTGAACTTTCAGATGAGGTGAAGCTCCCTTGGGACTTTAAGCACCAATCAATTGACAAATGACCCACAGTGACCCAACCAGCTGCTTATAAAAAGTGAATGTATAAACCATGACGCCACCCATCTATATCTCTCAGAAAAGCATCTAAGCATATTTATCAGGAGTGAACGTAGCTTGTGAAATGTTGGACAAATTACAGCTGACTCAGCATTTAAGGAGAAAAGATGCTGTTTTTTTTTTTTTTTTAATTGAATAGGAGGTGCCTCTGCAAAACCAAGCACCAATTGTGCTGGTAACTGGTGACTATTTTTTAAACTAACCTGGTCACTCATACCCATTTACTTTGCACAGATTCTCCCACGTGAAATAGGTTTAGTACTCCTCCCAATCACAGCCGGTTCTACCAGTACTGAACGTACTAAACCAGTCACAATGAGGTGGGCTTTACGGGTGACTCATACGGAGGAGACACCATTCAAAACGATCCAGATGGCTGCAGAACTGCTACTCACATCTTGGATCAACATCATTCGCTGTTGTTTCTACTCCTACATACAACGTCTTGGCTATCTTTTGTTGATATGAACCTGGTTATCTATGTCTCATATTTCGTTTCTCTGACTGGCTGTACGCCTAACCAGTGGGATCGAGAGGCAGGACCTTCTGCAACCGTTGATGGTTGAAAAAACAGATGGATAAAGATTCCTTCCGACGCAACCACCAACATCTTTTTGCCTGATAAATCCTCATATCTTTCATGAGGAACTGTTTATGGAGGAAATTCCTCTGGCTTGCATTCTTGTGAGGACTGAGATAAGGAAGGATGTATGTAAGCTATGCTGCATTAAATATAGAGCTCACAAGAATAAAACCAGGTTTTAGTCTCCTGTTTATGTACGACTCTAAAATAAAAGTGCTTATTGGCAGATTTGAACATTTAAGCAAAGCCACAATAGCTGTTTATTCCATTCAACTGTCTCATTAAGGTTCAGATTTACTAGACAAAAAAAAAAAAAGTGGGTGTGAGATCAATAGACTCACTGGGAACGTGAGTGATATTTTAAGAGAAAGACATACTATTCCTTTAAACTGCAAGCTACTGCATGTCTTCAATTATACTGTAAATGGGCCATCTGAACGCCAAGATCACCTGAATTACGTAATCATGTACCCTAAAGCGAAAAACATAGCAACAAACAGACAGCAACACAGTGTCATTTAGAAAACACACAACAGCAAAATAAGGACATGAGATTTCTAAGTAAACATTTCAATGAATAAAGAGGCATTTAAAAATATATTTCTGAGAAAAAAAAACAACATATTGCAATAGTTCATAGAAACGAAGTAACAGCTGAAGAAACAACACAAACGCACACAGAAAAAATTTTATTTAAAGGTAGGGTAAGCAATCTCTGGATGACATCAAATCTGTCCATATTTGAAACCCCCCAAACCCCTCCTTCCACTGGTCCCAGGGAAAACATGCACAATTATGAACTCTTCCCAGAGTGCCCCCCCACCTACACCCCCATCTGTGATTGGCTGCCACCCCTCTGTTTGTTTCCAGTTTGTGTATTAAGGCTTTAAATGAGACGAGCAGCCAACAAAGGGTGGAAATATTCACTAAATGTGACTATAAGTGTTCTGGGTCAGAAATTGGTTAAAATTGCTTACCCTGACTTTAATGCAATGTAAAAAACACACGTAGGGACTTATCAAATGTGGATATTGAGAACTTGTAGTGCTTTGTGGACTGTTGTCTGATTGATGGCTGCGATGCACAGCAGATTCATTATTTTTGGTTTTGCAATATATATATAGTGTGGCATGTTTTACACCTCAGGTAATTGTGAAATCACAAATTAAACCAGATTGTACAGATTTTTTTTTAATGTCCTTCCGACAACAAAGAGATGAGTGAGTTCCTCTTTAATAATCCCCGGTGCCATTTAAAGAATACATCTCAAACCAACATGGTGGTATCCCTTTTCTGACATTTTCAGTGATGACTCAACACGTAAAAGAATAAACAAGTTTAAATTCAAGACCAGAAAACTTTAATCATTACATCAGTTGTACAGACATGAAGACATCCCACTGAGCTGCGCTCAACCACAGCTGAAAGCACCGACACAGTCATGACCACCGGAGCCACGTACAGGCGTACAGCAACGCTGAGCGGGAAAACATGAGTCGGTGAAGTGCTCGTGTGTCACGATATTTGTGATTTCACCGTCGAACCACAGCAATGCTCGCAACTTCCAGGAAAATGAAAAGCTCACACGCATAGCTATGCGCTCGAACATGAGCCAACATTCTCAAAGGCTGGAATGATGACTTTATTTCCTAGCGCAGCCTGCACTGCCTCAGTTTTTACTGGCAGCTGTTCAAACTATTATGGTTTAAATCACTGTACAGTATTTTTCTGATGATAGAACTTAGATTGCACAAAGATCGATCTTTTATTTGTATTACCTCCCCCCCGCCCAATGATCAAAAGACAGGACACATGTTGCCGCTGCATGATTATCATCTGGTAGTTTAAGTGAAAAGAGAAACTTACACCACGAAACAAATAGAATATATCAGTGACCTTCCTTATGAAAGCTGATAAATAACTCAAACATCAAAACGGCTACAGATGGATTTTTGAGTCAAAGTCAAAAATGCACAGCGAACATTTGACATGTCACAGGTCAAATGAATAACCTCACCAATGGCTTTCTTGCATTTGGCTTTAAATTATTTTGGTCCTGCTTCGTTACAGGTGGCAAGCTTTCTTTTAAGAGGCGATCCGTGTTGTCCGGTGACTTCCATGGAGTTTACATGACGGTCAAAGAAGGCAGAGTTTCCGGTTTCTCATATTTCAGTTCACATGAACCCCCTAACTATCCCGGGGGGGTAAAGCATTAATGAAACCAAATGAAAATACAGTGGTGTTTAGGATCTGAAATCTCCACCTGGGAAGCTAAATTGCAACTTGCCCTTTTAGTTGGAAAGCAACATTTAAAAATGCAATGCACCTCTCATTACGATGGTGGACTTTTTAAAAAAGGCAAAACTCGTCTAAAGCCACCGTCAAGACATAAAACTGGACATATATAATTCATCAACCTTTTACTAATGCACAACTTAAAAAAATATATGCAGTATGCGAGAAATACCTGGACGGCTCACTACTTCCAGGAAAAAAGATTTTTATTTGGATTAAATTAGAAAAAAAAAGGTCAAAACTTGCCAACTATGAGCTACGCTTTGTAAAAACGGCTGTTGTCAGGAAACTGCTTCAGTTGTTCATCTCATAATCAGAGGTGTCAATACCGAATTAGCATGAGTCTGATTAATTAAACAAGTCGGTCTAACTAGAACGTGCTGATAGATTAGTTCATTTTGAATTTATAGCCAGCAGGTACCTTGTTAACAAACTGGAACACTTTGTAAGCATGTGGAAAACAGCTACCAACAAACTGTTTTTCCTTTTCTTTTTATAAGAGAAAAGAAGGAACATTTTTATTGGTCGAGCGTTAGAGATGTTAGCAGGGGAAGATTGTAATCCACGCTGACTAGTAGACCTAAACAAAAATGGATGACTGATAATTCTAAATAAAATCACTCATGTGGATGTTAAATCTTTGTTCAAAGTCTGCAAAAAAAAAAAAAAAAAAAGTAAAATGCACAAGTAAAAGCACTGGACCTTTGAACAGAACAGCTAAACAGAATATCTAATAATAGATTTTCTTCCTCTCTGTAAATGTGGCTTAAATCATTACATCTTGATAACGTTACTGTCAAACTGTCTCAGGTGGATCATCAGAATTAAAAGTTAAAAGCTGTGTCAAAGTACAGCCATATTGGCCACATAAAACTCATAGTTGCCTACGAGTCCCATGATGCACCTTGGCAAGGACTTTATCGTCATTGGCCAAAATTGTGAAGACGGGAAAGAGCTTAAGAGTTGACCAGACTTTGAGAAAACAGCTGCTTAAATCAGTAAAGTTTCAGAGTCTGTGTGAGTTTGGCTTCATGTTCCCCTAAACTGGCCTCATTTCCTGGCGACAAAACCCAACTGCTCCGTTAACGCCAATCCTCAGTACAAAAAAGTAAGTACAAATGATCTTACTATCAACTTTCATCCTTTTCACACACTCCATGACAATCAAATGTATAATTCTTGAACTTAACTTAAAAAAAAGGAGAACAGAGTTAAGCTCGCAGCTCCAGCTGCTTCGTTACTCTGTAGTTCCTCACACACGAAGACAGAAATGAGCCTCCATTATTACATTAGGTCATTTAGCACTGAAAACTACAACTTTTTTTTTGCTTAAACGTTGCTAATCCTACAGCAGCAGTATTGATCTACGACCCTCTCCTCTGTGGAGTGGATCTCGGCGTCAGCCGGCAGCCTTTATCTTTCGTCTAATAACCTCCGCTCCAGTCAACGGCCATCGCACAAAAAAGAAAATTCTCTAAGAAATTCCTGACTGGCAACTTTAAACAGCGGACAAGTCCGAAAACTGCAGTCAAACTGGAAAGCAGTTTGACTCCTCTATGATTGAAACATGGTTCGAGTACAATCGGAGCACTGTTATGAGGCCGTTGTATCCGGAAAAGGCCGAGCTTCACATAATATTAACTTGAGCAAACAAGGCATAGTGATGTCATTAGTGATGTGTGTCATTTATACATGTTTAAAATGCACTGTAAATTTAAGATATCTACATATGCACACTTTTTTTTAAACAAGCAAATACCTGTGTAAAATGTTGATTCTTTGACTAAATCATGAGAAATTACAGATGAGGAAAAGCATGAGTTCATTCTAACAGAACCAGAGAGGACTCTTCTGCAGTGACAGGTTTGAAAACATGCATGCTGTGCTATTTTTTAGTTATTTCTTGCTAAACTGTTACACCGTTGAGAAAGTGCTTCATTTAATAAACAAGCATCGCAGTACTTTGAATCACAGGAAGCTCAAACAGCAGCTGATATAAGTTAATTTCAAATAATGCACCGGAGGAATTGCAAACATTTCTCTGTACGCTATGACAAGAAAAAGTATTTTGTTGCGCAAGATCTCTTATCACCTCCTCAGATATGCACTTCTGTTTCTTTCTTATCTCTCCGTCTGAGACATTAAATGTTACCAGTAAAATCTATGCATTATCTTGATGTCTATTAAAATTGTACCTCTTGCATAAATTAAATCGAAGCAAGTTGATGTTTAGATCATTTTAAGCACATAAACAAAGAAAAAGCCTCGTCCTGTCAGTAAAATGGCCTTTTTTTGCAGCTGCATGCGTTTTGAGCCCCAAAATCATCTGTTATAACCCCCATATAGGTTATATAATTATAAATAAACCTGCTATGGCCATTTTACTGGCGAAAATACAGCAAAAAACAAAAAAAAACAAAATCAAAGAAGACTTGATTCCTGAGGGCTCGCTCTGTGGTGAATCTGAGGTTGGAGGTGCAGGAGTTTCAGATCTCTCACTTCTTTTCTGCACGTGTTGCTATGTAACTGGTAAACAGGCATACAACAGAAAGCTTGTTAATGCATCGTGGTTGTTGCTACCAATGAAACAGAGACGTCCTCGGAACTAAACATCTGAAGTTAGGTTCTGTGCAGCGTTCTGGTTTGCGCCCGCCGCACAGCCAGTTAAGCGGTACATGACACCAAGTCACTACAGCAGCCACTGAGACACCACAGCTACGAAACACAGCTCCAGAGATGTGACACATCTTTTTTTTTTTTTTTTTATAAACACCTTAACTTATTCATTGTATAACTCTGATCTTCAGTGTTTTGTACTACTGCACTACCGTTTCCTCCTCTTGTGGCGTCGCGTCAAAATAATACATCGCTACATTTACAAAGTGCTCACAATGGGGCTTCTCCACCAGGGTGCAAATTCCTCAGCGTCCTGTGAGGGCAGGAGTGGAAAATGGGAATCCGAAGACCTGGGGGGAGTGAAAAAATAAAGATGAGAAAACTAAAACTTTCTAAATGGGGTTGACAGCTGTTGACTAGCCTCCATTGTTCTTGGCCACATCTGCAGATATTTTGCTCTCCAACAGCCAGAGGGAGTTTATGAGCTGGTGTGGCTGACGCAAGCAAAGTTTATGGGATTGTTTCATGTTCCAAGACCTCAGCTTCGAGTTGCATGCAATTAATACCATTTTTTTTTTAAACATCTGTTACAAGTAACCATGACAACTGAAAAGATGTTTACACGGGAGAAGATGACTGAGCTTTCCAAAGCCCGAGCAATGACTGGAATAAGACCTCCAATACGGGCAAGTTGAAGAGAAGACGTGACGGTTGTTGGGTGAGGGGAAAAACGGTGAGAAAAGAGGAGAAAGTTTAGACCATTTGCTCCCAGGCTCATCACTGGGAAAGTTGAGATCTCTGGCAAAGAATAGGAACAAATCTGATGCACTGATGAGAAGAGAGAGCACAAATATCAGCGATGCAGTGATGTGATTCACAGAGACATGGCTGCAGGAACATAATCCAGACTCTGAAGTTAGGGATGCACGATAACTGTTTTTTAAAACCGATACCGATAACTGATAACTTTCAGCTCCTAAAGGCCGATACTGATAACTGATAATCAATAACCGATAACTCACACATATACCTAAGATCATTACATCAGTACTATGAACAAAATCTAAAATAGTTTTCACTCTTTAAATGAACAGATATTTATTTTTTCCAATGAAAAACTATTGGCAAGCCTCTCAAACATTTTCGTAAAGCTATCAAACAAACCTACAGTCATGGAAAAAATTATTTGACCACCCTTGTTTTCTTCAGTTTCTTGTTCATTTTAATGCCTGGTACAACTAAAGGTACATTTGTTTGGACAAACATAACGATAACCACAAAGATTGCTCATAAGAGTTTTATTTAAGAGCTGATATCTTACCATTTTCCATGGTTTTCTTGATTATAACCTAAATCACTTAAGTTTTTACATCAATAGCTATGGCGTTGTACTGCCAAAAACACTGCTTTTATGCATTCAGTGTTTTCTTTTCTGTCTGTTTTAGTCACTTGATGACGTTTAGTGGTACCAGGTATTAAAATGAACAAGCTAAGTGAAGAAAAAATGGTGGTCTAATAATTTTTTCCATGGCTGTATCTGATATCTCACATCAACTTAAATAAGGTGCATTACTGACAGATAAAAAAAAAAATAAAGGCTCCTTGAACTGATGGAAATACATGCATTAGAATTACAAACTGAGAAAGATTTACATTTAAAGGATTTTGGCTTGTGGTTCCATTTAAATGAATACCTTTAATTAAAGTAAATGAGGTTCAGTAGTTTTTTTTTTTTTTCTCATGGAAGCTTTAGATGAGAGAGAGGAGAGAGGAGAGGAAGAAAGCGGAGACTTGCTGATGGCTTGCTCACGTTAGCGCCATTTCAAAACTCCATGGAAGCGATGGTTATGTTTTAGGTGGCTGATCAGGTATTAAAGTATTGTAAAGCTTGTGCTTCCCTGCTCGTGGAATTCGCTCGGAGCATTTGTAACAAATAACCAGCCAACTATCTTCCTCTGAAACTTTAACGAAGTTCCATACCATCATCGCCATGTTTGTTGTGATCAGCACGCTGCGCTACATGCTTCACTCAAGGTGTAACGTAAATTCCCACGTTCCCTCGTTTGCTAGTCGTTCTTTCAGCCTTTTCTATTTTTTTTTCTCTTTTTTTAATGTGTAACATGTGGGAGAATACTGCGAATATCAATTCAAGTCAGCAACGACCAAAATGATGACCGAGTTAACCAGTTGCTTTCTGGCATGAGGGGGTATTCTTGATTTTCCTTATTGAGTAATCGTTTTTCTGATTATGCCAACGTAACTTGAACATAACATTCACTGCCGGTCATTCAAGGCTCAGAGGGAGCGAGGCACTGGCGTGTTGACAAATATATATATATATGTTATCGGGGCTATTCGTCATGATATCGGAGTTATCAGAATGACGTCATAATTCCCTGTTATTGGCCCGATAGTTATCGTGCACCCCTACTCTAAAGTGCTTCTGTGTGGATTTCAGACAATACATGCAGACAGATTGGCAAAAGCAAAGAAGGTGGCAGGATAGCAGTGTTTGAACAACAGAGGGAGTAATCCTGGCTGATGCTGCAGTAAAGGAACATCTACATCCCCTGGATATTAAAGTGCAACAAGTAATTCCCCTTTGGGGATTCATAAAGTATTAATTAATTCAATTCAGCCGAGGTATTCTAACCTCCATTAATCTCAAAGTGCTCTTGTCTCTGCTTCAATCTTCCTCTCTCCATGAAGGCTGTCAGGGTCAACCGGGGCCACCGTCTGCCTCACTGCGATCTCTGGGCCTCCGCCATATATGCCCAACAGGTACTGCCATGTCTCCTCTGAGATCTGACCATAGTCTGCACCTTCGGTGGAAAAACACAAGAAGGACCTTTACTGTCTACCTTCTTCACATGCATCCTTTCCGTCCTGATCCATCAGAGCTGAAGGTTACCTTGCTTCAGCTGTATGTGTCCTCCTTTCATAACACCGATCTTACTGTTGTCGATGGGACCAGGTGGCTCTGGGATTTAAAGAAAAGAAAAAAGGCTTTTTGTGAAAAGAGAATGAAGAACTCGGATAACAAAACTGCATCTTTCTACTTCCAGGGTCCATACCATTGTCTTTGCCCTTCACGAAGCTTTCCCACTCTCGGAACCACTGCATGCTGATACACAAGATCACCGTCGGAGCCTCCTCAGCCTGAAACTCTTTGTTCAGCTACAAACGACAGAAACGTACTCATTCAACATTCAACACAAAGCCTAAAGATAGATTTACACAAAGCTGAGCCCCTTCAGAATACAGGCTTTTACCTTGATGAAGGTGTCGATTTCTGTTTTCCTGCGTTTAGCCAGAGTTTCAATCTCCACCTGGCAGATGCTGCAGATGTACAGGTGGTTGACTGCCGGACCGCCTCCAAAACTGGCGGGAGACGCAAAGCTTTTAATTCTTGTAATCACCAGGAAAACACACAATTCGCATCTTGGCATATCGTAAGCACTTGTTTGTGATTTTAAAAGTTATCTGTTTTCAATTTTTATCTATAAAATACACAAAAAGAGTGGGGTATAGAAATGCAAACTGCCAGCTGTAAAGCCAAATCCTGGTTTGCCCTTTTGAGCTTCTGAGGTAACGTGGTGATGCAACATGGAAGGAGCACAACTCACTGGTAATTATACAGTTTTCTAACTCATATGCCTTATTCAGTCAGGGCTATAATGCTATAAAGCTTTGCTGATTTGCCTTTATAGATACCACCATGGAATAATGATGGATGCTGGAGGTTAGGCTTGGGCGGTATCCAAATTTTGATACCGTCAAACTTCCCTCACATTTTACCGGCTTATACGGTATTCCCGCGACTATTAAGGCGAACAAACACCACCGCCGGACGCTGCGCGTCAAAACAGCCGTCCCCATTATGTGCGCCTAAAAAAGGCGAGTTTACCTCGAAACAGCAGTTCAGTGCTTCAATGTAAAGTTGGCTCAACTACAGTTGTTATTTATTTGTGTATTTCTTGCTTTTCACTGTAGTTTTAACTGTTCCTTCTCTGCACCAGCTCCTCCCTTTGCCTGAAACTGCCTTTATAGTGCGCTGCGCTTTATAGTAAAGTGTCTGATGCGGGACATTTCACTTCCTATAAATTCTTCAAAATAAAAGTCCAACATTATTAGTTTCATTAGAAGCTTTTATTTTGAAGCAGCAAACTCAGGAAGTGTTGTTTTCATCGTCAGTACCTTAATAGGCCGAGTCAAACCGAGGTCAGCTGGGAGCGAACGTGAATAAACAGTAAAATAAAAGCAGAACACACAGCACACACAGCGATACAGGAGAGAAACTAAACTTTAAACCACAGAAATCATTCATTGCATTTTTTTATGACGGTATTGAAACTGATACCGCTGCTATTTTTAAATACCGGAAGTATACGGTATTACCGTAATACCGCCCAAGCCTACTGGAGGTATTAAAGCATCCTTCCTTATTCTCTTTCATTTAGTATTCACCACTAGCCTGGCCAGCCACCCGTTTCCTCTTTGATACAAAGAACTAGTCTGGTTCTTTGACTTTGATTCCCAGGGGCCCACTACCAACAGATGCTGAACAAACCTCTGGATGCCACTGGATAGCCATACAACCAATCAAAGAAAAGAAAAAAAATCACGTGACATAGGCAGAAAAACAACCAGACTCGTATTCAACAAAACAGCATCCAAAATGCCGTGCAGTAGAGTAGGAATGGTAGTGAATGACTGTTGTTGGTTTTGCAGTAAAAACGTGTTGATCCAAGACGCAGCACATTTAACAGTTTCAACATAAGTAGAAGACAAGTATAGAAATGGCTCCTCATACCAGTGTGCTTTAGTGGGTAGCAGTCCTTAAAAGTTTTTTTATTTTTTTTTTAGAAAGAATTACTACATCTGAGCCAAATGGACTTGCAGAACCAGATGAAAGAGAAAGATATCAGTCCATGAACAAACCCTGCAATGATATACAGTGGTACCTCTACTTACGAACGTCTCTACATACGAAGTTTTCAGGTTACGAAACGCCACAACGGGGAAATATTGCCTCTTGTTACGAAAGAAATTTCAGGATACGAAAGGCAAAAATACAGTACATGCGCTGCTACTCGCAGCTCCCAGAGTTTACCAAAAGTAAACATACTTGTAGCTGCTCTGCCATTAGCGATCTGCTAGCATCTTCCTGGCATCTCTCTCTGAATTCTCTGAATCTCGGAATTTGTTGAAAAGAATCACCCAGAAAAAGTGTTCACTAGTCGGGCTATCGCTCACTATGATGATGTTTGCCTTGCACATTTTTGAAGGATTGTTAAAAGCCGACAAAAGCAAATGTCCTTGGATCGGTTCTTTACAAAACGTCAGGCAAAAACCACTGCTGAGAGAGAAAAGGTGATGACCAAGAAGTTAAAAGGTAAATGAACATAATTTTTGTTCTTCACTTTATTCTTTTTTTTAATTATGTACAACTCTCATTTTATGTTTATTGTGCAGTAATCTAATTGTAACATGTATTTGTTACATGTTTTGATCCATTTTTATGATTTGAAAAAAAAAAAAAAATGAAAAAAAAAAATGCATCTCTACTTACGAAATTAGTTGGTTCGGGAAGTAGTTTTGTAACCTGAAAATTCCGTAAGTAGAGGTACCACTGTAATAGTATGTTACCTGTTGTAAAGGTATTCCCACACGTTCTGAGGAACGATCACAACCAGATCATCAATGTAGTGGTATTTATTGGGAGGGATCCCTGTGCAGAAAAAGAAAAAAGATTAACAAAGTCATCTTTCCCAGCCTGCACTGGAGGCCGGTAGGAAGAAAAAAAAAATGTAATTAGATTTTACTCCGTCTACAAACAACCCCACGCCCTCATTTTTGCTGTCCACTAACACAATGAATGTCTAAAACTCGAAAGTAACACGACCATATTTTTCCTAATCAAAACATGTACAGTAATCAGCCACACTTCACGGTCCCAGCAATCGCGGTCTCAGTACATCGCGGAAGTTTCAAAAATATTCATAGAAAAAAAATTGAAAAAAATTCAAACAAAGCGCGCGAGGCTGAAGCGAAATCCATCACATCAAGAACGAGTCTCGGGAAGCAACAAGAGCTGACACGGGAGGCCCCATGAACAAATATCGAGGCCTGTGATTGGCTGCTATTACGGGCATTACTGTGCTGTCGGTTGTCTGTACGCTGATTGGCTGACACGCGTCGCCACATCTCCCATAGCTACACACAGAGGAGAAATCATCAAAGTGAGTGTACGTTCGTAGATTTTGCGTACGCACGTACATGTATACTGTATGTACAGTAATCCACATCGCAGTTTTCAGCAGGGGGTCCAGCCCCATTACCGCGAGTGTGGGGGATTACTGTATATGGCCGTATGGGTTTTAAATGATCTGCCACTGTACTGTGTCTGTGTGTAAAAGTTTAAACTGCTAACATGACAGTCCTCCTCCAGAGTCAAGATTTATATCACTGTTTTTCAATCTGGAGTGTAAATGAATTCCTTTTTTTTTTATATGTATTTTTTGGGGGGGTCAAGTGGTCTTTATTATTAGAAATGAGACAGGAAATGAGAGAGGGGGAGAAAAGACACACAGCAAAGAGCCACTTGACCCTGGGCCAGCTGTACGACGACCATAGTGGTCCCATCTGGTGTCCCTTAACTGGGTTTCTTCCTTTAAGAGTTCCTCTTAAAGAAATCATACAGACATATTAAGACACAAACACCAGACCTAATTACCTCCATGCTGACAGAGAAATGTGTGATTGCTGATGGGGCCTGGCTCAGCGAACGTGTTGAACTTGTTCAGCCATTCCCTGGAGATGTAAAACTGCAGCAGGCTGGGCTCCTTCATGTTGGCCAGAGCCACCACCTTCTGTCTCTCTCTCACCGACTCCTCACTACTTTTCCTGTAACAGTCCATTAAAAACCCAGTAAGTGACGTCATTTTGAATAAATCACTGCTGACGTTGCTGTAACGCTCACCTGTAGAACAGCACGTAGGCTTCTGCGTTCTGCACCACTGTCTCATGGACTTCTGTAACATACTGGTCGTCAAACTCGTACCACTGGCCATTGATCACATTCTGACAGTAAGCTATGTAGTGTCCGCCTGCATCAACAGGAAAGGATGATGGGATGATTACTTCATGCAGATAAAACCTAAAAAGACGGGGCACTTGCACATGTCTGCTCGCTCTGAGGCACGTTATCAGAGCTGCTCCTGTCTACAGGAAACGAAAGCTTCTCGTACTTCCTGCCGTGCCGTGGTGGCAGATGACTGACAGCAGATCGTACGTGGTGACTTGAGACGGGCTCTCTTTCGCCAGGAAGGGCCGCATGTCGAGGCCCTCCAAAGGGAAGGATACGTGGCTGCTGATTTTGAACGAATACATGACCTCGTGCCGGAAACGCTTCAGGTGTATGCACAGGATCTGGAAAAGCAACATCGTTAAACAGCTGATTACAAAAAAAAAATAAAAACAAACACTCTTTTTGTCAGACAAGAAAAAGATCATAAAAACATACCTCCGGGAGCTTAAGCACTTTGCAGTATTTAATGCCATTTCTCAACCTGCAGGAGACAAAATAAGTAAATAAATGCACGTGAGAGTGAAAAAAAAAAAAAGGAATTAGAAACTACCAGTTAAACTGTACATACTCACTTCTTACATCTCTCACAACTGTACATGTTGTCTCCTGGCGAGAAGAACACAGAAACGTAAAAATGGCACGTATAACACGAAAGCCATCACATAGGAGGATGTTTTTTTTTCGCATGCTTACCTTTAAGTTCATCTGCGGCAAAGAAGGCAGCGAGGCAGTCTTCCAGAGTTACCATGGGCCCCCAGAACCAACTGGGGATACACGAGACCACAAACCTGCCCAAAGACACAACACGAAGCAGATTTGATCACTGCAGCCAGACATGGACCTTCAGAAATTTGTAGAGATTAATTTCTCCAAACGCCTGGGGCGATACTGGCTCGTGAACAGAGGGACGGCTTCAAAAGTCAACACTTCAGCCTCGGTGCACAATGTGCTCTATGGATAATCTCATCTCAAGCAGAGTGCCCCTGCTAGGACCAGTCCACTCAGGCGTCCATTTCTAAGCAGCTGCCTGTTCATTTGCACATCCAACAACTGCATCTATTTGAAATTCAATATTCTCTTTCCATTTCAGTCTGCACCAAATGCTGAAAGTAACACAGAGGTCAGGTTTTCAACGAACTTTATAGTAAGTTTGCTGGAAAAAAAATATTCTGCTAGAGCAGCAGAGCAGTGCAAAGTTAAGTTTGATGACTAAAAGTTCAAAGAAGCAATAAAACTTTTGGTTTAGCACCGTCTTTGAGGGTGGGTCCTCAGAAGAGGGTGAACAGAAAAAGAAAAACCACCAAAGTCAACAAAGCTTGTGATTCAAAAGGAACTTCACCAGTAAGCACTTTATCTGATCAATTGCTAATATCAAAACAATGATTCAAAGTCCATTAACTCGTTGAAACTGGGAAATAAAAATGACATATTTAGCAGGAAAGTGCAATTCTCCTGAACTGGCTCACACACATATGACCCAAGACTGCCCTACGCCTCTGTGTCATGGTGCTACGCAGACGATTACAGAACCTAACGTCAAGATTACTGAGCCACCGACGATGACTGCTACTGAAAGGTGAATCTACTAAAAGATGACAAGTTTCAGCTTGTATGTGCATCTCTGATGCCTCAGATGTGAACTCTTATCCAGGTGTGGAAAAAAAAATTAAGTTGTGAAGGAGGTGAGTTTTCTTTTATGTCTAACAAGCAGTCGGCAGCACTCTTCAATGCCAAGAATCTCATAAAAAGAAGGCTATGTCCCTTCTTAATGCTGGTTTATGCTCAGAAATCAGGTCATCTGCGTGTGCGATGCAGGTAATGCAGATATGCCCCCCCCCACCCTCTGCAGACACTTTGGTACTCCTCCCCAAACTTGTAGGTGACCGCAGACAGTGCTGCAGATAGTGTCGCAGGGAGGAGAGAAAGGAGGCCTCTGATTGGTCGATTCTACATCCGCGTAGAAAAGAGCACGTGTCATCGAAGAAGTGAGGAAGTAGCCACATCTGTACGATTTTCGTTCTCCACACTACAAGGACAGTAGAGCTGAGCGATTTTATCGATTCTGCGATATATATTGATATTTTATCAAGTATCGATTTTTCAGCCGCGGGTATTGATATTCTAAGCTTCTTTCAAAACCCCCGTGTCCCACCTTTAAAAGCTTGCAAGCAACAATTTGGACTGTTTAAATAAATTAAACTATTTTTCTCAACAAATCTTTTAT
Organism: Hirundichthys speculiger; assembly: GCA_018398805.1. Classification (NCBI taxonomy): domain Eukaryota; kingdom Metazoa; phylum Chordata; class Actinopteri; order Beloniformes; family Exocoetidae; genus Hirundichthys; species Hirundichthys speculiger. The sequence goes on from JAGFBZ010000155.1 coordinate 1,369,665, forward strand.
TCATTTTGTCCAGCATTTGCAAGCTGCCTGTCAGCCATATAATGTGTAATTGATGCTTTCAGTTCAATAAATTCAAACAAAGTCAATTGGAACACTCACAAGATGTCACCAAAATCACTTTGTACCTTTAAAATCTTTCGGAAAATGATGTAAATGTATTGTAAGATGAATATCGATACATATATCGTATCGTGAGCCGAATATCGTGTATCGTATCGCGAGATTAGTGTATCGCTACAGCCTTAAAGGACAGCACATATTCTAGTAATTCACGAAGGGAGATAGCGATGAATGTGGGTCTGGATACGGCCGAGACGGTGAGGAAGTGTAAAAACGCAAGAGATAAGTAAGTTTAGCTAGTTCGTGATTGTCCCTCTTCCGTTGTGCCGTGGAATAACATAGCGCGGACCGCACTTCAAAATTGGGCATAAATCAAAAATAACTGCTGCATTCCTGCAACAAGCTAACTGCGACCCATTGCTGCGAGAGTATACACAGTAGAGGTCTTCGAAACAACCCGACAACCTGAGGTTCCGACCCGGCCCGAATCGGGTCTCGGGTCCATTCAAAAGACGTGATTCTGGGTTCGGGTCGGAATCGGTACAGTTAGTCTCGGGTCCGGTCGGTGCTCTCTGGCAGGCTGGGTCCACATTGACTCAAGAGAGGTAAAGATATTGGCGGTGGCAGCCAATGTCAGGACTCGGGGCAGTTAAATGATTATTGATTAACGTGGCGTATTTGTCATGAAACAATCGTGTTGCCGTAGCGTGTTATTAGCGGTTTGCCCGGCAGCTGTAAAGCCCAACATGATAACGCTGGATGAGAGAACATATTCACAACACATCCTGACCAGTGTAGGCTATTAGCGTTAGCAGTTGCTACCAATAGCAGTTGTATCCACAAAGAAAATAACGACGTGGATTTATTGTTGTTTACATCACGTAGCCTATGTAGCAACTGAACCAGGTAGAAGAAGACAACTTTAGATAAGAAAATCAAGTTTTATTCAACGCTAGACAACTTTTAACATGAGCAACTATGGGCTGTATTGTCTCGGTTCTATTCGGGTAACTCGATTCAGTTTGTGGTCAGAAACTAAAGATTCGGGTTGGGTCGGTTCCGGGTCCAAATATTGCGGGTCCATTCGGGTTCGGATTCCCGGACTTTTGATAATAGCTCGGGTCAGGTCGGTTTCGGGTCGAATTTTCACGGGTCCATTCAGGTTCGAGTCCATGGAGTGGACCCGTGAAGGACTCTAATACACAGCCCTTTAGTCCTGCACGTACGGCACTTAGAAATTTTCAATGGGCCTCGAGTCGTCCCACCTTTTGGCCAGACCTTCTCACTCTTAACCTACGAGAGAGTCCAGGGGACCCTACGGAGAAAAGCTCGATTCAGCGCAATCTCAATTCTTTTCAGTCACGACCCACAATTTGTGACCGTGGGTGTAGGGCACGGAAGTTTGGCCGGTAAACAGTCGCCATGTCGCTCAGCTCTCTCTTCACCTGAGCGGACCGGTAAAGACCCCAGATAACAGTTCGGTATGGAAGCAGAATCCTGACGTTTTGACGGTTGGATGGTGACTAATCAGTTTGTGTGCTCCCTCTGTTTCCTGTTCCTAGTAAAGCAACAGAATGTGTCACGGTTCCTCATAACACATCTGAAGTACGTAGAAATATCCTTTTAGATCAATACGAGGGTCAGACCACGGAGTCGATGCAGAAAATAAGCGATGGGGCTTTCTGATAACTGCATGCCCTCACTTGCGTGATCTTCACTAGACCAGATCTCTGCTCCTACATCTGCAGCAGCCAGAATCACATTTCCCTTTCATCTTCCTGGAAACGCCAATGTGGTTGATTTTCAGAATTCAAAATGCGGAATTTCACAATCAAGATTCTACACGCAAGCATTCCCCGTGAAACCTTTGCCCTCGGGTCATGCCGCCCTAATCTTCACCTAGATCTGAAGATGATGTTGACATGAAACCCTTCACACTTCTGACGAAAGCGTATCCAAATATGTCAGCTCATTTACTGCATATGTAATCAGATTCTGCAGAGTCCAACTTCTTGCAGTCACGTATCCTCGCTCTGCTTTTCCTCTTAAACTGTGAGTGGTTAAGAGTGATTCACTGACCGACGTATGGAGTCCATGATGTAGGAGATCCAGCCCTGCGAGCCGTAACTGTCGGGACACACGCCGGTCTTGACCGGCAGATTCTGGTGAATGGAGGAATGGAGCTTCGCCAAGTCCTCTTTCCCGGGAATAGGGAGGGATAAATCCTGGAACGTTTCTACTGTGGTGGAGACCTGACACACATTCAGAGGGCTTGATTACACTGCATGTTTCTAGGCAGTGGGAAAAAAAAGACCTATAATTTTTTTAACTGCTACGTTTGAACGATGGGAATAAGAAGTGAGTCCTGTTCAAAGAATGGAAAACTGCAAGCCCAGTTTCAAAATAATTAGGACACTGTAACAATGCACTGATTTCAGCTCTCAAATCCATATTCTATTCACAACAGGAAAAATGAGCAAATAAACCTTCTTAAGGGAACAAAATAACATCATTTGGGGCTTCTTTACTGTATTTTTTTTATTTCAATAATGGTGAAAGCTAGAGAAAGGTCTGGGCTGCGTGCACAACAGTCCAGCAAACCGAACTCTTTGACTACAAATCTATTTTATTTATTTATCTTTTGATAGATGCAAATGCAGAAAGATAGACTTCCCTGGAAAAGACATTGTCTGGATGTCCGCATGTAGCTCTAAAACATGAATATATCATTCAAATGAGCAGGCTGCCCATTCCAGAGGCCCAATCAGAGATGCTGGCGTTTGACCTGAGTACCTGAAATGAGCCGGCTGGTCCTGATCCTCTTCACTCTGGAAGACGTGGTGTCCATGGTAACAGGTAATAGGAGATGGCAGTGTTTCCAGATCATGTTCATATATGGCTTCTTCTCTGCGTGATAAATATTTAACCTGCATCTGTGGATAACACACCAAACTGTGTTCTGAAACACTGATTTCCAGAAGTCTTCCTGAGTCCGACTGTACTGCAGTGCTGCCTGAGGGCCTCCAATACTGTTTTTCAGCTTTGTCCCATGTGCACGGAGATTCCTCCAGAGTCTCAGTCTTTTGATGTTTATGTGCTGTAAATATTTTTATATTAGATTTTTTTTTGCAAAGTACTGAAGCTTTACCCATATTCTACTTCTGAGGTATTCTGCCTCTCCATGATGCTTTTTATATACACAGTTGAAACCAGAAGTTTACATACACTGGATACAAAGACAATATTTTTTTCCTCTCTATCTGACATGAAATCAGACTAAACTTTTCCTGTTTTTGGTCAGGTAGGATTTCCAAAATTATTTCTATTTTCTAAATGGCAGAAAAATAAGAGAGAATTTTTTTTTTTTTTTTTATTTCTTCCAAATCAGACATTTACATACATTTCCTCAGTATTTGGTATCATTGCGTTTCAACTGTCTGACTTGGGTCAAACAGTTTGGGTTTCCTTCTACAAACTTCTCACAATAGTTGGAATCTTGGTCCGTTCGTCCTGACAGAACTGGTGGAACCAAGTCTGGTTTGTTGGTCACTTCACTCTCACGTGCCTTTTCAGCTTTGCACATAAATCTTCCACAGGACTGAAATCAGGGCTTTGTGATGGCCACTCCAAAACATTAAGGGAATCTTATCTTAAGGGAACAAAATTATGTCATTTTCAATGTTACAGCAGCAACATGTCCAAAAAAAAGTTGGGAAAGACAAATGTGTAGCATCCGATGTTCTTTTCTTCAGGAGTCTGTATACAGGGGTTGGACAATTAATCACCTGGTTTTAGAGCACAATCATTCATTAGTATGGTGTAGAGCCTCCTTAGGCAGCCAATACAGCATCAACTCGTCTTGGGAATGACATATACAAGTCCTGCACAGTGGTCAGAGGGATCTGAAGCCATTCTTCCTGCAGGACAGTGGTCAGGTCACTACATGATGCTGGTGGAGGAAAACGTTTCCTGACTCGCTCCTCCAAAACACCCCAAAGTGGCTCAATAATATTTAGATCTGGTGACTGCAGGCCAAGGGAGATGTTCAACTTCACTTTCATGTTCATCAAACCAGTCTTTCACCAGTCTTGCTGGGTGTACTGGTGCATCCTCATCCTGATACACGGCACCACCTTCAGGATACAATGTTTGAACCACTGGATCCACATGGTCCTCCAGAATGGTTCGGTAGTCCTTGGCAGTGACGTGCCCATCCAGCACAAGTATTGGACCAAGGGAATGGCATGATATACAATCTAGGTTAGCACCTGAACATCCCTTTCAGACAGCTTCCTCTTTCGTCCAGTTAATCCCGTTGGATGTGGTTCGTCCTTCTTGGTGGTATGCTGACATTACCCTGGATACCGTGGCTCTTGATACATCACAAAGACTTGCTGTCTTGGATGCGCCAGCAAGACGTGCACCAACAATCTGTCCTCTTTTGACCTCTGATGTGTCACCCATGATGCTTAGGATTATTGTCCATCTGAAGACCCATTTGTGCACAAGCTTTAATTCCCTGGCTGAGGTCTCAAGACTTTGCTTCAATATTTCTACATAATGTTCTTTTCTCATTATGTCATCTATTTTGTGAAGTGGACCAGTCCCTCCTGCAGTAAAACACCCCACAACATGATGCTGCCACCGCCGTACTTCACAGTTGGGTTGATGTCAGGGTTCAGGGTTGTAAGCTTCCCCTCTTTTTTTCCTCCAAATGTAATGATGGTTATTATGGCCAAACAGTTCAATTTTAGTTTCATCAGACCTCAGGACATGTCTCCAAAAATTAAGCTCTTTATCCCTGTGTGCATTTACAAACTGTAATCTAGCTTTTCATGTTGCTTCTGGAGTAATGCCTTCTTCTTCACTGAGTGGTCTTTCAGTCCAGGACCAGTTTCACTGTGGATAATGACACTCTCTTACCAGCTTCAGCAGCATCTTCTCAAGGTGTTTTGGTTTTGTTCAGGGGTTGATGCCCACATTTTGGCCAAAACATGTTCATCTCTGAGACACAGAACCTGTCTTCCTTCCTGAGCAGTATGATGGCTAAACATTCCCATGGTGTTCATACTTGCGTATAGTTACTTGAACAGGTGATCATGGCACCTTCAAGGCATCTAGATATTGTACCTAAGGATGAGCCAGACTTGTGGAGGTCGACGATTCTCTTCCTGGCTGATATCTTGGCTGATTTCTTTTGATTTTCCCACAAAGTCACACAAGGAAGCAGATATGTGTTTAAGGTGTGCCTTAAAATACATCCACAAATGTCCCTCCGGTTAACTCAAACGTTCTCAGTTAATCTATCAGAAGCTTCCAAAGCCATGACATCATCATCTTGGTTTTCCCAAATTGTTTAAAAAATCCTCTCTCATTATTCTGACATTTCAGCAAATAGAAATAATTTTGTTGATGATAACTAACCTAAAGTAGCAAAAGTTTAGTCTGATTTAATATCACACAGAGAAGGAAAATTGTTTCTTTTTATACAGTGTATGTAAACATCTGGTTTCAGCTGTATCTCTGGAGTATTTGTAAGACGATCCTCCAGGTGTTTCTGTTTAATACCACTTCCTTTTCAAGTCTTTTGCTGCCCATGTTCCAGTTGCTGCAAATATTTTTTACGAAATGTCTCACTTTCCTCATTTAATTTCTTCTTTTGTTTTAATGTGAATAAAATATGGATTTGAGTTTTGCAAATTACTGCATTCTACATTCCCCCCTGATTTTTTTTTTTTTTAATTGGGTTTGTAAAAGAAGAAATAATTCCCTTTTTGAAATAGTGAATAATTATTTCTTTCCATTCCAGTTTGTATATTGCACTGAAATGAAATATGTAAGCTATTTCGTCCTATTCAAATCATAAAATACTATATTATATAACCAATAAATTGAAGGTGTTTTTGATAGAATATGTGAGCAGCCCCCCCTGGTGTTTAAACATATGAAGTGCATCTCACCCTGTCACAAGTTAAACACTGGACCAGACTGAGGATGGAGCCATCAAAGATATCAGAGATCACGCTGCGATAGTGAGACTGCTTCTTCTTCCTGGAACTGAGCAACAGCTGAGCTGGAAAACACAAGATGGCAGGAACGCTTTTAGTGGACAAACTCTCTGACAAAGCAACTTAAATGTACCCTGAGGGTCAGTGAAGAAAAGCTAAACAGAGTGTCAGAGTTTACTGTGTTGGAAAATCTTGTGGTTGTGACAAAACCAAAGCTCAAGCAGATCTAATACTTTATGAAATAGTTCACTCTCGTTTTAAACAAAGCATGCTCTCCGTTGAATGAATCTGCATCAAAACCAACCAACAGCTGTTTTTCATAAAGGCTAAGACGGGATGAAACATGCACACAGGGAATCAATCAATACAATCAATAGTCTCACGAAGTCCTTTCCCTCAGCTTCACTGGAAAACAACACCAGGTAAATGAAAGAAGAAATTCATACTTAAAGGATTATGTTGAATAAAGATGCTCATGACGTTTAAGTACTCTTCAAGTTTTATTAAATTTGGCTCTTTCTTGACAAACGACAATTATGATAAAATCCCTCTGAGCTCATTCTTACTTTATTGGAGGAATGAATGTTTTGAGGTCCACAGCCCTGCTACCTGATCACAGTCAGGTGACACAAAATGATCCAATGATAATGCTAATAGGGTGACATTAAAACCCAATCCCAGTTATCTTTTTGGGGAAAGTGTTTGACTCCACCCATCCGTTTTTCATTTGTCTCCTGATCCGCAAATGGAAGTGTTCATTCACACCCTGAATGTAATCTGTGCTTTTTGAGAAGCTAGAGAGAGGTGACGGTGCCGAGGCTAGAATTTAGGATAAAGGTTTACTCACCGCGCTAATATTTGCTTATAAGCGGAGAACACAAACCGAGTTTTGTTTTATCACGTCATCTAAACAATCAATGCCATGACTCCTAACATTTTAATCAAAGCACAAATGATCAGTCCACTAGAAGAAAGACTAAAGGACGACTGAAATCACACTCCAGATTCACCTGATGGGCTCAATGTCGTCCCTGGAGTCATTTTATTAGCTAGCGTGGTGAACAGACAGAAGATGCTAACAGTAACTGGTCATTCATGGACCTTGGCCTGAACTTGAACTTTGGCACGCTGTCCATCTACAGGAAGTGAATGTTGCATGAACCTTGCATCACCACCAGGGCTGTAGCGATACACTAATCTTACGATACGATACGATGTGATACACGATATTCGGCTCACAATACAATATATATCGATATTCATCTTACAACACATTTATATAATTTTCCGAAAGATTTTAAAGGGACAAAGTGATTTTGGTGACATCTTGTGAGTGTTCCAATGGCTTTGTTTGAATTAATTGAACTGAAAGCATCAATTACACATTATATGGCTGACAGGCAGCTTGCAAATGCTGGACAAAATGAATAAAAGATTTGTTGAGAAAAATAGTTTCATTTATTTAAACAGTGCAAATTGTTGCTTGCAAGCTTTTGAAGGTGGGACACGGGGGGTTTTGAAAGAAGCTTAGAATATCGATACCTGCGGCTGAAAAATCGATATTCGATAAAATATCGATATATATTGCAGAATCGATAAAATCGCTCAGCTCTAATCACCACAGTGACAAAAAAAACAGAACTTTTATACCATTTATGTTAGAATCTCAGTCATCCTGATTATGGTATCTAGACCCATTTTCTTGGCTCTTGAAGATGTTTCACATCTCACATCTTTTCCTTTTTTTCAATTTGAACTGACTGGTTGGGAATTTCAAGTCATGTCCATATTAATGTTTTCATTTCAGAACAAAAAACATTTGTCAGTTATATCCAATGTCCATACTACTCTGGTAAATTCAAACCTCCTTATTTTCTCTCCTGGATCACAATTTATCCATCTCTCATGCACCAAGCCTGCATGAACATTACTGGAAAATAACACACAAACGTGCCTTAACAGCATAAAGAACAACGTGGAGATGGAGCAAGAGCTGCTGACTTTGTTGTCTTTCAAATCAGCTGCCACGCAGCCAAATTCTGCTTTTTAATAAAAACTGAAACTTCCGGCATGCATAAGAGTAAACCTACATAAGAACCTTCTGCAGCAATTCTTTTTCCCAATAAAGTTTTTAGCTAAGTGAACATGTCCAGTGAGCATGGATGGCCATGTGATATGTTCTAATGGTGGTGTCATGTGCAGAACAGAGATCTTTTGGGACATGGAGTTGAAATGCTAGTGTGGATGCGGATCAGATTCGTTTGGAAACAGCCTTTTTAAATCAAACAAATGTAAAATAGTACAGACTTGAACTTGGGTACAAAGACTGTTGTTGGGACATTCACACTTTGAAAGGAAAACTCACATCTGAGAAATGTTGGTCACATGATTCAAGATGAGAGAAGAAATGTCTACAAAAAACAAAAATAAGAAGCCCAGCTGCTCCAAACTCTTTGTAATAAATTCTTAAAATTGAACCATACATTGGTGTCAATTCACTGCAAACATGTTGACTGACTACATTACATGCAACTTCAAATCTCTTACGGCAGCTGCATCCAGAACAAACTGCAACTGTTGCTGCAAATGTGAGTCCACAAGCACAAGTTTAAAAGCAAACCAGATCCTGCAGCTTTTTAGAACGTATTAGAAATTTCCTGAACAAGCAATAAAGATGTTTTTACCAATAAGTCTGACAGTCTCTGACCTTTTTTGAAGGAGTATGCAGGTCCTGCGGAGCGGAGGGGGCTGGAGCGCGGCGGGCTGGAGGACAGTTTGGGATGCAGCTCCTGAAGGGTTCGCACAGGACTGCAAGGGGTGGACTGGGGCTGGTTCATCGACGCTTCATTGTCTGGCTCTAAAGGAAAAAAAATTTAAATTTTGAATTTAAAGATGAGCGACCGTCCACAGGATTAGGAGTCACTTTTATATGATGTCCTTCTACCTGATGTGCTGTTGCTCTGGACTTGCCCTGGGCTTGTGTTAGATGTCTGGTTGTTATCTTGGCTTTGGACCTCAGTGTTTGGTGCTGGCGCCAACGCCTCTTCCTCCCCCCTCTCGGGCCCCCCCTCCTCGGCTGCTGTGTCCACATCTGCATCCTCATCCATCTCTTGCGAGCCTCCGCGGAGGGGCGAGCCAGGCACCCGCTTCTCCTTCAGCCTCTCTTTCTCCGAAATCACCGGCGGGCGACCCGATGCTCGCCATCCCCGCCGCCGGCGACCTGACGCCGTCGCACTCGTCCTGCAGGAGCAGCTCGCCGTCGCCCACGCCGCCCCCCTCCCCCCGGTCGCTGCTGGAACCGGAGTCGCAGGACAGGAATTCATCCTCGGATGGAGAGCGGTCTCCATCTCGTCTCTCCTCGCCGTCGCTTCCCTCGCCGCTCATGTTGCACTCGGTCAGAGGCTCCTTGAGCTCCTCGTGTAGCTGGTCCATCAGACAGCGCAGGAACTCCTGGGTGTCCTGGGACACATGGGAAAACTTTAATTGAATAATGAAACTAACATATGAACAGGCCCCGAGTATTTCACAATTTCAGAGATGTAAAACTTCTCTGTAACAACAACTTATTTCATATATAGCAAAGATGTGACACAAGAAAACACGTGACTTTTAAAATATGTTACTCATGCCCGTCAACCAGTTAGACCCAAATGTTAAAACTGGATTACAAAGGAAATCTAATTTTCAGGAAATTGAACAGACTCGTGCTTCTGTCTCTGTGAGAGCCAAACAAGGACAAAGAGAAACCTTCAGTGTTTCTGTTTGCAGTCTGAGGAAAGTGGCCTGACATGATGGCTGCTTTTAATTAAGTTACCTCCATAAAGTTAAGAAGGAAGGAAAAAGGAAACTTTTTCCATTACACTAAAAATAAGGTGAGAGCCAGCGGCTAATAAGCTTATTTTAGGTGGAAACTTGGTGGCTTGGCAGCATCCAAAGGAAACAATATGTGGCTATTAGCCCCTCCCCTCTTTCCTCTTCTTCCCTTTTTAGCAGGGTTTGCTACAATAGATCATTGTGTTTCACACATTGATTTGGCATAGTCTTTTTTTTTCTACATCAGATGTCCATCCTGACACAAACCTCTCCATTTATCCAGGCTTGGGACCAGCACCATGAGTGTACCCGCGGCACCGCAGCCAACCACACCTTAAGTCTCTCCCTCAATCCGGTCTTTATGCTGAGCCTTATAGGCATTTTTAAAAATATACATATTGATTTACCACAAGTCTGAACAAACAAAAACGCAAACCTCGGGGCATTAAATCATAACAGTCACTGCAAGATGAAAAGTGCACTGAACAGTTAATCACAGCAATTACAACCAAATATAAGGTCATCTATTTAGGACTTGTGTGATTTTTTTTTTCCAATCCATCCATCCGTCCATTAACTTCCACTTGGTCCGTAATCGGGTCATGGGGGCAGCAGCTTCAGCAGAGAGGCCCAGACCTCCCTCCCCCCCCAGCTGCTTCAACCAGCTCCTCTGGGAGAATCCTGAGGTGTTTCCAGGCCAGCTGAGAGATATAATCTTTCCAGCGGGTCCTGGGTCCTGCCTCGTGGTCTTCTCCCAGTTGTTCATGCCTGAAACATTTCTCCAAGGAGGTGTCCAAGGGACATCCTAACCAGATGCCCGAACCACCTCAACTGGCTCCTCTTAATGTGAAAGAGCAGCAGCGAGAGCTGAAGATCCCCACTCGCAAATGGCGCTAACAGGACCACGTCAGCCCTGTGGAGTCCAACTCTCACTGAAAACAAATCTGACTTACAACCAGCAATGCGGACCAAACTCTCACTCCGTTTGTACAGGGACTGGACAGCCTGTAACAACGGGCCCAGCACCCCATACTCCTGGAGTACCCCCCACAGGACACGATCAAATGCCTTCTCCAAGTCCACAAAACACACGTGAACTGGTTGGGCAAATTCCCATGTTCCCTCAAGGACCCTAGAGCTGGTCCAGTGTTTCACGACCAGGACGGAACCCGCATTGTTCCTCCTGAATCTGGGATTTGACGATCGCTCGAACTCTCTTCTCCAGCACCCCTGCATAGACCTTACCAGGGAGGCTGAGGAGTGTGATTCCCCTGTAACTGGAACACACCCTCCGGTCCCCCTTCTTAAAAAGGGGAACCACCACCCCGGTCCGCCAATCCAGAGGTACTGCCCCCGATTTCCATGGGATGTTGCAGAGACGTGTCAACCAAGACAGTCCTACAATTGGCCTACGTCTTTGCCTGAGACTTGACCTGCCCACTAGAGGAGCGGGAGGATGCAGAGGTGACAGTTATCATATTAGTTATTTTGGGGAGCTTGTACAACTGTCTTGCTTTTTTTTTTTTTTTTTTTTTTTTTTTTTTTTTATTACAGCTGATTTAAATGCATTCCTTCCCAATTCAGTGCAAGCATTGGGAATAGGGGACAACATTCTTTGGAGCAGAGCGAGTTACTTCCTGTCTCCAGATAAGATGACAGAACAGCTATCATAACTGTAGAGATCAAAATGTGCTGATGATCTGAGAAGTTTGTGTTTATGCGGGGACAAAACGTGCTATCTGACACCAGCATGTGCAACGGTGTGCAAGGGTTACCCAAAGGTTTATGACATCCAAAGCACACACGCATGTAAAACAACAACCGTAATCCAGCACAGATGTAAAAGTGGCGGGGGAAAAAAAAAAATGTGTCAATGGCAAAAACTAACATACATGAAAACGGTTCCTACCTGCTGTGCATAACCTCGGAACATGGGGTTGACCAGTTTGATTCCATGGGACAGGCTGGTTGGTACGACGTAGCTGGGCCTGAGGGGGCAAAGGTCACGAGAGACTGAATTAAAAATATTTCACGAAAAATTGAAAAGCGGCCAGTTTGTTTGATTTTGTTTGTTTTTTACCGTTTCTTATGCCAGAGTTCTGAGATGAGCTTCTGGTAGCTCTTACAAAGAGCAGGCTTCTTGTCAGTCCGGACCAATCCACTGCAGTCCAAGAAGAACTGAGTGAGAGGAGGGCTGGTGAAGAATGAAAAGGGAAGCTAATTACAACATTCACGAAGTAAATAAGTAATTAAATAAATAACGGGTCACATCCCTGACAGCTGATCTTACGTAAAGTAAGTGAACCCACCAGTTGGACAGGGCTTGAAGAGCAGCATTCATGTAGCAGGAGTTTCCGATATTTTTCATTCCTGTCAACCCTGCAAACAACAAAAACGACACCCACAAAGCTTTTACATAACATATTAATGAACTCAAATGTAGAAGTTACAGTTCCTACATCTAAAACATTGTAGCTATGACCACTTGTTCTTAACCGTCTTTTTTTCTTTTTAATCCTTTAACAATAAAGAAAATGGCTACCTCTGGGTTTAAGCTCGTCCTCCTCAGATTCTGAACCTTCTTCTTCTGCCACGGCAATCGGTACCGCTTTCAGCGGGTGACCTGCAGCGGGGGGGGCCGCATCCTGCGAAAATGATCACAGTTCCTTCGGTGTGCAAGTATTCACTCAACAGTAGGAGAGCACAGTGAGTTGGACTGGGCTGAGCTCGCACCTGCTCCGTGGTTTTGCAGTGGTGGGGCGCAGCCGGCGCCGGCACCAGGGCCGGCCTCTGATCCAGAAACACCTCCCGCTCACACACGTAGCACCAGATCCTGAAGGTTGTCAGGTTCACTGTCAGATTGTGCTTCTTCGCCTAGAGGCACACAGACAGACTTTTAATCGATTAAATGCTCAGGCAGAAGGAAGTGGGCCGCTGAAGAGAATTTTTTTTTAAATAAAAGCTTTGCAGGCACGGTTGGTGTAAGAAGGTTTTACCTGTGCGTGCAGCGTGCTGTGATCAGAGTAGGACTCTCCACAACCGACGTAAGGGCAGTCGCTCTGGGGAGCAGAAACACTGTGTGAAGGCAGGTCACGTTAAAAACAGCGTCAATCAAAAGACCGGATCGATTCATCGAGCTTGCTAGCTTTAACAGATGCTGCAATTACGGCTACATTTATCCACCACACTGTCATTAATTATTAAGCAGTCACCTGCCTCCTATCAGATGATGTGCAGCAGGAGCTGCGGTTGCAGCAGCCAACCAACCCTGTGAGATAAAGATCACTCAAAGCATTTTAAACCAATATTTATGTCCCGGCCCTACCTGGAGACAGGCCCACAGGTTTGGGCCCCCAGCTCCACAGGACTGGCAAGTTCCCTGCAAACAAGTTGAAAGGAATAGAACTGAGAAGCAGGATAAATTGGTACATACATGACAATAGTGCTGGGCGATATGACGATACATATCGTGGGGACGATAGAAAAGTGTGTATCGTGCCATTTCTCTTCTATCGTTTCTAACCTAATTTTATCAATTATTACAGCAAATATGTAATTAAATAACCTGCAACAATAAATTTGATAGAATCATATCTACTTCTACAAAGTAGCCTTTTATGTTTGCACTTTTATTCATGGTTAATGCCTTAAACAGAGTTCTCTTCAACCCTGATGTTTACTTTAGACACTTTATATTGGTTTGCAAACTTTGCACTACAAGGTTACAGATTACAGAAAGTTGAAAAATAATTTGTGTTTATTTTTTTATAGCTGAACTTCAGTGCAAAAATGTGTTTTTCCTCTCAGAAACTGTTGTGAACTTTAAAAAAAAATGTGAAAGCTACTGTACCTCTGTACCTACCTGTTTTTGCTGCACTAAAATGTATGTTTGTGACAGTTCAGCTAAATGTCCTTTCAAAATGAAGTTGAAAAGTAAGCTTTTCAAAGAATAACTGAAAACATACTTTATTATGGTATATCGTGATATATATCGTTATCGTGATATAAAATAGTCCATAATCGTGATATATGAATTTTTTCCATATCGCCCAGCACTAGCAGCCATGGGAGGGTACATGTGTCAAACATGGCACAAGCAGCCCATCACTTGCACTGAGACATCAAGAAAGACTTTCACCACAAATTAAAGAACACCCACCTTGGACTTCAGGAGGAGATCCTCCTTCGTCACTTCGCCTATTGAGTCCAAGTGAGGACAAACGTCTTGTTCTGCCATCTCGACTCACCGTCTTCTGCTGATTTGACGGGGCACCATAAGAAAACCTGTGTTGTTTCATCAGAGAGGCTACAGTTAGCTTCGTCATCACAACACCAAACGCCATCCGCACGTCTAGAAACCACGTTCACCTTCCCTCTGACTGACAAGTCACACACACGCGACACATGTTTACACTGTTTACACACTACCTTCAGCGAAACTGGCCCCCAAAATGTATCTGAAGGGGGGCTGACAGCTCAGCAAAGTGGCAGGCCCAATGTTTACCCAGGACAGCTCGGAACCGTGTGCTGTATGGAGCCGCTGAGGACGACCCGTAACCACCGCGGGAGAGAGGCAGCCGCCGGAACTATAGCGATTATTTCTCCTCTTCCTGTAAACAAGCCATGATAACTGCGAGCAGGTGACACTGTGCTAGCAAGAAACAGCCGGCCGACGTAATACCCCGACCCAACACAACATCCTCGGCCCCCCACCCCCATCAGCGGAGCTGCCGGGCGAAGCGCGGCACGACGCAGGCTGGAGGAGGAGAAAGGGGCGGGGCACGTCAGCTTGTAAACCCCGCCCACTGACTGACGAAGAAGTAGAGAACCCACCGAACGGTCTCTCCGTCTCTCCTCTTCGGTCTCTCTTCTCCCTCACAAACCCCTTCATGATGGTGCGAAACCAATAACGAGAAATTTAGACGGACAGATACGCTGTATCCATCTAATTTCATATACAACACACGTGAGGCCTGTTTATGGAAGTGACGCACTATTGTGCGTCGTTTAAATGAGTCTTTCTTGTCGGGATCAGATGGCTGTTCGCTCTATGGTTCCATCTGTCTGAATAAATACCTATTTCTTTTTTATTCTTTGTTTGAACAAATGATACATTGACATTAATACACACTCGGTAAAGGGACATAGATGTATTAGAAATTTTAGAGTATCAAAGTATATGGAGATGTGTACGCACATGAAACAAAAAAAAAAAAAAACATACCTAACAAACAGCAGACATGACAAACATGACAGGAGAAAACCTTCACTCAGAAATCAGATCTGTACCCAGGGCCACTTCTAGCCAGTTATATTAGGGTGGGTTCACAGAAATAATAGCTGGAATATTGTAATTACATTACAATAAGAGTCACTTATCCGCTCAGCATCCAGATACCCATGATTAAGATATTTCTGTTTCTTTTGTCTTCTGTTATCAGTGATTGAGTGTGGTCATAATTGGGGGGGAAAGGATCCCTGTGATACTTGTACATTTTGGGGCCTCTGAAAACAAACAAATAAAAAGATATTTTGAGAGCATAATAAATAAAAGATACTGCTAAAATAATACAGCTCAATCAGTCTGAATCCACTTAAGCAGTCCTTCAATATGCTGTGAGAAAGAGGTTTCAGAGAATGTGGTCCCAAACTAAAGATGAGATGGCTACATTTGATACTTTACTAAGTACCACCAGAGATAATACTCACCTGGTGATTTTTTATGAATGACAGAATTCAAGCACTTATTGCATGCAAGATGTATGTAACATACACTGCCTGACCAAAAAAAAAAGTCGCTACCAAAAAAGGTCATATACTCATACACTAATATTGCATAGGACCGCCTTTAGCTTTGATTACGGCATGCATTCGCTGTGGCACTGTTTCAATAAGCTTCTGCAATGTCACAAGATTTATTTCCATCCAGTGTTGCATTAATTTTTCACCAAGACCTTGCATTGATGATGGTAGAGTCTGACCGCTGTGAAAAGGCTTCTCCAGCAATCCAATCTTTATGCTCCCGAGCAAACTGAAGCCTTTTTTTCCAGTTAGCCTCACTGATTAGTGGTTTTCTTAAGGCTTCACAGCTGTTCAGTCCCAATCCCTTGAGTTCCCTTCGCATCGTGCGTGTGGAAATGCTCTTACTCTCACTATTAAACATCGCCCTGAGTTCTACTGTTTTTCTTCGATTTGATCTCATTAAACATTTAAGTGATCGCCAATCACGATCATTGAGGATTTTTTTCTGGCCACATTTCCTCCTTGAAGACGATGGGTCCCCACTATCCTTCCAGTTTTTAATAATGTGTTGGACAGTTCTTAACCCAATTTTGGTAGTTTTTTTCAATCTCTTTAGATGTTTTGCTTGATGCATGCCAATGATTTGACCCTTCTCAAACAAACTAACATCTTTTCCATGACCACAGATGTGTCTTTAGACATGGTTGTTTAGGAAATGAGAAGCAACTCATTGCACCACTTGGGGTTAAATAACTTGTTGCCAGCTGAAAGATAATCGCCCATGCAGTAATTATCCAAAAGAAGGCTTGTACCTATTTGCTTAGTTAAATCCAGGTGGCGACTTTTTTTTTTTTTTTTTTGGCCAGGCAGTGTATTAAACAGGACTGTTGTAATATTACTACCACTGACAAGTCCAAACATTATGGCCCACCTAAGGGAAGGAGGTTGTGTAAAAAGTTGTAAGGCAGTGAAACTAAAATGTACCCAAATGCACCTAAATGAAACTTAAAAACTGTTCTGGAGCTGATGGTGCAAAGGAAGATACTTCAGAAAATCATGGAGAACCCTGAGCATCATCTACACAACACAGTGAATCAGCAACACAGTGTCTTCAGTCAGAGACTTCAGATCCGCTGCAGCACAGAGCATACAAGAGATCCCTCCTGTCCGCAGCAATAACCATCTATAATGACTGTTTGAAGATATTCAAATCATGAAAGCTACTGCATAATTAATTTCCCTTTGGGTATGAATAAATTGAATTGAAGTGAATTGAATCAGATATGTACTTTGATCGGATATGAATAGCTTGATTTGAAATTTCAAACCCTGTGGTAAATAGGTATGTCAAGTAAAAATGTATTTGTCCAAAAGATTATGGAAGACACAGTAGACATTATTCTGAGCATTCATCTATGTAAAGAATTACTTTCCTATTTCTTTCTGCATTTTCAGAAATAGAATCAAGGTTTCAGAAACAAAACCATGTCGTATATGGTCTTTACTATCTAAGAGATCATATTTGCGTATTAACCATATGGCAAAAACCTAATAAGAACTGACTGAAAAACTACCATCTATATCATTTCGAGTCAAATTTTCAACTCTCAATGTGCAATATTATACTGACCTGCAATGTTCCTTTTTACATGTGTAATAGTTAAACTTCATGTTAAATGCTTACCTTTCAAAATGCAGCACTCATCACTCATGTGTAATATCAAGTGCAATAATTACTAGTACGTGCAATATTTTTTAACCTAGAAATATCTTGTAAATAGTGTGCATTTATCCTCTCCTTTTTAACAGGACCCCCACCTATTTTTTTTCTTTTCATTTTGTATTAATTTTTTTCTCTTTCACAGGTTTGACTTTTAAACTTTGCATAAGAATTCCTATTTGCTCGTACTGTGTGAAGGTGTACAAACGGCAAATAAAGTTATTAATCTAGAACTTAATGTTTGTTTTAAAAATGTAGGAGTCATCGGTTATTCTTTTTATCATTTTTGATAAGTTTGAGAGACCTAATAAGCGACTTTATTTCTGTTATGGATAGAGGTGGTGAAAGTTGTCGCTGTTAAATAATGTATTCTTATTATTTTCTAAGTCCCTTTTGCCTTGTTCATGAACAATTTTAAATGTTATTTTCCCCTCGAGAAACCTGTTTAAGAAATAGCTAGGAAGATTTATAGAAACGCTCATTCCTATTAGTTGATGGCCTTACTTTCCTGTGCTTTTTTAAAGCAAAGCTGTTGGAAAATATCCAAGGACTTAAATGTATCTCTGCATACACACATATGCAATGTTCATACGTATTTTGCGCTCAAACCCAAATGCGCTTCATATAAAAATTAAATTTATTTTTAGCTTACTTTAGTTTGTTCTTATTTATTTATCTATTTATTTATTTTTTATTAGCATTTATTTTTAGTATTTCGGTTATGACTACATCGATTTATTTGCTATAAAGAAGAAATAAAAACCGCTTCCGTTTAACTTGATTCTGATTCAACTGAAGTCCCAACCAGTCAGTTTAACACCGTAAACTGATTTGAGTCTGTATCCGAGTACTTTATATATTGTGTTACAGCAAGTAAGCGGCTTTTAAATCTGACTCCAGATCGGTTTCGCCTAAGGGAAAAACGCAAACCTCGCGGTATTTACGTTACCCAGAATCCACCGGTCGTCCTTTCTGCCTGAACCGACATGGTGGGTACAGAGCTGATGTTTCTAAGGAAAGATTCATGCCGTTCAATCTTTTCCATCATTGTCTACATGTTTGTTATTGCGCCTTAGATTGTACATATGTATTCATATGAGCCTTTATTGTTGAATGTGTGTCGATATTGTGACTTGATGGGATGTTTTAGCTGATATAAACTCGGGTTTAAGTGGCTGATGTGTAGCCGGTACGAGCAACGCTGAGTGGCTGTGAGAAGGAGCTAAAGCTACCGCTCGAAAACACGTTTTTATGGACATTATATTGTCAATTTTTGTTTATTGGAATGGTGTTTTGTGTTTATTAATGTATTACATTGAGATAAACCTAAGCTAACCATGAAGTCCATTGTATAAATAGTGTATATGGTTGTGTCTGGTAGTGTTGTGAGAAAGGGCCTCAGTATTGACCAAGTTGCTTACGTTAGACTCGGAAGATTTAACTTTTAATATTTTGTTCGCACCTTTTATTTAAACATGCATTGTGATGAATTGGTTGCAGTCAAGTTAGTGTTTGGGTGCTATGGATTATATTAGACTTCATAGCAGTGCATTTGCGTGGTGTTTTGGGCAACCTCTCGGATATTTTTGATTTTTTTTTTTTAACTCAATTTTAGGAGTTTAAATGTACTTCTAATTTCATAAAGACGGACTTTGAATAGTGGCTCCTTAACTTAATTTGTAATGATAGCAGTGCAACCATTTGATAGCTAAGAGCATCAAATGTAAATAAGTGTTTTAGACTGATGCACTGGGTTAGACCTGACATTTTGTTGTGTGTATGTTTCATGTATTTATCCCTGAACCAACATTTTCTTTTCTCCCTTCTTGACAGCCTAAGGGAAAGAAGGCTAAGGGGAAGAAGGTGGCACCTGCCCCTTCTGTGGCCAAGAAACATGAGGCCAAGAAAGTCGTCAACCCCCTGTTTGAGAAGAGGCCAAAGAACTTTGGCATCGGTGAGTAGTGGTGTTTTATGATGAGGTACTGCAAGTAGTGCAGATGATGTAAAGAATATTTGCTATCTTAATACCAATGATGACAATCTCCCACCAAGATCGCTGATGCACTTAAAATGAAGTGGGAAAAGAAATGCATTTGCTTAATGTTAGTTGTAAAAGGATTTAATTCTCCTTCCAACAGGCCAGGATATTCAGCCCAAGCGTGATTTGACGCGCTTTGTGAAATGGCCACGTTACATCCGCCTGCAGAGGCAACGCTCCATCCTCTACAAGCGTCTGAAGGTTCCCCCCGCAATCAACCAGTTCACCCAGGCTCTGGATCGCCAGACTGGTAAGAGTGAGAACGCTTTGGTTCCGAACAGGCCTGTACATCCTTGGCAAGAACAGAAATGTCTTCTCTTTCAAAGAGTTGTGAGAAAAAGATGTCATCCTTTTTCTCGTAGCTTTTTCGTAACATATCTGGGCAGAACTTTTTTTCTCATGTGGTGTCCTACCTATTGGCAGGGGTGTCGAATTTAAGTTTTTGGGGGTTCTTGTCATGCATCTCTTGGATGGTTCCCTTCTTCAGTGCACCTGATTCAAATTAATTGATTAATGACTGGCGTGCATCAATCAGCACACCTGATTGATTTGAATCAGGTGTGCTGAAGCAGGGGAGCATGCAGGACAGCGGCCCTCAACGACTGCAAGTTGATGCTCCTGAACTATTGTGACTGGTCAGAAGTCTGAAGCAGATATGGTTAATGTAGAAAGTGGAACCTTCATCATTGATTTCTGCTTCTGGTGCCTGTTAAGACTTTGCAGAAGTTTTGCCCTGTATGTAAATTCCTGGACAGATGTAACTGTTCTTGTCACCTTGAGAAAATGAACACATTTCTTTTCTTGCAGAGGATGTACAGGATTTTAGGAAGTGTTTCTACTGGCATGATATCCTGAAAAGCAGTTCTTAAGTCCATGTTGTGGGTCTTTAAATATGCATTTGCCCCTTTTCAAATGATGTGAAAGAATATTTGCTATCTGATCAGTTGTGCTGACCATTTCCACCAAGATCACTGATGAAGTGGGTTGAAATGTTGTATGGCGTCGCATGTCAGTTGGAGGAGTTTATAATGGTTTTGTTTCTTCCTCAGCCACCCAGCTGTTTAAGCTGGCCCACAAGTACAGACCAGAGACCAAGCAGGAGAAGAGGCAGAGGCTGCTGGCCCGAGCTGAGCAGAAGGCTGCTGGGAAAGGAGACGTTCCCACTAAGAGGCCTCCCGTCCTCCGTGCAGGTAAAACGAGTGTATCATGGCTTTAACTAAACTGGACAAAGACTTCTGGTCTCGTTGTTCCAGTGTTATTTAACTCGGCCTGACTGCAGTGATGACTTGAATTTCTTCACCTGAAACTTCTTGATGCTTTATGAGCTTTTTAACCCTGAGCATAATTGGCCGTAATTAAAGAGGGATCTTTCTGGTCTACATGTTGGAAGATCACACGTTAATGAAAATCTTCCTCTTTGCTACAGGTGTGAACACTGTCACCTCTCTGGTAGAGAGCAAGAAGGCCCAGCTGGTCATTATCGCCCACGATGTGGATCCAATTGAGGTAAGTCTGATCAAATAATCTGGATCCATATTCGCTCAAGATGAGTTTTGAAAGTGGTCACTAGCAATGATGTTTGAATTTCTTCACCTGAATCCTCTGTGTGGATCAAACTATACGAGCTTTTTAACCCTGAGCAGAGACCACAAGATTAAAATACAAATTTTGACCACATAATGGTCGTTCGTATTCAGTCTTTTTATTTTTTTCCTCCTGAAATGATTCCTGAAACACAAGTACTTCACTCTGCTCCCTCCTATGCTTTTTTTCAGCTGGTTGTTTTCCTGCCAGCTCTGTGTCGCAAGATGGGCGTCCCCTACTGTATCGTGAAGGGCAAGGCTAGACTGGGCAGACTGGTGCACAGAAAGACATGCACTTCAGTCGCCTTCACACAGATTAACCCGTAAGTGTGAATGTAAAACTGATCTGTGATGGTTTCAGTTGCTAATTTGAATACACTGGTCTGGTGTTAAATGATTTTCTTTCATTATATGAACATTAAACTTTGTAGTTTTAAGAGCATCTGCATTATCTCTATGAAGTATAATTTAATTATATTTAATTTATGAGTATAATTTAATTTTGTGTGTGTCTTAGTGAGGACAAAGGTGCACTTGCTAAGCTCGTGGAAGCCATCAAGACCAACTACAACGACAGATATGAGGAGGTGAGTATTCAGTCCACATCTTGCGAATATTTGTATCAGAAAACAAATGGAAATTTTCAATCTCTGAACTTGTCTTTCAGATCCGTCGTCACTGGGGAGGCGGTATCTTGGGCCCTAAATCAACAGCCCGCATCACTAAGTTGGAGAAGGCTAAGGCCAAGGAACTGGCAACCAAACTTGGTTAAAATGTTTGAAATAAAAAAATTATGTCCTAATAGAAGTGACTTTGTCTTTATTACTCGTACTATGTTGTTTTCAATAAGATGCTACCTGTTGATTGAGTTGATATAAGCAATAAAGGGAGTTTTACATCAAAAACACAAGGCTTGAATAAAGATCAGACTTGTCTACTTGAAATAGCCAAAACCTGGATGGAAGATAAGTCTTCCAGATCCAATAAAAATAAGTTGACTGGCTTTGATCTGAGCCTTCTGAGAATAACTGACCTGGATGACTGAGAATCAAACAACTTTAATCTTCCATCTGTGGTACTCAATTTTAATCTCACTTTGCTGAGGATAGAAGTTATTTGTGTCAGAAGTGCAGTTTTGAGATTTATCTGCGTCATCTAAAGTACTGAATTTTCAATGCTGCCCATGTCAGTGTTAGATGTTAACCAATAAATGTCATTTAGGACAAGTTTGGTCTGAGTAAAATGTATTTGTGGAGGAACAAGTAGATGGTACTCGGGAGTTCAGCTTCTTTCAGAGAAGCATGTAAAGTGATGTAATTGAATCTCACATTCAAGTAACTTCAACGGCTTGCCTTCAAATAGACAGCAGGTTTGGAAATACTCCTTTTAGATTTTTAACTGAACTGAACTAAATCATTTCTAACATTCAAGCTGCTTCACACAATTGGAACGCATTCATAATGAGGTCATGGTTTTCACAAGTTTATTTTACAATTAATATGCCATATTTTCACCAGTTCTATACTTTAAACTTTTAAACTGATGAAGCAACAAGTTGAATTTATTCCCACACTTGTAAAGTTGCTATTTACATATGTAATGAAGTGAATATCCTGGAGGTGATTTAATACAGTTATATGAAGGTAATGTTTGCTTTCCATTATTTTCAACTATTCAAGGAGCAATTACAATTTCAGTGTAACTAAATCACAGTTTAATCTTCTTGATGAACTTGGCATACCACATGTAGGAGGTAGCTGCACACAGGCCATACCTAGAAAGAGGGGGAATTATTAGTAAGTCCATTTATGTGCTCAGAGCTCTGAAAATAAAGTAGTGAAAGCCCACCTACCATGTGATTATATACTGCATGTGTTCGTTCCTCAGCGTGATTCTGGTCTGTCCACCAACGGGTCCACCGGGAATCGTGCTGCCCTGCATGACAGAAAACACTGATGTGAAAGAGGCGAACACTTATCTGTTCTGCAACACTGTTCCTGAACACAGGGAGCCGCTGATAATGATTCGGTCGGAGAGCGTCGATGACTTTGTTAAAGCCGAGTCATTACCTAACTCTGCATCGATGAAGATCGGTGCCGCTCCAGTGACGCGGGACATGGCCTCGAGGTCACGCGGTAATGCCAGCGGTTTCTCGCGACGTCATTGTCCGGTACAAAGGGTTTACGAATCCTCTGTGAGCCTGACGACTCCCACCACTTCAACCTCATCCTCAACCTGCGAAAAAAATAAAATAAAAAGTGCAAATTCAGTGTGAATGCGTCGATAAGTTCCAAAGATATATCAACCTGACGTTAATGTAACAATAACCTTCAATATTTTTGTAGTCTCTCCAATGCACAGGCTTAACATTATAGACACCAGAATCTTTCTACTAACCTGCCCCTTCACCCTCGTCTCTGGTCGTATTTTCTGCCTGGGTACATATCCTCTGTTCACCAGGATTGTAGTCCTGCAGTAACAGAAATATCAAAAGAGAAATGTCAGTGGATGTTGTTCAAAGTCACTGGACAGCTGGCGACATGAGGCGCTGTGTTATCTGGCTCCTGACCCGAGGTCAGTGCAGTGGAAGGGGGTGATGACGTTAGCGCCAGTCTCTCCGCTTGAAGAAAGCCTTCCTGCCTCCCGGGCCTCCTTCTCTGGGTCGACGGGCGAGCGGGGCATGATGTACAGCTCCTGCGAGTGGTCGTAGCGTCCGCGTACTTTCACCCTCCTGTACTCCAGCTCGTTCAGCTCACGAGGACTACAGTCCAGGGAGAAAAATGACTAATGAAGACAACCAATATATGGACACTGCAGGGACATGAAAAATGAAGATCCCTGCAACATTTCTGATTAAATACAAAGCACATTTAGTGTTTGAGCATTTTAAGGTTCTAGAAATGATCTGTGCATCTCATGGATGAATGCACATTATAAAATCAAGCTATATTTATATTTAATCTGATTATTGATTAGTCTGTTTTGTTATGTTTTTTCCAGCTACATTTAGGTACTTTGTAAATTTCCAGTTTTTTTCCACATTAATCCCTATATATTACCATCATTTTCCAATAATGTAAGTGAATTTGAACATTTTCAGAATTTTGCAACCCTCATTCACATTCAGTTTGAGCAAGAGTTTGCAAATTACTTTAAAGAGTGGACTGACATCAGCTATTCCTTTATTATTCCTGCCTCAATTAAAGGGAAACATCTGTGGAAACAGCTGTAACTTTGTAATTGTGTCCTGCCTTGATCAATCTGTGTTTTTTAACAACTACTTGCTCTTCTGTGCGCGCAAAAGGCTTTTCAGGCGTTTCAACAAATGGACTTACTCGAGAGGAAGAGGAATGGGCTCTATTGTAGTTAGTCGTTGCATCTCATCAATTAATCCCATTTTCCACTGACGCCTTTTCACCTTCAGACATAATATCAATCGGATTAAAACAACAAGAGACAACAGGAAAAATCCTTTTATATACCAAAAAAAAAAGAGACATCAAACAGTGAATATACCCTACCTGCCATGAGCCAAGGCCAAAGGTGGTGGCAGGGATGAGAAGCAGGAACCATTTGAGGAAAGAGTCTTCGCTTTTCTCTGCTTCAGCTGCTGCAGAGCTGGACAGCCGCCCCGAGTTGATAAACTTGCCTGAAAATATACAGATGCATGGACAAATAGTTTTTTTCTTTTGATGCAAGGTGCAACATTATGTTTATCAGAAATATCTGAATAATACAAATGCAACTCATATACAACATATGCACTGTACACACTCAAGGCATGTGTTGTAAAGGGATGCTCGATTCAATAATAATATCAGATATCAGCCGATATTGCTGACAAAGATGGCTCGAGTATCGGATTTTCTGATGAAAATGTAAAACAATTGTTAAAATAACAATAAGAGTAAACCTTAATTTATTCAAGTATTTCCAAATCCGTGACTGGATCCGTAACAGCTATTCAGAATTTCCAAAAATTCCACCAGACTCTCCACTTGAAAGTCACCTATTTAGTGAAACCTCGCACTCTACAAAGGGACTGATATCTGCTATTTATACCATCTTAAACAACAACCTTCTAACATATAAGAAGAATGATAAAAAAGCTAAATGGGAATTGGATCTGGGATGCACTTATGACGACGCTGCTTGGGGTAATATTTTGAACTTGTCTCAGACTATCTTAATTTCAACCAAACATAGACAAATACAGTTCAATATTCTTAATAGAACTTATTATACACCTCATAGATTACACAAAATATTCTATAATGTCTCTCCCAACTGCCAAAGATGTAAAACTTGTACTGGAGACCTGCTTCATATGTTCTGGAGTTGTTCCTTGCTGAAGGATTATTGGAAATACATCATTAGAACAACTTCAGATGTTATAAAAACTAAAATAGATTTTGACCCGAGGCTCTGGATCTTGGGAGACAGCAAAACACTTACTATGGATCACAATAAAAAATATTTTATATTACTTGCGGGCACAGCAGCAAAAAAGTGTATTCTTCAGAACTGGAAAGCGGAACTTCCTCCTTCACAGAAACAATGGTTAAATGAACTAACATCTTATAGCACACCTGAAAAGATCCTATATAGTGTGCGAAGGAAACTGAAAACATATGATAAAATATGGGGCTCTTTCATGGCTTTACTACCATCATTTCACCCATTGTAGCTAGCAGCATTTAACGTCTGCCCGTCTTTCCTTGGCATACTCACCAGGACCTCACAGTGTATTTAGATAACTATTTAATCATCTAATTATTTCATTATTGAGAGTGAGATTGAGAACAAAAGAGAAATTTCTACCATACCGAAGGGTGGGGGGTGTGGGGTTGTGTTCTGTTTGGTTTTTTTTGGTTTGCTGTGTTTTTTAGTTTCTTCTTTTTGTTTTGTTTTTTCTCTGTTTCTTATTTCTGTTATGTAAAATGGAAAAATGGCAATCCTTTGTTCAAATAAAAATATCTTTACAAAAAAAAAAAATAACAATAAGAGTAATAATGACAATAATAATCATGAAAAAGTACCGTTTCCACGGCTGAAGAGTCTGGGCACGAAGAAAGTTCTCTTAATGTAAACAACATGAGTCTGTAAATGTATAAAACATAAAACATTGTGTAAAAGTCAGACATTTGCAGGTCGCACCGTCACTGATGAAACTGACATTCACGTTTACTTTATAATAAAAAATACTCATAAAGACTCCTTTAACGGATAACCTACCTGTTTCTTAAGTGTTGGAAGAAGCCTACTGGAATAAGCCAGCAGTGATTTGAGAGAAGCCATAATTAATCAATAAATTCAGGAAAACGAGCTGAAAGTTGGTGAGAAAAGCTGCAGCATAACAGCTACGTAACTGACATGTTTCTGCCCGGACTCACAGGAGGAGGGGGACAGAATTTAGTGTTACCCCTTCCGGTTTTTCCGGCGCTCCGCCTACTAGTTTTTGACCCACGTGCATAAAAAATAATGTGTTGATATTTCTTATTCCAGCGATTCGCCTTCGTGTTTGTTTCTTTTAGCTGTTTTAACGTTGGGATAACATTTTATATGACATCATGGATCTTGCTGCAAAGGACGCATATATTCAGAAACTTGCAAGTAAAGTGTTTTCCCAGCAAGAGAAGGAGCCGAAGAAGAGACCGTTCGGTGAGATTTACTGGCTCTTGTTGGGTTATTTACACCTCACTGCACAGTTGGTGGGAGGTTTTTAGTCGAAATGACATCGTAAAGTGTTGTGTTTTATGTGTCAGCGGTAGAAAGAGCGTATAAATGTCAATTCTGTCATCTTGTCTTCGGTGTATTAACGTTGTTCACCACAGGGGGCGCTACAGTCTAATTGACAGTTTTTCCTGTTTTCTGTGTATTTATTCCAACTTTCTTCTACAAATGTGATTAATGTTGTGATCCTTGAATAGATCCACTATTAGGCTTATTATTATGAGGGAAAACTCAGCCACATTCTCAGTCGTCACTGGCTTTTGTCTCATGGAGAATGAGGAAGCAAGATGATCATGAGTTTTTTTTTTTGTGTGTGTGTGTGTGATTGGTGACAGACAATCATCTGATCTGTACTGGCCTGTTTCTTCTCAAATAGTAGCCATTACCTAAGCATAATATAACAAATATTATGTCACATTTGTCTTTCTTTAGTTTACTTCCAGGGCAAAAAAGGCCACTGATCCCCCAACGAAGAAGAAGAAGAATAGTAAAAAGAAGGACATTACAGAGAAGGGCAGAGATGAGAAGACTCCTAAACCTCAACAGAAGCCTTCACCCTCTCCGGGAGGTCAGAAAGGCCCGACTGCACCAAAACAAAACAAATCTAAAAGTCAGACTACAAATGGAGTCACAACACACACAACTAAAGGTGTAGTAAGTGGAATGCAAGTCCACAATTGGTGTGATGTCAGAAATGTCAGGATGTTGATACAGAATTGCCTCAACATCGTTTGGTCTCATTTTATGCTTTTTTTTTTTTTTTCAACGTTATGTAGAGTCCAGCTTCTTCCACTGTAGATGTGTTGCGCAAGAGGTTGCATGAAAAGATTGAGGAGTCCAGAGGACAGGTATGCTTTTTTTTTCATAATTAATGCAGAACATCTCAGAAAACAACATTTTTTTAAAAATATTTTATGTTAATAATTGCTTACACAACACAGTCTCTATTAAATATACATTCAGTTGTCAAGTTTTTTTTCCACCCTCTGATTCTTTCGGAGCAGCTGTTCTCATAATGGTGCCAGCAGGAAACAACTGCAGAATGACAAGCATAATGAACAAAGCTGCTTTCAGAAAAGTTGGGTTGTTGTGTAGTATATCATTTAAAAAGAGTGCAATGATTTTTTTTTTAAATTGGTAAAATTTGTGTTGCACTCCCTGAGACTTTGAGGAAAATGTAAAAGTTAAATGTTTGTGCATCTTTTATTAGGGAGCCCCACAGGACGCATTATCAGAGGCAGTCCAGGCGAAGCGCGCAAAGCGAAAGCTGGAACGGGAGCGCAAGAAGAGGAAGAGGAAAGAATTCCTGATGAAGAAGCTGGCTGAAAAAAGTGGCAAAGTGGAGCCAGCGGAGGTAAAGAAGGAAGAACCGCCTGCTCCGGCCCCAAGCAAAAGAGCAGAGACTGCTATTGTCTTCAACAAAGTGGAAACGGTGGAAGAGGGATACGTTGATAAGATGCTGAAAAAGAAGAAAAAGAAACAGAGCCTGAAGGGCCAGTTGACGCCTCTGACGGGGAAGAACTACAAGCAGCTGCTCAGCCGCGTGGAGGCTCGCAAAGCAAAGCTGGAGCAGCTGAGAGAGAAAGACGAGGCGAAGGCCCAAGAGATGGAAAAGAAGATGAAATGGACCAACGTGCTTTATAAGGCGGAGGGCATCAAAATCAAAGATGACGAGGACATGCTGCGCGCCTCTTTGAAGAAGAAGGAGCAGAAGCGCGCGCAGAGGAAGAAGAGGTGGGAGGAGCGGAGCGAGAACGTCATCGAAAAGATGCAGCAGAGGCAGGACAAGAGGAAGAGGAACATCCAGAAACGCAAGCAAGTCAAAACGGAGAAGAAGAAGAACAGAGCACGAAAGAAGGGCAGAGTGCTGCCTGAGGACTTGAAAAAAGCTGCGGTTTAGAGGGTGCAAAGGTTATTTCTGCTGTCTGTCAGTTAAGCAGTGTCTTTCCACGGCTGTGAAATGTTTTACCTGCTGGAGGTAGAAGTGGTAAAATGTGTGTTGTGGGCAATAAAATGTGGTCTTTGATACAAGTGTCTTCACTTCTGTTTTATTTTTACCAAATGTAGAGAAGTGGGATCAGTAGACTGAACAATACTGTCGTTGCGTCTTGAAACCTGACCAGTGACTGAAGAATGTGTGTTGGGTAAATGTGAAAAGGTTTTAAGTCAAGTTATCACATTATTCTCTTTGACTTCAATGACATTATTCTTACTGACACCAATACACCAAGCTGCCAAATCTGGGGAATGAGTCAAAAATGTGCAAATGGGGTTAGGGTTATGAAAAACTCTGAAGTCACCTGTTTTAAGTAATGTGATAACTAGTTTTTTTTCCGTGGCCAGTTCTGGGAAATTTGGAGTTTCTACCAAGTAAACAGACTTCCAGTGTAATAACAGCAAATTCTTTCTCAAACAAGCTCAAACAAGTTCTAACACGCTGAAGCGGCAGTTAATTTAGTTCATATCAGTGAAGTTCATCCAACTATTTGCTTATTTTCTACTTCTGATTTATTGAGAAACGCCTTTTGGAGGACGGTTGGAGTGAAATATTTAGTGTCCTCATACAAAAACAGTACTGAATAAAGAGGAAGCAGTCAAACTCAGTTCCCTCAGAGTTATATCAGGACATAATCGAATGTGTCTCAAACCTAAATAGTTCAGAATTAATATTATTATTATTAAATAAATATTATTATTATACAATTATTATTTATTCATTTATCTGAATACCTCCACAACCCTCCACCCATAACTGCATACCGTGTATGCTCGCTGTAAATTGCTGTTGTACATATTGTTGTTTACACATTTTTTCTACTGTATATATTTGTTCCTCTTCTGTTTATATATATATATATATATTGTTTATATATTGTCATTTTTCTTTTCTGTAAATGGAGCTGTGGTAACGCACAAATGTCCCCGTCCTGGGATCAATAAAGTGCTATCTTATCTTAAATATGAGGGGGAAATAATCACAAAATAGAAGAGAAAATAATAAAAGAGGACGGGTTCAAATAATGGATATAGCAAAAATATCAAGTGTTTGAAAATTTGATTTCAGTGTATTTTTGATATAGATACGCATATATATATATATATATATATATATATATATATATATATATATATATATATATATATATATATATATATATATATATATATAGTGTCTGTGTGTTGAAGGTGCACCTGAAGTTCCTGTTTGAGAAACTGCTGTTATTACTATGTTATCATTATTAACGTAAAACAATTTGTTTTACGTTAGTTTTATACGTTACTATATTCTTGTTCGCCGCAGTGAGTCTGACTCGTTTCACGTGGTTGTTAGGGGCAACCAGTACAGTGAGGGGTAATGGCCAATTTAAAAAAAAAAAAAAAAAGGAAAGGAAGAAAACGTATCGTGTTCTGAAGCTGAAGAATTGAATATGTGATAATTTTTTTTATCGATTCTGTACAGTAGCTGAATACTTACTTCCCGTACGCGTCAGTCGTTGCTACCGTAACCGTTACCGTAACGTGCAGCTGTTTGTGACATGAGGCTCCGCCCACAGCGGAATTAAACTGGAAACACAAACACAAAGGTCGGGTTGCGTGAACTTGACCCATCTGTTACCGGCTTTTTGCCGCATCCGCAGTAAAATAAATGTCAGGGTCGGTCTCCGGTTCCGCGGCTCAGAAACTGGATTCAGTGACCGAGTTTCGTCTCTGTGCGGAATTATGACGAACCGTTACTGGAAATGATCAGGAATCTGTCTGCAAACTGGGCTCTAATTCGTCATTTAGTCAGAAACCACCACAGAGTGAGTAATTCGCTACTGACCCGAAGACATGTCTTTACATAACGACTACGGTGGACTTAACATGTACTTTCATTTCAGACAGTCATGTCCAGGAGGCTTCACGCGACAAGAACAGAAGGTGTCGATAAAAATGTTTGGTAAGAAAAATTTTATAAATTCAAGAGGATCAAAGACGGCAACGCTGTTTAACGTTTAACCGTGTGTGTTTGTGGCAAGGGTCACCAGGGGATAATGATTAATTTGCTAAGTCTTGCTAAGGAAGATTTCAGGGAAAATGTTTAATATTTATCCTGACGTTTTTATGGGTCCGAAAAGCGAACATGTGATTGGTGGAGCCCGGAGGAGGAACACCTTTCCTGGACCAAAGTACCTGATGCAAATCTCTTGAAATCATCACAGGCTGTTCAGCTGAGGGAGAAAAAAAATGGCACCATAACACTAAAATAAAAAAATAAATAAATAATAATACTTAAAAAAAAAAAAAAAAAAAACGGAACTAAGTCTGAATTTCTATGTTGTAGTTCAACATTTCTTTGTTTTAAATAGTAGAGTTTACTGGGAATTTATGAGTTTTAATATTTGGAGAACATTTGGTATTTCAGCTGTTGATCCAAAACTTACTCAATTTATATTTTCATTAAGCTCTGAACATGCTTTTATTATTAATAATAATAATAATAATGATAATACATTTTATTTTAAAGCGCCTTTCAGGACACCCAAGGTCGCTGTACAGAATAAAAAGAACAATAAACACAAGTAAAATTAAAAAAAAAAAAACCACCAACATACATGAAATAAGATGGGGGGGGGGCAATGATGTAAGCTGACGAATGAACATAATAAACATGATTTTATTCTGAGTTGAGAATTTCCTCCCAGCCAACACCTGTATGTGGGGTTCACCCAGGGCCGGCTCTACCCAATTTCAGTGCCCTAGGCGAGATTACACCCCGGTGCCCCCCCGAGCCCACTGCAATTCAATGAGAACAACCAACTGAGCAATCACGACAGTTTAATTTGAGCATTTGAACATCGACAACATCGACAAACTCAACGGTAACAACAGTTACTTTCAACTAAACTTGTCTTTTAACTAAAGACTACAAGTTTACACGTCTGGACTTTCCTGGCCGCAAAGGTATCTATGGTTTCATCAAATGACACCTGCCTAGACATCTCACAGTTTATACTCATCAGGGCAAGTCCATTTAAGAGGGACTGGCGGCGTGGCGGCGCCCCCCCAGCAGATGGCGCCCTAGGCGGCCGCCTATATCGCCTATGCCAAGAGCTAGCCCTGGGTTGACCTGTATGTAGAGTTCACCTTTCGGCTTTTCCCTTCAGGGTCATCTCCCTCCATCTAACCCTATCCTCTGCATCCTTCACGTCTTCTTTCAGTACATCCATAAATCTCCTCTTAGGTCTTCCTCTGGACCTCCTGCCTGGCAGCTCCAACCTCATCATCCTTCTACCAGTATGTTCTCTTTCCCTCCTCTGTATGTCCAAACCGTCTCAGTCTGGCCTCTGACATGATTTCATGTGAGATTTGTTTTTGTTTAAATCCCGTTTATATCATCTGAGATATAAATGGGCCTAAAGAATAACCACCAAAAAACATCAAATTCTTCATGGGTTCTGTGTGGGCTCCATGTGAATTGCCATTGATGGTTATTCTCAGATACCTGGATGATGAATCAATCAAATGTCCACTTGTCTGACCTCCTCTCGCTCTTCCGGGGGAATGCAGAGGCTTTCCCAAGCCAGCTCAGAGATTTAGGGCCCGATCATCCGCCAGATCTCGCTAAAGCCGCTATTTAAGGGATAGTGGGTAGCGGAAGGGGCGTTCCCCCACAAAGAATGCAATCTTCCACCTTGCTAAACCCGCTATCCCACCTGTGCTACCCGCTACATTATGCATAGGAGTGGTTAGGGCGTTCTACCTGTTAAACCAATCAGTGCGTCAGTAGCCATTGGCTTTAAGAGCAGGTTGCGCTACCTGCAAACCGCTATGGAGCGTCTTTTCATTCAGATCGGAGCAGCTCTCGTGCGCAGCTCATCTGGGACTCTGCTGTAGAGCTTCCTCCTCTTCCTTCCTCCTCCTCCTCTGCACTGATATAAACATAAAAATATTTTTACACAGACAATTCCTATCAGCAACTTGAAAGTCCCAGATAGTCGGTGCGCTCCCAGTAAACACGCTCCGGTCGTCTATGGTTTAACTGGTCAGCAAGCCGTTGAAAACGATCTCTGCTATTTTCTCAACTGAGTCCAAATCACGCTTTTTATAGTTAATTCGAGAGGTAGAGCTGTTTGTGCACGTCCACATGTGATCAGGTGGACGCACATTGATGCCATTTGGACGCGCTCTTGTACGCGCCGACATGCGGGTGGTCAGACCATCGGCTACCTGCTACCCTAAACCTGGGATCACAAGATACTGAGTTTGTGGAAAGGGCAAAAGACACGCCCATTGCCACACCTACAATATGAGTAAGGGAGTATGCATAACGGGTAGCGACTTTAGGGAGCAGAAGATTGCATTAGCGGTTAGCGGAGGTTCCTATACCCGCAATTTGTGGGTAGCGGCTAGCGGGAAGTGTACGATCAGGGCCCTAATCTCTCCAGCATGTCCTGGATCTGCACCGAGGCCCCCGCCCGGTTGGATATGTCTTAAACACCTCCCCAGGGAGGAGACCTGGAAGCATCCTAGCCAGATGCCCAAACCACCTCAACTGGCTCCTCCTGAATGCTGGAACTTCTTGTCATATCTCCTGTCCACCCTACAGAGGAAACTCATTTCAGCTGCTTGTTTTATACTCTTGGTCCTGGCTCACAGTTCTTGACCATCGGTAGGGATAAACTGACTCTCTCAACGCTCTCTTCACCATAACAGACTGGTACAGAGTCGACATAACTGAAGATGCTGCATGATCCACCTGTCAATCTTCTGCTCAATTCTTCGTCCCTCATGAACAAGACTCAGAGATACTTTAACTGTCCTTGAAGCAACACTTCATCCCAAAGCCGGAGAGGCACAGACACGAAACCAGCGGACAGTCCCATATTAGGCTCCATTTTCAGCCCATTTATATTTCTGATGGGCTCCATAATACAAATATTGGCTGAGTTTCCACCTTTGATGTCTTCATTTGACGTGTTTGCTTTCCTCCTGCTTTTAGCTTTGTCTTCCATGGGTGAAATGCAGCTCAGTTGAGCCAGGATCAAGTGATCAACTTGACTGTTGCAGGATATTTCACTTCCTTATTATCAAAAAAATGAAACGTTTTTGTGGTTGATTGTCTGTCTGTACTGTTCCGTGGTTTAGTAATTGCATTGTCTGGCCGTTCCTGCACCAACAGGGTTGAATTCACACAGCTGGCTGCAGACTACAAGGCTGTGAACCTCGGCCAGGGGTTTCCTGACTTCTCCCCTCCTCGGTTTGTCCAGGAAGCTTTCTGTGAAGCTGTGAGCGGAGGACCCTCCATGCACCAGTACACCCGAGCTTTTGTAAGTGCAAACACACACCAGGGAATGTGTTTGGCTTTCCTTAAACGTCAGAGAACATTCTTTATAATTGTTTTGTCATTTTTTATTAGGATGATTTGATGTGATTCAAAGGACAAGCGCTTGTAGAACAAACAGTGAGAGTCGCTCGTGTCATCTCTTTCTGCAGGGCCATCCACGCCTTGTAAAGAGTCTGGCCAAGTTTTTCAGCAGGATTGTGGGACATGAGATTGATCCTCTTGAGGACATCTTGGTGACAGTTGGAGCTTATCAGGCTCTGTTCTGCGCATTTCAGGCTCTGATCGATGAGGGAGATGAGGTACAGCAATCAACATGTTAAGTTATTAAATTGTGAACTAAGAATTAAGGGTGAATTTATTCAGAAAGCATAAATAAACTGTAGCTATCAGGCAGTTCTGTTTGTTTAAAGTGAGATGAGATGAGCATGATTTCATCCTTCAGGTCATAATTGTGGAACCGTTCTTTGACTGCTACCAGCCGATGGTGTTGATGGCTAAAGGGAGGCCAGTGTATGTGCCTCTTAGACCGGTGAGTGGTTTATGTTCATGATTTAACATGTTAGAATCTATTTAGACAATCACATGTTATATAGTTTTTATACAGACTCCAGTTTTTTTGATCCAAGATTTTTTTTTTCAATGGCAGAGAGAGGGCAGCACTGTCCTGTCGAGTGGAGACTGGGTCCTTTCTCCTGAGGAGCTGGCCAGTAAAATCACTCCACGCACAAAAGCTATCGTCATTAACACTCCCAACAACCCACTGGGCAAGGTGAGATCTGTGATGCATTGAGACCACTTGTGTAAAGAAAGAAAAAAACAGCAGAAAAACACCAAACCCATGTTATTATCTGTTCCTTTTCCTGAAATGTCCTTTCTTGCGCTTTGTCATATCATAAACGTCCACCGCAGGTTTACAAGACTGAGGAACTCCAGATGATTGCTGATCTGTGCATCAAACATGATCTGCTGTGCTTCAGTGATGAGGTCTATGAGTGGCTCACGTATGATGGCGCCAAACATGTAAAGATAGGTGAGATACAGCCAGAGTTCAGAAAAATCTACTCACATACAAGCTGGTGAGTGACATAATTAAAATATGTTTTTTTTTTTTTTTTTGTTTAATTGACAGCCAGCCTTCCTGGCATGTGGGAACGAACCATCACTGTTGGCAGTGCTGGAAAGACCTTCAGTGCAACTGGCTGGAAGGTAACACCCCACACAGCAAAGACATCTGTAAAAATACGCGAAACTGACCCATATCGGGGTCCACTTGCACTCAGGGATGGATCCGTTTTGGAGCCGGATCACGGACCTGATGGCTCTGCGCTGCGTCCAGTCCCCATCCACGATCAACACCTTACCTCTGCGGCGGGTCTGCTCAGAACCCACAAATCCGCTGCGGAACCAACAAACTGACTGGACAAACTCATTCTTCCAGGTGTGTCTGAGTAGCCACAATGGTCAGACACACCTGGATTAATCAGTTTGTTCAATAATAATAGGTACAGTGATCCCTTGCCAATTCGCGCTTTATGTTCTGCGGTTTTAGTTATTCGCAGATTTTTCATAAATATATAATATAATAACAAAATCAAGAAAAAAATCGCAGAAACATCACAGGATGTTGTGCGCGTTCTCTCACAGCGAAGAAATGTTGTGAGCCAGCCTGGCCCCTTTAAGAAGGTGGCCTTATGGGTAATGTAGTGTGTGTGTTGTGGGACGGCAGAATGAAAATGGGGTTAGATGAAAAGTGGAGTGAGCATCAACAGCAGACCAGTTTGTATAGATTTACATTCTCTGTTAACCGACAGGAGCCCAACAATACAACCTGTGTGATGTTACAAGTTCCTGCAGTGCCAGAATAAAGTGCCCGTTCCATGCAGAGAAAATCGGACTGTTTATTTTGTTGTTGTTAGTGTGTTAGCCACTAATTACAAGCCAAAAATTGCACAATAGCAGCAGTTTGTTTACTACAGTTCAGAGACCAGAGGCTGTGAAGGTAACAGAAAGACCACAGTTGAGAATTTGTCTTGTTTCGCTGCAGTGTCTCGCTACTTTTTGAGGTTTTTAAACATATTTTAAATACATTATTTAGGCTCGGGGGGGCTCCGACTCCCATTCGCGGATTTTGATTTACGCGGGGGGGGGGGGGGGGGGGGGGGGGGGGTCCCCCCATTAACTGCGAAAAATAAGGGATCACTGTATTGATGCTCACAAACAGAATAGCCTTTAACTACTTGGTTGGTGGCTGTAGCTCAGTTGGTAGAGTGGGTCATCAAGTCATTGTAAGGTTGGCAGTTTGATCCTGGCTCCAACTGTCCACATACTAAAGTGTCCTTGGGCAAGACACTGAATCCTCCATCCTGAAACTTGCCCCCAAATTGTCTGGCAGTGCTTTGCATATTAGGAGCCGCCCACTGGTGTGTGAATGGGTGAATGAGAGGCCAATGTAAACTGCTTTGAGGGCAATTGATGTCTTGACTTTTTCTGTTAGGTCTATATTGATAATAATGTTAGGGTTAAAAAACACAAGGCAATGCAGATTTGAGCTATACAGACTGTAAAATATGCATTTTTGTTTGATGATGCACACTTGTAATTTTGTTCTTATTTGCCTCTGCTCCTTTCAGGTTGGCTGGGCCATGAGCTCTGGACATATCATCAAACACTTGAAAGTCATCCATCAGAATTCTGTCTATCATTGTGCAACAGCCGCTCAGGTAACTCCACGTCCAAACAGTCGTCTTCATACTGCCTCAAAGCAGCTTCTACGCGCTTTAAAGAAGCGGATCCGGTGACAACCCCTCGTCCCTTCCTCTCGTCCTCAGGAGGCGGTAGCTCATGGATTTGACAGAGAGTATGAGCTGTTCGGGACTCCAGAGAGCTACTTCCAGCAGCTGCCTGCAATGCTGCACCGCAAGAGACAGAAGCTGGCGTCGTGTCTGCAGAGTGTGGGTCTGCAGCCCGTCATGCCAGAGGGAGGATATTTCATGATCACAGACATCTCCTCCGTCAGTGAGTGACAGGCAAACATTTGAAGTGGATGTTTTCAAATTTGGTCATTATCCATTCCTGTGTCTGATTTGTGCGGTGAGATCGATGTTCACATTGACTCTTCTTCCTTTTCTTTCCTTGACAGAGGTGGACCTCAACGATGAGAGCACCAAGGAAGAATCTTATGACTTCAGATTTGTTAAATGGTTAATTAAGGAAAAGGTAAAGATTCAACAATTTTTTTTAAATTCAATTTGCATAGAAATAGATTTATAGAGAAGCTGTTATTTACTCTTCATACTGACATCCCCCTGCAGGGTTTAGCCACAATCCCAGTCTCTGCTTTCTTCAGCCCAGAGCACAGCAAGGAATTTGACAAATACATCCGCTTCTGTTTTGTAAAGGTACCTGCTGCTTTATTAATTAAAACAAACATCCCTCCAATGTATCATTTTATCAATTCCTTTCAAACTCACATTTATTTCTTTAACAGGAGGACTCCACACTGGATGCAGCGGAAAGTATCTTGAGAAAGTGGAGTCAAAGAGAATAAAGTGACCCATTTATTTGTATTTTATCAGGCTGCTCAGAGTGGCTGGGTGAGCCTTCTCAGGAAAACTGTTCTTAAATATCCTGGTTTTATTTACATGTTTGTCCCCATCGTTGGTAAAAGCCAGCAAACACACTTCTATCCAATCAGTTGTATGTAAAGATTTATATTCTTGTCCACGGCAGCCTCACCAGGACATTGTTTTTCTGACCTGAGAGGTAAAAGAAATTGCAAAACATGTCAAAATTTGTCATAAAAAAAAAAGCCTGAATAATGAACAAAGCCTGCTTTTTCAGAAAACTGGCAAATTCTAGTATTACACTAATAAACATAAACTTTGGCTTAAATTTCCTTGTTTCTTGTTTTGCTTTGTTTTTTTTTTCTGATCAGTTGAACGTTTCACGATTCTGCATATTTGGATAGAATTAAAGGAAAAAGGATAGATTTAAACAAAGAAAAAGAACAGAGGCATTTTCTTTAAAAAAAATCCTAATTTCTGACATGTATTGTAGAAAGAAATATTTGGTAAGTGATAATATGTCTGTATATGTGCGTATATTTTTAATAGCGATTAATTGCATGATTTCCCTGATTAATCACGATTAATCGCATTGTATACGTGAAATCAAATAATGAATTCAAAAGTAATGTAAAGCGCACTTTTATTTAAATGTTCTGCTGCCAAATGAACTCAAGTGCCATAACATTTGTTGTTCAAACAATTTTAACATCAGCACTTGTCAGTAGCACATATTTAGTAGAAATCTCATCTTAAGAAAATGTCAAACAAAATAAAGCTTTTTGCCACTGCCAGGGCATTAATGTCATCCTGTTTTTTTTTTTTTTTTTTATGAAAAATTTAAAAAAAAGTCTACCAACAAAATCCGGAGCCACAATCATAACATTAAAACTGAGGTAACAGCAGAAACCTTTAACGGGGAGTTCAACTTGGCAGTCGTTACAAATAACCTTGTTTCTGTCAAATCCTCCGTCTGGGAGAACTTTAAAATGAAAATCTCCATGTTAAAGTTCTGTAACTTTATCAATCTGTGTATCAATCATTCTTTCCATTTTCAATTGTCAATCAAAAATTTAAAAAATTACATTTTATCTTGTTTTTCATTTTTTAATCTAACACAAAAAAATGAAAAAAAAAAAAGCTTTTTTAAAATATTTCAGTTTTAGACTTTTTAGACTGCCACTAGATAGAGCTGCACTGAAGTAATCAGCTAGAGCAGCCATTCCCAAACTTCAGAATACCAAGGCCCAATTTGAAATGTGAAAAATCTCTGCGGCCCATACAAACCTTTAAACACAACTGTGATCAACATACCAGACTAAAAGTTACATTCTTTTATATATTCCAATATATTCTATTATATATTCCAATATTAATGTAAGGGGTCAACAAATAAGGTGACCTTATCATATTAAGATGACAGTAGAATAACACTCAATTGGTTTGTTTTATTATTTCTAAATATTTTTAAATCATGTAATAAATATTTTACATCCATCCATTATCTATACCCGTTTCATCCTCTGAAGGGTCACAGGGATCTGCTGTAGCCTGGACACCCTGGACAGGTCGCCAGTCCATCGCAGGGCCACATGCAGACAAACAACCACTCACATTCATTCCTACGGGCAATTTAGAATTACTAATTAACCTAACATGCATGTCTTTGGACTGTGGGAGGAAGCCGGAGTACCCAGAGGAAACCCACGCAAGCATGGGGAGAACATGCAAACCCCACACAGAAAGGCCCCGAGGTTCAAACCAGGACCCCCCTCCCTGCCGAGGTTCGAACCAGGAATCTTCTAGCTGTGAGGCAACAGTGCTAACCACTAAGCCACCGTGCTGCCCCTAATACATATATATACATATATATTAGGGGTGCAACAGTACAGGTGGGTCATGGTACGATCCGTACCGCAGTTTTTGTGTCATGGTTTCGATACGGATTTGGTAGAGTTTCAGACCACCCGCTACCCGCGATCGCAAGATACCGAGTTTGCTGAAAGCGCAACTCGCATGTCGGCGCGTAAAAGAGTACGTCCAAATGGAATAAATGAGCAGCTGTGGCAGCTCTCATTCAGATGTCTGCTGTGGAGGAAACCAAGGAGATCTCTGTGTCTGGTGTCAAGCTGGAAAAGGTTGGATGCGGGAATTTATTTCCGATATGTCTGAAACTGTTGGTGGTTGAGGAGGGACAGGAACATTAATTGTTCGTGATCTTTAAATGCACATCCAATGATTCATTCTGCGCCAAGATGCACAACTGGTAACAACTGGGTCTTACGCAGGTAAGATCCGGGTTTAGGGAGGTGGAAGATTGCGTTGTGTTAACTGTTAACTGTTTTCACTGCCTCGCCGGTGTATTAAATAGCAAAACCAAAATGCTCCCACGCTGGCGATTTAAATACATTTTCTTCCAACTTCTCCGCTACCACTGGCCATGCCTGCCTGTTTGTTTGTTTGTTTGTTTGTTTTTCCATTTCCTGCATCTATGAGCTGCAGCCAACCGGCCAAAGTGTGATAGGCTGGTCACTGTGAGTGAGTGGAGGCGAGTGCACATTGACATGCAGTGGCGGGCCTGTTGCCTAAAAGGCACGCACGCTCACGTGCAAGTCCAATGCAAAGTTATTGCAACATAAATAACGCGGGACATAAAAGCGTCCCGTGTCCCGTGTCCCGTGCAGGTTGTACCGAACCGTACCGTATTTTACCGAGTACTGATGCATCCCTAATATACTGTGTATATATATATATATATATATATATATATATATATATATATATATATATATATATACACAATATATACATTACCAATACAAAAATCCACCCCACAGCAGATGAGAGGCCGCAGCTGCGAGCGAAACATCAAACAATTACTCACGGCCTCCTGTAAACAACACGAGAAATGCAGACGGCCCAGAACTCTAGAATCTGTGCGCTGACTGGCCGGGGCGCATCACAGGATGTTGTGCGCGTTCTCTCACAGCGAAGAAATCTTGCGAGCCAGCCTCGCCCCTTAAGAAGGTGGCCTGGCCCCTTTAAGAAGGTGGCCTCGTTCTGCCGTCCCTTGTGGGATGGCAGACGTCCCTCGTAGGACGGAGGACGAAAACAGGGTCAGATGAAAAGTGGAGTGAGCATCAACAGCAGCGTGTATAGATTTACATTCTCTGTTAACCGACAGGAGCCGAACAATACAACCTGTGTGATGTTACAAGTTCCTGCAGTACCAGAATAAAGGCTGTGAAGGTAACACAGGTGAGCCTTTGTCTTGTTTTGCTGTATATTTTATATATGTATGTATGTATATATGTATGTATATATATATATATATATATATATATATATATTATATATATATATATATATATTATATATATAGTATATATATGTGTGTGTGTGTGTATATATATATATATATATATATATGTATATATATATATATATATAGATATATAGTATAGAACAATTTTTATATCTATATCTATATAATATATATATATATATATATATATATATATATATATTATATATATCTATATATATATAATAAAATAAAGGTCAGTTTATTTTAACAAACGGGTCCGAGACTGGATTCAGTGACCCGCGTTTCGTCTCTCCTGTGAAGAATTATGACGAGCCGTTTTTTAGAAATGATCAGGAAACTGTCTGCAAACTGGGCTCTAATTCGTCATTTAGTCAGAAACCACCACAGAGTGAGTAATCCCCTACTGACCCGAAGACATGTCTTTACATAACGACTACGGTGGACTTAACATGTACTTTCATTTCAGACAGTCATGTCCAGGAGGTTTCACGCGACAAGAACAGAAGGTGTCGATAAAAATGTTTGGTAAGAAATATTTTATAAATTCAAGAGGACCAAAGACGGCAACGCTGTTTAACGTTTAACCGTGTGTCCAGGGACGGACTGGGACTATAAAAAACAGCCCTGAACTTTTCACCCCTAAGTAGGCCCACCAATAACCAGGGGGTGGTGGTGGGGTGGGGGCTCTAGTGATATATTGTCATCGTCATAACAACGCCCACACATAAAAACTATTTATGATTGTTTACTCAAGAACACTAACATTAAAGAACGACTAAACATCACTTGCATCTCCAAAAAAAATATGAACATAAACATTGTCTTTTATACTACTATTTTACAGTTACTTATATGCTTGCATTTCAAACAGAAAAAAAAATCTATATTTATATCACATATGCTTGATTAACATTTGTTAATTAGCATTACTTGGAATGACAGCCATTAAACCTGTACTTATACCTCCAAAATTCTAACACTTTGGATAAACATTTTTTGTGAAGTTTTTGTGGTTGTCTGTCTCTACTGTTCTGTGGTTTAAAGAAAAAAAAAATGACGTGTGTCATCAGTGTACACTTTTGATTGAATTTTTTTGAGTTATTACTATATTTCTTTGTGTATGTGAGATGTTGTGTGTTCCAGTTGCAAACTAACAGCAGCTCTTTGGCCCTTAAATGAGAAAATAAAGAATGAGAAGTCCACAGACTTTTAAGGCTCAGAAGGCTGTGCAGGCTCATACAGACACAGATGACACTGATGTGCATGTTAAAACTAGGAGGAGGATCTCTTTGAACAGTGGGACGACGCCGGAGTACCTGTAGAAAATCTTGCTTGATTTAATTATCACATAACTCTAATGTCAGTGTGTTTTTGTAAATGGTTAAAATAGTGAAGATGGTTTTTATAAATGAGCTATACATGTCCCTGTCTGGATTATATTCTTCTTGCCTGCTGATAATATTGGCTGACTGACATTTCACTCTTGCACTATTCTATCAAAGTCAGTTTAATGAAAGAAATTCATTACATAAGGAGTAATTGCATTGTCTGGCTGTTCCTGCACCAACAGGGTTGAATTCACACAGCTGGCTGCAGACTACAAGGCTGTGAACCTCGGCCCGGCGTTTCCTGACTTCTCCCCTCCTCAGTTTGTCCAGGAAGCTTTCTGTGAAGCTGTGAGCGGAGGACCCTCCATGCACCAGTACACCCGAGCTTTTGTAAGTGCAAATACACACCAGGGAATGTGTTTGGCTTAGCTTAAACGTCAGAGAACATTTTTATTGTTTTGTCATTTTTTTGTTAGGATGATTTAACTTACTGTTTGATGTTCTCAAAGGAAAAGCGCTTGTAGAACAAACAGTGAGAGTCGCTCGTGTCATCTCTTTCTGCAGGGCCATCCACGCCTTGTAAAGAGTCTGGCCAAGTTTTTCAGCAGGATTGTGGGACATGAGATTGATCCTCTTGAGGACATCTTGGTGACAGTTGGAGCTTATCAGGCTCTGTTCTGCGCATTTCAGGCTCTGATCGATGAGGGAGATGAGGTACAGCAATCAACATGTTAAGTTATTAAATTGTGAACTAAGAATTAAGGGTGAATTTATTCAGAAAGCATAAATAAACTGTAGCTATCAGGCAGTTCTGTTTAAAGTGAGATGAGATGAGCATGATTTCAACTTTCAGGTCATAATTGTGGAACCGTTCTTTGACTGCTACCAGCCGATGGTGTTGATGGCTAAAGGGAGGCCAGTGTATGTGCCTCTTAGACCGGTGAGTGGTTTATGTTCATGATTTTATATTTTAGAATCTATTTAGACAATCTCATGTTTATGTTTATATAGTTTTTATAAAGACTCCAGTTTTTTTGATCCAAGATTTTTTTTTCCAATGGCAGAGAGAGGGCAGCACTGTCCTGTCGAGTGGAGACTGGGTCCTTTCTCCTGAGGAGCTGGCCAGTAAAATCACTCCACGCACAAAAGCTATCGTCTTTAACACTCCCAACAACCCACTGGGCAAGGTGAGATCTGTGATGCATTCAGACCACTTGTGTAAAGAAAGAAAGAAAAAATAAAAAACAGTGGAAAAACGGCAAACCCATGTTATCTGTTCCTTTTCCTGAAATGTCCGTTCTTGCGCTTTGTCATATCATAAACATCCACCGCAGGTTTACAAGACTGAGGAACTCCAGATGATTGCTGATCTGTGCATCAAACATGATCTGCTGTGCTTCAGTGATGAGGTCTATGAGTGGCTCACGTATGATGGCGCCAAACATGTAAAGATAGGTGAGATACAGCCAGAGTTCAGAANGAGTGAGTTGTCCAGTCACTGGAAGGTTGGCAGTTCGATCCCGGTTCTAACTGTCCATCATGGTTAAGTGTCCTTGGCATGTGCCCCCAAATTGTCTGGCAGTGCTTTGTGTTGTAATGTGAATGTCATTTTTACGTTATTTTCAATCAAGCAGTGGGAGGACCACCATGGGGGGTTCTGTTGGGGTCCTAAGAGGCAGAGCCGGTTCAGACCTACATGGGGCCCTAGGCAAAATTCTGCAAAGGGGCCCTCCTCACTGAATTCAACAGCCACGCCTGACACC
This sequence comes from Hirundichthys speculiger, assembly GCA_018398805.1. Lineage (NCBI taxonomy): Eukaryota > Metazoa > Chordata > Actinopteri > Beloniformes > Exocoetidae > Hirundichthys > Hirundichthys speculiger. The sequence continues at coordinate 1,413,671 of JAGFBZ010000155.1, forward strand.
GCAGTGCTTCCACTGATCCCCCCTTTAAACATATTGCACTGTCACCATGACGCCACCTGTTGGTTTAACTAAGAATAAAATCTGAACAAATTAGAACAAATCAAATCAAATTTAATTTTTTAAACAAACAATCTAAGTAATCTAAACAGTCAAAGTAACAGCGTGTACACACACAAGGACACAAAGAGTGAAGGTTAATAGATAGATGGACACATTTACACATCACATATAGTCATAATAGAAAAGGATGTGTATTGACACAACTTACAGAGTTATGAAATAACACATTTTAAAATAACTCACCATTAAAAGTGTCCCTTTCTACACTTTTTAGCGACAAAATCATCAAATATAGACAAGACAAGGCAACTATTAATTCAGCTCCATCAAATTGGCTGCACTTAAATTTACTTTAATATTTCAAATATAGGTAATTGTTTATATTATGTACTATAATTCTAATAATTTAGCACTGTTTATGCATTTATATTTGCCTGTGTACTATCCAAGCAAATAACATTTATTCTTAAGATAAGATGAGATAGAACTTATTAGACTTTATTGATCCCACACCGGGGAAATTCACGTGTCACAGCAGCTCAAGCAGAACAGATAGAAAGTAGAGTGACAGCAGGGTAATTATAAAAATAGGCTAAAATAAAATAAGATAGAATATAAAATGTGTATATAGCTCTCTCAGAATTTAACTATTACAATAGCAAAATACAAAATGTTAAGTACTAGCATAAGCAGGGCTATATACACATGACTATTTACAATATATACACCTTTCACCCATAGATATATATGAAAGTGGAATGGAGATATGGGCATACGCATTGTTATATGAATGGCTGTGCAGATTGTAAGAGAACACACATGGTGTGAAGCATTAATAATACTAGCAATGAACTATGTTGCCATGTAAAGGCAGATCCTGCCCAGAGTTGTAAAATACACACATGGTGTGTAGCATTAAAAATATTAAGCAGCTTCGTCAATATTCCATTACTTTCCATGTTTGTAGTATAATGTTTGCCTAATTGCAGTTGTAACTATAATACTGACACACACCCAAATACACACAAATGCCCGCGACAGCGTGCACATACACACAGACATGCAGACTGACACACATAAGCATGCGCGACAGCACGAACATTCATATACACACACACACCTTCAATGATACATTTACTGCTATTAATGATTTGTATATTGGTGCAGCGAAACTAGTCGGCAGCAAGCATCAGGCACGCTCAAAATTTCATGCGTAATTTTCTTGTTGCAGTTGTAACTACGCTACAATTTATAATAGAAGCCAGCAAGAGGCACACAGAGACTGGGGGGCTCACTCGGGGGCTAACCGCCCTGTAATGTAGGTCAAACACGGACTAGTCCCTCCCACTCTCCCCCCCAGAGAGGGAAGTTACCTGACTGCTGCTCCCTAAGTTCACTGTCATGCTGTTTCTTTTTCCTCTTTTCATATCCCGAGGGAAAACTGCGCTTCATCGTGGCCTGTTTAATCCCTTCACGCTACAATCCGGGGAGACACACACGCGCTGCAGACGGTCACGTCGTCAGTTTTTTTTTCTCCCCGCATCAACGTTGCCGAGGTAACGGGGCCCCCATTGGTTTGCGAGGCCCTACGCAAAGTGCGTAGTGTGCGTATTGGGTGAACCGGTACTGCTAAGAGGAGAGCAGTTATTATATATTAGAAGAACGTTAAGCAGACGTTGAGAGTTGGAAGCCACTGTACAAGGTGTTGCATGTTTGAATAAACAACGAGTTAACTGCAAGTGGCTGACGGATTATTATTATTGCTGAGAAGCCTTCACTTTATTACATTGGCCACGAGGATAAACTACAACTCAGCTGAGGATGGCGACGTACGGCAAAATCAACAAGTTTGACCCGGACTCAGACGATTGGCAGCAGTATATGGAGCGTCTGGACTTCTACTTCGTGGCTAACAAAATCACAGACGGGGAACAAAAACGGGCCATTCTTTTGAGTGCATGTGGCGGGAGAGTTTACGCCGTGCTAAGGGATCTCTGTCAGCCAGGAAAGCCTGGAGATTTTTCATTGACTGCGTTATTGAAGATTTTGAGCGACCACTTCACGCCGAAACCCAGTGTAATTGTTGAATGTTTCAAGTTTCATTCAAAAGTGAGACAACAGGGACAGTTAGTTGCAACGTTCGTAGCCGAGCTGAGGAGACTCACGGAACACTGTGGTTTTGGGTCGGCGCTGGACGACATGCTGAGGGACAGATTAGTGTGCGGCATTAACGATGACCGCATCCAAAGACGCTTTTTGTCGGAACCGGATGATAAACTGACTCTGGCAAAGGACTGAGCTGGCAACGTCAATGGAAACCGCCGCTAAGGATGTAGCAGAGTTGCAGCAATCGGTGGCAGAGGGGTCGGCAGTGCACAAAGTTCAGCCCGGGGCCTCGGAGCGGCAACCACCTGCTGCTGGAGGATGCTTCAGATGTGGTGGGAATCACTCGCCTGCCGATTGCCGGTTCATAGGTGCAGTTTGCCACAACTGCCGCAAGAGGGTGCACTTGGCCAGAAAATGCCACGGTGCGCGGCAGCCCAGGCAGGGCCGGGGAAACATGAGAGGTGGGACACACAAGTTGGAAGATGAGGAGGAGGAGGAATACGCCCTGAGGCTGTATAATTTGAATGATGATGAACGAGTGGAGCCATATAAGGAACACATGGCAGTGAATGGACATGATGTTGAGTTTGAAATTGACACTGGGGCTGGCATGACAATTGTTAATGAGGACATTTATAGGGAGATGGGAGGGGGAGTGCTCCATCAAACAAGAACAAAACTGTACACCTACACTGGAGACAGAGTGGGAGTGTTAGGTAAGATGCATGCACAAGTCACTTACAAGGGACAGGCCAAAACGCTGCCACTGCTGGTAGTTAAAGGGAAGGGCCCAAATTTGGTGGGGAGAAATTGGCTCAAGGCTATTAAGCTAGACTGGAGGGCCATATTCAGACTGCAAACGGGTCAGCAACAGGAGTTGGAGGCTCTGCTCTCACAACATAAAGATGTGTTTAAAGGAGAGCTGGGCACTTTAGTGGGGGCTACAGCAAAGATCTACGTGGACCCAGATGCCAAGCCACGTTACTTCAAAGCCAGGCCTTTGCCATATGCCCTCAAAGACAAAGTTGAGACAGAGTTAGCCAGATTGGAGAGGGAAGGGATCATCAAGCCTGTGAGTTTTTCATAGTTCCCATATTGAAACAAGACAAAACAACAAGAATTTGTGGGGACTACAAAGTCACAGTGAACCCAGTGTCCAAGTTGGACAACTACCCCATCCCCAAGACTGAGGATTTATTGGCTGTATTAGGGGGGGGGACAAAAATTCACAAAACTGGACATGTCTCAGGCCTACCAGCAGCTCCCACTGGATGAACAGTCCAAGAAATTCACCACCATAAACACACACCGTGGTCTGTACCAGTACACCAGGCTGCCTTACGGGGTGTCATCAGCCCCAGGCATATTTCAGCGCACCATGGATAACCTGCTACAAGGACTTCCCCAAGTGGTGGTGAGAGTGGATGACATTCTAGTGACTGGAAATGATGATACGAGCCATCTGCAGAACCTGGGAGCAGTACTGGGAAGGCTCTCAGCAGCAGGGCTTCGTTTGAAGAGAGACAAGTGCGTCTTCATGGCCTCAGAAGCGGTGTACCTGGGTTACCGAATCAACCACAAGGGGATCCACCCAGTCGCTGACAAGGATAGAGCCATTGTAGACGCACCACAGCCAACCAATCAGACACAGTTGAAGTCCTTCCTGGGTATGCTAAATTATTACCACAGATTCCTGCCCAATGTCTCCACAGAAAGGAGCCCCATGGAGGTGGGAGAAACGTCAGAGCCAGGCATTTGAAGCTGCCAAGACATGCCTGCAGTCAAAGCAATTGCTAGTGCACTTTGATGACACAAAGCCTCTCTACTTGTCCTGTGATGCATCACCTTATGGTGTAGGAGCAGTTTTGTCCCACCGGTTTCCAGATGGGACAGACAGACCAATTGGCTACATGTCACGTTCACTGTCATCAGCAGAAAGGGGTTATTCTCAACTTGAGAAAGAGGCGCTAGCCATAATTTTTGGCCTTAAAAAATTCCACCAACACCTGTTTGGAAATCGCTGCACTATTGTGACTGACCACAAACCACTGCTGGGCCTCTTGGGAGAGGGCAAAGCCATCCCATTGCTTGCAGCAGCCAGGATACAGAGATGGGCCTTGATACTGGCAGCGTATGAATACGCTTTGGAGTACAAGGAGGGCTCCAAACATGGGAATGCAGATGCACTGAGCAGGCTCGCGCTGCCATCCACACCCATCACCACACCACGTGAAGAGGAGGTGATAATGCTCATGGAGCACATGAATGGCACGCCACTACAGGCAAAACAGATCCGGGATTGGACCCGGCGGGATTGCATCCTGTCCAGAGTATATCAGTGGGTAATGCAGGGCTCCTGGCCCTCAGTGTGCACGGATCCTGAAATGCAGCCTTACATGAGAAGACAACATGAATTAAGTGTGGAGGAGGGGTGCATCCTGTGGGGAAGTAGGGTGATAATACCACCACAAGGAAGACAGATAATGATAGAGGAGCTCCATGAGGCCCACCCAGGGGTCTCAAGGATGAAAACACTGGCCCGTAGCTATGTGTGGTGGCCAAACATGGATGCAGATTTAGAGTCAGCTGTGCACAAATGTCATGCCTGCCAGTCCAACCAAGCCTCCCCAGCAGTGGCACCACTACATCCATGGGAGTGGCCGAACCAACCATGGATGAGGTTACATCTGGACTTTTGTGGCCCCGTGTTCGGGAAGATGTTTCTGATTGTCATTGATGCTTACTCAAAGTGGATTGAAGCACATCCAATGCAGTCCATTACTGCATCTTCCACGGCGGAGAAACTGAGAAGCATCTTTGCCACCCATGGACTCCCAGCTGTGCTGGTCAGTGATAATAGACCCAGCCTGGTCAGTGCAGAGTTCAAACAGTTCCTGAAAAAGAATGGCATTAAGCATGTGACCACAGCACCATACCACGCATCCTCCAATGGCTGTGCAGAACGTGCTGTGCGGGTGTTTAAGAAGGGCATCAAGAAGATGGGGGAGGGTAGTGTGGAGACAAAGCTGTCAAGGTTCTTATTCAAATACCGATCAACCCCTCAGACTACAACTGGAGCCACACCAGCTGAGCTGCTCATGAACCGAAGGATCAGGACCCAGCTGGATCTGGTGTGTCCATCACTAGCCAACAGGGTTGGGAAAAACCAGGTCAAACAAAAGGAACATCATGACAATCATGCTCGGGACCGGATGTTCACAGAAGCAGACCCAGTGTATGTGGGGGATATTCAGGACAGAAGTGGATCCCAGTGACGCTCCTTGGGAGGACAGGCCCAATATCTTAGAGAGCAGAGACACAGGATGGCAAGCTAGTGAGACGGCATCAGGATCAGATTCGTCCACGTTATGACCAGTTGCCAAACGGGTTTACAGCACGAGGGCTCCCCCGAGGACATACCACCACAGGAAGCAGCGGAGACCTCTCCAGAGAATCTAGCTCAAGAGACAGTTGTTCAGGAGACCCCAGAGCAGGGTCCTGAAACAGTGAGGGTGAGGAAGACACCCGCTTACCTTAAGGACTATGTTCATGCAGGGACTGATACCCTTGTTGCAGAATTCAACTTAAAGTTAAGTGTTAACTTGGGAAAAAAAATAATAATAAAAAAAAAAAAAGAAAAGAAAGGTAATTTCTGGACTATGGCGGGAGGGAATGTTGTAATGTGAATGTCATTTTTAGGTTATTTTCAGTCAAGCAGTGGGAGGACCACCATGGGGGGTTCTGTTGGGGTCCTAAGAGGAGAGCAGTTATTATATATTAGAAGAACGTTAAGCAGACGTTGAGAGTTGGAAGCCACTGTACAAGGTGTTGCATGTTTGAATAAACAACGAGTTAACTGCAAGTGGCTGACAGATTATTATTATTGCTGAGAAGCCTTCACGTTATTACACTTTGAATATAAGAAGCCGCCCATACAAGGCAATGCAGATTTGAGCTATGGCTATATAGGCCTACATTTAGTTTAGTTTGCTATGTTATCGGGATTTTTAAAATGAGATGAACGGGTCCAAAATAGACCTGGGCCAAAGGTTTTTCTGTGTCCGTTGCGGCTCCGTGGCGGATGTGCGGGTCCTGAACAGACCCAGGCCAGAGGTGTTTGATGAGTACGTTGCGGACCCGTGGCAGATGTGCGGTCCGCTCAGGAACCGCCACAGGGGTATGGTTTTAATTGCAAATGCGGACCAGATGCATCGCGGAGCCAGTGCTGGTCACTGAGTGCAAGTGGACCCCGATACGGGTCCGTTTCGCGGGTCCGTTCTGGATCTCTCGGTACCTCCGCAGCAGATCTGCGGCAAAGTCTTTTTGCTATCAGGGACACAGACTGTAAAATATGCATTTTTGTTTGATGACACACTTGTAATTTTGTTCTTATTTGCCTCTGCTCCTTTCAGGTTGGCTGGGCCATGAGCTCTGGACATATCATCAAACACATGAAAGTCATCCATCAGAATTCTGTCTATAATTGTGCAACAGCCGCTCAGGTAACTCCACGTCCAAACAGTCGTCTTCATACTGTCTCAAAGCAGCTTCCACGTGCTTTAAAGAAGCGGATCCGGTGACAACCCCTCGTCCCTTCCTTTCGTCCTCAGGAGGCGGTAGCTCATGGATTTGACAGAGAGTATGAGCTGTTCGGGACTCCAGAGAGCTACTTCCAGCAGCTGCCTGCAATGCTGCACCACAAGAGACAGAAGCTGGCGTCGTGTCTGCAGAGTGTGGGTCTGCAGCCCGTCATGCCAGAGGGAGGATATGTCATGATCACAGACATCTCCTCCGTCAGTGAGTGACAGGCAAACATTTGAAGTGGATGTTTTCAAATTTGGTCATTATCCATTCCTGTGTCTGATTTGTGCGGTGAGATCGATGTTCACATTGACTCTTCTTCCTTTTCTTTCCTTGACAGAGGTGGACCTCAACAATGAGAGCACCAAGGAAGAATCTTATGACTCCAGATTTGTTAAATGGTTAATTAAGGAAAAGGTAAGGATTCAACAATTTTTTTTAATTAAATTTACATAGAAATAGATTTATAGAGAAGCTGTTATTTACTCTTCATACTGACATCCCCCTGCAGGGTTTAGCCACAATCCCAGTCTCTGCTTTCTTCAGCCCAGAGCACAGCAAGGAATTTGACAAATACATCCGCTTCTGTTTTGTAAAGGTAACTGCTGCTTTATTAATTAAAACAAACGTCCCTCCAATGTATTATTTTATCAATTCCTTTCAAACTCACATTTATTTCTTTAACAGGAGGACTCCACACTGGATGCAGCGGAAAGTATCTTGAGAAGGTGGAGTCAAAGAGAATAAAGTGACCCATAAAAAAAAAGCCTGAATAATGAACAAAGCCTGCTTTTTCAAAATACTGGCAAATTCTAGTGTTACACTAATAAACATACACTTTGGCTGAAATTTCCTTGTTTCTTGTTCTGCTTTGTTTTTTTTCTGATCAGTTGAACATTTCACGATTCTGCATATTTGGATAGAATTAAAGGAAAAAGTATAGATTTAAACAAAAAAAAAGAACAGAAGCATTTTCTTTAAAAATAAAATCCTCATTTCTGCCATGTATTGCAGAAAGAAATATTTGGTAAGTGATAATATGTGCGTATATATATATATAGCATGGAGTCTCTGGTCCGAATATGATTTCAGAACTTTGGCAACAACACTATGGTAAAATATTCAACAGTGTCCATAGTGAACCGTACACACTAGACAACATCGATGGAAGTGGAGCCAGCAGAGGTAAAAAAGGAAGAACCGCCTGCTCCTGCCTCAAGCAAAAGACCAGACTGCTATTGTCTTAAAAAAAAAGTGGAAACGGTGGAAGAGGGATACGTTGATAAGATGCTGAAAAAGAAGAAAAAGAAACAGAGCCTGAAGGGCCAGTTGACGCCTCTGACGGGGAAGAACTACAAGCAGCTGCTCAGCCGCAAAGCAAAGCTGGAGCAGCTGAGAGATAAAGACGAGGCGAAGGCCCAAGAGATGGAAAAGAAGATGAAATGGACCAACGTGCTTTATAAGGCGGAGGGCATCAAAATTAAGATGTTGAGGACATGCTGCGCACCTCTTTGAAGAAGGAGCAGAAGCGCGCGCATTAATTGTTCGTGATCTTTAAATGCGCATCCAATGATTCGTTCTGCAGTATTTTAAAAAGCACATCAGCTGCGCCAAGACGCACAACTGGTAACAACTGGGTCTTACGCAGGTAAGATCCGGGTTTAGGGAGGTGGAATATTGTGTTCTGTTAACTGTTAACTGTTTTCATTCCCTCGCTGGTGTATTCAACAGCAAAACCAAAATGCTCCCACACTAGTGATTTTAAAAAGTTTTTCCCAATTTCTCCGCTACCGCTGGCCATGCCTGCTTGCTTTTTTTTTTTCTTTTTCTGCGTCTGTGACCTGCAGCCAACTGGCCAAAGTGTGATAGGCTGGTCACTGTGAGTGAGCGGAGGCGAGTGGACGTTAACATGCAGTGTTGCCTAAAAGGCACACACGGACATAAAAGCGTCCCGTGTCCCGTGCAGGTCGTACCGAACCATACCGTATTTTACCGAGTACTGTTGCATCCCTAAATAAACATCCCTTAATATATATGTATATTATATATATATATATATATATATACATATATATATAAAGGCAAAAATTCAGAATGACTAGTGATTCAGTCACTCGTGAACTTCAACAGTAAAACATGTCCCTGATAAGATACATGGATCCAAAACTTTAGTAAGCAGTTATAGAAAATAGCATGTGAAATTCAACATGTCTTTTTGATGCCTGTAACTCTGAACATTAGCTTTTCTTATTTTTTTTTTTAATCACAAAAAGCTCTAAACACTGAATAACTAATACTTCAGGCATGAAAATTCCTCACCTTTCTGCGAAATTTGCCGTTTTGAAGTCAAAAAGGGTGACCTACGTGAATCGTGTAGATCCGAGGAGTTTTCTATTTTGAGAGGGGAGGGGGTCAGAGTCGGGAGATTTTTTAAAAAAATTTAATTATCATATAATTGCCTCAATAAGCAAACTGAGCACTTTAGAAATCAGCAGTTTAAATGACACTTGGACTGTCAGTAAATCCTGTCCAGAACCAATCAGGCCAGGTTGTTCCATTATTCCAGTCATACGAACATTCTTCATTCATGTGCACTTGGAGAAACTCGGAGGTTACATTGCTAAGCGGGACTAGCAGGAGCTAGTGATGTCCACGCTGGGGACGAGGCAGATGAGCGTACGCTTCCTAGCTACATTTACCAGTGGTGAGAAGCGCTGTATATTTCATTCGCGTTGTCTAACAATAAATAAGTACAATAAGGAATAAACATCTCTCCTGTGAATTTAAAGCTAATAATCATCCATCCACTACTTTGACCATTGATTAGGCTGTGATGGCAGCTGGATTGTCAACGGGGTCAGTGCGCATGCCCTGGTCTCAATCAACCAATCGCAATCGAGAATTCACATCACGTTCGTGGAGGGTACCCCCCCCCCCCCCCCACACACACACACACACCCTTGAAAATATTAAACCGGATTTACACGTATCTCAAAAATGACCCCCAGGATGGAAAAAAACTCGGAAATCCGCGGATCCGCGGAAAATTGACACCCCTGATGATTTCACTCATCACCCTCCATGCTGCTAAATCATATTACTTTTACTAAACGGTGGTTAAATCAATCACCTAATAAACAAAGCTAACTTACCTTGGAGTAAATGTAGGTGTGTTTTGTAACTTTCCCCACGTTCGGTTGCTTGTGTGGACAGACACAACTTAACCCACAGCCTGCATTCTCCAGCGTTTGTTTTGGTTTGGGAAAGGGAATAAAAATGTCCCCTCCAAACGTTCTGGACACCTCAAGTCAAGGGCGTAACCATGGTATAGACATTGGGGGGGTCCAAATGAGAGCCCTCCCCCAGAATTTTTTTTAAAGGTGCATTTCCCACAGTTCTGTGATTTTTATTTATTGACCATCTGAAATCACATTTAAAGGAATAGTCTGCAATTTATCTGAGATAGTAGCGAATAGGATAGCTTCCAGCTGGGAAAAATTACATACCTAAAGCATGTTGATGTAAATATTGTGATTGGAACAACAAAAAGTCCATAGCACACGATGGACTTTTAATTCCCAGTTAATTTGTATTTTGTTGATTTGTCTCAAAATGAATGTCTGCACATTTACACTGAAACGTTTAATGTGAATGAAATCATAGATTTGTACAAAGAATTAAATGTAAAATATTGATGTTAATTGAATATATATACAGATTTATTCATTTGACATTAAAAAAAATAGTGTGGCCTGTCTTTACACAATCCCTCTCCCTGTCTCTCTGTGCTACCTGCATTATGGCCAGATATTATTACTGTACCAGAAGAATAACTGACCCTGAGGAAAATTTTATTTAGAATATTCTGCTTTTCTTGCTAGTTTTATTTACTGCTGACATGTAGGCTTAGGTTAAAACAAATGTCATCAAGCTGTTGAGTCTTGTATTCCAGTGTCTTACCTGATCATCCATGTTTTCAGAGACTGTCCCTGTCTGGCCTGTCCTTACAGCATCCCTCTCCCTGTCTCTCTGTGCTGCCTGCATTATGACCAGATATTATTATTGTACCAGAAGAACAATAACTGACCCTGAGGATCTTTTTAATTTGATACATTGAATATTTTGCTTGTATTACTAGCGTTACACACACACATACACACGGAGAAAGAAAACAGCAGCACACACGGAAGACACATCATATCATATGAAACAGTCTCTTCACTTCAAGCTAGCTAGCTCAACTAACAAACTGAGCCCTTTTTAACAAGTTAAATATTTCAAATTAATTAAAAAATTAACACACTCAGTATGACAACATCACTCCTCTTTAGCTATCTAGTTGCTTACTGTCTAAAAAAAACTTCGTATGTCCTGTTTTTTCTGCTTTTTGGGTAAAGACATCGCTCCCTCCTTTCTTTCACATTCAACGCTCTCTATTGTTTCCTCTGTCGGAGCCGGCGCTTCAAACAGAGAAAGAGAGAGAGAGACGTTAAATGGGCGCAACCAAGTGTACAACTGGGAGGGGGTGGTCACACACTTTAGTGTTCCTTATAAACGGAAATAAATTGATCGGTAAATATTTGGAAATAACAAGAGACGGACAGTTGAGCCAGGTTTCATAAAAGGAAGAAATATTTAACATATTTACACATAATATTGGGGGGGACAGATTGGTATTTTCCCAGTATTGGGGGACACACGACCCCCCCAAAGAATGCATGGTTACACCCATGCCTCGAGTCACTGTTGCAGGTCCCCAGCAGCAATATTTTACCACGGTGTTATTCTAGTGTAATGTAAATACGGTTGATAAGCATCGGAAAAATGGCAAAATAACATTGTCCTTAATGGAGGAGCAGCGAGAATGTCCGACCTAGCAACAGTAACTAGGAAGGGGGCGGTGCTTACCGAAAGGTCAATTATAAGGGCCCACAGCCCACTAGGACCCACACACAGCCCCCAGTAGCCTCTTTGACAAAAATGATTAGGCATTCACTGAACTATTATATATTCATACAAATTACTCCGAATTAAAACAAAGCCACAAGTCATACAATATTCTAATTTTAATAATTTCAATAACCCCCTTGGCCCCTTTTTAAAAAATGGTTTGGTCCACACTGCTGTTCGAACTCAAGCAAGGTTAGGATGCCCCCAAAAAAACACAAGTCTGGACACCAAAAAAAAGACTTGTGAAGGAGGCCAGGAGTAGGAGCAGCAGAGCAGGGGCCCAGGACATTAAAAACTTTTTTTTTCTGTAAATGGTGAGAGTAAAACTACTGAGGGCGGCTGAAACAATTAGGCTACTTGTTCATTAATTTCTGTCTGTAACATTACGTTTGACGGGGCGCAGGCTAGAGCCTGCGTAAACTTTCATCTGGCCGCGCTACACTCTGGACAAGTCACCAGTTCATTAAAAAAATTAAAAAGTCGCTAGTTTATTGTAGAGTAACGGTTCCTAGAGTAGCTATAACTGAACGTTACTAATTTAGGGGCTACAGTCAGTAACTGTGTGTTTCACACACATCACTGTGGGACAGCACTCCAGTATGCTCCAGTATGCGCCCACTCAGAGGCTGCATTGAATTGTATTATGACGCATTCAAGTTCTACTCAATAATTATGAGCATCTGAACAGTCAGTTACGTTATCATGATATGTTCAATGTGGTCTTGTAAAATGTGTTATTAGTGGGACATTTGAATTGCCTAAATACCAAGAAGTTAAATGTTCAAAGATTTGTTATTGTTTGTTTTCATAGCAATATAAAATAAAAGACACCATAATAGCTGACAAAATATAGGCAGATTAGCAATTAGCAATTATATAAAAAAAAATGCAAGTCATAAAAAGAAAATGTATTTGCAATCAGAGGTGTAACGTGTTGCTAATCAGTGAAATGAGAATAAGACAATTAATAATACATAATTTACATAATGATACTCTGACTTGCAAAGTCGTTCGTTGTAAAAAAGGAAACAAATTGAGTGTATTACACCAAGAACCGTCAAGAACACTGAAAAACAAGAAAATTGAAGGTGGCAATGAATGGGGTAGAGGGGCCCACACCGATATTCTTTCAGGGGCCCCAGAATTCCTGGCAACTGCCCTGTGTGTTATGTTACAAGTTCCTGCAGTGCTAGAATAAAGTGCTCGTTCCATGCAGAGAAATTCGGACTTTTTCTTTTGTTGTTGTTAGCGTGTTAGCCGCTAATTACGAGCCAAAAATAGCACAATAGCAGCAGTTTGTTTACTACGGTTCAGAGACCAGAGGCTGTGAAGGTAACAGAAAGACCACAGTTGAGCCTTTGTCTTGTTTCGCTGCAGAGCCTCGCTACTTTTTTGAGGTTTTTAAACATTAACCGCGAAAAAAAAGAATATATATATAGCATGGTGTTATTCCATTAAACGGACCTGATTGTGAAATAGAAAAGTGGGTTCATTGATATTGATTAGCACGTATTTCAGTAATTGTATTTTACTGAAGACAAACGTATATAAACGTTGGCTAAAAGCACTGCCAACAACAAAACATTAACTTAAATCAATTTGTTTTACGTTAAAACAAATTGTTTTGCGTTAGGGTCGAATTGCGTGTCTCCTGTGCGGATTTATGACCTGCCGGTTCTAGAAATGATCAGGAATCTGTCTGCAAACTGGGCTCTAATTCGTCGTTTAGTCAGAAACCACCACAGAGTGAGTAATCCCCTACTGACCCAAAGACATGTCTTTACATAACGACTACGGTGGACTTAACATGTACTTTCATTTCAGACAGTCACATGGCTTCACGCGACAAGAACAGAAGGTGTCGAGAAAAACTTTTGGTAAGAGATAATTTATAAATTCAAGAGGACCAAACGCTGTTTAATGTTTAACCGCGTGTGTATGTGGTGGTGGTGGGGGGGGGGCTCTAGTGATATATTGTCATTATCATAACAACGCCCACACGTAAAAGCTATTTATGATTGTTTACTCAAGAACACTAACTTTAAAGAACGACTAAACATCACTTGCATCTCCAAAACAAATATGAACATAAACATTGTCTTTTATACTGCTATTTTACAGTTACTAATATGCTTGCATTTCAAACAGAAAAAAAATCTATATCTATCACAAAATATATCACAAATGTTTGATTAACATTTGTTTATTAGCATTACTTGGAATGAATTAAACCTGTACTTATACCTCCAAAATTCTAATGCTTTGGATAAACATTTTATTTCATGCCGAGGCTACAGACAAGAAAAATAAAACAGATTTGGTTTTCCTGAATCCCATTACATTTTAGGTCTATTCTGTGTAAGAATTAGCCTGCTTGACACATTTTATAGTTTTAATATTATACTAGGGAGACCCAAAAAGAGGACACCCTATTGGCCTCTTTTTGATACTGCGAAAATACTCAAAGATAGTCCAAGATGAAAAAGTAGCTTTATAAACCATAAATTTTAAACATCCTTTTCTGTTTGAAATGAATTTTTTCTAAAATGTAAACATAAATAATGCCTCATAACCAGTGACATGTGGTGAGATTCATGGCTGGCGAGGCACTGACTCCATCAGAATCAGATTTACACATTTATGAACCCAACGGAGTAGATTATTCACAATCTGGTTAGCAGGTTATGTTTTATATGTCATATAAGCATCTTTTTAAAAGACTTTCTAGTGGCCTTTATTGGGTAGATAGAAAGCAATGGCAAAAAAGGGACACAACAACATATTACAACACTGGAAATTGAATCCACAAACCACTATATGAAAGTCCACCCACTTAACCACTAGACTACCGAGCAAATACTATTGTGGGACCCGGACATTATACTATATTTTTTATTAATTAAAAAATTAAAGTACTTGTAGAAAATCTCGCTTGATTAAATTTTCACATAACTGATGGCAGTGGGTTTTTGTAAGTGGTTAAATTTAGGGGTGCACGATAACTATCGGGCTGATAACTATTGGACCGATAACAGGAAATTATGACATCATTCCGTTAAGTCCAATATCATGATGAATAGAAGTTACATCGGCATAATCAGAAAAATGATTACTCAGTAAGCAAAATCAAGAATACAGTGGTACCTCTACTTACAAAATTAATTAGTTCTAGAAGTAGTTTTGTAACCTGAAACTTTTGTAAGTAGAGGCGTGTTTTCCATGTAAATGCCCTAATCCGTTCCAAGCCCCCCAAAATTCGAACATAATTTTTTAAATAAATTATACATTATACATAAAATGACATAAAAACCTGTAAGAAATACATGTTAGAACTAGAAAAGCACAGACCTCCACCAAGCACAACAATTATCAAAAAATTGAAAGTGATCCAGAATCCAGGATTTCTTCCGGATCACACCCAAAATGAAATCAGTTCTTCCTTTTCACATTTCTGACAACTCCTGAAAATTTAATCAAAATCCATCCAGAACTTTTTGAGTTATCTTGAACTCAGACAGACAGACAGATAATCGCCGGCAAAAACATTAACCCCTTAGCGGAGGTAAAAATAGTTTATTTACCTGGGTTGCTGGGTTACCTTCATCAAGGGGCCCTCCTAGCCATTGGGATGCCAGGAAGATGCTAAGTGATAGCTCCTGGCAGAGCAGCTCAGACACACTGCTTCCAAACCAAGATACAGAGTCAACAAGTATGTTTACGTTCGGTAAACTCTGGGAGCTGCGAGTCGCAGTATGTACTGTATTTTTGCCTTTCGTATCCTGAAATTTCTTTTGTAACAAGAGGCAATATTTTCCCGCTGAGGCGTTTCGTAACCTGAAAATTTCGTATGTAGAGACGTTCGTAAGGGGGTAGAGTGGTAGAGGGGGGTACCACTCTACCCCCTCATGCCAGAAAACAACTTGTTAACTCTGTCTTAATTTTGGTAGTTGCTAACTTGAATTGATACTCGCAGTATTTTCCCACACGTTACACATAAAATAAGAAAAAATAGAAAAGGCTGAAAGAATGACTAGCAAACAAAGGAACATGGGAATTTACGTCGTACCTTGAATGCAGCCAGCAATGCAGCGTGCTGATCACAACAAACATGGCGGCGATGGTATGGAACTTCGTTAAAGTTTCAGAAGAAGATAGTTGGCTGATTATTTGTAACAAATGCTCCAAGCCAGTTCCACGAGGAGGGAAGCACAAACTTTAATACGTCAAATCTGATCAGCCTCCTGAAACATAACCACCGCTTCCATGGAGTTTTGAAATCACGCTAACGTGAGCTAATGCTAACGTGAGCAAGCCAGCAGCAGTCTCCCCTCCCCTCTCCCTCATCTCTCTCATCTCAAACTTCCATGAGATAAAACAAAAATAATTTTAAAAAAAAACCGACTAAACCTCATTTACTTTAATTAAATGTATTAATTTAAATGGAACCACAAACCAAAATTCTTTTTAATGTAAATCTTTTTAGTTTGTAATTCTGATGCATGTATTTCCATCAGTTCAAGGAGCCTTTATTTTTTTATATCAGTCAGTAATGCACCTTATTTAAGTTGATGTGAGATATCAAATAGGTTTGTTTGATAGTTTTACAAAAATGATTGAGAGGCTTGCCAGTAGTTTTTCATTGGAAAAAATTATCTGTTTATTTAAGGAGTCAAAACTATTTTTGATTTTGTTCATAGTATTGATCTAATGATCTTAGGTATATGTGTGTTATCAGTTATCGATTATTGATATCGGCCTTTAGGTGCTGAAAGTTATTGGTATCGGTTTTAAATAACAGTTATCGTGCATCCCTAGTTAAAATAATTGGGATCTTACCATGAACACACCTTTACTGTACACCACAGTCTGTTCAGCGGTGATACATAGGCTGTTGAGAGTGTCGTAAATGATGAAATTAAGCCTGTTGAGACAAAATGAGTGATGGTGGTTTTTATAAATGAGCTATACATGTCCTTGTCTGGATTATGTTCTTCTTGCCTGCTGATAATATTGGCTGACTGACATTTCACTCTTGCACTGTTCTGTCAGTTTAATGAAAGAAATTCATTACATAAGTAGTAATTGCATTGCCTGTCCGTTCCTGCACCAACAGGGTTGAATTCACACAGCTGGCTGCAGACTACAAGGCTGTGAACCTCGGCCAGGGGTTTCCTGACTTCTCCCCTCCTCAGTTTGTCCAGGAAGCTTTCTGTGAAGCTGTGAGCGGAGGACCCTCCATGCACCAGTACACCCGAGCTTTTGTAAGTGCAAATACACACCAAGGAATGTGTTTGGCTTTCCTTAAACGTCAGAGAACATTTTGATTGTTTTGTCATATTTTTGTTATGATGATTTAACTTACTGTTTGATGTTCTCAAAGGAAAAGCGCTTGTAGAACAAACAGTGAGAGTTGCTCGTGTCATCTCTTTCTGCAGGGCCATCCACGCCTTGTAAAGAGTCTGGCCAAGTTTTTCAGCAGGATTGTGGGACATGAGATTGATCCTCTTGAGGACATCTTGGTGACAGTTGGAGCTTATCAGGCTCTGTTCTGCGCATTTCAGGCTCTGATCGATGAGGGAGATGAGGTACAGCAATCAACATGTTAAGTTGTTAAATTGTGAACTAAGAATTAAGGGTGAATTTATTCAGAAAGCATCAATAAACTGTAGCTATCAGGCAGTTCTGTTTAAAGTGAGATGAGATGAGCATGATTTCATCTTTCAGGTCATAATTGTGGAACCGTTCTTTGACTGCTACCAGCCGATGGTGTTGATGGCTAAAGGGAGGCCAGTGTATGTGCCTCTTAGACCGGTGAGTGGTTTATGTTCATGATTTAACTTTATAGAATCTATTTAGACAACCTCATGTTATATAGCTTTTATACAGACTTAAAGTTTTTTGATCCAAGAATTTTCTTTCTTTCAATGGCAGAGAGAGGGCAGCACTGTCCTGTCGAGTGGAGACTGGGTCCTTTCTCCTGAGGAGCTGGCCAGTAAAATCACTCCACGCACAAAAGCTATCGTCTTTAACACTCCCAACAACCCACTGGGCAAGGTGAGATCTGTGATGCATTGAGACCACTTGTGTAAAGAAAGAAAGAAAAAAAAAAACAGTAGAAAAACACCAAACCCATGTTATTATCTGTTCCTTTTCCTGAAATGTCCTTTCTTGTGCTTTGTCGCGTCATAAACGTCCACCGCAGGTTTACAAGACTGAGGAACTCCAGATGATTGCTGATCTGTGCATCAAACATGATCTGCTGTGCTTCAGTGATGAGGTCTATGAGTGGCTCACGTATGATGGCGCCAAACATGTAAAGATAGGTGAGATACAGCCAGAGTTCAGAAAAATCTACTCACATACAAGCCGGTGAGTGACATAATTAAAAGAGGAGTATTTTTTATTTTTTATTTTTTGTTTAATTGACAGCCAGCCTTCCTGGCATGTGGGAACGAACCATCACTGTTGGCAGTGCTGGAAAGACCTTCAGTGCAACTGGCTGGAAGGTAACAGACTGTAAAATATTATTTTTTGTTTGATGATGCACACTTGTAATTTTAAACTTATTTGCCTCTGCTCCTTTCAGGTTGGCTGGGCCATGAGCTCTGGACATATCATCAAACACATAAAAGTCATCCATCAGAATTCTGTCTATCACTGTGCAACAGCCGCTCAGGTAACTCCACGTCCAAACAGTCGTCTTCATACTGCCTCAAAGCAGCTTCCACGCGCTTTAAAGAAGCGGATCCGGTGACAACCCCTCGTCCCTTCCTCTCGTCCTCAGGAGGCGGTAGCTCATGGATTTGACAGAGAGTATGAGCTGTTCGGGACTCCAGAGAGCTACTTCCAGCAGCTGCCTGCAATGCTGCACCGCAAGAGACAGAAGCTGGCGTCGTGTCTGCAGAGTGTGGGTCTGCAGCCCGTCATGCCAGAGGGAGGATATTTCATGATCACAGACATCTCCTCCGTCAGTGAGTGACAGGCAAACATTTGAAGTGGATGTTTTCAAAACTGGTCATTATCCATTCCTGTGTCTGATTTGTGGGGTGAGATCGATGTTCACATTGACTCTTCTTCCTTTTCTTTCCTTGACAGAGGTGGACCTCAACGATGAGAGCACCAAGGAAGAATCTTATGACTCCAGATTTGTTAAATGGTTAATTAAGGAAAAGGTAAAGATTCAACAATTTTTTAAAATTCAATTTGCATAGAAATAGATTTATAGAGAAGCTGTTATTTACTCTTCATACTGACATCCCCCTGCAGGGTTTAGCCACAATCCCAGTCTCTGCTTTCTTCAGCCCAGAGCACAGCAAGGAATTTGACAAATACATCCGCTTCTGTTTTGTAAAGGTAACTGCTGCTTTATTAATTAAAACAAACATTCCTCCAATGTATTATTTTATCAATTCCTTTCAAACTCACATTTATTTCTTTAACAGGAGGACTCCACACTGGATGCAGCGGAAAGTATCTTGAGAAAGTGGAGTCAAAGAGAATAAAGTTACCCATTTATTTGTATTTTATCAGGCTGCTCAGAGTGGCTGGGTGAGCCTTCTCAGGAAAACTGTTCTTAAATATTATGTTTTTTATGCATGTTTGTCCCCATCGTTGGTAAAAGCCAGCAAACACACTTCCATCCAGTCACTCGTATGTAAAGATTTATATTCTTGTCCATGGGAGCCTCACCAGGACATTGTTTTTCTGATAAGTAGTTGTCCATATAAATGCAGTAGAACAGATATCATAATGAACAAAGCCTGCTTTTTCCGAAAAATGGCAAATTCTCATGTTACACTAATAAACATATACTTTGCTTGAACTTTTCTTGTTTCTTGTTTTGTTTTTTTTCTGATCAGTTGGACATTTCGTGATTCTGCATATTTAGATAGAATTAAAGGGAAAAGGATAGATTTAAACAAAAAAAGAGCAGGCATTTTCCTTTAAAAAAAAAACTTCATTTCTGATATATGTATGTATATACATACACACACATATATATATTTATATATGAAGTTGCTGCGAGTACCTGACCATCTCTCCTGTATACAATGGAGATAAAATTTTACTTGCACCCTCTGTCCGATTGTCCAGTCAAAGTGCTTGTTAAGTGTTGTACAATTGCCTCACCAGGACTCATTAATAATTGATAAACTATTATACCTAAATAGTAAGAAATTACACAACAATATATACGCACAAGCATATTATATGTGTGTGTGTCGATGACTCGTTCAATGGAAAACACGACTTTTATTTTGAAATGAGGATGTAGACCCGGAAGTAAATAAACTTCACGTGTTGGTGTTTGGAAAAATGTCGACCGACGGTTCAGTAACCAACTCTAATCCTGTGAGTTTCTAGGAACTTTCACAGTGTTAAATCTGTCAGTGTTTGTTTAATAACTTCTGTAACGCGCTTCTTGTTGCTTACAGGGGGAGGAAAAGGTGTGCTGGAAGAAAAGGAAAGCAGAATGTGAGTAACGTTGAGCTCGGCTAGCTGAACCGAGCTGCAGACCAGCTAGTTTAACTCGTTTCATGAAGAGAAAATGACCGATTTCCGTTAAAACACAACGTGTAGCGCTTTCTGTGTGTCTGGGTTTTATAGTGTAGCTTTAAACTTGAGTATGTCTACTATGTAAGTTTTGTTTTGGAGACTGTAGAGCTCAGATATGATTTAATCTGCAGGGTGTCCAAAGTTTAAATAGACTCCCATCACTGAAGGTTCTGTAAACCAGAACCAGAAATTGACACACAGTTTAGTCCTGGCTGCAATTATCTGAAAACCAACCACCATTTCATCTATTTACCATTTATCTATTTATTTTGTAAAGGAGGGAAAAAGAGAAGACTGTAACATCATTGAACTATGCCATGTCATTGCTGAAAATAATACAAATATTTGATCACAAAAAAAAGAAAATGTAGGAAAAACAGCTGCCTAGTGAAATTCTTTTAAGGGATGTTGTGTTTCTTTGAAAGTTTATAATGTCACCCCCTTACTTAAAATCCTGTAGGGGACAAGCAGCCTAAACAGTCTACTGGAGCAGTACTCTCAACATGATTGACATGTGAATAGAATACGTCCTCAGCCAGCGTAACTTCCCTTTATTCATTTAACTGTATGATGGTAGACTAAACTCTGTTATGACTCATAGCACCTCTAGTGGGATAAAGTGTTATTATAAAGCTTGACGGGCCATCTGGACTCATGCTCTTTCATCAACATGGCATGTATGTGTGTTTAATATGATGTCACAGTTGTTTCTGATTACGCTTGGATTTTTGAAAAAAATCAAACTTTGTAAAAAAAAAAAAAAAAAGAATCATTCAATATTTTGAAGTGTAATTCTGCCATATGGCGCATGCCCCACATCTGGTTAAAGATAAAATAAAATTCTCCTTGGTGGTGTTGATTGAAAAGCCTGAGCTGGTGTTTTACAGGAGAGGCTCAATGCTTTGCATCATGGGCCTTTCAGATACTTCCTGCTCATCTGATAAAGGTTATAAAAACCAGCATCAGAATTAAAGGTTGACATAAAGGTTGTTTTACAGTTCTATCTGGATTCAACATGTTTTTGGTCACGTTTTGCATGTTTTCTCCCAGAAGGCTATAAATACCGTAGTTTGCATTATGTTTTGAACCCACAATGTTATTTTCCTTTCAGGCCAGAGTCTTTTTTTAAATTGCAGTTTGATTTTCTTCAAGTTAAAGTGGAGAGTTTATACTTTAACCTGTTGTTTGTTGCTGTACTATAATTTGAATATGCTTTGATAAACGGATAAAAGAACAGATTAAAAAGTGTCCAGTATTTACAGACCTGACTGTATATTTCCTGTATATTACTTTAGTCTAAAAGATTTCAGAGAATGATTAAAATCATCTGCACAACATTTCAAAACCCCAAAATATTCAGTTTACTATTACATAAGGCAACAGCAGCACATACATAAAGCTAAACTTAGTTATTGTCAGTGAATTGATAAGTAATAATAAACCAAAATATGAGTTAAACTGTTTAATGATTAGATAAATGACATGCAAACAGGAGGGGAATTTGTCTGAGAGGTCTGTTTGTTGGACAAAATGCATTGAAAATGGTCACAATGGAAGAAAAAACTTTTTTTTTTTTTTTAATGCTCTTAAATTATGTACACCAGCCTCACTTCATGTCACTGTTTTTTATTCCATTAACAACAGTAAAGGAGAGTAAGAAGGAATGGAAAAAGGCTAAACTCATCAAAAAATTGGAAAAGCAGAAACAGCAAGAGGCTGCAGAGAGCGGAAAACCTGAAGAAAGCCAGAGCAAAAAGGGTAACTTTATCATCATGATCGCAGATTATTTCTAATCCTAACTGTGAAGAGAGTCCTGTAATGACTGACCTTTGACCCTTAGGTCGGGCGTACACTGTGAGCGTTGCTCTGCCAGGCTCCGTCCTGGACAACGCTCAGTCCCCAGAGCTCCGTACGTACCTGGCGGGACAGATCGCTCGAGCCTGTGTCGTGTTCTCCGTTGACGAGATCGTCGTGTTTGATGAGCACGGCGAGGATGTCAAGTGAGTTTATCTGAGAGATGCAAGCTGACGGTAAAGACTCCTGAAACTGTCGGAGCAGCTGAGAGATGGTGTTTGTTGGCTCTGTTCCACAGGAGCGTTGAAGGAGAATTTAAAGGTGTTGGGAAGAAGGGCCATGCTTGTATTCAGCTCGCCAGAATCCTGCAGTACATGGAGTGTCCACAGTACGTAGATGAAGTCCCATCAGTACTATTGATTAGGGATGCACGATAACTGTTTTTAAACCGATACCGATAACTGATAACACACACATATACCTAAGATCATTAGATCAATACTATGAACAAAATCAAAAATAGTTTTGACTCTTTAAATGAACAGATATTAATTTTTTCCATTGAAAAACTATTGGCAAGCCTCTCAAACATTTTTGTAAAGCTATCAAACAAACCTATTTGATATCTTACATTAAATTAAATAAGGTGCATTACTGACTGATATAAAAAATAAAGGCTCCTTGAACTGATGGAAATACATGCATCAGAATTACTAACTGAAAAAGATTTACATTAAAAAGAATTTTGGCTTGTGGTTCCATTTAAATAAATACCTTTAATTAATGTAAATGAGGTTCAGTAGTTTTTTTTTTTAATATTTGTTTTATCTCATGGAAGTTTGAGATGAGAGAGATAAGGGGGAGGGGAGGGGAGACTGCTGCTGGCTTGCTCACGTTAGCTTTAGCTCATGTTAGCGTGATTTCAAAACTCCATGGAAGTGATGGTTATGTTTTAGGTGGCTGATCAGGTTTTATGTATTAAAGCTTGTACTTGTGCTTCTCCTCCTTGTGGAATTCGTTTGGAGCATTTGTCACAAATAATCAGCAAACTATCTTCTTCTGAAACTTTAACAAAGTTCCATACCATCGCCGCCATGTTTGTTGTGATCAGTACGCTGTGCTGCATGTTGCATTCAAGGTATAACGTAAATTCCCACATTCCTTCGTTTGCTAGTCATTCTTTCAGCCTTTTCTATTTTTTTCTTTTTTTATGTGTAACGTGGTAAAATACTGCAAATATCAATTAAAGTCAGCAACTACCAAAATTAAGACCGAGTTCATAAGTTGTTTTCTGGCATGAGGGGGTATTCTTGATTTTCCTTATTAAAGGTGGAGTAGGTGTTGTTTGAAAAACGGTTCCAGCACTCCAACTCAAGTGAGATTTTGAAAATATACACTCCCTCCCTCCTCCCAAAGGCTCCGCCTCCTCCTCTTCAGCTCACCCCTCGAAACCACGCCTTCACATGATTCACGACTGCATGAACCATAGGGAGGGAGGGAGGGAGGGGTGATATTTGATGGACGTATTAGGCAGCCAATCAAAATAGTGATGATCACTTTTTTGATTGGTCAGAGTTTTTCTCTGATTATACCTTCTAGACTGGACCAAAATGTTTAGTTTTTTTTGCAAACATTTTATTTCAGTGGGTGCAATGGAAATGTGAAAAGGTTTTCAGGCAATATTGTAAAAAGTGTTGCAAAAAAACAACACCCACCCCACCTTTAAGTAATCGTTTTTCTGATTATGCCGACGTTACTTAAACGTAACATTCACTGCCAGTCATTCAAAGCTCAGAGGGAGCGAGGCACTGCCGTGTTGACAAAAATATATATGTTATCGGGGCTATTCGTCATGATATCGGACTTATCGGAATGACGTCATAATTTCCTGTTAGTTATCGTGCACCCCTACTATAGATGGCATCACTGGATTGATATTACAGTTTCTCTCCTCCACCAGGTATCTTCGCAAGTGGTTTTTCCCAATGCATAAAGATTTACAGTACGCAGGTAATTTGATCTCATCAACATTTCATGGAGGTGTCTGAGACTGTAAGGTTAAATGAGACGCAGCACACCTGAGGCTGCCCGTCAGAGTAACTTCAGGTCATTTAAATGCTGGGAAAATGAACTGCGAAGAGAACTTGGTTTTGAATGTGGGATTTGTAGAGTCAGCTGCTCTTGTTATTTCACCCAAACTGCTCTGCATCAGAGTTTTTGGGCTGTTCTGTCCGACTTTCACCTCGATTATAAATCTGAAAACGAAAGTATGTTGAATACCTCCCATGATCCACTGCTGCAGCTGCAACTGGTCAGTGAAGTGAACCAAACTTTAATCACAAACCTGTTGATTTGGAACAACCTTAACCCTGAAATCTGTTTTATAACTGCATGTAAATTCAGCCTGTTCTGCTCTGTTTTTAATTTCTTAGAAAGCCAGTAACAGATTTTTCTTTATCTGACAGCAGCCTCTGTGTTTGTAAATGCTCCATTAACGGTGAACGTAGGCAATCTGCATGTAAATGAAAGATGGTGCTATAGTTGAATTAATATGATAAGTATTTAAAAGTCAGTCAAAGTCTTGTTTTTTTTTTCCTGCCAGGTTTGCTCAACCCTCTCGACAGCCCTCACCATATGAGGATAGATGAAGAGTCTGAATATCGGGAAGGAATCGTGCTCAACAAGCCTCCGAAACAAGGAAAAGGCTCATTAGTGAACTGTGGAATGAGGAAGGTGATCATAACTCCACAGAGGACACGGCTGTTGTTTCAAATTTTTTTTTAATGCATTTGTAACAGAATGATTGTAACGGTGTCTCTCTGCCTCCCCAGGAAGTCAGAATTGATAAACAGCTGCAGTCAGGACTCCGAGTCACGGTTCAGCTCAGTAAAACGCAGAATCAAGGTTAGTTCTCGCCGTCACTTTCCAGTTATTTCATTTCTATTTACTTTTCATCGTTTTGTATATCATGAAGCACATCGGTTCATCTGTCCGTCCAACTCTCTGCAGAAAGCAGACTCTATAAAGGCGTCGTCGTGGCTCCTCATGTACCGAGAAGCCAAGCAGGTCTTTACTGGGGTTACACCGTCCGCCTGGCGTCTTGTCTCAGTAGGTCTCATCCAGCCTTTCTCTCTGGGAACATCACACACTTCAGGTGTGGGACCGTCCCACCTGTGGCTGCCTCGTCCTCACTCGCGCTGGTTTTTGTCACTTGCAGGTGCAGTTTTCACAGAAAGTCCCTATAAAGAAGGATATGATTTGACCATTGGAACCTCAGAGAGAGGAAGCGACCTGGACCAAGCAGCTCTGTCCCCGTTCAAGTAGGTTTAGAGCTGATGAGATTTCATTTCTACTGTATTCTTGAGTTGAACTGACCATTTCTGCTCTCCAGGCATCTCTTGGTGGTCTTCGGAGGTCTTCAGGGACTGGAGGCCAGTGTGGATTCTGACCAGAACCTGGACGTTACTGACCCCGGTGTTTTGTTTGACCTTTACCTGAACACGTGCCCCGGTCAGGGCAGCAGGACCATTCGAACCGAGGTGAGAGTGCGTATAAACTGATGCCGTCTGTTCCAGAGAAGTGCCGTATATTCAGCTCACTGACTTCATGTCTGCTGTCAACAGGAGGCCATCCTGATCTCCATGGCGGGGCTGAGAGAGAAGATCACTGCTGCTTTTTCAAGCGTTTCCAAAAATTCATGAACAAGTAAAAGCTGGATGAATCATCTGACTGATGCACATCATGAACTCATTTGTTGTTGTTAACTGCAGTTTTTAACATTGACTGTTAAAAACAAACACTGGTCTAGATCATTTTTATTATTGTTACCCAGTCTTAATTCAGACGTTTTCTAAATGGACCCATGAATTGTACATATTTAAATACAGGTACTCCTGCTTGTACCAGCTTGTGTTGTTTCCTTCTTTTCTAAGCACATTATCATTATTATTTTTATATATAAACAGTAAATTTTTTATGAAAATCTGAAAAAGCAACACAATAGACAGAGAGTCAAGACAGTGACTTTTATTCTGAGGTTTCACGTTTCTGAGCTCAAACATCTCCAGATAAAGTGCACCTGGATTGGGATATTTTCTGTTAATAGATGAATTATGGTTGTCATATTCAAAATGCATTCACGCTAAGTTTCAGTAAATATTGCTTATCTCTGTTCTTTAAATGTGGCATTGTCTCCGGTTGTTTTCTAGTGAAAGCTGAAGCAGCCTGTTACAACTGTCATGCAGTAAATCCGTCACCTGTGATGATTGCTTTTTTTAATTAACTGTCTAATGTTGAATAATGCAGTTTGAAGTATCCCATCGTGTCCCTGACTGACATTTATGTTCCTTGATATAATTATCTCCATCATATAATTACTGCTTTAGATTTAGCCAAGATGGTACTATAGAATAATATTCTGCATGCTCAATTTGCATTACTGAAAGATTATTTCACTGAAATAAGTGGTTGAAGTTGCCACTCCGCTGTGGAAAGATGATCTCAGTAATCATGTCTGAAGTTTAATTACTTGTAAAACACCATCAAAAATTCACTCCTGTGCTTCAGATGAAATTCTGCTTTTAAGCTGCTCGTCCTGATAACACGTCCAGATGCACTCTGGATGATTTAAACGTCAATACACTGAAATAAAAGTTAAGTCAAGGGGTACAAGAAGTGAAATGGCACAAGGAAGAAGTAGTGGTTTTCATTTAAGGCTAAATCATTCTGAGTGACATGACTGATATCTGTCCAAAATCTCTGCCATGTGGTTCATGAAGTCTGAAAATTGGACATTTATTTTTCTGATGGGAGGTGCATCAGAACAAAAGTGGGAAAAGATGATAAAACCCCATCATCTGGCAAACTTGGTCGGTCATATTGTTTCCTACTTTAAATCAAAATTATTGTAGAGTTAGAGTTGTTCAGATTTTAGATGTTTATGTGGGTTATGTTAAACGTAAACACTTAGTCTTAAAGAGGTTTTAGTATTAGATGAAAATGCTTCTGTCCCCAACCACCCATTCAAACTGCTCAACTGTTTTCCAAGGCCCGTATGGATCTGGTAGGCTGGATTATTGGTTTGTCGGCTCTAGATGTCATAACTGTGGAATATAATCTCTGGATAATTGATTAAAAAAACATCTCTGTAGGCCACTTAATACCTGATCAAAGCTCCTTGCTGACACCTTTCCCTTTCAGCATAAACTGCATTTCATACATGATTAAAATACAAACACTTAAAAACAAAAAAAAACGTTTTAAATGTGTTTTCTATTTACAGAAAAATCATTGTCAGACAGCTATTCCAGAGATCTCAAAGTTGAACATCACTCTTCTGCAACAGGAAACATTCCCACATGTCCTCTCAGTCATGCGGTCCAGTAACGGGGCTGAAAATAACCATCATGCACCTGTGAAGTCTCACTGCGGGACGTTCGCAGTGCTCGTTCCACCTTTCCTTAGTCCAAAGAGGTCTCTCTGTGCTTTCTTCTCCTCTCACCATTTTGGAGAAGAGAAAGTGATGTTGTACTGCTTCGCCCAACGTGCAAAAACCTGTTTCTCTGTAATGAAGCGATGGTGGTTTCCTCGTCGGCCGCTCTCATTCTGCATGTACATCACACATTCGTCGGGCCCTCTTGGTTTGTAGTAGTGGTACGGCATCTTCTTGGTTCCAGTTTTCTTTCTGGAAGGAAGAAAGATTTTAATATTGTTAACTATTTGGTTGATTGACAGTTTGTCTGCGATGAGTCTGATCTTTAAACTCACCCGCAGTAGCTGGGTGGGACCATCCCGTACACTTTGATGTTATCACATATCTCGATGGCTATGACCATTGTGAACCAGCCTGTGCTCAACCATGAGTGAGACTTTTGTCTGAGCAGAAAGAAAAAGGGGTTTTTGAACTTCGACAGTTACCAGTGATGGTACACAATAACTTTAATTAACATTCTACCAGCCCCCTTCCATGCTCACCTGTCTCGTCCAGTTTCTTTGTGAAACAGACTATCAAATTTGTGCATTTTGTTCTGTGTGATAGCGAAAAAGGACAAGTTGCTATAAGTCATGCTGACTCTCTGGATCAGTCTGTACAAGGTTCCCTTAGCATCCTTCCCGATCTTATTAGGGGGTCCCCAGAAGATGATCGTAGAGTTGCTGTCCGTTTGGTGCAGGAAGTCACTTGGGTCTTCGGACCACCCTGAACACGCTGGCGTGGGCTACGACCCTCAGAGTGGTCCGGTTCCCGACGTCGGGCCCGTACCCCAACGTGGGAGCATCGTTCATGCGAATCACACACTCCGTCTGGTCGATCTCATCTCCTGCTCGACTACCCAGGATGTGGCTGGAGCTGGTCACCAGCGCACAGTTGTGACAGTGCAGAGTCATACTCTGAAACGGAAACACGGTGTGGAGCTTGTTCAGCAAACGTATTAAAACTGTCGGCAACGGCGGTTTACCTCCACAGGCAACCAACACGGACAGTTAGTAGAGTTGATGATGTTTTTATATGCTTCAAGTGAATCTACTTCCAACCCTTATGAATGAAAAAACATTAGATTGTACAGTACAGGGAAAATGAAAACCCCAGTACCTGCAGCATTTTCTTTAAATTTCCTTCAAAGATCTGTGAATGAACCCTGAAATGGGTTATTAAAATGAATTTAAGCTTATACGGATGACAGAAGGTGAAAAAATGTTCCTGGAGGACATGGAGCTGTGAGACATCTCATCTCCCTCTGGTCGGAGCCTCCAAGCTGATAATACAGATTTCTATGTTTGGTCATCAAAACCCTGAACTGATTATTAAGACAATTATAACACCACATTTGTATTTTATTATTTCCCTTACAGCCTCTTAAAGCCTTTATTGGAAGGACGAAGTCCTCAGTCCTGTTGTGTAAAGCTCGTACTAATCAGTTCACACTCCTGAAAAAGTCTTTAAAGTTTTTGGATGCTTGTTTTCAGCACCTGAGTGTCACACGCTCTGACTACTTGTCTGATGACGACTTGCTTTCATTAATGTTCAGTAAAAAACTCATTTATTTCTGGACCAGATGCTCCAGAAATAAGGCCCCCCTGATCAGCAGAATATGAGCCTATTGTGTGGCTCATTTGACTGGGCACCTTGCTATTTCAAGAATGACTTTGTTTTGAAGCTGTTTGCTTATGGGTGACTGATTTGAGTGGGTGTTGTTCTGCTGATAGGCTTACATAAGACGAAGCTGCCTCTCTTTTCATCATACCGAGTTCAAATGCACTTTCTAATGTTACACAATGAGCAGCAGTGGAAGAAACACTCGACCCCTGCTGCACCCCGTTCACCTCCACTGCTATTTATAATAGCCTATCATTTTACAGGCAAACTGCTATCAAATTAGTCCTCAAATTAAAAAAAAAAAAAAAAAGTGACTTCCTCAGATTCAAATACAATGACATGGACGTGTATAGTTCTGCAGAGTCTGTGTTTGCTGCACAACCTACTTTGTTCCCATAAATTGGCGCGTAGCCGTCTTTGCCGGACCACTTCTTCAGGTCTGTCGTCTTGAGGTCTGTCATCTTGAGGATGTGGCTCGTCGCCAGATGGAAGGGAACGTTGATGCTCTCGTTGACATTGTTGGAGCCGAAGAGGATGAGGAGGGTCATCAGGATGAAGATGGCAATAAAGATTGCCATCTTATGGCTCTGTTGACCCTGCAGCGTAAACAGCAGTGGCGGATATAAACTTTATTATAAATATTAAGTATTTCTACTCCAGATGCATTGCATACGTGATCTCTGGGTCACGTTTATATTCGTTAAATGCATTGTTTTATTTAACAGCAGTTATATGACAAATCTTACACAACATATGGATTTTCTAGAGCTTCAACTACCAGGCAGTAGGGGTGTGAAAAAAATCGATTTGGCAATATAAGATTTTCGGCCGCCCAATATAATATCGATTTTTCAGCTCCTAATATCGATTTTTTTTTTTAAATTCGTGTATTCATGTATTAGACACACTGTGAATACTTAAATGTGCAAAAACACTAATAATAAACAATCACTGCAGTTACATGATGTTTTTTAATTCTGAATTAATTATTCCGAATTAAATAATTCCGAATTAAACTATTTTCCTTCGAGTTTACAAGGAAATAGTAATTCCGAATTGAGGTTTATATGGAAAACACGTTAGTTCGGCTTTATCCAATTCTGCTTAAGGTCTGGGGGTTGGGAAGGGTTCTGATTGGATGGGGGGGCGGACGTCTTTACATCTACCGGAAGAAAACAAACTTAGCAACAACTCGATTAGCAACAACATTCCACTTATTTTTTGACCTGGGTGGCGTCTCTATCTGCGAAACCTCCTTCATTTAACCTGGCCGCTACAACTTTGAAAAGCTCACAATTTTTATGTTTCCTGCCATCTGTTCTTTTAATTATTTCCAGTTCCTCCAAGCTATTTATTAAATAAATCGTCTCTGCTCTTGAACACTGTTTACTGCGGGCTGCCATTTTAAAACTTTGTTTAGAAAACAAGCCCAGCGCGGAATTTAAGCGTCATCGCGACAGACGGGCA
This sequence comes from Hirundichthys speculiger, assembly GCA_018398805.1. Taxonomy (NCBI): domain Eukaryota; kingdom Metazoa; phylum Chordata; class Actinopteri; order Beloniformes; family Exocoetidae; genus Hirundichthys; species Hirundichthys speculiger. The sequence continues at coordinate 1,444,278 of JAGFBZ010000155.1, forward strand.
AGAGAACGAGCATGCGCAGAAAGACGGGAATTAATTTAAACAGGAATGAGTGTATACATGACCGCGGAATTATTTAATTCGGAATTAAAATGGGAATAAACCAGCCACTTACTTCGGAATTAAGTTTAATTCGGAATTGACATTTTCATATGGAATTAGGTGTTTACATGGTAACTTTTATTCGGATTTAACTTTAATTCTGAATTAAAGAGGAATTACACTTCCCATGTAAACGCACTTAATAAATAGGTTATTTTGAAGCAAACAGATTTGACTCAATTTGTCCCCTGAATGATCAATATCTGATGAACATATACAGCAACTTGATTTTTCATCTCTACTTTTAATTTTGATATTAACTGGGTAGAATATCGCAATATATCATGATATCGTGATAATATCGTATTGCGACCCAAGTATCATGATACATATCGTATTGTGAGGTCCTTGCCAATACTCACCCCTACCAGGCAGTGTATTAAACTTAAAACTGAAAAACAACGGGGGTGAAAAAAGAAAACAAGAAAAATTATTTTTATAACGCTCACAAAGAGTGCAGTTTGAACAGCTCTCAGAAACTGAATAAACATAATGCTTTATTTTTTTTTTTTTTTGTGGCCATAAAATTTGATTTTGTAAATGCAGGATTTTGTTAATATGATAAGTAGGGTAATCACAAAGCACTGTGAACACATTTCATCCTCATAATCATTGAATCAATATCAAACATTATCCCAGAGTAAAAAGAGGGAGGAAAATATGAATAATGATAAACTGTGATCATTTTATCCTGATTAATTTTGTAAGAGGGTAAAAACCAGCACAGGTGGACTGAAAAAAAAAAAAAAAGCCATTCCACAAAAAAACAAAAAAAAAAATCCACAATTTGCATCAATATCCATCTTGTTAAGACATTTTGGTATTATTTTGATAAAATGAATATATGATTTTGAAAGATACCTCCTTATTTGTTAGTTAAAGTCTATGTTGTAAAAGTCAAAATTTCTCCCAGCTGACAGGATTCAGTTCTAATTTAATAATTAGAGAAACACATTTTTCCATTTTTATAAACTGTCTGATTTGATTTCCTCTCCTCTCACTCCTTTAAAAAGTAGAATTAATATTCTGAGGGATGGCATCAAAGATGGTAAACAAGTCCTTTCAAGCATCAGAAATTCCACATTCTTGAATGAAAGCGCTTCATGTCATGAGGAAACGCTGCTTTTCCCTCCTCTTGTTCTTCTACCGTCACGTTTCTACTCGTCTTCAGCTGTCTGTTATGTGAGTGTTCTTCATCAGAGACTGTGATGTCAGACCTGCCATCATTATCAGGCTGTATTTAACCACCAGCTCCTGTTGCTCCAGTCTTCACCAGTCTGTCAGTATTAGCTCTGTAATACCAAGTTCTTAAAACACTTTGGGCCCCTTATTACCAGCTGAGCATCATTTAAACGCCACGCCCTACCCGAGTGTCGCCTCTCACCATGTCCGTCCCTCTATGACCACACTGGACCCATCTTCTGATGGCTACTTCCAGCAGGATAACGCACCATGACCCAAAGCTCAAATCATCTCAGACTGGTTTCTGGAACACGACAGCGAGTTCACTGCACTCCAACGGCCTCGGCAGTCACCAGCTCTCAATCCAGTAGAAAAAACCGGGACGTGATGGAACAGGAGATTGACGTCAGCCGACACATCTACAGCATCATGTCAGTAACGGCCCAAAAATCTCTGAGGAATGTTTCCAACAGCTTGTTCAATCTGAGCCACAAAGAACGAAGGCAGTTCTGACGGTTAAAGGGGCTCCAACCCGGTTCTAGCAAGATGTACCTAATGAAGTCGCCAATATATGTAACAGCTATACGTATTTTTTACAAGGATCTGTCTTCTTTGGAATAAATCATTTATGATTTTTGGCCAAACCTCTGAATCTGGGTTCCTTTGATAAGATACGACAGTACAAGTTTGCTGCTGGTGGTGCTGGTGGTGATGAAAGGTGTGAAGTTGTTGTCCCCCTCCTGGTTTAGTGTCTCACCTTTCCATTAAGCCTGAGCCCCATGACGTCAGATCAGCACCAACATCCAGCCTGTGACAGTCTGTCATCACACCTGACAGGAGGACACACAAACACGCACATACAGCATCACGACTGTAAACAGCGTCGGTTAACGACAGCGTTTATGAATTTACGTTATTTGTTAAATTCCCCAGCTTTAGCAGGGATAAAATATAAAACAACACAGGCTGTAACCGCCTTGTATTTTCTAAGCTGGTACGTACCGACCGTTGCAGACACCCAGAGCCGCGGCATGTAAACATTTTGAGGGGAACACCATCTTGCGCAGCCGCCAGCGGTCCGGTCGTTGCAGCGAGTCCGTTTTCACCGGCAGTTCGTCAAAAAACGCAGCTCCTGCCGGTGGGATTCGGATATTCAACGACTCTCGGGGGTTCAGGGGTTCAGAGGGCCCCGCGGCTGATCCGGGTTTAGCGTGTCATAACAGTCATGTCGCCGGAGGTCCGCTGTTTGACGTCTCCCCCCCTTCTCACTCAGCCCACATATTCCTGCGCCACTTGCTGACGTCACGGCGTGTCCCTCACTGCAGCACGCGGACCTCTGAGCAGCGGCCAAACTTGGAAGGCGCGTGCTGCCGTGGTTTTTGATCCACGGATTTTGGTTGAATGACAGTTAATCTTTCGAGGAGAAGAAACATAGATGGATCATCCGTTAACAGGACTTTGACCGAACCTCAGGAGCTCTAGTTGAGAGCTTAGAGCTAAATCCAAGGACTTTAAATGTTTTTTTTTTTTTGTTTTTTTTTAATGTTTTTAAATAAGCTTCACTAACTGGCAGGGGCGATTCTAGGGTCAGAGCTTTTGGGGTGCTGAGCCCCCAATGAGCCCCACCACAAGTAACGTTAGTGAGAAGAGGACGATACCATCAGGTGCGGGTCGTTTTCATTTTCATTCTTAAAATATAAACTTAAACCACAAACTATGGATTAAGTTTTGGACTTTATCTAAGCCTGTCAAATGCGAACTAAAATTTTAGAACAACAACATTTCTCACTCCAGGTTTTTGGGGTTCTGAAGCACCCCTAAAAAAGGGCTAGCCTCGCCCATGCTAACTGTAAGGAAGGATGCTGTTGAGTTGTAAATGATCCTATAGAAATGTTGGCGATTTGCAAATCAATGAATTTTTTTACCCAGATGACAAACCTTTATATCAGACAGACAGACAAACACACATGCACACACAAAAAAAGTATTTGCCCCCTTACTGATTTCTTTCCTTTTTTTTTCTTTTTCTTTTTTACATTGTCTTGTGTAAATGCTCCACCACATCAAACAGACTTACATTTTTGACAAAAACAACACAATAAAACACAAAATGTAGTTTTTAAATGGTGATTTTATCTATTAAAGGGGGTAAAAAACTATCCAAACCTACCCCCTTGTTGAATCATGGCGTAACTGTGGTAAATCACATTTCTTTGGAAAGCTGAGCTCAATTTCACAGGCCACATCCAGGCTTGATGACTGCCAGACCTGTCATATCAACAGATCACTTCAATAGAACCCGTCTGACGAAGGACAGAAGATCCAAAAAAGCAACACATCATGTCGTGATCCAAAGAGACTCAGGAACAGATGAAAAACAAAGTAGTTGACATTTATCAGTCTGGAAAGGGTTACAAAGCCATTTCTGAAGCTTTGGGACTCCAGTGAACCACAGTGAGAGCCGTTATTAACAAATGGAGAAAACATGGAACAGTGGTGAGCGTTCCCAGGAGGCCAGTCAATGAAAATGACCCCAAGAGCACAGAGACAACTCATCCAAGAGGTCACAAAAGAACCCAGAAGAACATCTAAAGACCTGCAGGTCACACTGGCCTCAGTTGAGGTCAGTGTTCATGACTCAACCATAAGAAAAAGACGAGGCAGAAATGGCATGACTGGAAGAGTTCCAAGGCCCAAACCACTCCTGACTAAAAAGAACATAAAGGCTCATCTCACTTTTGCAAAAAAAAAAAAAGAAAACATCTTGATGAAAACCAAGACTTGAGGAACCATGAATTCTGCTCGACCAGAAAATCCTGAAGGAAAATGTCCAGCCATCAGTTCCTGAACCTCAAGCTGAAGCACAGTTGGGTTCTGCAGCAGGACAATAATCCAAAACACACCACCAGGTCCACCTCTGAATGGCTCAAAAAAATAAAACAAACAAAGGTTTTGGAATGTCCTAGACAAAGTCCAGACTTGGATCCAGCTGAGATAGTGTGTGGTGGTATGACCTTAAAAAATGTGGTTTGTGCTTGGAAACCCTCCAATCCGGCTGAGTTGAAACTATTCTGCAAAAAGAGCCGGTCAAAACCAGTCCAGAGCCATGTGAGAGACTCACTGTCAGTTATCACAAATGCTTGTTTGCAGTTGTTGCTGCTCAGGGTGCCACAAGTTATTAGGTTCAGGGGGTTATTGCTTTTCCACATAGGGTTATGTAAGTTTTTATTGTTTTTATTGTTTTTTTTCTCCCTTAACAAATTAAATCACCACTTAAAAACTGCATTTTGTGTTTACTTGGGTTATCTTTGTCTAATATAGATTCCGAAATTATAGGAAAATCATACTTTTTAAGATACTTTGTGTATTTATTTGTGTAAGAGGACTGATTTCCATTTAGTGAAACCTTTAATATTGGTCCTTTTGTTGTGTTTATATGTTAGAATGTGAAAGATGCATCACACACTGATCAGCGATGACATTACGACCACTGACAGGTAACGTGAGTGAACACTGCTCATCTTGTTATAATAGTGTTGAATTCTGGTTTTCACATACATGTTATTTTGGCACTTCCCACCCACCTAAAGTTTTCTGCAGACCAGTCACATACCGAGCATGCCAGCATCCTTCCCCTGCAGCTCTCACAGCTGGTCAACGCTGGACTCTTCAGCAGTTTCTTTTTGTTTTTTTAGGTCGTGCTCATAGATCACAGAAAATGTTCATTTGGTCTCCAAACTCTGCAGATACCGATCTGGTGAGGCCTCCTGGCATCTCTGGGAAGCAAACCCAAATCCAGAGAAATCCTACCCAACAACCCACAGGGTGAAAAGGATCCTGGTGCCAGACTCACCTGTACACCTAGGTGCTATTTGTCTTTGTGTGTGTGTGTGTGTATTTTATTTCATTGCACAACATTACATTGTGAGGTTTCATTTTGTAAGTGAACATCTTTCTGCTTTGTTGGCACTAACATAAATATGATAACTCTACAGCATGAACTGATAATGTTCCAGGGACCTACTTGTGAAGTCATTAATAATTCTTCCTTGGCCCCACAGGGCATCATTAAATATTCAGTGGGGTTGAGATCAGGTGACCAGGAGATCAGGTGAAGAGAGTGTCTTTGGAGAATGAAGCATCAATTTTTCTTCTCCCTTAGGGTGGAGTTGATTTGATGGTGAACACCCCCAGACACCTTGCTCCGTTGTGGTTATGACAGACTGCAGTATCATTCTGCCTCCTGCATGGATCCTTACATACAAGCCCTGTTACTCCCTCAGATCTCACACCTGGATAGTAAGTAACTATAAGCTCAATAAAGTAAGAAGGATCTGGGCCCTAAACACTAGAATGATGTATTAGACTTATAACTTTCCTTTTTGCTGACGCGTATAGTCGGGGCTGTCTCTGGTGCCCGGAAGCATCCTTTTAGTTATGCTGTTAGACTGCTGGGGGACCTTTAATACTCTGTTCTCTTTCTGGTTTTATTCGTCTGTATTACTGCAGTTAACATTGTTTACTCTGGTGTCTCAGGGCAGATATTCCTGGATTCATTCATTCGTCTCCCTTTCCTGTCATCTCAGACCCCAAATCTATCGAAGCAGATGGCTGCTCTCCTCAAGTCTGCTTCTGCCGGAGGCTTTTTGGCTCCGTTAATCAGGTTTCCCCCCCCCCTCTCCACTGTTGCCTCGTGCTTCCTCAGGATGGGGGATTGACTGGTTTTCTGTGAAAAAAGTGCCTTCAGATGGCTTTTGCTGTGGACTGGTGTGATACAACTAAAAGCCACAGGTCAGCATGGCTGAGTTAACACTGGTGTAAGATTCCAAATATATCATCGCTGTTCATAAATCAAACACATCCCACAAAAAAAATAACCTGAAGTTAATGTATTTACCATTTAAATACAAAAACTGAACTTGAAAAAAGGTTAAAAACAACTCAAATAGTCTAAACTCAAATCCTTGAAATTTCATTTTCTTACAAAAAAAAACGCTCAAACGGCTGCAGTCAGTCTGATTGTACCTCTGCTCAGGTTTATGTGAAACTGTGAAAATGACAAAGGAGTAACTTTTCCCACGTGTAACATGTACAGAAAAAGCAAACAGGAAGTGAGTCACATTGTCCTGAGAACTTGGCAGCACATGAGTCGGGTACTGCATTTAATTTCTCTTTGGGGATTAATGAAGTGTTATTGAACAGAACTAAACTGAACATGTAAAACCCCATAACAAATTTCACACAAGCACATAGGAGTCACATGATCTAAAAGACACACAGTCACAAACGGGACGTATTGAACAGCAGATTTATTCGTGTTGATACATGGCGCTCTTGCAGTCTCCATTGTTCATGTTAACATTCAAGTTTTTAGGTTGCAATTTATACAAGTAGGTTTACTAACACATCATGAGTAACGACTTTCACTGAAATAATTAACACTTGAACTTGTATATTTTAGTATATACCTTTAGTGCAAATACTGTTACAGCCTTTGAAATTAGTCACATTATGTAATTTAGAGGGCAGGGCCAAATGAACAGGAAGATCTGTCAGAGGCCGATGATGGTTCAGAGCGTAGAGACGCGGTGTGCATTCTCCTTCAAAGGAATCCTGGCGCTTCTTCCACATACGTCCACATACTTGGCCGCCTACTTCGTTTAGAGTGCAGAGACAAATTTAAAGAGACTAACACTAAAAGCCCAGTGAACTTTTCTCACAGAAAAGGCAATTAAAAAAACAGCATGGCCACTGGTGAAACAGCACAAAAGGCTTGTACTCTCTACACTAAAAGCACAGGGGACACACTGTCTTCTGGACTTTATACAAAGCTTTAACCCCTAAGTAGAGAAGCAGGTACATTACAGTCATAAACGAAATGTATCATTTCATATTAGTGCATCAAACTTCTCCAATAACGCTGGTGGAACACAACCTGGGTAGTTTCACATTCGTGACATTTTAAAGCAGATGTGTTGAATTTGTGTCTGCACAGACAACATTTCAGCTGCAGATGCAAAACGACTTTGGAGAAAACTCACAGGAGTTCAACAAAAACTAAGGCTGAGAAACTGGCAAGTGATTAAATTAGTGGTTGTACCGACAACCTGTCAGCTAATTTCTTTAATGACTTAGTTGCAGCTAAGGTGTACTTTTTAAGCAAGAATGCCACAGCATCTCTGCTGCTTTGAGAATTGAGTATGAACTGGATGACATTTGATGCTCTCAGTGTAATTCAGTAGGAAAACAAATACCCCATGAACCATCACATATGTGCTGTCTCAAAGAGTAAAGATGCATACAGTACTGCAGATTTAAATTACACAGGCAGATAGCAGCTTAAAGTAAAAAAAATTTGTGCAGAATAAGACCAAAGGACAAGGCACAGATACTAGGAAATTAAGAGTTGCAAGCTTTGGCATTAACTAACGTGCTTAGCTTTGTGCCTTTACCAGGTTTCCTTATTGATACATCGGTTAAAATAAGTATTGAACATGGCATCATATTTTCAGTAAATATATTTCTAAAGGAGCGGGTGACATCAAACGTTCACTAAATGTCAGTAACAACCCATGCAATACGCACATGCACAGAAATCAAACCATAGATGTTCATAAGTGTAATGTAATGATGGGATATGACACAGGGAAAAAGTACTGAACACGTGAAGAAAGGGAGGTGCAAAAAGGGGTGGAAAGCTAAGACACAAGCTGAACTCAATCAGGCTTGTCAGTGCAAATTAATATCAGCTAGTTCAGATCCAACTAACGGCCTATAAAAAGGTGCCTCGTTACCGAGGTGTCACACAAGAAACATCTCATGATGGGTAACAACCTTACTGTTGCAAAACATACTAAACTTCTGAATGTTCCAGTGACCACTGTTGGGCCCATAAACTGGAAGCTGAAATAACATCTCACCATAAACTGGATGATGAAGATGAAACAAGCGTGTGTTCAATACTCTTACTATGTGTCATTTCATATTATTACTCTAATGTTGTTATCAACCTTTAGAAATATATTTACTGTGAAAAATGGGGACGTGTTCAGTTCCTGTTTTACCCCGTGTAACATCTCCTTGACTTTAGGACGTCACTCTTCAAAGGCTCCAGGAAGGGTGTTTGAACTCTATCTTGTGACGTGTTGCCCATTTGGCATAGATGGCCTTCTCAGTGATGAAGCGGTGTCCTCCGCGTTGCGTGCGCTCGTGGAATTTGTACATCCTGCACTCGTCGACCTGTTTTTGTTCGTAGTAATGGTACGGGACGGCGCTGCGATTGGCTCGGCTGTCGGGAAGAGAAGAGCGCCAGGATGTTGGCCGAGGTTTCGGGGATGCTGAGGTGTGCAAAGATGGAGCTGAAGAGTAGATTATAAATGTCTCACCTGCAGTAGTTAGAATCGATCATTCCGTAAACGCTGATGCTGTCGCACATATCTAGAGCCAGAATCATCGTGAAGAACCCGGTGCTGAGAAATGCTCCTGTTTTCATTCTGAGTGAAAGACAACGAACATTGTATTCAATTCAAATATGAAAAATCTAGGGGTGCACGATAACTATTGGGCCGATAACAGGAAATTATGACATCATTCTGATAAGTCCGATATTACGACAAATAGCCCTGATAACATATATATTTTTGTCAACACGGCAGTGCCTCGCTCCCTCTGAGTCTTAAATGACCGGCAGTGAATGTTATGTTCAAGTAACGTCGGCATAATCAGAAAAACGATTTCTCAATCAGGAAAATCAAGAATACCCCCTCATGCCAGAAAACAACTTGTTAAGTCGGTCATAATTTTAGTAGTTGCTAACTTGAATAAATATTCGCAGTATTTCCCCTCATGTTACACATAAAAAAGAAAAAAAAAAGAAAAGCCTGAAAGAACGACTAGCAAAAGACGGAACGTCGGAATTTACGTTACACCTTGAATGCAACATGTGCGGAAACAGCGTGCTGGATCACAACAAACATGGCGGCGATGGCAAGGAACTTCGTTAAATTTCAGAAGAAGATAGTTCGGTGATTATTTGTGAGGAACGCTCCAAGCGAATTCTACAAGGAGGGAAGCACAAGCTTTAATAAGTAAAACCCGATCGGCCACCTACAACATAACAATCGCTTCCATGGAGTTTTGAAATCACGCTAACGCGAGCTAATGCTAATGTGCACAAGCCAGCAGCAGTCCCCCCCCCCCCCCATCTCTCTCATCCAAAGCTTCCATGAGATAAAAAAAAAAAAACAAAAAATCACTGAACCTCATTTACTTTAATTAAAGGTATTAATTTAAATGGAACCACAAGTCAAAATCCCTTAAATGTAAATCCTTTTCAGTTTGTAATTTTGTATTTCCATCAGTTCAAGGAGCCTTTATTTTTTTTTATATCAGCAAGTAATGCAACCTATTTAAGTTGATGTGAGATATCAAATAGGTTTGTTTGATAGCTTTACGGAAATGTTTGAGAGGCTTGCCAATAGTTTTTCAATGGAAAAAATAAATATCTGTTCAATTTAAAGAGTCCAAACTATTTTTGATTTTGTTCATAGTGATTGATGTAATGATCTTAGGTATATGTGTGTGTTATCGGTTATTGGTATCAGTATCGGCCTTTAGGAGCTGAAAGTTATCGGTTATCGGTATCGGTTGTAAAAACAGTTATCGTGCATCCCTAATGAAATCATAAACATGGGAATAAAAGTAACATAGGGAAGGGCAGATGCGCTCCCTTCGACTGGACAAGTGTTCCTAATAAAGAGCCAGATGAATGTAAATGAGCTAATTCCGTAGAGATGGATTTCCAGATGTTGTCTTTTCCTGTTCTTCTTTTTAGCTACACATGAACCCTTTCACTGTTAGACCCGTACCTGTTCTTTCCCGTTTCGTTCTGAAACACGCTGTCGCAGTGCTGAATCCTGTCTCTGGTCACGACATAGATCCCAACGTCTGGATATTTTATCGCCACCTTCAGGAGGGTGTTGAAGACGTGTCCCTTCCCGTCTTGCCTCATGTTCCTCTCGGGACCCCAGAACACGTACACCGTGTCCGCCAGCTGCTGGAAGTAATGCTGTTCGTTTTTGATCAGGAGGGGAACGCTGGTGTGAGACACCACCCGGACGTCGGTGCGGCTCCCGACGTCTTTCTTGAACCCGTTCGTTGGCGCGTTGTTCATCCGGATGACGCATCGGGTTTTGTCGATCTCCTCTCCAGCACTGGCTCCGAGCATCTGACCGGAGCTGGAGACCAAGGCACACTGGTTGCAGTGAAAGTTCAGAAATTGCTAAAAAAAAAAAAAGAAAAAAAGGAGACAGAACGTATTATGGTATCAATGAATTGGTTATGTCTGTTTTTATTGTAGTCAGTGGGGTCTACCAACATGTCTGACTGTGAAATAAACTTGTCACTTTCATTATGATTTAGCAGGGCTTATATGATTTATGAAGCAAATTGTTTCAATTAAAGCACGCTCTCATCTGATGAAAGTGTAAAAGACGTCAGCATTTAACAGATTCCTTCATACAGACGTGACTGATAATAAAAATAGTTCAACAACTTGTCTGAGACACACTGAATGAACATTCCTTCATCCCAAGATCTGAGTTTTCCTATATAACTGAGTCCCCAATAAGCCTTTTTCACATGGGCATCAAATGGGTTAAAAGCAACTCTGTTGATCTTATTTGAAACTTTTATGTTAGAAAACACCTTCAAAGAGGTATTTAGCACCAGTGTAATTCAACTGGTTGTTTTCATCCAAACAGACACAGGTATTTTGCACAAAATCAAAAGTGCCCAGATGTGTTGTTCTCATCTGTTTCCAGAGGGAAGTGGATTACGTTTGTGGTGGATGCAGGCGTCTGGTTCTGCATGATGTCAGCTAGGCAGGAGCAGCTGTGCCTTTATAATGTCTTCTACTAACTTTATAACTCTCCAGAGCTTTTTTCTTTTGTCAGCCAACTTTTAAACTACATTTGCACGTTGTGGACGATGGTACTTTCCACAAAATATTTATGTAAGGACAACAGCATTTCCTTGAGACACATTTACTGTTTTTAGGGTCTTTGGTGTCTTTTCTTATTATTTAGCTTTGTATACTGTTTAAACACAGAGGTTTAAAATGAGTGCACCTTTTACATAGCACTCCAACTCTCTCGATCTCTCTTTTTTAAACAAGTTTTATTTTTTTCTTCAATGTAACCTAATTGAGAAAGTCAAACCAAATGTGTTCAATTTTCAGCACTTCTCTGAAATGATGTACACGCAACACTGCAGCACATAATAGGACAAATGTTACACTGCTTCTCGTATTTCCCTGATCTTCAGTAACTCTACAAGGTCAGATCACAGAGAAAAGCCCAAACCGGACTGGCTGATCAGAGCCATCCTTCATGGATTTTTAACATGCTGCCTTCAGGATACAGTCAATCCTTCCAAACATCATTCCTTCCTGTTTCCATCAGCCTGGTGAATAATGCACTTTAACAGTTACTTGTATTTTACAGTTGTTGTTGTATTTATTTGTTAACTGGTGTGTGCACTTCTGGCTGTAAAGCAAACTGCCCTTTGGGGAAAACACAACACATTCAAATTAAACTTCATTGCAATTAAATTGGAGTTTATTTTAAATATAATCTGGTCTGCATTTAACTCAACTTGAATTGCACGTGTTTGCTTTCCTCTTCAAAGTGCCTTGAGGTGACCTGTTGTGAACTGGCTTATGCATATATACTAAACTGAAGTGAAAGTTAGAATATTTGCATGGCGCATACAACACAGGATCATTTCATGTGAGACTGGCTGTGGCCCTGGACCTGGTCCCTCCTGGACCTGGTCCCTCCTGGACCTGGTCCCTCCTGGTCCTGGACCTGGTCTCTCCTGGACCTGGTCCCTCCTGGACCCTCTCACCTGGCCCATCCTCCCGCGGACGACTCTCATGTAGCCCCGGAGCTCGGACCTCTGGGCAGGTGATGCGCCGTCCCGGGCGATCATATGTCCAAGCCAAAACAGCAGAAGAAGGCTCAGGCTGAGCAGGCACACCCAGCTGCGCAACATCTGGGTGGGGGTACAAAAACAGAGAGTTCACGTCCGAAGTTGTACGTGTCTCTTTAAACGACTGAAGCGACTCTTACCGGAGCTTTAATATCGAGGTCTTTGAAAAAGTCCCGCTCCAGAGGACCTGGCAGCTCTCATTTCCATTCGCTTAACTTGCGGGCATGAGTGTAGGCGGTTCATGTCTGAGGATTTCTTTCTCTACATGAACTCGCAAAGCCAGGATCCTCTTCTTTTCGGCGGAACTTTTGTTTTCACCGCAGACCGCACATGTTCGACATTACTGGTTATTCCAGCGTATTCGTCTTCATCAACTATTAACTGTCTGGCCAGTATTCCGTTATTTCACCCTCCGTTAGTATTAACACAGTAACCTAATAAGTATCTCCACAACCGCGACTGTAAAGTACAGAATTTCCGTTTGCACAGAAAACATCCGGGATGCCCTTTCAGAATAAGATTCAGCCAAATACATGAACGGTTCCCTTTGTATATTTTTGGTCAGGTTTTTGGGGCAGGTGCTCAAGGCAAGACAAAAGTAATATAATATAATATAATATAATATAATATAATATAATATAATATAATATAATATAATATAATATAATATAATATCTGCAACAATATGTCCTATAATTAAGACGCCTCATCGTAAAATCATGAATTTTGAAAAACCACAACTTTTGAACTTAAGATGCTTACAATGTTTTATTGCAAAATATTGACTTTTGCTAAATATCAACTTTTTGACATAAAATTCTGATTTTCTGTACCAAGAATTACAGATTTCTGTTGATAGGTCATGAATTTCGCAATCCTGCAACTTTGTATCAAAAATTTAATTTTTGTCATAAAATCTCAAATTTCACAAAATCACAACTTTCTGATATCCAAATCATTTTTGTCATTAAAAAAAATCACAAATTAATATTTTTTCACAAAAAACTTTTTGTCATGAAAATTGTAACTTTTGTTGAATTTAATGTTTTTTTTTAAATAACCAATTTTTGTTATAAAAACACCAAAAAAAAAATTGCAACTTTTTGATGCAAGACTTTGGATCTTGAAATAGCTGCTCAATGGTCATTCTACAGAAATGCGCTTGTCAAGTCTGAGGTCAAAGGGGCAGGTGCTTGGCAGTCATATTGTATATTTAAGAAAAACAATGCAAAACAGTCTCAAGATATAACAATGTAAAGTTTAAGGGCTAGAGTTATGAATGAATGTATACATTTGTACTTGCTAGTGGTTTATGAGGTTCTTTTATTCTGAAGGATAGCTTCCAAAACCAGAAACATCCGTCTTTTTCAACGCTGCCTTCAAATGCCTCTCGGAAATTTTCATTTTCAGACTATGTCGTGACAGAAATTATTTGAGAGAAAAAATCCACCTCTATAGAAATAAGATATTTATTGGGGATGAAAAAAAAAGAATAATTAAGTTTTGAGGCAAAACTTTATTTTAATTTCATTTTCTGGCCATAACCAATAACATCTCATTCGAGCCTTTTTTGCAGTGGTAGTTGGTGGGTCTTGTGATAACTGAATAGCTTGCTAGATTTAGTCAAACATAACTTTTTAAATTTGTCGTGATGTGTAAATATATTTTTAAAATTATGTGACTTACAAACTTTCTCAAGCGTTTTGCCGTCTGTTTTGGTTCTTTTGGGGAAGAACATGAATGCAATGTCTACGTACTGGATTGGACTCCAAAAACATTCGTCCCTCCTGTGTTTTATTCGATTGGTCAATAAAATAGAAGCCCGCCTTTCTTCTTTTCTGATTGGATGGCGTCTGTGTCAGTATTCCTATACTCACGAAGTCCCGCCCTGAGATAAAGTCAACCGTGCCGCTTTCAATGACGGCGACCAGGGAATGTCCTTCTTTGACGTCTTACATGCTCACGGTATGTACCTCATTGAGGGATTATGTTATTAGTTGTGCGTCAAGTGAAGTGTGTACAAAGCCGCGACCAAAGCCTTGGTGTCAAGGTGTCAGCTCAAAGCTTTGCAGTCAACGACCAGCTGCGCGTGTGATGTTGTGATGTGTGAACGGAGAGATCGTGATGGGCCAGCTAAATGAGCTAGCTAACGTTAGCATACTCGACAGAGAGGGGCTGCTCGCCGGTGCTGATTTTTTACCTGCTTCTGACATGACTTTTAAAAGCAGAGCACATACTTGCTACGGTTTTGGCATAAATGTTCAACTTAAGTTATGACAGGCTTGATATCCTGGCCTAGATTCACTTTCACTTGACATCCAAGGCTCTTTTAGCCAAGTGTTCCTTCATCTTTGGCATGTTGCCCACCTGGCTGAAGAGTGATACTGCTTTAAACATGTCGATATTCTGTTAATTAACAGTTTTGCTCCAAAGACAGTTTCTCGGTGAGAAGCTGCACCTGTTATTTGAATATTGCAGTGGTGCTGGGCAGGCTGGCCCCCTGTCTGCATACCAGGCAGCGGGAAAGTAAATAAGTAGCTTGGCTGCAAGTCAAGTTGGTCTGCTTCTTAACAGTTAATGCGAACTCGATTTCAGCAGGTTAATCTAATGCAAGATAATTCCGTGTTTGTGTCTGGTCATTTGACCTCAAGTGAAGAACATGGGTTGATGATAATACTGATACCATGTCCAGGCTATTATTCAGGATCATGTCTATCCATGGAAAAGTATGTAGTGATTCTATATTATAAGAAGCAATGCTCTTATGAAGATGGAGGTATTTTTACAAAAAGAAAATAAAATCAACATACCATGTTGTTACAAATCCCCGCCATCAACATATCTTGTGGGGGGAAAAACTACTTTTACCTCCCCTTTGAGTCATCAGGTCACATTTGAGCATGTTGTTGTAATTGTAAGAAGGCTTGCAGCAATGGATGTTAATGTTGTACAAAAATATTTCCTACTCGTATCTGAATCAGCAGCCCCAGAGATGGAAAAAGTGGTGATTGGTGCAGACTTCAATGGACAATGTTGGAGAAGGCAACAGAGGTGAAGTTTGGTGTCCAGGATAGGAACGCATGAGGACAGATGGTGGTAGACTTTGCAAAAAAGGATGGAGATGGTTGTAGTGATTACTTTCTCCTAGAGGAAGCAGGAACATTAGGCAGGTGATTTGTAAGTGGAGTTAGGAGCACACAGGTGGACTACCTGAAGGACTTCAGCTACTTCAAAGTAGTGTTCGGTGAGAGTGTAGGAAGACACTGGTGTTGAGGAACATGAAGAGGGTAGAGGACGAAGTGATGGAAGCTGAAAATTATAAGTACTGTGTGTGTGTGTTTTTTTTTAGAGAGGACCTCTGAATGGTCAGGCGGTGCTTTAAGGTGACTGGACGAATTACAGGCTAATGAGATCAGGGAGATGGGTAAGAGAGAACTTGATGTGACATCTGTTAGGAAAGTAGACAAGGAGACTTTGTGGTGGAATGAGGAAGTGTAGGAGTATCTATAGAGAAAGAGGTCAGCTGAAGAGACGAAGGCAGGAATACAAAGTGATGCAGCATAAGGTGATGGTAGAGGTGGAAAAGGTCAAACAAAGGGCGTGTGATGATTTGTGTGCTCGGTCGGACAGTAAGGAGGGAGAGACTGCAGAGATAGAGATGGGAAGTACATGCAGCAGGCTAGGCTGATTACGGATAGAGATGGAAATGTATTGACATGTGACAGAAGTGTGATGGGAAGATATAAGTCATATATAGAAGAGTTGAATGAGGAAAATGAAAGTGACTGAAGAGTAGAAGAGGTGACCATTGTGGACCAGGAGGTAGCGAAGAAAAGTAAGGCTGAAGTGAGGAGGCCACTGAAGAGTGGAAAGGCAGTTGGTTCTGGTGATATACCTGTGGAAGTGTCAGAGAGGTGCCAGTAGAGTTTTTGATGAGGAGCTTCAGCTAGATATTAGACTGAAAGGATTCCAGAGGAATGGAGAAGTGCGCTGGTAGGGCTGCACGATTATGGAAAAAATGATAATCACGATTATTTGGATCAAAATCACGATTACGATTATTAATCAAGATTATTCAACAATAAAAAATATTTTTTGTTCAGAATGTTATTTAAAATCACGATATGAAATGTAACCAAGAAAGTATTGCATAAGGGATGGACAAATTATATAAAAGGCAATAGCATGAAACTTAGGCGGTCCTAGAGATTTTTGGCCATAAACACCAGCCTGTAAACATGTCTTAGCTTCAAGAACGCCCAAAGGCAGGTCACTACATTGTCCCCTACACTACATTGTACATGGTCACGATTAATCACGATTTTCAAAATTTTAATCGTGGCAACCAAAAATCACGATTTCGATTATTTTTCGATTAATTGTGCAGCCCTATGTGCTGGTACACACAAAATCATGCGGGCAATCCTAAGTACCACCTCACTGTTTCCATAAGATTTAAGATGGTAAATTGCAGCCAGGTGCTGCAAATCAGCCGTTGATGAATTGATCAGATGAAGACTGCAGTCAACATAATCTGTTGATTGTATTTACTTTTTGTTGACTACAGAACAATTATTCCTGGCGTGCCCTCCATAATGCTGATGGGAAATTACAGCAGTTTATCACAGCTCACCACACGCAACTCGCCACGGATCACGGAGGATACGGACGGAAAATGGCTAACATAAGCGGTTACCGCAAGCCCTATGTGGCATCACGAGTGTCACATGTGCTGCTGCAAAGCATCAACACAACCGTCATCCGGTGACGCTGCTTTTGTGTCTTTTATAGGTTGCGGTGAGAAGTGCAAGGTCAGGAGTGGATGACTGCAGAGGGTTCGGTCCGCCAGCAGGCCCCGTGTTTGCTGATCTGAGAGCAGAGGGGAGATCCCATTCTTGGTGAATGTGAGGGAGTTTTGGGGGGCCGTTCCCTGGAGCCATTTCCATTCTTGAGATGTCACTGAGACAGGCAGAGGGGATGTCCATCGCCCAGGCTTTGGCCATGACTGTAGCCGAAATACCAGTCTTTCTCTATTCCACGTTTGGGCAGGTAAAACCTACTAAGTCCATGTACATACAATGTTAACACCAATTTGTCTTCTTACAGAAGTTTGTTCAGGAAAAGCAAACAAAAAGTGCTGCATTTAGTAAAATGTAGATGCCTTTCTGGTAACAGCTCATGCTTGATCACATCCTCACTTCCCTTTTCTGTTTTCAGTCCATATTTTCGCAGCTAAAGCTTTCCCCAAGCCTGAAGAAGGTGCTGTTCGCCACAGCGCTGGGCAGCGTAGCCTTGGCTCTCACTGCTCATCAGCTGAAGAGGCGAGGGAGAAAAAGGAAACAGGGAACGCAAACGAAGGATGGTCCAGAAGACCGTGGGGAATACCCGAAGCGCTGTTGAAAACAGGAAGACCTTCATCACTGAAAAGAGGTGTGCAGAACCTAATGCTGGACCTGCTGAAATTATGACTCTGTTTTGTGGTTTGATGTGTCCCACAGCATCATTTTTTCTTTTTTTTTTTTTTCCAAATCAAAGGTCCGTTCACTGGGCCGACAGGTGATGAGCCCCAGCTCTCGAAGCAATGACACCATGAGTGGAATTTCCTCCCTAGCTCCCAGTAAACACTCAAGCTCATCACACAGCCTGGGATCTGTTAGTTTCAGCCTCATAGTTTTTTTCAGTTTTATGTCACAATTGCATGCCTTTTTTTTTTTTTTTTTAACTTATACCCTTCTCCTGTTTTGTCTTTGATTTGTATTTCTGGCATAGATGCGAGTCCCAAACTCACCAAATCAGTCCGTTAATCCTCCCACCCCCTGGGAGGCGCAACCTGTGATGGAAGAGTCAGCGGCAGGAGAGGATGCTAACGCAGAGAACCTGTATTTAATGGGTGAGATTTTACATTTACGTATGACTTTATGAAAAGGTATAATTCAGGCACTCGCGGTTCTCAAACTGTTGCTCACGTTCTGTCTTAAACATTTAGTTTTGTATCACGTCTCTTCCTCCTGTCAAATCTCGGATCCAGGAGAAGCAATGTGGGTTCTGTCCGGATTGTGGAACACTGGACCAGCTCTAAACCCTCAGTAGAGTTTTATGGACAGAATTTCTAGGTGCAGCCAAGGAGTGGAGGGGTTTTACATCAGTGGTGTCAGGATTTCATCTCTGCTTTTTGTGGATGACGTGGTCCTGTTGGCGCCATCGGGTGGGGATCTGCAGCTCTCGCTGGTGCGGTTTGCAGCCAAGTGTGAAGCGGCAGGGATGAGAATCAGCACCTCCAAATCTGAGACCATGGTTCTCAGTCGGAAAAGGGTAGAATGTTTTCTCCGGGTCGGGAGTAAGGTTCTGCCTCAAGTGGAGGAGTTTAAATATCTCGGGGTCTTGTTCATGAGTGATGGGAGAAAGGCGGGAGATCAACAGACGGATTAGTGCGGCGTCTGCTGTGGTGGTGACTCTGTACCGGTCCGTTGTGGTGAAGAGAGACCTGAGCCAAAAGGCAAGGCTCTCTGTTTACCGGTTAATCTTTGTTCCAACCCTCACCTATGGTCATGAACTGTGGGTAGTAGGGATGCACATTTTGGATTTTTTTTATGACCGTTAACCGACGCCCTTTAACAATTAATAACTGTTAACCGATAAGTCCGGGAGGGTTGGCTGCCGCGATGTTGCGCGCGTTGTCGTGGATGCATGCGGACACTTCCCACACAATGTGTCGCCGTCAGCTTGTCGCAGAGATGCCGCCATCACTTTTGATTTATACTAACGCGGTCTCCGCTATGTTATTCCAAGCCACAACGCAAGAGCGACAATCATCACGAACTAGCTAGTGCCAGACCCATGCTATCGACTAGAATATGTGCAGCCCAGGAGAAATCTACATCTCTCAGCTGGCCTGAGAGCGCCTCGGGGTTCTCCCAGAGGAGCTGGTGAGGCAGCTGGGGGGAGGGGGGGGAGGAGGGTCTGGACCTCTTTGCTTCGGCTTCTACCCCCGTGACCCGATTATGGATTAGGCAGAAGATGATTGATGGATGGATGGATCCTGTCTCTTCAAGAACCACCTTTTAAAATGTCCAGTCTGTCGTGATTTCTCAAGAGTAAAAGTACACGACAGCTGCTCGTTTTTTGTTTTTGGCAGGGTCAATACACAAATGATTCCTGCCATTAAGTACAGACAGAAAAGTTCTTTCTTTCTTTTCATATTTAGCGTTTCCGGCAGATCCTGATCTCCTGTATGAGGAAACTGACTGATGTTGGAGTGCACTTTGGGATCTGTAACTTTGCATGCCTTATACATGCATGTAAAAGATGTATAATACATTCAAGTAAAAAAAAAAAAAGCTTAACAAGACAATTTTTGAATTTGATTTGAATGAAATTTAATAATACTTTATTCCTTGCAAAGGGAAAATGTATTACTGCTGTGATAATTACTGGGAAAATTCATAAGTAAGTAAAAGAAAATAAAAATAAAATAAAGATAGAATAAACAGGAGTTCAGGACATGTTGGATAACAGGTGTGGTTGAAATCTCCAGAGATCAGCGTGAATGCATGGGAGTGTTGCGTTTGTTACCTGGCAACATGTGTAGTGATGATGTCAAATGCAGCAGTGGCAGGTAACACAGGTGAACTCTCTGAGAAGACCACATGGATGGAAACTGACATCCAGCGGTTCCACGTCTGGGGTGCAGAGGTGCTTCTTCAGTCACATGTCTAGGATTACACCAACTGTTGTTCACAAGCACTGAAAGTACTCCTGCCCCACTCCTGTGGGTCTGTCTCAAGTCTTTCACCCAGCCGTATTATCTAAAGTTCATGTCGAGAGATGTTGGGAGTAAAGAACACGCTCCTGCAGCCATGAAAAAAAAAACCCCCATCATACTCCCACTTGCTCCCAGCAGCACTACAAGCACATCCATTCCAGGTGATCAAGGGGAAACAAATGGTCAAAATCTCTTGTAGCTCCAGTTTGGCTTCTGCTGCACATCCTTGAGCTCCCTCTTCAACTCATCTGCATTTGAGGTCTTTTTCTGATCCTTAGTTGGTCTTTGGAAACCTCAGTTTTCTGCTGTCATAGATACTCATAGCAAATGTTAAAAAGAAAAAAAACTGTCTGTCATTCAAAAAATCTGCACACACCTAAAAAACATTTATGCACAAACTCACTTGTACATTAACATTTCTATCTATATTATTACTTATAAATGCATAGTTTTCTTACTGCTTTTTCCTGCTCTTTTCCCATCAGGAATGGAGCTGTTTGAGGAAGCGCTGCGGAAGTGGGAACAAGCCCTGAATGTTCGTCATCACACCCACTCGACCTCCAGTAACAACAGTCTGGCCCTACAGGGCGCGGCGAGTAGCGACTTTCTCATGGTAACCATCCATCCATCCATCGCGTTTTCACCCTCTGAATGCTTAAACAATAAATCAAATCTCGGAATGATCAATATCATCTGATGATGTCAGGGGTAGAATCCCGTATGATCAATCAAACTAAATTCTGTGTTTGTTTTTTTTTGTTTTGTGCTTGAATTTTAACTCACTGCCTTCAGTGCTGGTGATTTTGTTATATGTGACGGCGCCAGTTCATTGGAGCTGAAAAATAACTGCACTGGTTGAAGTGATTTGTTAGAAAATAATAAAACACTGTGTTTTTGTTTTAGTCTGAAGGCCCTAACAAAGTGTTTGCTGAGAAGTTAGAGACGCTGCTTCACAGGGCGTACCACCTTCAAGAGGACTTTGGCAGCAGTATCCCAACAGATAGCGTGCTGGCAGAATTTGGTAAGAGTCAACTGGTACTTAAAAAAAGATCAATAAAACGGTATTTGAAAGTCACTTATAATGTTATTTATCAAGTAAACAAAATTAGATCCTAAGCTCGCCTTTGGTCAGTAACAACAGTAACCTAAAGAAGTTGCAGTGTTTGATAAAGTCAAGGGTTGTAGACACTATCAGCACCCTCAGCACGTTCAATTTGTGTTTTTTCCATTAGCAGAGAGCGAAGGAACCCTTATCTTGCCTCAAGTGGAGAGTTTCCACAGACTGCAAGATGATGATGCGACTACGGTTACCTCTGATGACTCCTTTTTCTCAGCCGCAGAGGTGATTTCCTTTCATCTGCTCTCTAAACACTGACATTAAGCAGAAATGGTATACTGGTCTTTTCTATCAAGTACATGTTCTATCCTGGGATTTGAAAAGCTGGAAATGGATTCACAGATGTCTACCTGTGTATATTAATATATAAATAGATAAATAATTGTTTTCTATGTGCAGCTTTTTGATACCATGACATTAGAGGAGGTCTACCAGCCAACGAAGCCAGCAGCTCTGTATGAAGAAGCCTTGAGTCTGGCCACAGAGGGCAAAGTCAACTACAGATCCTTGAGGTAACATTGAAGTTGATTGCACTTAATTGCATAAAAAGTTGTCGTGCACTTGGATTTTTTTATTTTCATTCTTTATTGCCACAAACGTCTAGTCCTGCTGCCCTCTAGTGGTAAAAAAAAGATCTGTGAAATGACCTTTCAATGCCTGTCGCCATAATAAGAGTGTGGCTTTTTTTGAGTTTCATAAATTCATACACATTTTCTCTTTACCAGAACTGAATTACTTGAATGTTACGGCGACCAAGACTTCCTTGCGAAGCTTCACTGTGTGAGACAAGCATTCCAGGTCTGTTTGAGTTCACAAGACCCATCTGTAGATCACTGTTTCCTTTTGTTTCCATTTTTAATTTAAGATGTGTTAAAATCTTATTTGTTTGCAGTGACCTTTGAAGTGACTTGCACTACTGTTAACTTACATTCTGCATGACTTTGCATGTTATCACCATTTATAACCGGCAAAATGCACACTTCTGTCCTTTTAATGAGCAAGGGAATATGCTCATCAGAGCATCAGTTTACTGCTTTGCATGCTGATTAAAGCTCCAGGAGGTAGCTTTTAACAACAGTCTCTTTGGCTGCAACTGCTTTTACGTAAGCGCCCACCTCCAGTGGGAAAACTGTCTCAGTCACTTAAAAATATCAGTGTTTCTGTTGTGCTGCCAGTTTTTCCATTTGTTTGTAGCGAAGATCTCGTTGCAGCGATCAAGGTGTTGCTGAGAATTTTTAGCTCTTATTGCCGTTGAGGTGTAGTGCAGGTGAAGTAGAGCTGTAAAATTACCCAAATATCACCACTTGTTGAAGCAGAGTCACTTACTTGAGTCGACAACTCAGTTTCTCTCCAGTGTTGCTTGACTTCACTGGGCATGTAAACTCACTGACTGTCATGTTACCTGTGGAGCCCACTGTCAAAAACAGAAGACGAAAATCCGAAGTCCAGTTCCAGACCAGAGTCTGGTCCAGCTCCAGTCCACTCATCGCCAGCTCTTTCCACTCACTAATGTATTGTTTTTTGTTTTTTTTTTAAGTTCCTGTTGTTGGATGAAACTCACCGGACGTTTTTCATGGAAACTGGGAAACAGATGATTGCAGGGCTGATGGTAAAGGCAAACAAGGTAAAACACACAACTCTGCATCTTCAGTTGTAACATTTTCTTATACTGTGAAAATAATTAGATAAAGTCTACATCTACTGAAGCATTTGTATATATATATATATATTTTTTCTGCTTTGAATCAGAGTCCCAAAGGCTTCCTAGAGAGCTATGAAGATATGCTGCTTTATACTCAGAGAGAGGAAACGTGGGCCGTCACTAAGATGGAGCTGGAGGGCCGAGGGGTGAGTGGTCCTTTCATTCAAGTCATGCCATCAAGTTCCCTCTTTGTTCTCCTCCCATCACTGTGGTGACACATGTGGTACGTTTTCTTGTTACCTTTCAAGACTGCTAAGGTTCTTGGCATATTATCAGCATCAACGTTTGATCAGTGGTATACTGTTAAACCGTTGGTGTGATCTGAACACACATGATCTTGCACATAAGTGGAGGCTCTTCAAAGCCTCCTTTGGTCTGCAAGTGGTTAAAAACTCCATAAAGGGCTTTTTTTCTAAAGCAGTTTTAATAATGTATTACTTAATACATGAAGTTCATTAGGAGAAAATGAAAACTCGATGGTGCGGGATCCTGTGATCTCTGCAGGTGGTGTGTATGAACTTTTTTGACATAGTTTTGGACTTCATCTTAATGGATGCATTTGAAGACCTTGAGAGCCCTCCTTCTTCTGTGGTAGCTGTGTTGAGGAACCGCTGGCTGTCAGACAGCTTTAAAGAGACGGTGAATTCACTCACACACACACACACAAATGCCATCGATGCACAATTTCTGTAATAATAAAGTTGTTGTTTTTTTTCTGGTAGGCTCTGGCAACTGCTTGTTGGTCCGTCTTGAAAGCCAAAAGACGTCTTCTCATGGTGAGTTTAACCAAGTTTCAAAGGCCACAACTTTTTATTGCTTCATTTCTCTAAATGTGTGTGTGTGTGTGTGTTAAATGACTGCTGTAACTGTTCTCCATAGGTTCCTGATGGGTTTATCTCCCACTTCTATTCTATATCAGAACATGTAAGCCCAGTTTTAGCTTTTGGGTTTTTGGGACCCAGGCAGCACCTGAGTGAAGTTTGCACCATCTTCAAGGTGAGATCACGAAGATCACAAGAGTTTTCTGCATAAAGGAAATTGGTTACAAGAACTGTGACCTTAATGAAGTGGATTACAGAGCTGTTAGTGTAGAATCTGATGGATTTTCATTCCCTCAGAATGAACCGTTTATATGAAACCAGATCCTGCTTTTATCAGATTGGAAAAACCAAACCAAACACTAACTCTGAGGCATGCTGAATTTTTTATTTTATTTTATTTATTTATTTTTAAAGCCCTTGTAGTTTCTCTGGCACATTTTGAAGGGAAAGGTGAGGTAGGGTTTCATCAGCTAAGTGCAGTCTGCAACCGTACCACCTGATGTCACTAAAGGTTCAATTTTTCAACCTTTTCTCTCTGGGATACAGAAGAGCAGTATTGAATTTCCACAAGAAGCCTCATTAAATATCAATAGCCAGACTAAAACGCTGGTGCGTGTTACTCCTGTTTGGCACCTCAGTATTGTTAACAGACCCCCCCCCCCCCCCCCCCCGGTTGCTATGCTGCTGCATCTTCTTTGCTATTTCATTTCGTGTATTTTCAGACTTGACATGCATCTCCTTCAAAGCAAAATGTCATGATGTCATTAAGCCATTATGCAAAAGTGTTTTCATAATAATAGCAACTGTGATGAGTAGGCATAAGGAGAGTATTATACTTTATACATGAAGTTAACCATGTTAAATAACAGCTCCTTTCATTGATTTCTCTCATTTTACCTGCAGCAACAAATAGTGCAGTACCTTAAGGATATGTTTGATCACGACAAGGTCCGCTTCACTACCAGTCAGTGCTTGGCTGAGGACATCCTGAAACTTTCCCACCGCAGGAGTGAGATCTTATTGGGATACCTGGGAATTGATAGCCTTATGGAGCTCAATGGTGCCCTGCCCAGAAACATTGACGGCTCCTCCGGGACCAATTAGGATACTAAAGACCTTATTTGGCCGACAAGTGGCAACAACAAGAAGTTGCAACTTAATACTTGTTCCCTACTTGCGTTAATACCGGATCCTCTCCGGCTTCTGTGACACACCGACAACCAGCATTATTCTTTCATTCATCTGTGGTGATTAAACACGACGACTGCAACTTGGATCTGTTTCACTGCATCTACAGTGTCATCAGTCCTCGTGCTGATGAAGGAGAGCGTTTGGATCATGTGATTCCACTTCTCCCTTGTGCTGCTGCTTTCCTGCGTTTCCAGATGCTGACTGTAATCGTATAATCACAGACGTGTGAGGACTTGTCCCGCCTTGTTTGGTGACATGGATAACTCAAAAACACAACTGACAAACAGTCTTTCAACATGCGAGGACTGCGCCTTCTACGGAAATATTCTACGTGGATCAAGTCTCTTCTCAGAACTGTGTTCATGAAATTGGAATTAAGTTTCATAATTTTCACTGTCATAAGAAATGAAGTCAATATGTGTTTTCAATTTTTTTTTATATTAAAAGTAAAATGATATTAAAACCAGAGCAATTCCTTCCAGTTCAGAAGAACTTTGCCTACCTGAAGACTTGTACTGTGTGATGCATTGGGTTTGCCTCTTCACTTGTCCTTAAATCCTTTTTAATTTCCAGGTTTCTTCGTTCTTTAATCAAGCGGGCTAAGAAGTGACATATCCATGAGTGTGCATTTAAAAAAGGTTTTTGTATAAAATTAGTGTTGAAAGAAATTACTAAGAGTTTGAACTATCCCGGCGCTGTATTTTGATTATTATTAATTTGTTATTTGTTCTTTTTAGATCACTCATACCAGCTGTTAAAACACAGCGTTAATTCCAGTTTGGTAGTTGAGGCGGAAAACCAATATCTTAAAGCCACAGTATGTAGCAATACCACCTCTGACCAAAGGGGGGCACATGGCCCTACTGTGTTGACAACAGTCTCTGACAATATGTTCCTAATGAACTGGGTAGTCCACCATATGTTGTAAAACCACTTTGTCCCATTAGAGGTGGATTTTTTTTTTCCTGGCTTATTTCAGGGGCTGAAGCATGAACTGTCTTGTAATGTGCTGCCCCCGTGTGGTCAGAAATGGTATTGCCACATAGAGAAGCACTTTGATATGCTTGAGCATTTACAGATGGTAATATGTTGCACTACTTTTAAAGCTGTGTGCTGGTTAGAGCAGTTTAATTTATTATGATGAGATATCTGGGTTTAAAGTGTGCAGCCAGCTACTATGTCTTTTTTTTTTTTCAGAAGTTGACAGTTTCCTGAGGTCCTAATGAAATGTCTGGTGTAATTAGGTCAAATACTGCTCCCCTTTTAACCGTCTTTACAGCTCTGTTCGTACCAGCTGGAACCATTCAGAACATCCCGTTCACTGGTTGTGCCTCTATTGACATCTGTCCTACAGCTTTGCACTTCCATGCAAACATATTTCGGACACAAATTATGCTGAATAACTCTTGAGGCAAATTATTTCATTATGTGAGAGCTTATAATACGTTGCCTGAGCACTCGCACTACCAGACGTCAACATGAAAAAAAGTACTTGACCACCAATTTTATTCTCACTTACATTTTCCTTCGTTTCCTGTTCAGCTACAGACAGTTGGTACAGCCAGCCAACTCTACAATATTCCATAATTCCTGTGCCACATTCATGCTCGTAAAACCCAAGATCCAGTGTTGGTCCATTCCTTTGTGTTTGATTTTAGTGGCTAACATTAAGAATTGTTCTCATATGAGCTGACGTTCACTTTTTATACTTTGTTTTTGTTAAAGTGGCTTTCTTGTGATGTGTCGTAGCTGTGCATTTGATGGCAAATGGGAAAATCAGGATTTTAACCATCTGATTGGTCTGGAGAAGAGAAGATTATATAAATAAAGAACTTCAGTAACACGTTGGATTTCCCTTTCAGCATATAAAATAGACAAAAGACTGGTTAAGCATTATTACTATAACTTGTAATTCCTCTTGATAATTCCCAGTTGAGAGCAAAATGAGCAAAAAGAATTTAGATTTCCAATTTTTTGAAGTACAGTAAATGCAGCATGATTTGAACTTGAAGTGTGGAGATAATTTTATTTGGACCTTGGCTGGTGACAGCAGTACCCCAATAATCTAAATCACTCGCTCACTGACATATTTTTGTACCTCGGCCGCCCCAAACGAAGTAAAGGAGGGAGTTTTTTTCAGAGTTTTTGAGCTGACACACAAATGTCCCTTTTAATCAGCTCATTAGGACTAAATGGAACGGTGGTTTAAAGCAAAAGTGTCCCAACCCAAGTTATGTCAAGTGTTTTATATGCAAAATTGTGAACAGTTGGACTTTGTTTTTGTAATTAACTATACCAAATGCAGGAGTATGTGCTTTTCTAGTTTTAACTGAGTACTGTAAGCATTCATCAAAATAGAAACCAATTTAGTTTTCAAACTCAAGACACGACCAAGAGCTCGAACTGTTAAAGCTTTCTGGAAACACGTTGTACAAACATACTGCCCGTCTCTCAATGTTCCCAGCGCATTTAAAAACAGAAACTGTGCTACATAGTTTTACCAAGGACATTTCTGGTTTCGTGGAGAACACAGTTCTGTACAGTTAGACTTACGTAAATTAGTGCACCGATGACAGCGTGTTGCTGAACTGATTTTTCTTGGAGCCCAGGAACAAAGGAGGGAAGAGAAGGATTGTTTTAGACAGCAACTCTTAGACTGCTCTAAAGGAATATTCGCTGTGGTTTTAGTTTAACAGAGCTGTCAGGTACTCAATGGTCTTTACTTAATGAAATAAAATTAAAAAAAAAACATTGATGGGATCAGAAGTGTAGTATAGTTGCCTGTGATT
This sequence comes from Hirundichthys speculiger, assembly GCA_018398805.1. NCBI lineage: Eukaryota > Metazoa > Chordata > Actinopteri > Beloniformes > Exocoetidae > Hirundichthys > Hirundichthys speculiger. The sequence continues at coordinate 1,471,930 of JAGFBZ010000155.1, forward strand.
GCCTGGGTGTGTCAAGAAATTTGTTTTTGGTATTATTTTGCTCTTTTTAAAAAAAAAAAAAAAACCCACCTGAGTTATTTATCATACATGTTACCAGCTCTTTCATTTTTGTCTGTGTAAGCGAGTGTTTTGTGGCATTGAGGATCCGCATCATGCCGTTGTTGCAACAGGCCTTTTGAATCCAGAGACCCCTGAATTCTCATGGTTCTGCAAAAAGCCAGTATTGTATTTGGATTATGTCTAGCATGGTTTGTAAATGGTGCATTTGCAAAGAAAAAATATATAAATTTGGTTTATTGTTTCACAGGTGTGAAGCTTTTTGTTAAGCATTGTGCACTTTAACAGAATGAAGATGCAGAAATGTCCTACAACTTTTTTTTAAAGATATATATATATATATATATATATTAAGAGCTCAGATGTATGGACTCTTAAATTATTTATTGCATTACATAACTGATATATTGATAACATATACATACTGTACAGTGGATTTTTGAAAAAAAAAAAGCTATGTCATAGGAAATAGTTTTTCTACGATAATAAGGTTTTGTTGAAGTGTCAAACTTGAAATTACTTTGGTTCCCGTTTTTTAACTGTGTGGTTTGATCCCTGATGAGCTGCTTTCAGAACATGCATTTTAGAATAAGGATATGTATCATGTAGGTGAAAGAAGTTACAGGAAAAAAAAAAGCTCACAAATGTCACAGACTGAATAGTTGAACTGCCTCTGCATGTTAGTAGTGTAGCTTCTCTGATACGCTTCAGGTTAGGATGCAAAATGTAGATAGGCTTAGTCCAAGCTTGTATCATTTAAATATCCCAATTAGAATTGAGCAGAAAAAGATTTAGAAAGATAGAATTTCAAAGTTCGCTTTAAAGCATGCACCCAGTCAGCACATAATTTCGGCAAGTTTAGGCTTTGACGAGCATTTCAGATGGCCAAAGTGTGAAATTTTCTTTTCTCATTATTGAACATTACAAGTGTCCTACTCATGCCTTTTTATCTTCTTTTGTTGTGATACTGCAATGACAGCACAATCTGTAAACTGATTAAAATCCTCCATATTAAATGTTATTTTTGGTATTAAATCAATTTGTGTTTTTTTTCTCTCTCTCTTTCTCTAAACTGATGTCTCGGTGTATTTCATGTTCCTGTTGGAGTCACACTTCTGGATGCACAAAATGATTTGGAGATGTTGATTAGTCATGTCACAATGTCCAGAAGTTAACAGAGACACTTGTGTTACAGAGAAAAAGATGTTAAAGGTTAAACAGTAAAAGGACAAATCATCACATGTGTTTACACTTGGCAACTTTTCTTTCTGTTTTCAGGCTTTAGCTTTTCTTGGAAAAGATTGTAGATTTGTTCAGGTTTTACCATTTTAACACTGCTTTAGTCAGAGACACACATTTCTAACCTCTTCATATGGATTTTTCTTTCTTTTTTTTTTTAACCACTCGAAAAGCCAAAACCTAAAACCATATCCTGCACCACAATTGTTTCTGAGGTTTATTTTTGACTAATGGAGCCTCAATTCTCATTTTTCCAAAAACAAAAAAGTTGTTCTGCATGTATAAGTATAAATTTAAAAGCTTAATTCAGTTGTTCTAATTATTCAATTCAATTCAATTCAATTTTATTTATATAGCGTCTGTTACAATGACAATTGTCTCTAGGCGCTTTACAGAGACCCAGAGCATGACCCCCGAGCAAATATCATCAACTAAGATTATATAATTAAATCCAATCAATGATAATGGCAGTTAATTATGTATTAATGTCTCTTAAATGCAGAGCTGCCAGAGATCACAGGGCATCCAGTTTTGAGTTTTGTCCTTGTCCTGTACATACAGAGATTTCTTCAGATTCTTGGAATCTTTTGATGATATTATGTACAGCAGATGATGTGATATTCAAAGTCATATCCAAACATTTTTCTGCAGAACATTATTCTGAAACTCTTTTCAGAATTGGTGAAACCTTTTCCCACCTTTCTTTTTATACCCAATAATGTCACTGAGCTGTTACTGTTTAACCTAATTAGTTTGGATGACTTTTCTCCAGGTTTTCTCTTTCAGTACTATTTAATTTTCCAGCCTCTTGTTGTCCATCACAGTCTAAATGAGCTGAGATTTTTCATGAAATTGTACGACTACCTCTCACTATCAATGTTTGATCTGTTTTTTTTTATGTTGTTATGAATAAAATATGGGTTTATTAGATTTGTAAAATCATTCAATTCAGTTTTTCTTTACAGTTCGTTCAGCGTCACAACTTTTTTAGAATTGCGGTTGTACTAACTGCATGCTGGCAAGTTGACATAAGCAGTTTGGTTCTGGCTTTAGTTCACCACCTCGCAGCTTCAGATGCGACTGCAGGCTCGGCTGCTGCGGTAAATGACGTATGAAAACCACTGACCACTATTAATGAGGCTGCTTTTGTTTTTAAAGAAGGAAGATACAGGAGCACAAGCTCTGCACTGATATAATATTAAGTCTTTAGAAGGAGTGATTCTTTTCAGCAAACAATTAAAAAAAAGAAAAAACCTACCCTACTAATAACCCTAACCCAACAAACATTTCAGTTTGAAGAAGTAAACTTAGTCCTCATTCAGATTAATATGACCAGACTGTAAAACTAGAAAGGGAAAACATGTGACAAATATTGATTGACCTTAAAAACATTAGTTTTGTGCCAAAGCTTTGGCTTCAAGCCTCGCTACTTAGTACCTTGAAAAGAAGACCAATAAATCTCACTTTTCTTGGAAAATGTTCACATGAGATCCCAGATTGAAACTCTGACTGGTGTGTCATGGCGTGCCTGTTGCATCAGATAATCTAAACACTTTGCTACATTTGGAACACTGCACACAGAGTTCAACAAACGCTACAGATCTGTTTTTTTTTCCTCCCACTGTTATGTGGACTTGTAATTATTTCGCATACATAAACCTGCAGTTGAAGTGACACCGTATGAAAACAGTGTCAAATGCAAATCAATCAAGAAAGCAGAGTTTGTAACCGACCTGTTGAGATTTATCTTTATCTTTTGGTCCCTGTTATTCATGTTGGGCTTTATATGAACTGCCAGTAGTCTCTGTACTGTATCTATTGTACCCCTCCCTGTGCAACCTTCAAATGACAGTTTTGTATCCACTGGCTTAAATGTGCCTTGAGGCCTTTTGCTCTGTGACATTCTTTGTGCCGCAGCCCTAAAAATGAAACAGATTAACAGTTAACAAGCTCTATAAAACATGAACTTGGTGTCACTGGAAAACAGCCCCTCCAGAAAAGAGCACTGTGTGGAGTGCAAGCGTGCTATTCTCTTCATAGGTGAGGTTCACTGAGATCAGTGCCTAGTCCTTCAGGATTCTGTAAAGGTTATAATGAGCTTTTATCTATTTATGTATTTATGTATATATTTATTTTGAGAAATTTTGACGTTCCTGGACGTGTTTATAGGATTTTGGGATGTGGTGCTGTGAAACTGTATCACAGAGGGATGTCCTCATCATTTCGACTTATTTACAGAAAATGAATACCTTTCAGTGAAATGCAACATGTTTAAACCACTGTGCAAATAGTTTTATTTTAATTTCATTTATATCTATTTAACTGAGTTTAATTACATCACGATTTTTTTTATTATTTTTATTTTATCTTGTATAATTTATTTCACAAAGTTTTATCTTTGGTTTAAATGTGCTGTATAAATAAAGCTGACTTCTATTTTATCTTATTTTTATTTCAATATTTCAAAAAAAGATATATATTTATTGTTTTTTCTTTGAATGGGTGAAGTTAACTGCTTCAATGCTGGACTGTTGGACTTGTCTGTTTTTCTCCATTCAATAATTCTTCTCTATGGACAAATTATCCCCTCTGCAGAGAGACGCTGTGATTGGTCGACTGCTTCGCTGCCGGGGCTCGTTTTGAACACGCAGCTCCGCTCGTCATTGGCCGAGCGCCTGTCGAGGGCGTTCCCCTGAAGCTGTCCCGGTTGTGTCCGGGTAAGATGGCGTTGGAAGAGCAGTGCTCGGCACCACCTCGATGGCGGGCCATATCAGTGACACACGTAGAGTTCCCTGAGGGTGCGTAGATTTAACCTTGTTCTTTAACAGCTGAACTTCTGTCAACCGTCCACTGCTTTGTAATTTCCGGGCAGTGTGTATGTTTTGCCGCTACTGAATGGACACGGCCGTCAGTGACTGCAAAATACTGAGCCGCTGGTAAAACTGGAGCCCGAGGGGACTGCGAAATTGTGAGACGGCGCCGCATGCGCAGTTTGTAATAATGTTCACAATGAAGGCTAACGAGCTAGCTAGCTGTGCTGATAAGAGCTTTGTTATTTTTTCCCAGTAATTGACGAATAAGAATTGCACAGGTTATTAGGCAAAAATGTATATGCAGTCAACCATAACATGATTCATATGGTCGGAAATTATGAGTTATATCCTTGCAAAGCATTGTAACCAGTTCTCTTGCTAGCGTACTGTATAGGTCTATGGCCCGATACTGATTTCCCTAACAAGCATGGACATTGCACCGAGTTGTCTGACTTAATAAGATGAAATAATGTAGTGTCTTGAACTGATTATGCGTTGGGTAATCTCTCATATCCCGCCTTTTACCTGTACTCTCTGCGTCACAGCATGTAAACCATCGAGATTCACCGGGAGTCTCCCACCAGCCCCGACTGGCTTTACAAGTTTTAGTTTGTTTTAACATCAGTGACGTGCCGCTGTGTTTTAGGTGATCTGACGGGGGAAGTACTGGCCTACATCAGTCTCCTGCCCATCGCCATCCTCGTGGGGTTTGTCACCCTCATAGTGTTTAAACGTGAACTGCACACGGTGAGTTTGGTCATGTACCTGTGATAGTTTACTTGATTTTAGACAGAGCTTAAGGTTTAAAGTCTGTTAAAGGGTTAAATGTCTATCAGGTATGGGGCTGGGTATCCTTTAAAAATTTTACATGTCAGTATCAAAACCGATACCTTGTCTACAATACCTGGACGAATCCCTTTTTTTTTTTGGACACAAATGTAATCAAATTTAGACATAAAGGAAGTTGCATGAACAGGGCCGTTCACAGACATTTCTGGGGGTCGGTGCTCAAGACAAGAGAGAAGGGGACCTTCGGGACAACCTTGTTTCTTTCTACAACCATACAATCGTAGACATGCTCGTCAGATTTTTATGATGAGTCTGGGCTTTTTTTTCCCATTAGAAGGCAAAATCTTGTATGTAAAATTTTGATCTTTTTGCTGGATCACAAGTTTTTGTTGCAAAACCGAAAGCTTTTGTCGTATGATTGTGACATTTTTTTTCAGTAAAATCACAAATTTAGCAAAATCATAAACTTTTAAATTTGATATAGCTTTTTGTTGTAAATTCAAGTGTCCAAAAAAATTGCATAATTTTTTACATAAAATTTTGACAATATCAATTTTAGTCATAAAATTTCACAAAAGTTGTTACATTTGTGTAACTGCAATTTTATTTCCTAATAATAACTCGAAATTTTGCTGTAAAATATTGACTTTTTAGCTTAACACTGAAACCTTTTATTGTAAAATTGAGTTTTAAAAATATCATGTTTTTTTTACATAAAATTATGACTTAATGTCATAAAACTGTGAATTTTGAAAACTGTAACTTTCTGCCCAAAAATAAATTTTCTTGTAAAATCACAAATTTAACATTATTGCAACATTTTGTGTTAAAAAAACAAATTTTTGTCAAAGCGTTTCAAAATTTGGTCTTTTAACATAAAATTAAGACCTTGTCACAAAAATTGTGAAGCTTGTGTAACTGCATCTTATATATATACAATAAGCACAACAGTTTTTAAAAACTTGGCATTTTAGCTTAAAACTACAACTTATATGTAAAATATTGAGTTTCACTAAACTGTGACATTTTGACCTAAAATTTTGAACTTTGTTGTAAAACTGTGAATTTGTTTGATTGCAATTTTTTGCTCCAAAATGAAGGAATTTGTTTCCTGTAAAATCACAAACTTCACAGCATATCAGTGTTTTGTTGTAAGAAGCACATTTTTTTTTCATAAAATCTTGACATAAAATTACAACTTTGTCACAAAACTGCAGACTCATAACAGCAACTTTGTCCTACAATCACTAACATTTCATTGTACAATCATGAATTTCACAAAATTGCAACGTTTTGACATAAATGTACTTCTTAACGTCCTAAAAGCCCAAATTTTTATTGTAAAATCCCAAATTTCCAGTAATTCAGTAAAGTGGTGGTGGTGCTACTATAAGGCATCAAAAACAGGAATCAAATAACAGTTTTTCAATACTTCGTGGTATTAAAGCAGTTGGATGGATACCAGAAAGGTATTGATTTTAGTGGGGTACCTGAACGGTTGTGCTGAGAAGCAGGACAGGAGCTGATGAGTGCTCACATGCTGCCTATTCTCTTTACATTTGACAGATTTCCTTCTTTGGTGGACTCCTCCTCAATGAAGGAGTGAACTGGCTGCTGAAGAACATTTTCAGAGAACCGCGCCCTTGTGCAGGTGAGTTGAGGATCGAGCCGTCGGTGGGGTTGAACAGTTTTGCAGAAAGAAAACATCCCAATTTAAGCACATTGTTTTCAGAGTTGCAGAGCATCGTCACTGCAGCTGAGTTACGATGACAAAGTAACATTCTTACATACTGCGAGACATTTTCAGGGTGCACGTGTATTTGCTGCCTCATGGTCAGTTCTGCTATTTGAATAGTGTTGCTTTTGTATCAAGGACAAAACAGCACCTGCAATGGATGTTTGCCACACAAATCTTGTTTCACACATTAATTCCACATGATATCTGGAACAGCGTGTCAAGACACGTCCACTGTTGCTGCATTATTTAATCAACAAAAAGTCACTGGATAAGCAGAATGTGGAAAAGCTGAACACCCCCAGTTTCAGTAGCTTCTGGAGCCAACTTTATTAGCAATACCTTAGTTGTAAGTTGTTGTAAATGTTTTCTGTATGATATTATCAATCAATCTCTAACAATGATTGACTGATAATGAACTTCCACAGTGTTTATTTATATATCGTCTTATGTTGTCTTTCTGCAGGGGCTCACACAACCCTGCACACAGAGTATGGGATGCCCTCCAACCACTCCCAGCTTATCTGGTTCTTTGTTGTTTACTTCTTTCTTTTTCTTTATTTAAGGTGAGTTGCTTTTTCTTGCTTTCTGGCAAAGTATAGTTGTGAAATTGTCCAAAGTTGCTTTGAATGTGTTGAAAAAAAAAAAAAAAATGTTGCACCATATCTTAGAGAGCAGTTGCCTCTAGTGGACAAAAATTAATACGCCAGTACTTTTAGAAAAGTACTGTCATACAATGTGAATTGAGTATTACATACAAATTTGACTAAATGGTTAATTTTTTTACTATAATGTAATAATCAGTTTTACAGAGAGGTTTTGACTTAACAGATTATTTTGATGCTTAACAAAACACAAATGGAAAAAAAAATAAAGAAAAAATTTGTTGCATAGTTATTAACGTAAATGACAAAATAACCATGCATAAAAAAAAAAAGTAGTAGAGCACATCTGAGTTATAAAGCCTGCAGTCATTGACCTGATTAAATTCTGCTTTGCAGTTGGATTTAGCAACATGATTTTTGGCCGGAATCATAATATTATCATCAGGGTTTGATTCTCCTGTAAGCGATAGAGCCATGTTTTAAACTATTCTGTCTGTATATTTGTGTGCACGAATACAACCTGTCCTTTTGTAGCTACTGACGGATAAACGACCAGTTGCATGATAATTTTGACTTCCTTTATGTCAAACATGCAAAATGCACTATTTTTCAGATTTTTCATTCATTTCATTTGGCATTCTACCTTTACCCTGCAGGTCTTTGTTTTTTTTTTTTTTTTTTTGTGCTGCAGAAAGTAATGAGGTTAACGCTGATAATGTGAACAGAGAAAGCTGCAGCTGCAACCTTTCTATGAACTCTGAGACAAGAGGAGAGCAAACTGTTCTAATGAGATAATTTCAATGCAACATTAAGTACATGTCGGTATCACAGTATTGTACCATCTACATATTTCCCTCTAAAATATATAATTATATCTCATCAGTATACCACCCAGTCCTATTTGTGTTGCATGCCAGGAAGTTAGATAAACAAAATGGGGAACAAACTTAAGAAAATACTTGCTTGACAGTCCATCATGCCCTGGTTTTGCATACTTCTTGTACAAAGCAAACACTGGTTAAGAAATAATGCAAATCTATGTAGCATATATACATGAACGTGAAAGTGATTCAAACATTTTAAAGACAGCTTTGGCAAAACGGACTTCTCCTCAGGCAGATCAGCCTCCTCACGTGCTTCTCTGTATTATTGGTGTTAATCCGTTGCATTAATGTCATGTGCACATTTCATATAACTGGATGGGAAAACAACATAATATCTGCCTTTATTGTTGTAGGAATTAAGTTTTTCATGCACAACAAAGAAAGGCACCTCCTTACATTAAACACACGCGGGGACCATTATGTCAGGAGAAATGACGGTTTAGCCATATGAAATTAAAATCTCTTCTTAATTTATTTGGAATGGAAGCCATCCTGTCTTTAGCCAGGCTTTTACTTTGAAAGATATGCATTTATGCCATATGTGACAGCAGACCAGATATTTATGTCATTTAAAATGGATGAATGAATAAAACGGCACCATTGTAAAATTATGTATAATTCTGGCAAAACGTGATCCTGAATAACAAAATGTTTAAAAACAGCATAATCAATCAATTAAACTGGTTAAATAAAATATATTTAAAAAAAAAAAAGTAATTTACCACTTACTTTCCTGTTCGTTGCCAAGCCTGTATATGAGGTCAGCCTTTTAAAAATAGGCCCAGCTTTTAATGTACAGAAAGCTATGCCGTCTACGACTGAATTCAGTTTTTTTTTTTTTTTTTTGATTTGCGGAAATACGGTATTGTCTGATGTTCGTTTTGTGCATTTGTTTTGTTGCTGCACAAATTAGAGGAATGCTTTCACTCCGTTAACAATGCGTGAACGATGCTGATTTCTTTCAGAATGCATCAAACGAACAATGCTCGGTGCGTGGACCTGCTGTGGAGACACATACTGTCCATTATCTTATTGGGCATGGCCTTGTCAGTGTCATACAGCAGGTAAGAAACTCATCCTCTCATCTCATCCTCTCTGTATCGTTGCTAGACAAACCCTGAAATCTGGGTGTAATTTTGAGAAAGAGAGTGCAAACATATATGTCTATATATGTGTTAAGTGTTTCTGTGAGGCACTTGGTTTTACAGTGAAGGTTCAAAGGGAATAAGAATTGAAAACAAATATTTTTGTGTGTTTCGCATGGCAGTTTCTTTTTTCTGAAATCATATGATTAGGAAAAGATTGTGGTGGAAAAATTACTGTCTCTGTTCCAGCCTCTTAAAGGCTAAGAATTCAGCGTAAGATCAACAATTACCCTTAAATAACAAGATTAAGCGACTGGCTGAATTTTCACTGAATTTATTTCTCCATTTGCGTGCAAAAGGGGTCAAATCTGCACCTCAGCAGGCGTTTGCAGGAAATGACAGTTTGACAGTAGAAAACAGTAACATTTAACAGAAATGTTCAAGACCAAACATTGAGATAGGACTCCTGCCCATGATGGAGTCACACAGGAGAAACCCCAGTTAGATAGGAGGACTTTATCATAGTATATCAGAAATGATGTCCATAGATGCTCTGTGTAAGTGAAGATGTGATATTTAGCTTCATGGCTCCAATATGAGACTTTGAATAGAGAGAATCTTTTCTTATTTCATCAGCTGATTCTTGTAAATGTATCTGAGCATAAAAATGGCAGGTGTAACATATTTCTGGTTAAGAAAGATGAAGCTGAGTTTATATAATTTATACACCATGAATTATTTTGGGATGTTCCTCTTGAGACAGACCTCTGCTAGATCTTCTTTTATTTATTTATTTTTTTAACTGAAGAGCCACTATTCTGTTGTTTTTGAAAAATCCAAATCCCTGGCTTCCACATCCATGTATGTCCACACAGGTTAGCGTGACATGGATTTTGTCATCTCCCTACAGGCACCAGCACTCTGCAAATATTTGTTTGCAGCTTTAAAAGGCATTGCATTAGATTCCACTGCATTTACCCTCCATACTCCAGAAAATGTTGCTGAGTCAGTATCCGCTGCGCTCGTACACTCGGCTTTAGTTGAGCATAATTGCATCCGAATTAAAGAAATGCTGGAACTTTTTAAACCCTTTGAACCCTATAGACTCAGCTCAAGGGGTTAAGCATTGCTCGAGTCATTGAAGCTTCATAATTATGTATGATCCAACTTATTTATTTTTTTTAAATTTTTTATGCAACAGTTATAGTTTAGTTTAACCACTGAAGCTGTACCCTATCCCCCTGCCCCCACTCACATAAAAAAAAAAAAAACACACACACACAAACTGATGAAATGTTCATCTTAATGCACTTGGTTCATGTTTAACTGTGAACCTAACTTGCTATCTTTCATTCTCAGGGTGTACCTATTGTATCACACCTGGAGCCAGGTATTCTACGGCGGAGTGGCTGGCAGTACCATTGCTGTAATCTGGTTCTTTTTCACACAAGAGGTGTTGACACCGTTATTCCCCAAAATTGCAGCATGGTAAGTAGCTCTCTGCTTTTCACTTCATCTTTGCCGTGTTGCCTTCGGAAGAATCAGTCACCTGCAGCCCAAGAGAGTTGACCAGAAACTGATCTGTAATGCGTTCTCCATCATTCTGTCCTTTTGCTTTTTACGTCCAACAGGCCCATTTCAGAGTACTTCCTGGTGCGAGACACGAGCCTGATCCCGAACATCTTATGGTTTGAGTATACAGTGACCAGATCAGAGGCAAGGTATGAAGCCTTAACTGTGATGTTTCACTCACTACTGCACTACTCACTCAAAGAGGGGGGGCGTGGTCATTCTCATTCCCATTAGACACATTTGCGTTTGCTTTTATCTAGTTTAATTCCCTGATATTTTCTTAATCTCTCAAACCCGCTGGAATAGTGTCAGTAAGCGGTAGAAAGCAGCCGAGCAGTGACAGCAGTGTTTTAAGTCAGTGTATGATTTAGATTTACCAAATGTAATAATTATACAACTGAGATTCATTTATTTTCAGCACCATATCTGTTAGACGGCTGATCAAAAATCAGCTCTTTTGACCAGAAATTAATATTGAATTAACAGCTCATGTAGGGATGCACGATAACTGTTTTTTAAAACCGATACCGATAACTGATAACACACACATTTACCTAAGATCATTACATCAATACTATGAACAAAATTAAAAATAGTTTTGACTCTTTATATGATCAGATATTTATTTTTTCCATTGAAAAACTATTGCCAAGCCTCTTAAACATTTTCGTAAAGCTATTAAACAAACCTATTTGATATCTCACATCAACTTAAATAAGGTGCATTACTGACTGATATAAAAAAAATAAAGGCTCCTTGAACTGATGGAAATACATGCATCAAAATTACAAACAGAAAAAGATTAACATTTAAAGGATTTTGGCTTGTGGTTCCATTTAAATTAATACCTTTAATTAAAGTAAATGAGGTTCAGTAGTTTTTATTTTTTAATCTCATGGAAGCTTTAGATGAGAGGAATGAGGGAGAGGGAGGGGTGGAGAGACTGCTGCTGGCTTGCACATGTTAGCATTAGCTTCCGTTAGCTCACGTTAGCGTGATTTCAAAACTCCATAGAAGCGATTTGTTATGTTGTAGGTGGCCGATCAGGTTTTACGTATTAAAGCTTATGCTTCCCTCCTCGTAGAATTCACTCGGAGGATTCGTCACAAATAACCACCAAACTATCTTCTTCCTGAAACTTTAACGAAGTTCCATGCCGCCATATTTGTTGTGATCAGTACGCTGTACTCCAGGCTGCATTCATGTTGTAACGTAAATTCCCACATTCCCTCGTTTGCTAGTCGTTCTTTCAGCCTTTTCTATTTTTTTCTTTTTTTATGTGTAACGTGGGAGAATACTGCGAATATCGATTCTAGTCAGCAACTACCAAAATTTTGACCGAGTAAACAAGTTGTTTTCTGGCATGAGGGGGTATTCTTGATTTTCCTTGAGTAATTGTTTTTCTGATTATGCCGATGTTACTTGAACGTAACATTCACTGCCGGTCATTCAAGGCTCAGAGGGAGCGAGGCACTGCTGTGTTGACAAAATATGTTATCGGGCTATTCGTCGTGATATCGGACTTATCGGAATGATGTCATAATTTCCTGTTATCGTCCCGATAGTTATCGTGCACCCCTAAACTCATGTTTTAAAATGTTTAGCTGAGGGAAGAAATCAAGTATCCAAAACCCACAATATGGGTTTTGTTATATTGTTATTATATATATTTTTTCTTTTCTTTTTGAAAGAGTTGGGCTTCATACTAAGGTTAACGTCTGTGACCTCATATATTTATTGTGAATCTCTAAAATTTTGCGCTTCCATTTACGCATCTGTTTTTCTTCCTCTAGGAACAGACAACGAAAGCTTGGAACAAAACTTCAGTGACCTGCACAGTTCTTTCGTAAACCCGAGTTTAGGACCACACACACACACACATGCGCGCGTGCACACACGCACACATCTTCATCCACAGACACAAAACTAACGATCACGCGACAGAAACACACTGGAGAACCATCTTTTGGACTGACGTGGTTGCGAGGAGTGTAGGGCAAAAACCGTTTACAGTTGGTGAAAGAGTGCCTGGACCCGGCCAGGAGCCCACAGCCCAAGCAAGTCCGTCCACACGCCTTTTCCTCCTTGTACAGCTTGCCCAAAAATGCTCTTCAATGCATGCAAGACTGTGCAAGAGGCATACTATTTAATGATAGATTAATATATATATTTTAACTATAAATGCACGCGGACAGTAACAATTTACTGTAAGAGATTCAAGGACCCAAAAAATAAAAAAGGCTTTGGTTAAGTTTGTAACAAATTGGTGGGTGTCAATTACAGCATGTATTTAATGGTTGTTTTCTTTTCTTAATATTCTGATGGATAGTTGGTGAGAAAGGGTGGGGGGGGGGGGTAGGTTATGGCTCTGTTGGTGATATGCGGGATTAACCATTGTTATATAATAGAAAATGAACAATTTCTAAAATTGATCATGGTGTAATATACATGAAAATTTGCACTTTGTGAAAATTACAAGCAAAAAAAAAAAAAAAAAAAAAAGACTAACACTAGTTAAATGTTAAGACCCACCCCCTGTTTTCCCTGATCAGCCTTTGCTTTGTCTTTGACTGCCAGTCCTGTTATATTAGACTCCGAAGCTGATCTGCAATCCGTGTTGATTTCATGTACCTTTTTATAAGATTGATAATTGAGGCTGTGGTTTCTGTTCATCCATGTTTGAGAGTTATGACACTGAATTGCAGCAGCACATTTGAGTTTTTTTTTTCGTTGTAGAGCTCATTTTGGACCAAGAAGGTGTTTTCCTGATGCCTTGCATACAGTAGCAACCTCGGAACAGAATTCTGGGAACCAGTTTGTTGTTTTTATTTTTTTTTCTTTGTCTCTTATCTTGTTTTCTGCTGTTGCAGAGGACACTTTTCAACTTACCTGCATTTTTCCAAATAACATTCCATATCATTTAGTGTGAAAACACAACGGCCGCTGAGGGGAAATGTTTTTCTTTTTGTATTATTTTTTTCTTCTTGAAGGAAGATTCTAAACAAGCCTCAGGTCAGTCGCAGCATGTGATTACGGTTAATCCTCACAGCCTACGGCAGCTGATATTGAAAGCTGTCAAATGGCTATCAGAAGCTGATTAAAAACAGTCATATCATTATCTCCACAAAGGGAAGTAGTTCTCTTAGAATTTTTTTTTTCCATGTGTAACCTATATCAGACAGAATAAAATGTGTTTATGTACAAGAGATGGTCCCAGTGTGGTACTTGATATTAATATTTGGCATAATATTGATTGTTCGTAGCCTGTGCTTTATTAAAAGAATGCAACTCGCTAGAGTCTGCTTTCAGTAAAGACTCTTTGCTGATATATTGTTCCCTCAGAGAGTCTAGAGGTCCATACCCATTCACCTCACAGAAATTCTCCCAGGAAACTGCTATGGTACCCTTCCTGTTCACAGCCGTTTTCCACCGGTACAGAATGTACCAAACCAAGAGCAGCAGGTTGCAGATACGCTTATTACAAAGATTCATACACGGAGCGTCCAAGAGCCACTATTCTAAAGAACCAAGATGACTGCAGAGTTGCTAATAACACATTTATATCAGCAAATTCTTACTGCAAAACTGATGAGTCATTCACTGGGACTCCTCGCCTGCACACCATTTTGGATGCCTTTTGTTGATCAAAATATTGATATTTCAGTCCTGAAGGTTCAGAAAGGATAGGTCCTAGTTTAAGAAAATAAAGAATAGGTAACGATTTAAAGATCTAATTTAAGGTCAATGTTTTTTCACTTTTTTAAATATTAGTTTTGAGAGGACCTACTTTCCCTTCCACTTTCTCAGTTATATATGGTAAATGGGCTGTACCATCAAGGTGCCCTCAAAGCGGTTTATAATGGCCTCTCATTCACTCATTCATACACCAGTGGGTGGCTGCTACCATGCAAGGTGCTGCCAGACCCAGTATCTTGTCCAAGGACACTTTGGCATGTGGACAGTTGGAGCCAGGATCGAACCGCCAACCTTCCAGTGACTGGACGACCCGCTCTACCAGCTGAGCTACATCATTAATTTTTAGCATGTTAGGAGAAAAACTAAACTGTTGATCAAATTAAAAAATTTGTCCTGATGGCATCTAGTTAGATAAAGCTTTTTAAATTCATTCAGTAGGGAACATAAATGTCTTTACCAATGTCTAGAGCAGTGGTTCCCAAACTTTTTGTGCCCAAGGCGCACCAAAGGACAAGTAAAAATCTCAAGGCACACCTATTGTGCCAAATAGCCTTTATAACACGTGTTATCACTCATATCATGAAAAATATGTCAATGTGGATAATTGTTTACTAATATAAAATAAAATATTACAAAGACAACTCTATTGCTCATGGAATATCTATAAATGAAATATTTCAACAATTAATTTGAAACTTCATCAATTTAGGTTTCATCAAAGCAGCAACACACCCATATAAACCAGACATGTCACAAAATTGAATACTAGGCAAAGAAAATGCAGCAGAAATTAAGCACAAAGAACTGTCAATGCAAGGAAGCTGCATTGACGTTATGTGTGTTTACGTTGGATGTCTCGATGTGTCACAGTCATATAATTCCCACCTGCGCAACTGCCTGATCAGCGAAATATGGAGTTCTCTTAGAGGGTTTTTTTGTTTAAGAATTGTGAGCTTGCCTCCGTAATATTAAATGAGTTCATACAAAGTAGTGATAGGCCTATAGTAAATTAAAAAATAATTACTTTTCTGTAATTGTATATTGCAATTATAATATACTGTATGGTTGTCCCAAAATCCCACGGCACACCCGCACTTGTCTCACGGCACACTGGTGTACCGCGGCACACCGTTTGGGAACCACTGGTCTAGAGGATCTAATGTTACAGTCACCCATTGATGCAACATTAAACCACACAAAAAATTAATCAGATGCATTTATAAGGTGCATGATTTTATTTTCATTTTAACACCAACTTGTATTACCTTCTTCATTTTTAAAATTAGGTGGCAGAATACATTTGATATCTTTGGGATATCAACTAACATGCTAACCAGCAGTCTGATCCTCTGACCACCTCAGTGTTGCTGCCTACATCTGTTTATATAGTCATTTCTGTAGTTCATGTACTAACAATGTATCAGTCAAAATATAAGTACATTATATGCTTAGTTCCCCAGTTAATGAAATATTATTATTTATACATTTTGTCCAATATAGTATTGCCAGGATGTACGTGTTCTCCTCTCTCTGTCCTACAACCTCTTTTTCTTCCTTTACCCGGCTGGCCTTCAGCAGGAAAGTTCCCCCTTATGATCCAGGTCCTGCTCGAGGTTTCTTCCTCAAAGTGGAGTTTTTCCTTGCCACTCTTTGGCCTAAAGATTTTTTTCTCCTGCAATGGGATTTTTTTTTTTTTTTTTTTTTTACTTGCCATTTTCTTTGATAAGGATTTAATGTTTTAATTTTAGTTGATAATATTTGCTTGGGGGTCATGCTCTGGGTCTCTGTAAAGCGCCTAGAGACAATTTACATTGTAACAGATGCTTTACAAATAAAATAAAATTGAATTGAATTGATGGTACTTTTTACCAGGAGCCACAGAAAGTGACCTCTTTGGAAATGTGTTGTAACTAAAACGTTTTGAAGTCTATAAGACCTTAGATAGGTGATCAACATTTCTGTTCAAGCGTTGAAAACCCTGCGTTTCCTCGTGTGGCAGCTGTGCACTGCTTCAGAGGAAAAACTTTGGACCCATCCTCTGCACAAAAGGCATGTCTGCCCTATTTAAATGAACCATTCCATTTTTGATTCACTTTTCCAGGTCTCCTCAAGCTCTCCCCAAACACCTGTCATGTAGCCTAGATAGAAACGATGACGCCTTCAACCTATTTAAGTTCTTCTAAGTTATTTTCTCTGTTCTGCACAGAGCAGACGAGCCAAAAAGCACTGCTGTAGATGGATGTAGATGTTGGCCACTTCTCTGCTCTGATGTGTAAATTGTTTAGCTCTGGTCCCTCTTTGTTTATTAAAAGGTTAAATCCTCCATCAGTTTGGACATTACACACATACTGGTCCAAGTGTTGCAATTCAGAGGCACTAAGCAGCCCGGGGGCCCAAAGGAGGGCTGGCACCCACTGGATGATGCCTGTAACAGCAACACTCTAATCAAGAACGCCGGCCATTGACATTTAAAATGTTTAATATGAATGAATATTTTGCTGGATTTGATAACTGAAATAAAAAGAAGAAGAATAGATACAGGACTGAAGTGTTAGGTGAAGGTCTAATCATCACTCACTGTTGATAACTTGTTGTTTCAACTGAAACAACAACAACAACAAAAAAAAAACAAGTTAGCCAAGGTCAAAGTTAGTAGCCCTCTTGCAATGAATACTCACTAGTGTTCATTGCCAACTACGCTGGCCCAAGTCTCCTGAGGAATCTTGGCCCTCTGTCCCGGCTCATCCAGGCTGCGTGGATTCAGAGTCTGGGCATTAACCTTCAGCATCCTCCATAGATTCTCAGTATGATTGAGATCTGGGCTCTCAGAAGGCCTCTCCACGACCTTGATTTTGGTATCCAAAAGGTCTTTGGGAAATTGTAGCTGTAGAGTTACAGTGAAAAAGTCTTAAGCCCCTGTGGTCTCCTTGTTTTATTTGTGTTAATGGCATCTATTTTTATATTTCAGTCTCAAAGATCGAAACAGAAAATATAGAAAGCTGGCTCTCTTAAGCCTAAATAAAAAGAAATCCCAATTCATTTCACTGCAGACACTGGAAATGGGACAGATTATCTAGAAGACAGCCCATATGAGTCTGTCTGTGGCTGATGCCAGTTATTAAAAACTGGCCAATGAGTCACCAGCTGATTAGTCTCACTAATAATATTAGCTGTTTATATTTTAATAAAATTATTAGAATTGAAAAGAATTGAAAATAAATATGAATAATCATTGAAACTGATTTAGGGATACCACGGGCTTTTGTACAGTACCATACCTGTCAACAGTGTTGGGCTAGTTCACTTTCTACATTAACTAGTTAAGTTTATAGTTAATAGAAATTAAAATGAACTAGTTCAGTTCACCATTTCAAAAAATGAACTAAATAGTTCATTTTTAGTTCTTTTTAAAAAAATTATTTTTTAATGTTGCTGCGAGCAATTAATTGTCAAAATGACTGTCACTGCCCATATACTACACCACCACAAACGGCAATTATTTTATCTATTTTATCTGTCGAAAACTATTGGTCCAATTCAGAATCCTTAACCAACCAGGGTTCACATTAGCATTGAAGGGACAGCCCATGTAAAACTGTAATTTCTGTTTCAGCTTCTCTCTACAGCAGCCATTCCCAAACTTCAGAATACCAAGGCCCCATTTGAAATGTGAAAAATCTCTGCAGCCCACTGAAACCTTTAATCACAACTGTGATCAACATACAGGACTAGGAACCATGATCCGATATTAATGTAAGGGGTCAACATATAAGGTGACACTTGTCATATAAAGTTAAAATGACAGTAGAATAACTTAACTGGTTTGTTTTATTACTTCTTAATGTTTTTTAAATAATGTCATGAATATTTTACAGTAATTCAAAACATATTTTAAAAAGATAGAGAATTTAAAACATATTTGTTTATTTTTAATGACCTCTCGCGGTCCACCTGTAGTACCTCGACGGCCCAGCAGGGGGCCACGGCCCACACTTTGGGAATCACTGCTCTACAGTATGCTAAAAATATGAAGAAATAACCTGCTGCCAAATGGTCTTTATTATAAGACAAAAACAGTTACTTCAGGTTCATTTGACAGACTGATTAATCCAGGTGTGTCTGACCTCACAGCAATGGTCAGACACACCTGGATTGATCAGTTTGTGAAACAAAAGAGCTGGCCGAAGTTCAGGAAGTAGTGTAGCTGGGATTTTAGCTTTTTTGTACACCAAAAATGTAAAAGATACTGAAGCTTGGTTGGGATGGTGGGACTGCTTACGGCGCCAGAAATTTCCCTTATTTTCAAATCCAAAAGTTGACAGGTATGTACAGTACTGTATGTTTTGTTCTTGTTGGATGACCTGTAAAGCCAGACAGGCAGGAGATTTCTCTCCATTATTACTCAGAATAGCCACATAATCCTCTTATTTTCACAAGCCCATGCTCCCATACAAATGTCAACATTTTTGACAGCACTATTTTCAATGTCATTTGAGCGTCCCACAAACTAAAAAACCAGCTGCTTATATACACTAGGAGCTGATCACCTGATTAGCCTCGGACTGTACCATTATCTACAACAGGTCAACCTACACGATATTGCAGCAAAACATTTCAAACGTACACTCTGACACTGATTTATAAACTAATATGCATGACCAAATGGCTGGGAATAAATCAAATATGTTAACACAACAACATTTGAAATAAGTGAAACCAAAAAACACAAAAATAACCAAATAAAAAAAGACAACCTTCCACTTGGTTTTATCCAATGATTTAATTAAGGACAAGCCCACCCAAAAAAAAAAAAAAAAAAAAAAAAGCAAACAAACAGAAAATTCTGTGGTTGGTCTCTCTCAAACACTATTCTTTCATGATGAGTTGGAACAAACCAAAGGTAAGTCTCATCAATGAACAAACTGATTAACAATATTTAGACCTGCAACTCAAATAGGATTAAACTAACTACATGACTACGTGTTGGCTTCGAATCCTTTGATGTTACCTGAAACATAATGTTAGCATAAACAAACCTGGGATCTCATGTGAAGCAATGATGTGTAGCAATGGCAAATGAAAAAAATATAAAGTTAAAATGTAATGTGTAGGATGAACAAGTGGTAAATGAATAATCCCTCGAGGGGAAACTACACGTTGCAATAACTTCCTTTATCTTAGTTCCTTCAAAGAGTTATTATAGATGGTTATACGCTCACATTACATGTCAGTCCCATGGCAGCAGCTCAACGCATTTAGGTGTGTAAACGTGCTCAAGACGACTTGCTAAAGTTCAAGCTCAGCATCAGATTGGGGAAGAACAGGGATTTAAGTGACTTTGAACGTGACGTGGTTGTTGGTGTCAGATGGGATGCCCAGAATGGTCCTGGCACACTTTAGGCCCTTAAACCCATTACGACCCATTTCATTACGACCCATCTTCTGATGGCTTCCTCCAGCAGGATAATGCATCATGTCACAAAGCTCAAATCACCTCAAGCTGACCATGAGTTCACTGTACTCCAACGGTCACCAAATCTCAATCCAATAGAGTACTGTTAAAATGTGGTGATTTGCATCATGGATGCAAAAGCTCTGTGTGATGTCATCATGTCAGTGTGGACCAGAATGCTTGAGGAATGTTTAATATATGTCACAAATAATTAAAGCAGTTCTGGAGGGAAAAGCTATAAAGCAGCTGGTTCTTAAGGCTCCAGAACAGAGCCATCCTTCTTGATCAGTTTGTTCAGTTTATTTAAGTCACTGGCTTTAACGCTGCAACACCGACGGATGACTGCAGAGGAAACTGAGATTGTACTCTCCACCCCAGACTTAGAAAAAATATGACACATCTTCCTTCAAATGATGAAGGACCAAAAGGTTCCTCAAGAAGTAAAGACTGCTCTGCCCCTTCTTGTAGACGCTATCAGTGTTGCATCTTCAGTTCAGTCTGTAAATATATCTAAATAAATCACAAAATACATCATTTAACGGTGAACAAGTCTACTGTGTTCCATTATAACCTGCACTGTTTATTTTACGTCCGGTAACTGTAATGTTGAATCAGGACCACTAGATGGCGACAATGTTACATCTTAACTTTTACCTCAACTGTGATTAACAGTCTTTCTTTGCTATCACACACGAACTCAGTCCACGCTGACTGAAATCCAACAAGCTTATTAGTTACATTCACTTTTAAGATGTGAATTATATAAAGAAAAACAACAATAAACACATATTTTTTCATTTAACATGTAATTAAACCATCCAAACTCACATGCGTGTACTAGTGGACTGACTGATGAATAGCTGTCCACTGCTGTGACCATTTTTCATGACAGGGTTAAGCTACTTTTAAACCTTAAATGGTCCTCTCGCATCAAAAATTTGTTGCAGCAAATTTTGAGTTGAGCCTTTTTAAAAAGACCTTGCTCGATTTCCAAGCAAGATGTGATAATAGAGAGTAGTTTTAGATGGCTTAAACTTAACACACATCGAATCATATAGGGTAATTATCATCTTGTCCTCACAGTCAAGGTCAAGTATATTTTGAGTTGTCTTCATAAAGTTACACAAATAGCTCCCACTAATTAGGATTAAAATGAAAGGAAAAAGCCATAAGTTCATTTAATGAGTAGATTCTTATTCTCTCTGCCAGCAAACTGTCTGTTGAAGTATTCTTATAATTAACAAACACCAAGTGTTTGCACAGATTGTACTACAGATTGTCACTTTAACAAATGTATGAGCTGTGCTTAAAATGCCACACTCAGGATTCTTTTTTTAATATCTTGAAACATGAAATGCCGCCATTAACAACTTGCCTTGTCTGAAAATGAAACTGCAAGAGTTCTTTGATAAGCTGTGCATCACAGTTATTAACTTCCATACTATATCTATCAATCTATCAATCTGTCTAATAAATAAAATAATTTTACAGTATAACCTCTATCATAAGACATCGTGGGACGTGGATAGGAGTTTGTGCCAAATAAGTGGATCTAACCTGATCCAGAGGCCAACTCATGCTGTTTAGGAGAGCTGTTTTCACAAAATATACGTTTTTGCAGCGGAGTTTATCTTTCAAGAAAGAAATTTAGTCGGGTTTTAAGCCTTGACACAGAACTGGGTGGTTTTTAATGATCTTCTTTTGAACTGTTGATTCAGGAAACGCTGCTATTTTAGTGCTTTTAGATTTTACCGCCGCTTTTAATGTGGTCAGCCGTTCCATTGATTTATTTCATTTTGAACAGTGGGTAGCATTAATACACGACTGGTTCTTTATAGATCAGTGAGTTTTCTTCTTCTGTGACCCCTTTCTTTTAATGTGGTACCCTGAGGGTCCATTTTGGGACCATTAATACTTTTCTTTTTCATGCTCGACCCTTGAGGTTTCATCAGAATTTGCCTTCAGACTTTGGAGAGAAGCTGCTGTTTTTTCCTCACTGTTATGAACTTATGGAAATAGATACTTCATACATGAATCAAAAAAGAGAAAAGATGGTCTGTCTGTCAGCTTAAGTGTTCAGAACATGACATGGTTTTCATACATCACCAAAATGGATTTGAAAAAAAAAAAGGGATCAAAGTGTCAAATTTCAGCTTTAATTTAAGAATATTCACAAAAATGTGGCATTTTCCGTTTTTGGAATTGGAGCCATTTTGATACTTGTGTCAGGTTTGATGGGAGGCCACCTTAAACTAAGGCCCTTAATGGGCTGATCTGAGTAACCTCTGTTCTCTTGCTGATGTGTAGCTGGAACATCAGCTTCTCTTCTGTCATATTTGTGGTCACCCAGCTAACACTTCCACGAGGGGCCCCAGGAGGGTCCATGGGTTCCCAATGTAGAACCAGCAGACAATCCTTTATGGGGCCCATCTTTCAGGCCATTTATGCCTCTGTTGGGCCACACATACAAATGTTGGCTGGGTAATATCTGTTTGTTCTTTCAATATTTAATATTGAAGAAATGCTGTTGATGGATTCACTACAACATGTATGGAATAAAGCAGAAGGCTATTTCAAATTTTTTCCCAGTTAGATGAAAATTTAATTTAAAAGAAAATCTGATTTAATTCAAAAATACTTTATTGATCTCTGAAGGGAAATTAAAGTGTTGCAGTAACTGTCATGATTTAGGTCTCTTCAGTGATTCATTGTCGATGGTTCCAGCTGTGTTCAGGAAGGATCTCCTGTAGCATCTGTGTAGCAGTGGATCTGAAGGAGCCCTTGACTGAAGACGCTCTGATGCTGGATCATTGTGTTGTTTAGAGGATGCTCAGGGTTGTCCACGATGTTCTTCATTTTATGAAGTATCCTCTTTTGTGCAATCTGCTCCAGAGGCTCCAGAACAGTCCTCAGAACAGAGCCAGTTATCAGTTTGTTCAGTTTCTTTAAGTCACTGGCTCTGATGCTGCTCCCCCAACAGATGACTGCAGATGAGATTGAACTCTCCCCAACAGACTTACCGAAGATATGCAACATCCTGCTGCAAATGTTGAAGGACCTAAGCTTCCTTAAGAAGTACAGTCTGCTCTGTCCCCTTCTTATAAACAGCATCAGTGTTGCATCTCCAGTCCAGTCTGTTGAACACCGAGGTATTTGTACTCCTCCGCTACCTCCACTTCTTCTCCCACGAAGGAAATGCTGTTTGACTTGTTCCTGGTCCTCCTGAAATCCAAAATCGTCTTCTTTGTCTTGTTGATATTTAAAATGAGATGACTGTTCCCACCCCACATCGCAAAGTGGTCTACCAGTTCTCTGTACTCAGTCTCTTGTCCATCCCCACAACTGCAGTCATCTGAATGAGTATTTCTGCAGATGACAGGACTCTGACTGCTACTGGAGGTCTGAGGTGTACAGAGTGAAGTGGAGTGGTAAGAGTACAGTCCCCTGTGGTGCTCCTGTGGTGTCGTTAGACACACAACCATTCGGGTAGTCAGTCGTGAAAATTTTCTATTACAGGTGAAAAAGACAACAATAGCTTTCATGTATTGAAAGTGTTTTTTTTTTTAAATCTGCGTTTAAAGTCTAATCGTTTCGGTTAAATTTTGAACCTGCCTACATAACTGCAGTATCTGTATTTTCAACAAAGAAAATGCACATATCTGCAATAAAATGAGGAAGATTGAAACTTTTTTTTGCAAAAGGTAGTTAAATATGTGCAAGTTTTGCTTCTGAGTGACGCAGTAGAGTAAAGCACATTTTAATGGAGACACCAAAGTTCAAATACCTTCAGAAGTACCTTGTCACTCAAGTTTCACCAAACCCTAACCCACCTATTTAATGTCTGGACTTCTCTCTTGTTTTGTCACAGTATTTCCACTTGGAGGCAATACACTGACCTGCAATCACAGGTCTATTTCAGGTTCAAGGACAGAAAGGACACGACTAACTCGGCAATTTCGATCATGTTTTTCTTTTGTAATACCTTGTCATTCAAATTACTCCTAAACTGATGCTAATTTCTCAAATTAAGATTAAAGTTCAGTGAAATTGTGTTGTATATCATATATGACTGGCAGAATTTAAAGCTTTGATTGGTGAATCGGTTGCTTTAATCCCATCCTCTCACCTTTTAGTAGTTTTACTCTTTAGACAGAGATGATAGTGAGGGGAAACGGAAGAGTCTCAGCTGCTGAGTATGTGCTTCTATTTTTACACAAAACAGAGCTCATGTAGGAATAATTTTAAATATTGCAGAGGATAAAAAAGCAGGACTCTGATACAACTCTCAAGCTGTGACCTGGGACTATTTATACCAAATATTACAACTACAACGTCTCCTTCTGTACACCTGCTTTTGTGAAATCCCTGCAGCCTCAGAACAGATCTAATTGCCAAACGTTGTATTCTAATTTCAGTTAAATTCACGTCCCTGAATGTCATCCAAGAAGAAGAACAGTGGGAAACTGAAGCTGTAGAGGAGAATGAAATCTGCAGTGCAGCATGTGGTTATTACTGGACTTCTGTCATCTCAGTGATGTGGTGAGCTCAGAGTTGAAGGGGGCAAATTATATTCATCCAGGACTGACTTCTGTCGCTCTGGTAGAAAATTGTTGTGAGAACATAACATAAATTATTAAAGCCGATGTTATGAATATGTTAGCGAACAGCTGCTTATGTACACATTGAGCAGTTGAAGTGCAACATTATTAATCATTTGGAGTTGTTTCTGGCTGTGTTGCAGGTCACTTGTAGCTCCTGTTTTGTTGTTTTCTAAGGCAAGACATCCCCATCGTCGCCACAATCCCTCACACACTTGGCTATAATGACATGTAGACGTTAATCCTATTAAACCTTTACTTTGTAAAAGATGCTGCCATTTAAACAGCATTTTCTCTACACCTTAAAGGAACATTCTGGAGTTAAAACAACCCTTGGCCTATTACAAAATGGTAAAGAGTGTAAACTTTTGTCAGTAACCAAAACTATGTGAATTGAAGAAGTGTTGAGTGTGAATGGAGTATATGTTTGTCAACCAAGTGGCAGTTTGTGTAGCATTTGGTGAAATTGACCTACATCAAAATAAGTTGCTCTTCTAAACCTCTGACGAGACTCGAATGTCATTTAAGTGATAGTGTGGATAGGGTCCCTGCAGACAAACCAGTTATTTAAATTTTGTAAGTGTACAGAAAACGTATAAAGATTTACAGGTTGCGTCTTACCAGACATTTCCCTCCAGGCGTTGCCACTGAGCGACTGGAGTCCGCACAAGTCCACTACTGAATGTCTCCTGAGCTACCGTGAATACACACAAACAAAGAGTTCATGGCGTCTGCTTCCGTAGCACTGGATCAGTACTTAGATATTTATGACAAAAAAGGGAAGTGTCAACACGGATTAATGTCAAGGAGCCCCACAGTCTAACTTATAACGAGGTGCTGCTGACCAGAAGGAAATGTCAGGTAAGGAACTGGCTGTACAAACAGTCCTTCTGATAATAGACCGACGGTTGTTAAAACTCCTGAATGTTCCTTCAACCTAAGAAGAAAAAAAAAAGCAGTATTTAGGATAAGAAATAATTAAACTGAGTCTATCTATCTATCTATCTATCTATCTATCTATCTATCTATCTATCTATCTATCTATCTATCTATCTATCGGCTGTCAGTCGAATACATTTTTTAATCGCGATTAATCGAAGGATTTTCATAGTTAACTCGCGATTCATCGCACAATAATCACATCTATTTATTTAACCTTTATTTAAACTTGTAAATACATTTTTATAATGTTCTGTTTATCCATCCATCCATCTATTATCTATACCCATTTTGTCCTATACAGGGTCACGGGGATCGGCTTTTTTTTTCTAAGCCTTTTCTTTGAAAACCGGAAGTCCACCAATGCTGCCGTACTTTTTGGGGGCTTAATTCATCAGCTTCTTAGTGTATTTTGTTGGGGCTGCTGCTTGACCCCAGTACTTTGCTCACGGTTTCTAACCCTATAAAGCCCAAACTATTAAATAATTGACAGAAAATTCCAATTCTTTCAACTTGGAGCCTTTATTGGTCCCTCTGAACAAAAAAAAAAAAAAAAAAAAAAAAAAAAAAAAATTGGAATATAATTTTCCAAATACAGTATGAGTTTCAATTTGTATCATATTTGATACATCAGGTCACAGTGCTCAAAGATTTTTTTTCTTAACAAACAAAAACATAATAAAACAAACAAATCCAACAAATTTGTAATTCCAAACATAAAAAGTGCTGCCATTAGAAGGACATTCAGCGCTGTTCCTTAGAGTTTTAGCCACACTCACTGAGTTTGGAGGGTTGATGACACTTGTGAAATGTCTGGCTTACTTATATCTACAGAATGATACCAACCTGGATGAAATCGGTGCTGTTTTCATGACGCTATTAAAGTTTAAAGAGAAAAAAAAAAAGCGAATGTCAGATGTGAAACTAACTTTACCCCGCCCTGCAGTGGTAACTCAGTTCACAGCGACAGTAAATATAAATAACCTTTTTCTTGTCAACACACCCATCTGGCAGCACCTTAAAGCTAAACTTGCCGTTCATAAGACCCTTTCCTGTCACCATGTCTGTCCCACACGTTGACTGTAAATACACTTATTGGCCGAGGGTCATATTTACAGAAACGTGTGTGTGTTAATCTCATGTAAAAAAAAAAAATAGTGTCGTTAAACAGAATTTGCGTCATATAAAATATTGTCTCTTCAAGAGCTGGCATCATCATCATCATTTTCTGGGATCTTTATGGAATGTGAGTGATGTTTTGATCACATGTCTTTGTTGATAGTAATATCAGGGAGGATAGTCATAGCTGGCAGCTTTAGAGTTTGGGGTCAATGATTTGGCTCCATTCCAACCTGTCTTTTCTTTGACGTTCGTACTTCTGAGGTGCAATAACCGCAACACTGAAGTCGGGTGGTGGAGATGGTGAGGTTGGCCATTCTACTGTGATCGACTCGGTCATGCCAAACTACCTGTGAATGTGAATGGGTCACTGAATGAGAAATGTTCAGACTCAGGACACCCCCCCCCTTAAGAGAGAGGGGTGGGATAGGTCAGAGTTTTTGAGGTGGAAGTCTCTGCAAACACTCAAATAGTTGCTCTCAAGTGATTATTTTTGAAGCATGTCTCCTTTAAATGTAATCTGTATCACCTTCTATTCACACTCATCAGTTCATTTCTTGTTCCTCTCACCTGTTTTCTTTAACCACGCACAAACTTGTCACAGCCCCAAGATGTCACTGTGTTACCACTTAGCCCGTGGTCGTCATCGTACTATTGTTGCTGCTCTGTTTTATGACCAGGCCTTTTTCCTGCTGCCTTTTCTAAGGGGCCAGTAGTTCTCCCCTAGTTATCAAAGCAGCTGCTAACTTTCAGCTAAAGGCCGGTCTCTTGCTAAGATCCTCTTACTAAGACCACAGGTCATACATTGGTGTTAAAGCAGCCAAACGATAAATATATGTTTCTAAAATAGTTTAAAATGAAAGACGGGTTGCATAACAAAAGACAGATTGCTCATAAAAGAATTATGCATGTTTGAATTTCACTCAAACTGTAAGATAGAGCGAGACTGCAATTAAAAAAGGCACTGCTTTATTTGTATGAAGCTGCATCAGTGGTGAGTTCTGTTTCTGTATTCGCATTTCTTCTTTTTTTTGTGGTTTTTGCTCTGTGGTTCATATTAAAAGAGGGAGAAAAAAGAGAAAAGTTAATAACATCCACCTTCCCCGTTTTCCATTTCTACCTTATCAATTTTCTTTCAGGTCAAGGATCACGTCTGTGGAATTATTAGATTCACACTCCATAAGAATCTAAATCCTACAATAAATATAAATAGAGGTATAAGTCCTGTTTAATGAGCAAAGCTCTACGTGTTAAGCAGGATAGCATGCTTATAAATGGTTGTCAATGTTGATGTATCACTTGGTCATTCCATCAATTCCTTTGAACCAGACTGAACTAACTAACAAGATATAGTTAATTGTCCTATGTGGGGGCTGGGGCTCGAACTCATCGTGAAGCACCACCAGCAAATCTGAAGTTCTATACAGTAAAACATCACCTCATATATTCTACCGATAAGCACAAAAATTGTTAGATATTTGGATCTAAGGAATGTTCCCCAGAGGATATCGGCCTGCTGACACCTTTGATTAAATCTTCAGTTTCAATGACTTAGCGTGTTAGCACAGACCCCACTCAGAATGAACTAAAAATAAACAATCAAACTTTTGGTTTGTTCACATTTCCACCACTTTCACCTGTATGTTGTGTTTAATTAACATTCTTAAAAGTAGAATTTACAATGTGGCAAACACCTGCTTTAAAATGGTTTATTAGCATTGCTGCGTTGGCCTCTGACTTCAGTGCTAATGCCATGTTGACAAGCTAACATTAGCACTGAGTTTATACTGTAGTTCTTCACAATGTAATATTAGTTTTCTGTCATGCTAAGCTAATGAGATCGCTCTGGTAAATACAACCTTCTGAACGTCAGTATTATAGCTGAGCCTGTGTGTGTTAGCGTTCGACTTCTGCGTTTAGATTTCAGGAACCTCATGTCAAACTGCAGCCTTATGCAGCTGTTTGTTATATTCTTGACACACTGTTAAAACTGTCTTCCTTTATATTGGTGTCAGGAGTGTTTTGTGACCAATATGGACAGGCATCTGATGTGAAATCCCATTTTTTATGCCCACTGTTGAATTCCACAGGAGAGTTTTGTGTTTGTAAGTTAGCATTTTTAGTCTTAATAATGTGTTTTTTTTTCAGATTTGAGCCCAGAATTCAGTAGAGAGGTCTTGTTCCCATTTATTGACAGGAGAGATACAGCTTTATCTGACTACAAAATTATTTTATATATTTTGGAGATGAGTTTATTTTTGTGGAGGAGATATTAATTAAATTCGTTGATGCAGAATGGGGGTTTAGCTTGTTTGATCTTATGGGAATCTTAGCTTGAACCTATTATTTCATTTGGATATATATTTCAAAAACTGATTGTCCCCTATGCCATATTCCTGGACCATTCCTGAGAAAATTATACCAGACTACTGGATTGAAATATGTTTAAGATGAGTAATGTCCTTTTCAGCCCTCGAGTGAAAATTTATTTCAATTTATTTTATTTTATTTTTTGTGTGGCTTAGTAAGTCTGGGTAGTTTCAGATGGGGGCTGAATTAGAGTACAAAAGTGAACTTTGGATTTTATAGATTTTCCACCAGGCAGAGTAGCAGCTATCTTTACTTTGACACATGAATGGCATTTGATGTGTTGACTGAAAAATGGGAAACTAAAATCCTTTACATAGCTTTTCTACAATGTCCAAACATTTTTCTTCATAATCATTTGAGATGATTAATTTCATTCAGAACAGATATTTTTTTCTCTTTTTGTGCCCATTGGTTGTCTGTATTTTCTTGTCTAACTGACCAAACTGAACGCGGGTAAACTGTGTGTGCTCTATAATGTTGTTGACATGGTTACTTAAATCAGCAGGACATCAGGTTCAGCATTACAGCCAAGATCTGTTGGTGTTGTAATGCCTTCCTGATCCTCATAATCCTCACTGTCTAAATGAATAGCTTGGCCTCCTTGAATGTTTTTGTGTTTTGTCACCTGTTCATACGTCCGTTGATGCCTCCCACTGCTTCTCTTTTCTTTTTTTTTTCCACTTTTATGATGTAATACAAAAGACTTTGAGTGTAAAAACAACTATGGGCAGGCACAGTCTGATTAATTACCTTGTATGACCTGTTGCACAAAAACCTTGTTCATCCTGTCCATCATGGGAGCTTCTGAGATACAGTAACATTTTACTCTACTTCCAATATTTTCCAGCCTTTCCATTGGTCTGTTGAACAGAATAAATAACTTAAAATGATCAAGCAGCTCAATGTGTGTCATATAAAATACTTGAGTGATCACTGATGACAATCTCCAGGTGCAAATCATCAGTTGTCTTGACAAAAAAGTGATCAATATGGTTCAAGCGACAAAGCAATTAAGTGAAATATTCACAATTATTCTGAATTTGTCTACACTTTTTTTGCCCTCCTCATGCTAATGAAAATAACTACAAAGAGAAATACATTTTTATATGCAAAGTAGTCAAGATGGGATTGTTGTGCCACATTGAAGAAGCAACATAAGTCTTTGTTTGGAAGATTTTTGGCCAGAAGGGTTGTTGAGTGCTGATATGACTATAAAGAAGAAGAATGGAGGTTTGGTCTCATCCTACCCACTAGTATTTTAATGAAATGTTGATGAAATGCTAAAATGTTATTTTTGGATTCAGTTGCTGTTTCTTAGCACTTAAGTCACTGGACTTTAAGTGTTGTCATGTTGTACAAATTACAAATTACTTGGATAAGGTTAGACATTGATAACTATGAGGTTAAAGGCTCCCATATTCTGCAATTTTGATCCCTGTTCATATTGATCAACCACCGGAATAGGGCCGTTTTACTTTGATCGCATCACAAAGCCTTGTGGGTCTGTTAGGTCATGCGGCCTGAATTTTCTATTTCTCTGTGTGCTCCATGAGCGCAGTTTTGGTCTCCTTCTCCCTCCACACTCCCCCGTCTGCTGTTACTTGGCTACCTTCCTAAACCAATCAGACTTGTTGAACAACAGATATTTATGAACAAATAAGTTAACAAAAAGTAAAAAAAAAATTGCAAAAGTTCCTGGTATTTTTTCATAACTTTTGTTTACTGCTTAATCAGTCGTACACATCTTAAAATGACAGCTATGCAGCCTGAAAACTGAGTATGTGACGCTTTAACTCAGTTTTTAACTTTTAAAAGTCAGGAAAAGCATAATAGGTTTGGGATCAAAAAGGACCTGGTTAAGGTGAGCCATTAAATGAAATGTTCAAGGCTAAAAAAAAATCATGACTTTTGTTAAAATAAATATTGGCTGTTTTTAAACCACACACTAATGCTTTGTTTCCACTTGCCTTATGCCATTTCATATAAAATACAGATCCCTCCTCCCTGGTGTCCCAACACAAGGAAGTCCAGTTCTTTATAGATGAGTTGGTTCGATGCTGATGTTTCTAAACTCAGAGTTAGCTTTGGCAACGTTAGCAATGCAATGTTAGCAATGTTAGTATCAGTAGCACTATGGGAAAGAAACTTGTTTACTAGCTTCTAACTAACAGCAAACACTTGTAGTCCAGTTTCACCACATAGTCAAACTATTGAAAGCAGTCCACTTTTATTAAAAGTGTGCTTGCTATTTGTGCTATGCTAGCTAGTACTGGATGGTAGCATAGTGTATATGTTGTCTAACTGAAATCCACAGCAGGGGTAGAAAATTTTTTAACTCACGTGAGAAAAATCATGCTCCTTAAAACAACGGATGGAGGAGTTTCACAGCTACGTCAGAGATGGAGGAAGTGTAGAAATGAATCTATTTACTGACGTATCACATGACTGCACAGAAGCTAATAGAAATGGGCGTAATATGTAGTAATACTGATGTAATATCATATAAAGTGTCCAATTGTTCAGTAACTGCATAATCTTCACTGTGTTAAAGCAGTGGTGTGCAAACTGTGGTCTCTGGTGGTACGCGGGGAACGTCATGACTTTCCACATTTTTTCCACATTTTCACTTAAAAAAAAAAAAAATCGGAAACGTACAATGCATTATGAATACGTTTCACGTAAATGTGTAGCTTCAGATAATTAAATTGTGTCTTTTAAAAAAACATTTGTTGCATATTCAGTTGCAGTGCAGATGTAACAACTTTTGAGTGTGTTTATTTTGCTCTGTATGAGAGTATGAGTATGTGAGAATTGTTGGACAGAGTTGTAAATGTCTGATTCAGTAAAGTAACAATTCAGGTAATAAATAACCATATTTTAAAACTGGTCATCATGGTGGTACTCAGAGAGCTGAACAGTTTCTCAGGTGGTACGCAGCATTAAAAGTTTGAGAACCACTGTGTTAAAGCTAACCAGAAAGTCTGCTACTTCACAAAAACTTCCAATATACTCTATCCACTCACCAGTCTTGGTTGCGAACTGTATCCCATGATGCAATAGGCCACTACAATGGAAAGCCACTAACAGCGGTCACATAATGGCATGAGTTTGATAACACATGATACAATACATACTGTGTCGTGCTCTGCATAGGCATTACGCAGCATGTGGTTTCAAAAATGACCACTGTTATAATATACAATCCTTTTCATGGATTAATAAAGTCCTACCTCCTCAACCAAATGCACCGATGCACATCCTAATGATGTGTCTTACTCTTGAAAATTGGGACTGTAGCACAAGAAAAAAAAAAAGGGGGGGGGGCTGATTTCCTTTGTCTGTTTAGAAATTCAGGCCCTTTTCAAAAATGCACACTGCATTCTGCACAAACACTATCAAATATGCACTGCACACTTTTGACTGGTCATTGTTGCTACGTAATGTGCCTCCATAAACGGTATTATGCTACAGCAAAACCATCTTAAGCAGTCTATTGCATTATGAAATATAGTATATGAGGCAGACTGTTCAGCTGGATAGTGGAAATTTTCCCAGAAGTAGCAGACCATCCAGGTATTTTTATGTGTTGCGGATTGAGCAATTGTTTGCACGGTGCATTTCGTGTACTGCAATTTAGCAAGTAGTACGCACAGCTGACTGATATCATTTCCACTGCATGCAGCGATAAATCCACTGAAAATGATCACCCAGCTCTACAGTGCTGTAGTGATTGTATTTATTTGGTTTAGTCACTTCCCTGAACAGCATCATCTGTGTGCAGCAAACAGTCTTCACAGAAGTGTCTCCAAGCAGGTCAATGTAATGGGTCATTTATCCAATGCATCAATTCAAGATATGGTAGAAAGCAAAAACAGGGCTTAGAGATAAACAGTGGACTTACTGTACATTCCCTGCACGCATGAGTAAGAAACTGTTGCAAGTCTGTGAGGTCATACTTGTCTTTTCTTCTTAAGGGCTGATGTTGTTGCTTCCCTAAAACACTGTACAGTAGAAATATGTTTGCTTTGCAAGTCTTAGCATTTATTTAATCAGAGAACAGTCTTTTGCATCACGGACTTAGAATCCTTCAGTGCCTTTGTGCAAACTCCAGGCTGCAGTCTTCTGCCATCTGGACGCACTCCCACACAGTCCAGATCTGTGAAGTGCAGGACTGACTGTAGTTTTTCCAGAAAAATCCCTTGTCGCAGCCAAGGAATGCTGTAGTTTAGTTAAACATGTCCTTAGATCTCTGGTACCTCTGCAGTCAGGATTGTGGGGAAGACATCCTTCGCCCCATCCTCTTTTGAAATCCACTTTACATTTATTAGTATTTTCTTTTAGCTTCAGCAAAATGAACTGAAAAAAAAAACAGACATAAAGACATAACATAATAACTCACAGAACCTTTTTGTGTCATTTTGTGCACAGCACCGAGTTAAACAGCAAGGTATTCCTGCGGAGCTCCTTGTCATGCTTTGTGTCTGGCTCATCGAACATGTGCAGAGTGTGCAGTGATGGACAGCAGTGATCCATCTGAGAGCAGCAGGTAGCTTAGTCCACATGCTTTTCTGATTTCTTGAGCTCCCTGACAGCATCATGAATATTTGCCCGTACTGACACCCTTCACCACTGCGACTGTTATTTATTTATTTTTGATTGTTTTCAGACTCTCGTTGAATTTTGAAGGGCCTCAGGGTGTGTACGCGAGCTATTTTAACAGCGGGAGAGCAATTAACAACTTAGAGATGATAATAAGGGCATCAGTGAATCTGGCATGATCAGTTTTGTTCATCAGGTTATTTCAGAACATTTACTGATTCCCCAGTTTGAGTTTGAGCAAAAAGGCTTAAATTTAAAGTAGTAAGCTGGTGGAGGGCATGCTTGAAAACAATCATCTATAAAAACTGAAATGTGGTAGTCCCTACTTTTTTTTATGGGTAGATGCTCTCCATTACAGTTCTAACGTAAGCTTTATTTTGAGGTGTGGCAGAGTAGGGAAAATAATTGAAATAAAGATATGGTGTTTATAATAATCTTAATAATAATTTAAGAGTTTTGATGACCAGACAGAGCAGACATTCACCCTGATCTGCAACTTGCTGTCTGACCTCTTGCATTGCAATGGAAGTAAACTTAATGAAAACTTAAGAGAGCTTCAAGTCTTTCCCTTTAGTCTCACTTCAAGACATAGTCACAGAGACACGGAAAAAGTACAAAGAATGTTTTTCCACAACAGCAGTCACGTATAGCCCGCCTACCTTATCTCAGTTTCCACAAACTACAGATTTTTAGCTTCTTTTTTCTCATGTTAATCTATAATTCTACCAAATGTAATCATTTCTGACTTAAATTTGTCCCCATTTCACATCCTTCTAGACCAACCCTAACCCAGTCGTGGTGGTGATGGTACAGTAAACAGCATATAACAGTCATATTACACTGCCTGGCCAAAAAAAATAACATCCCCACCTGGATTTAACTAAGCAAATAGGTAGGAGCCTCCTATTGGATAATTACTGCATGGGTGATTATCTTTCAGCTGGCAACAAGTTGTTTAACCCCAACTGGTGCAATGAGTTGCTTCTCATTTCCTAAACAACCATGTCAAAGACACATCCAGTGATCGTAGAAAAGATGTTAGTCTGTTTGAGAAGGGTCAAATTATTGGTATACATCAAGCAGAGAAAAAATCTAAGGAGATTGCAGACGCTATCAAAATTGGGTTAAGAACTGTCCCATTATTAAAAACTGGAAGAATAATGGGGACCCATCGTCTTCGAGGAGGAGATGTGGCCGGAAAAAAATCCTCAATGATCATGATCGGCGATCACGATCACGAGGCTAACCAGAAAAAAAGTCTTCAATTTGCTAGGGAGCATAAAGATTGGACTCCGGAGCAATGGAAGAAGGTCATGTGGTCTGATGAGTCCAGATTGACCCTGTTCCAGACTGATGGGAGCATCAGGGTAAGAAGAGAGGCAGATGAAGTGATGCTCCCATCATGCCTAGTTCCTACTGTACCAGCCTGTGGGGGCAGTGTTTCTGATCTGGGGGTTGCTTCTGCAGTTGGTCAGGTCCAGGTTCAGCAACAGTATGAGCTCCAAAGAATGAGGTCAGCTGACTATCTGAATATACTGAATGACCAGGTTTTTCCATCAATGGATTTTTTCTTCCCTGATGGCACGGGCATATTCCAAGATGACAATGCCAGGATTCATCGGGCTCAAACTGTGAAAGACTGGTTCAGGGAGCATGAGACATCATTTTTACACATGAATTGGCCACCAGAGTCCAGACTTGAACCCCATTGAGAATCTTTGGGATGTGCTGGAGAAGGATTTGAGCAGCGGTCAGACTCTACCATCATCAATGCAAGATCTTAGTGAAAAATTAATGCAACACTGTACGGAAATAAATCTTGTGACATTGCAGAAGCTTATCAATACAATGCCACAGCGAATGTGTGCCGTAATCAAAGCCAATGAAATATTAGAGTGTATCTTTAAAATATGAGTGATTTAGTTCCCTTAGCTCTTTATTCAGAACTTTAATGTCAAATTCATTCCAAATGCTCAGCGCTAAATAGCTAGCAGATGAAATCTAGCTATGGAGTCAAAACTTTTTTTTTTTCTTTTTTGGTCCCAGTTGTAAGTTTATTAAACATTGAACATATGGCATTTTAACATGGGGGTCGCTAGAGACTGACTCCTTTTTGTAGCCAACCCCTAGTGGTCATTCAAGGAAATGTACATTTTGGCCAATTCTGAATCATTCCAACTTTAGCCAGCTGGATGTAGCCCTTGAGGGACTATATTGAGGGAAGTTCTTCTTCATTTGAAGGTTAAAGGTAGACCGGAACCAATAAAAATCTATAGGTACGTTGCCTCCTCAGTCCTTTCAGTCATTGAAGTTCTGGAAAGATGCATATAGTTTTTTTTACATGGCTGTTCCTGGCAATGGAGACATGCGTCAGTGCTTTCAGCCCTATAAAACCACCCTGGAATCCCACTAGTGGAGATGCACCTGGTATCACCAGCAGTGAGACAAAGCACAGCATTTTCAGGAGCTCCTGTCAACACAGCAGAAGTGTGTTTAACACGGTATCAGAACGGTTGGCTTTTGATGAACTTGCATTTCCTTTTTTCCTCTCTTTCTTGTTCTCTCTCTCTCTTATATGTAATTCTTACTGCCAACATTCAGGATGATTGTTTCAACTGACAAGTCGGTCCGTCTCCCCTTAAGAAAGGCACATTACACATTTAGCACCATTCTGAACTCCATCCTTCTGATGCATCAGTTTCTCCTTTTGCCTTCAAAAAAGGAAAAATGGTTAGTTTGCTTGATTTTTTTTTTTTTTTTTCCTTTTCATAGCCGGGAGGGAATGTAGATACAGATTGCTACTTTGGCCACGCCGGTGCAGCTACTGTATGACTGCATTAGACTGTTTCTAATTTTACAACGGTAGAATATTTTATGTTTCGATCAACAAGTTCGGCACAAATTCATAGACAGCTTTTAGCATTCAGTGCCACATTTCCTTGCTTTGCTACCTTTGTCACAAAAGAGACTGCCAGGATGCAGAAAACTTGGCAGGACTGTAAGATCCTCTGTGTAGCCTGCACATGCTGAGCTGTGCAGTTATAAATGTTGAGAAATGAATACATGTTTATAAAATGAAGCCAGAGAGGGAGGAGGGGGGGGAAAAAAAAGAAGCATTACAAATTTTCTGCAGATCATCTTGCTTTTAAATGAAAATGCTGCAAAGCCAGGGGCGAGCAGGATCAGTTAGTTCAGCTGTGCATTATTTTCTTGTTGTCCCTGTTTATATTAAACTGAAGACAGAAAAACAAATGACACCGTTTCCTGTTGGCTCCTAACCGCTGTGCTCTGGCTGTGAAAGCATAAGTCGTATGCTCCAACACTTCCTCGTCGTCGATGGCAGAGGAGCGGGGTATGATGGCATGGCAGACCTGGTCACAGATGGTCCACTTAGGCGCCCCAGAGGCTGCCTGCTGGCATAACACCAACGTTACACAAGAAACACTGTTATCCTCCGCTTCCATTTCAGAACCGAACACCTCTATAAGGTCCTCGTCTGTGGAAATACCTCAGGTGCTCAACTGGGAATACTTTTTTTTTTCCTTTTGTACTCAACAAATGAGTTGTTGCGGGTGAAAGTGCAGTTAAGGAGGTGTGATCTCATTATGCTGGTGTTGTAATTATGTCAGATCTGTAAGGAGGCGGAACATGGACCAGAAGGTGTTCGTGAAAAAAAGAAACGGCAAAACAGTTGCAGCATGTTGGCAAAACCAAAGTGCATCCTAAAAACTAAGTTTTCCAAAAGTCCTCAGGTGAAATTTTCTACCTCTCCCTTTTTTTTTAAGGTGGTGTAAAAGCAAGGTAGGAAATTCAGAGTTGTGTGACATCTGAAGATGTCGATAACATTTTGCGCGACAGATAATTGCTAATCTGCCGTCAGTTCCGAGTCCCTGGTTCTCGGGTCTGCAGGGAGGCGCTGAGCAGGCTCACTTTCTTGCTCTTCCCGAACTGACCTTATTGACTCCAGCTCCATCTCTTTCTTCTGATAAAGTGCTGTTGGCAGATCTCATTAAATCTAGACGTTACATCTGAAAGAAGCTTAAAGCCGATCTCCCAGAGGCCTCGCATCTCTTTAGCAACTCTGAAAAGTTCTTGAATCAATGAGAAATGTTCGAGCCCCCACTGTTTTTTTGCCTCGACTGTCGACTTTTTCCTCTCAACATTTGCGGAGTATAATGATGACGATATGAGCTGCACGATGCTAAATAACTGAAGTCAGTCAATGAAGTCGGCTCATTAGCTCAGGAGAGTTATAGCTCGCTGATTTCTTTCTCTCTTTTCAATTGACTCTGTGGGTAATAATTTCAGATGCACAGTTTGCAACTTTGGAAAGACCGAGTGTCTCAGTAGTCGACTCAGTTGAGCGCTGACCCTTCCTGGTCCCCTGAGGATAAAGTCTATTGACTTGGGTGTTGCTCTGTATTATATCTTCATTAGCTGACATTTGTAGTCTTCACTAAACTGTTTTGCTGGACTGAGGACTACTGGGGACAAATGTTAGTTTCCCTGTCAGAATAACCGGTAATAAGCACATTTTATAGCAATACTTTAAAGTTTAATTTGACTGCAAGTTCCACCCTTTATGGAGTTTGTTTTTTTTTTTTTTAATCTGTTGTTATTCATTCACAACACAATTTATTTGCTTTTACGGTAAACGCAAAGATAAAGGCTTCCATTTGAACGTTCAGATGTATGACAGAAGCTGACGCGGCGCTCTGCCATCCGTGAAGAAACTGCAGTTTGACTGCAGAGCCCACGAAAGAGACGGAAATGCACTTCTTTACCAGAATACAAAACCGGAGCGACTCCAGCAGGCTTTTTTTTTAAATGATAAAGACAAAATAAATAAAATAAAATCCAACATATTTCTTTTTTCTCCCCTCTACAAGCAGGAGTAGTTCCATGTTTTGTGGTTGAAAAGTCTCGGCGTGTGCAGCGGAGCAACGGAGACGAACCGAAATCATAAATTTGAAGCTGTGCTGAAATAATCCAACCACATGTAGTAGCTTGAATTAATATTTATGCTGTGTGTGAATGGCTTTTATAGTTTGTTTATTCCCCTCTTTCTCTCTCCTGAAAGAAGGATGCTACTCACTGCGCTGACAGGTGCTTTTGAAGAGGATGTTGATTCGCGTCGATGCCATCTCAGTAAAACTGTCATCGGGTGACTTGAACTGTAGGGCTTTTATATTTTTTTACTTTTACTACAGAGTCTTGTTAGTACTTTTTTTTTGCTGGGTAACCAAACTGGCTTTCCTTGCGTCACTTAGCTGCCAAATGTTCGCTTGTGTCCATTTGTGTCTCTAGTACTGAATGGCGAGTCTCAGATTTCATTTTAATCAGCTCAGCCAGACAGGCAGAGAAAAACTGTTTTGCTTATAAGTCGGAATATTTCCTTCTTGTTTTGGTTGTCCTAAATAAGAATATGTCTCCTCTTCCTTTTGTGACAGTTAACTGCTTTAAAGTCACATTTGTTTTGAGGAGAAAAGCCATCTGGAAGTAAATAAACCGATTGTGAGGAATGACGACGAGGTCCCCCGTGGCCTTTATTGACTGAAGTTTCTTCTTATGAATAAAAGCATCCAGTCTTTGCAGATGGATGCGCCCTGCACCTGTGATATTGGCATATCATTGCAAAAAGAAAAATAAATAAAATCACACCAGATGCATCAGTGATAAGAATGCAAAAATATTCACGTCTAACTGTTCAAGCGAAGCCTG
Source organism: Hirundichthys speculiger (assembly GCA_018398805.1). Taxonomy (NCBI): domain Eukaryota; kingdom Metazoa; phylum Chordata; class Actinopteri; order Beloniformes; family Exocoetidae; genus Hirundichthys; species Hirundichthys speculiger. The sequence continues at coordinate 1,511,203 of JAGFBZ010000155.1, forward strand.
TTCTGTTACAGTAGAGATCCAAACAATGTCCCGCCTTTCAAGCTATTGTTTTATTTTGGTACATATGTTAAAAATCATTATGTTATTCATCGACATTATACAGTTTGTAATGGTGCCAAACACAATTCATATTGCCTTTCTGCTCTACAACAAGGACATCTCAGAGTTTTATTTATTTAGGTGATTTTTTTCTTCTTCTCTGCTTTAGCGAACAGATTCTTGATTGGAATCTTTTCAGTTGGGGGGAAAATAATGTTATGAATAGAAGTGACACCGTGTCCTGCTTTGCCAGTGCTCCCTGACCACATGTCTGATGTCTAAGAAGCTTCTGGGGGTGTGAACCTGTGGCAAAGGTGAAGCTAAAAGTGGCAGAACAGAGGTCTCTCGTTGTCGTTCATTCAGCAACGTCCCTGGACTTTGACATCAACCTGTCTGATGCTCTGAGGTGCTCCTCGGGGGCATCAGGTGGGACCGGTCTCCCTGATGGCTCCAAGAAATGACGCGTTCCCCCTGAAGAGTAATTGAGGAGCATCATCTCATACCAGTGGTTGACATGGAAGGTCTGCAATGAAACTGGGGCTGTTTTTTGAGAGGTCCAAAGCAGCTTCACAACTGCTGGGACCACTGAGCTAATGGGACCAGACAAACCCTCTGAAATGTCTCTGCTCTTTGTCCTGATCCAGAGACAGCTGTGCCTGAAGGGTAGAATGAAGAGGATACCGAAGTCTTAAAACTCTTTAAATTTCATTATGAGATGAAGTTTTCAGATGATGAGTAACATTTTGTGTCAGCTGCTCAGGCCTGGTCCTCATGCGCAGCAGAAGTTAATGAAGGCCCTGGCCTTTATTTGAGGACATAAACTACACAGAGAGGTGGTCAGTCCCCGAGCAGAGTACTAAAAGGATGGCTCTGGGCCTCAGGAGCCAGCCCCAACTATAAGCTTTATCAACAATGAAAGTATTAAGCTTAACATTGACGGTAAAAAGGATGTCCTCGTACTTCAACCCATACTGAGAGCTGGTTTCACAGGAGAGGGGCCCGATGGCCGAAGGCTCTGCTTCCCATTTTACTTTTGGAAACTCTTAAAAACAACAATTATGCCTGCAGTCTGAGAGCAAAGTGTTCTCTTGGGAAAATGGGGATCTATAAAGTCTTTAAGACATAATGGAGAGTGGTTGCTGATGGCTTTATATTTAAGGAGAGGGAGCATAGTTCTAAACTTAAAGTGTCTCAAAGGAAATTTTTTTTTTTTTTTTTTTTTTTTTAACAATTTTTAGCTTGGAGGATCCCCCTATAGGTGTGGGGGGTTGACTTGTTTTAATGACATGTGTTTGGTCTCTTGCTGGCTCTCTCTCTTGTTTTTTCTTGTCTTTACTTTCTTTAGTCTCTGTCATGAAGTCCAGTGCAGCTCTGAGAGCTAGTTTAATTGCCGTTGATGTGTGATTATAGTACTGCAAAACAAGACTCGCCAGTGCCGTGTCTTTCATTTGAAGTGATCTAAATTTTGAAAAAAAAAAAAAAAACAAAACCTCTTTAAATAGATAATTTCTGTACAAATAGTCACATAGTTGATTTGCATCAGTTTTTTCCTGGACCACAAGTAAATAAATGCTTAATCACAGCGACCTTTAAAAGCCTGAGGTACATAGACTGTCGATAAAGACAGATTGATCAAATTCATCGTGGAGGTGTTAATTAAAGGAAATCACCTTGAGCGGTCTGGTTGAGTTGGTGTCTAAAAGACAGGTTGATGGTCTGGGTGAAACTATTGTTTTTGTTGGCTCAGACAGCTCAATGGGATAGAAAAACAGTCTAGACACAAATTAGATTATAAATTATTTTCTGAATCCACTTTGCCTGGTAATAGACCAGTATTATTAGTATTACCAGTGACTGTGTCAAGCTGCCTGATTTAAAAAAAAAAAAACGGGGTTGTTCTTTTTAAAAGTGATAAATGCACAGGTCTGATGTGCAGGACATGTCATCTGGAGTTCAAACGCACGTATGAAGCCTTAAAACCATTATTTTCTTCAGTGTCGTCAAGCTGTAGTCGTCTTCCGTCCCTGCCGTCGTCAAAAACAGTCCAGTTAATTGGAGAATCCCATCCTTAAAACAACTGTACGTCGTCTTATGCCACTATGTCAGACATCATCAGTGAAATTAGCTCACAGAGTGACAGTGGAGCTCTTGGAAAAGGCAAGAATGTAATCAAGGAAGAGAAAGGGAGGGAGATCGGAGCGAGAGACCAAACAATAGTAAGTCTTGGACTGTCATAAAAGCGACTTAACCACCAGAGGAACCGAAGAGGGAAAAACTGCAAAAGTTCCTCTGTCTTGTCTTATCTACTGTATCTTACGACGGAGTATTAAGGCCACACTAAGAAAAAAAAATGTGGACAATGATTTTTTTTTTCCATTCCTCACTTAGAGAATAAAGTCAAAATGTTGAGAATAAAGTTGAAACGTTGAAACGTCGTAGTGCAGTTTCTAGAATAAAGTTGTCTTAAAGATTAAATTCAAACCAGCTTTACTCTACTAACATAATGTCTGTGTCTATGTGCTTTTATCACATAGACACAGTATTATAATAAGTATTCGTACTTTAAAGAGATTGTGTCAGAAATTGCACCTATTCAGAAAAAGAAACTATAACGATTCTGGAAACTGCATTTCGACTTTATTCTTGACATTTCAACTTTATTCTCGACATTTCGACTTTATTCTCTACATTTCAACTTTATTCCAGAAACTGCATCTTGACTTTATTCTCGATATTTCGACTTTATTCTTAACATTTCAACTTTATTCTCGACATTTCGACTTTATTCTTGACATTTCAACTTTATTCTCTACATTTCAACTTTATTCCAGAAACTGCATCTTGACTTTATTCTCGATATTTCGACTTTATTCTTAACATTTCAACTTTATTCTCGACATTTCGACTTTATTCTTGACATTTAAACTTTATTCTTGACATTTCGACTTTATTCTCGACATTTCGACTTTATTCTTAACATTTGAACTTTATTCTTGACATTTCGACTTTATTCTTGAACATTTCAACTTTATTCTTGATATTTCGACTTTATTCCGGAAACTGCATCTTGACTTTATTCTCGACATTTGAACTTTGTTCTCGAAATTTCGACTTTATTCTTAACATTTCAACTTTATTCTCGAGAAAAAAATGTGTTTATTCCGGAAACTGCATCTTGACTTTATTCTCGACATTTGAACTTTGTTCTCGACATTTCGACTTTATTCTCTTAAGTGAGGAATGAAAAAAAAAAAATTTTTTTTCTCAGTGTGGCCCCAATACTCCGTTCGTAGTATCTGCCCGTCCAACGCTGCCTAAAAGTATCAGTTCCTGAATAAGACAAATGAACCTGTTAGTTACTATGAGGAAGAAATGATGAGAGCTGGTCAAAATTCAAGTTCTGGCTTGTAAGAAATGTTCTTCAGTGCTTCCTCTAACTATAACTCCATAAAATAGGAGAGACTGGGGCATAATTTAGAAAAGGAAAAGAAACAATTGCATCCCAGAAGCCCTTGCGCCAGCAACATTTAAAACAACGCTAATTTATTTTCATTCAGTCATACGAACTGGGAGCTATTTAGAGTCAGAGTAAGTGTGCACATTACGGGAGTAAGTCATCATGGATTCATCTGGAGAAAAGCCAACGCTGCATGGCGGATGACGGCCGCACACCGACTGTGAGAACCCGAACTAAGTGGATGCTCGGGGGGTTGATTTTTGGACAGAGTCTTGGGTGATCTATTCTCGTGTTGAATCTGCTTGTTTTACAAACTTTTTACCAGAGACGGCTGGGACTAAAAGCTGCTCCGCTTCCACAGCTTCGTCACTGCATGACTGACTCACTTCCGCTCGCATCCTGTCCCGCTAACGTTCTCACGGTGCCAACAGGTGGCAGGAGATGCCTGGCACCACGAAGGTGTAAATATGTGCACTGTTTAGCAGTGCTGTTAACTGGAAGGCAACTGAAGGATTTAATATCATGAGTGTGCACTCATGATTTCACAAGATGTCTCATTATGATATATTTTGGCCATCTCTGGAAACTATTTCCCAGCATCCAACGACAAAGATAACATTGTTACTTTTGCAACTTTATTAGCCTGCAGACTGTAGTGTCTAATCATTTCCCAGAGTCAACGAGTTCAAAGATACTTAGAGATAGATCCAGGCTCTTATTTGGAATAGGTTATAGGATGATGTTTGTGTATGAAAACTGGCAGGAAATGCATAAACAGAGTACATCTTTGTATAGAATAGAGAGATGTGTTAGCTAGCTTATACGTAAATCTGTCAAGGATGTTTTGAACGAAGTGCAGCTGTAGAAAGGCTGGACCCAGTCTGAACACCCATATAAGCATGTACTCTTCTTTGTTCATTGGCTCAGGAAATCCCAGACTGCTGCAGGAGTCTGTCGTGTGCCTCTTTTTACTTGTAATAAACACTTTTATGCATTTGAAAGTTGGCCTCGGAGCAGCCTTTTTTTTTGTACCCTTGACCCTCAGACAGCACGGCGAATCGATCGAGAGAGAGAGTCGCCACGAAGATTTCCAACTTTTCTGGCGAACATCAACTACAAGACTTTATCGTCTTTTTGCTCTTCAAAAAGATGACCTTCATGTAGTTCTACAACATTAATGTCAAGACTTTGGCTCGGCTAAAGCACACAAACCTTTTAACTTCCTCATCCTATTATTTCTTAGTAGAGCTTCTTGTATCCTTGAGATCAAGTATATTTCAGGTTTCATTGCTCACCATTAAGACACTGGTTCTGCTGCTGGACGGGCCCAAACCATCATACTTCCACCTTCATGTTTCACTGATGTGAAACATTGGGTTTTTCTTTCTCCAGACACCATGCCTTTTGCTTAAACAAAAAAGAAGTCTATCTTGATCTCATGCCTTCACAACATATTTCCTTTTGAAAAGGCTTTTTGCCTGTCCATGAAAAGTCAGACAGCAGTATACGTGTTAGACTCTTTCCTTGCTGCCCTGCTGTGCTCAACATTGTTCTGCAGTGTCTTGCCTGTAAAACAGGTCTGGAGTTGCTTACGAGCTTGACTTTCCTTTTAACTTCATCAGCTATCAGACACTTTGCTCTTGCAGTGATTTTTTTTTTGTTTTGGTCAGACTGTCCTGAGGAAGATAACGGTGGTTTCCTCCGGCTGAGCTCAGTCTTGTCCGGCAGGTTGGTTGTAGGTGGAGTCCAGGCATGTATGTGTCGGTCCGAACCGTCAGCATCAGACTTTGATACGTTCCTGTTCTTTAAACATGATAAAACACCGTACCCTCACCTGTTCGTCATCTAACTGAATGAAAACAACTGACTCCGAACTGGATCACTCTCCCTAATGCAAAAATGACCAAGTATGTTTTTGTCTCATTGTTTCTTTCTTTGTTCATGTGAAAATTAGGTGATCATGTCATATTTACACTAATTATAGAATAATCCTGAAGGAAACACTACATTTTTGATGCTTGTCCTCTTTTTTTGCACTAAAAATGCAGTAAAGACTCTTCAGTTTCTCCATATATATTGAATCAAACTTGTCATTTTTGGGTGTTCTTTTAATTAATTTTAGTTTTTTAAGTTTTTTTTTTCATTTTAAACTATCTTTACCTTATTCAATACTTTCTTTTTATTGCTTCTTTTTGGAAACATATGAATAATAAAGACATACAAAAAAGGGAAACAAACTCAAAAATCAATAAATAAAAAATAACCTTGGACTTCTATGTCTCTACAATTGATTCTGATATTATTATCAGTATTAAAGTCACTGTTGTTGACATGTAAACAGTCCTTTTCTCCCTTTTTTTTGGACATTGTTTCTTTTTCTGTCCTTGTCTTATAGGTCAGCTGTTCCACATCATATATTTCATTTATCAATTCATTTACAGTCTTGTGTCTGTGGATCTGTTTTATACCTCACTTTCCTGTGACTGCTGTCTTACAAGCTGCCGACTGTCTTCACTTTAAAGCAAGATATAACTAATATGTTGTTTTTGCTGTGGCCATCAACTGGAACTCTGGACGTTTCCCTTCAGCGATGCAGTTTGTGTGATTCGGTGAAACAGCTCTAATACTTTATTAAAGGAATTCATTGGTATAGGAGCTGCATTTTTCTGCAGCAGATTACTCCCTTCTGATGCAGGGCAGGAATTATGTTACATACTGTACTAATCTGACATCCTTTTAAGAGATGAGAAAGGAGCGGGGGGGCTGGACAGTGGTCCATAATTACTGAGTCCTCCTGCAGCAGTCGACTGCTGGCCCTGCAGCCCTTTGCTGTGTGTCTTCCTCAATCTCGATACCCTGGTTTCCTGTCCATCTCCACTGTCAATAAAGGCCACCAGAGCCAAAAAAAACCCCAAAACAAAACAAAAAAAATCCTCTGTGGGAGGGTTACAAACCTTTCAAGGATAACGGTAAATTTCATAATGATTGATTATTTTTCATGAATGCCACCTATTTTCATCACCTCCAAAATGTGTTTGTGCTCCCCGTTGGACTCTGATCTCTAGCTCTCTTTTGTACGTGTCTGAAACTTATCAGTTGGCAAAACTTGATCAGGTGGTGATATCACTGGTCTGCCAAATGACTGGGCTGAGAGAGCTGCTGTGACTTCATTCACGTACTCTGCAATCTCACTAAAGTAGTAATGCATATTAAGAACATTTCTTGCTTTTGTGAGGAATATATTGTTTTTCTCAAGATTTTTTTTATTGGGATGCCAAAAATAAATTACACGGCTATTTTTTTCAATTCATATTTTTTCATTTTTATCCATTAATTTTTTTTCCTGTATTTCCTGTTTTTTTTTTTTTTTTTTTGCTTTTCCTCTAGTTTGAGCCACATCTGGCTGCTCTCAGCCAATCAGATGCTTCCTCTGAGTGAACCAAGCTTGTTGCAAGTGAAGCCCACATGGTTTTTCCTTATTTACTATCCAACAAAATATGTTCCTGAACAAAAATAAATGCCATAATTGGAGGCTATTGACTTGCATTACATTTACGGACCCTAAATGAAATGTTTTGGTAGGTCACATTAGATTATGTAGCCAGTTAATCTGAGACGGATCAGGTTTGATTTCCTACACCTCTCACGCCAGCCTCATTGCCACAAAGCACACAGCAGCCTTGTGAAGAGACACGGACTTCCTTTTCTTACCTACAGTGCAGCTTTTTTGTGGGTCACATACGGTGCAGCAGCTATTTTTTCAGACACACGCCAACGTGTTTGAAATATGGCACACTCGTACTTCAGAAGTGTTTGTTTTAGTAAAAGGGCACTGCAGGAGCCCGAGAAAATAGCCTGGGAGAGGGAGATGGCCACACTGAGGTGCACCGCAAGCACTTTTCATCAGCTTATTCAAGGTACGAGCCAACAAACACTGCACTCACAAAACCGTCCAGCTGGATGTGACATCAGTGAGGAGAAGTGTGTTCATATGATGAAGGCGTTGTCGAGCGGATCCAGTCTGTAGTCCCAAATGTAGCATGCAGTAATGTCAGTGATCCAGACTCATCATTTGGTTGAAGTGGATGATGGAGGAACTAGGTTTTGAGCTTTTGCTAATGTTACAGACCTGAGTGACGTCGCCGTAAACAGTATTTATGTCTGAAGAGGTCAGTTTGTCAGATCGGAGAGTCATAAATTCTTTGCCATGTTACCTGATGGGCTGGATGCCCTTTTGAAGAAGCTGTGATCAAGGATGGAGACGGAGACAGATATCCACAGAGTGGATGTTCAAAGAAATAATCGTGTCCCTCTCTCCTCTCTGGCTCTCGCTGCGTCAGCTACTCAGTGTTGGGCAAGTTCACTTTCTACACGAACTAGTTCAAGTTCATAGTTCACACAAATTAAAATGAAACTAGTTCAGTTCACCATTTCAAAACATGAACTAAATAGTTCATTTTTAGTTATTTTTTCTTATTCTTTTTTAATGTTGCTGCGAGCAATTGTTTGTCAAAATGATTGTCACTGTCCATATACTACCCCACCACAAATGGCAATTATTTTATGCATTTTATCTGTCGAAAACTGTGTCCAATTTTGAATCTTTATCCAACCAGGGTTCACATTAGCATTGAAGGGACAGCCCATGTAAAACTGTCATTTCCCTTGCAGCTTCTCTGTACAGCAAAGAGAATAGAGAACCACCAGCAGTGGTGCGCAAACTGTGGTATGCGTACCACTGGTGGTACGCAAGCGCTTTCTGGTGGTACATGGGGGAACGTCATGACTTGTCAATGCGTGACAATGCATTATAAATACAACTTTTCAAATGAAATTCAGGTAATAATAAATAACCACAATAAGGAATAAACATCTCTCCTGTGTGTGTAAAGCTAATTGAGAAGGCATATATGGCTATATTTTAAAATTGGTCATCATGGTGGTACTCGGAGAGCTCAATAGTTTCTCAGGTGGTACGTAGCATTAAAAGTTTGAGAACCACTGCTCTACAGTATATTAAAAATATGAGGAAAAACTTGCGGCCAAATGGTCTTTATTATAAGACAAAAACAGGTCCTTAAGTTTGAAAGTAATTTTCCGTGTTCTTTTATCTGGTGCTATTGACGAGACAAGAAACAAAGGTCAATTAAAGAGTTTAATACAATCACGAAAACAAAGAATCAATATGCCATACAGAATATTTCAATCGGCCGATGGCACACTTCACTGACATCACAAAGAGATGCCAGGGAAATGGACTCTGGATGTCAGATTGTGTCTGTTTTTTAAAAGATCCAGCGGAGGCGGATCCTTGGTTCTTCTCCTAAATTTTATGGCCCTTTGTCTCAGAGTCCAGCTCCTCAGTCCAGACACATGTGGTTGTGTTTGTCTAGGAAATGAGATGTCCCTCAAATGTTTATCTATGCTGTCATAGACTTTTGGTCACAAACTGTTGGGGGTGTCGAGGAGGATGTTACAGTCATTTATTTCATAAAACCTAAACTGAGGAACTCACGGTCATAAAAGGAGTTGGGCCGCTCCTCCGACTCTGGCGACTGCAGCTTTCATCTTCCTGCTTGTTTTAAACATTTGATGACGCAATTGTTAGCGTGACAGAAGCGACAGCCCGTGTTGCCATGTTTGATTGCTTTCCTCAGATAATATTAGGCTTGTTTTTGGTGTATTTTAAATGGGGTTAGCTGGAAACCTGGCATGGTTTTGACCATCCGTGAACTTTGAAAGAGCGTCGTTCACAACTGCCCAAATGAACTCGTTCACACCCCACGCTCATGAAGGAGAAAGAGAGCGCGTTCAGTTCACGTTCCCACAAAATATGAACTAGTTCGTGAACTTTCGTTCAATGAACGCGTTCAGGTAAAACACGTCAGCTACTGTTTGACCAAATGTTTCATGAAAAGAATCAAATGGATTCAGAGTTGGTTAAAGTTTAATCTGGTTGCCATATTAGTGCAACAGGATTTGCCACAAAATGTTTGTTTCCTCTTTGTCACCACGTTAAACTCACCATGTCTTCAACATCAAGAAGGATATGATTTAAACTTTTAAAATATAAAGCGCTGTGCAGCACACTTCTCTGTAAAAATGGGTGCAGTTCTCAAGCCTTAATGACGGTGCAGCAATATTAATAAGCCTATTAACCTTCTTTCCTGGCTCTGACTGCAGTGAAACTGCTGCTTTTAGCCCAGTGTGAATGTTTAAATACTTTCTATTTTTGTTTCCAGGATTAGTGTGTTGATTTCTGTTTTGGCTCAAAGGCTCAATGACCACCGCCGTGACGTCACATGACTCGACTGGCAGTGAATCCAGGTAACTACAACGCAGCTTGGACTTTCTGAACATGTTTCTAATGATTGAGAAAATAAACATTTCCTCACCAAACACTGAATGACCTTATAAAAACTTCAGAAAGATTTGTGTCTGATGTCTTCTGGGCTAGAACTTAAAACTTAAGGTTTCACAAAGGTTAGGGATTTTGCAGGTTTACTATTTCTAAGACTGCAACCAACAAGCAAAGCTCCTATTGGTTATTGACACAGATTACATCATAAAGACTGATCATAAAACGATTAAACATGCTTTGATTTTATGGTTAGAAAGCAGAAAAAACTGCCTCAGACTGCCACTTTATAACCATCAACCAAAATCTCTAGAATGTTCTCCAGTTCAAGCACGGCTCCTTGATTTTCTTCTGACTGTGGAAATTTGTCTGTGACCTTTTTAAAATCATTAAGTGTAAGAACAGCATTCGCTCAGAACCGTGGAAGGTATCGGGATGAAAACAGCATTGTAAAAATGATGGTTTCTCAACTGTGTCTTTGGGGATTTCAGTGTCTTTCATAAGCCTGTGTAAGTATGAATATTACATATGATATGAAAAAAAAAACCTTTTAAAATATTGCTGTATCTTGTTTGCTTTGAGTTTTATATTCTGACCTTGAAAGGCAAAACCCACAAACCTTTACAGAGCTGTTATCCTTTGCATGTTTGTGAGAATTTACTGGGGTTCCCATAACGTTTATGACATCATCGGTTGAGTCTTCCTGTTGTGACCTGCTCATTGAGATGTTTGTCATCTCAAATACCCCTTTAACCTTTTAGAACATGGGCCTTAAATGTTAAGGACCTCGATACAGAAGAAAATAATTTTTTTATGTGAAGATACAGATATTTCCTTCTCAAACAGCTCTACTCTGAACTTTGAGAGTTTTGATGGCATAGTGCGAATTATGGGGGGGTTTGGGGGGGTTTGACCCCCCCAATTACAACTTCGACCCCACTAAAGAAGGTACAAATTGTCATTTTTGTCATCTCTAGAAAATGTTGACCCCCCCAATTGTCATTGTATAATTTGCACTCTGTTTGATGGTCGTTAAATTTGCCTGCTGATTGGGGTCTTGACCGGTGTCCAGTGAATGCACCATGGCCACACACCCCCGTACCAGCCCAGCATGTCTTCAGTGCAGTTGTTTTTGAGTTAGGGAAGATGCTGAGCAGGTTGTAATACCTGTAAGATTGTCAAAGACGGCATCGGTGAAAGTGTCAAAGTAAAAGTGGGTTTTCTGATATCACTGTAGAACCAGGGGACGGGTGGAGGTGTGTGACCAACCTTTTAGTTTACAGCTCAGGAATGCATATTTGGAAGGTCTGATTTAACAAATGCGATGGCTGCTTTTGTTCCCACACCTGAGTGAAGCTACTGCGCTCACACCAGACAAACCAAACCTGGAAGCGAACTCAAGTTCGTGTTGACCAGACTAGTACCTGCAGATGTGATAGCACCCCTGAACGCTTTCGTCTTTACAGTTCAAAAGGTCTCCGGGTTTGAACAGATCATCACCTTTCAGAACAAAAGGTAACATCCCCAGTCGCCACGGTTACTTGTTAATTTGGCCTAATTTTTCCACTCAGTTTGTGTTGTTGGATCTACTTTGCTCACCTGCAGTTATCAGCGTTCGTGACAAACTTCCCCTCCCATTCCATGTCTTTTTAACTTGCTGCAGCGGGAGGCGTAGTTCACGTCTCTTCCTTATGTCAAGCAGCGCCTCCGGGTGTCTTTATGGATTTCGCCGTCTCAGCCTCGGGCTGGAATGCATCAGGTAATTAGGAAAAATTTACGTGAGCTCCATACTCTCTGATCAATGCCAAACGTGCAGCGCCGACTGTTGCATCCACAGGCTACGTGACGCTCAAGACACGCAGAAATATATGTGTATTAATGCAGCTTTTCTCCCACGTGCTCGCAGAAAACAGTTTAAATTGACAAAATACATTTGAATCCAACTTGTTTCTCTCTCATTCAAGCGTCATGATCGAGCATCATGCTGAGGGACGATTTCCCTCCACTAGTTTTATGGTTATTAGCTCTTATCCTCCTCTGTTCAAAAATGTAAAAGATTAAATGGGTGATTAATTTATATGTCACTTGGATTTTCTCCAAAATGACAGCTGACACTATCTGCATATGCATGAGTAATTTAGATTATATAAATGAAAAGACCGCACCATGCTGGATCTGTTAAATGAAGTAGCAGCAGGCCAAAGTAGTGATTATGTAAATAAACAAAACTGAAAACGCCCACCCAGCCAAAGTGCAGATTCTGATATGTGAAATTACATTTTTCTCATGAAGTAGTTCAGTAAAGTATTATCTGTAGGCCTTTATTATATTATATATATATATATATATATATATATATATATATATATATATATATATATATATATATATATATATATATATATATATATATATATATATATATATATATATATATCTATATATATGACCACCATTTTTTCTTCACTTTCTTGTTCATTTTAATACCTGGTACCGCTAAACGTCATCATGGGACTAAAACAGACAGAAAAGAAAACACTGAATGCATAAAAGCAGTGTTTTTGGCAGTACAACGCCATAGCTATTGATGTAAAAACTTAAGTGATTTAGGTCATAATCAAGAAAACCATGGAAAATGGTAAGATATCAGCTCTTAAATAAAACTCTTATGAGCAATGCTTGTGGTTATCGTTATGTTTGTCCAAACAAATGTACCTTTAGTTGTACCAGGCATTAAAATGAACAAGAAACTGAAGAAAACAAGGGTGGTCTAATAATTTTTTCCATGACTGTATATATGACTGTATATATATATATATATATATATATATATATATATATATATATATTTTTTTTTTTTTTTTGCTGTGGAGAAGTAAAATAAAAAAACCTTCTTGTCGGCTTCTTGCATCTTTTAAGGAGCACAGTAGTCAAACTATTTTCAGCCTGTTTTGTCTCAGCACTAATGCACGTGCAGCTCAGTCTGATTGCTGCACAATGCGACGAATGCTTGCATAGCTAATCAACAGAAAGCATCCATCTTAGGCACGGAAGGTAAAATAGAAGAACAACTGACACTTCTTTTGTCTGAGCGAGAGTTCCCTGAACTGTGAGACACAACTTTGAATCGATCCCTCCCATCTCTGCAGGAGCGCTTATCTGAGAGCAGTACATGCCTGTTGTGTGTCGCAGTGGAGATTGGCACATTGAGGGCACTCTCCTCCTCACTGGCAGGACGAGTTCTTGCTCTTGATATTTTTATTTAGCACAGGACAGTTGCATGTTTGCATGTTTGTTTATTGTGAGCAATAAAATGACAGGCTTGAGGTTTTGAAAGTTTTAGTTAGTTCAAACGTACTACACGAGCAGGTGTGCCAAACCCAACGGCAGGCACGCCTCGGGTCACACTTGGTGAAAACAGCTTTGGACAGCTTTGCCCATTAACCGTATGGCGTTATTGAGATTGTACAGATTTTAGAAAGCTTTTGTGAGGGGAAATACCAGGTTGTGATCAGGATGGGGAGTAAACTCTGTTGCCCCTTCCAACCATGTTATTATTCAGGGTTTTTTGACCACAGTGATCGGAGAAGCAGAGACCGGCTGGACTGTCTATCGGTAGAAGGGTAGAAAGTTTTTTTTTTTTGTTCTTTTCTATTGTATTTTATTCAGTGTGGACTGGAGACATTAGTGGTCCACAGTCAGCAACAGCTCTCAAAGTAGAGGAAAGGGACTGTCTTCAGACTGGACCGCCATAATGCTTAATGAAAGCACATACTGGGGATCAGTGTGAATGTGCAGCTGGGGAGTCGAGGCAGAATGAAAACAGGATCACCAGAGCATCTTTATTGGGGGATTGTTGTGTGAAGGTGGCTTTTAAAATGTCCTCTTTTTACAAAGTTGTTTTTTTTTTTTTAGCTTGAACCATGTTTTTAAACATGACATGCCAGTGTAAAGATGTGTGGTGACAACTTGACTTATTCTACATCGCTGCAGTGGGCTGCTTGGGCCAATGAATAATAAAAAAAAAAAAAAATCTTATTAGTTAATTTTTTTTTTTCCTTGTCCAGCCCCGCCAGTGATAGAAATCCACATAATTAGAATGCTGAATGTTTGTGTACAGATTTTGAATGCTTTTGTTTTATAGATGAGATCTGAACATTGGCGAACTAAAGTCCCTCCTCCACTTTAAATCTTTGTAGTACGTTAAACTGTCTCTCCAGTGTACTTTGGCGCTTGAGTAATTCTTCCATCTGAGAGAGTTTTTCATGTCCTTCTGTGAGTAACGGAAATAAAACCCAGTTAGCTTTCATCCCAATATGAGAAATTACTTAAGTGTAACTGCGTTGAGTGTTCCCTGCCATCCTCAGCTTAGAGCTGGAGTGTCAAGCCATTAGTTTAAATGAACTCCTGTCACATTCAATGTCTTACTAAATTAGTTATTGGCGCCCAGTAGAACTCTGTATTTGTAAGTCTAGTTCCTGTGGAGCTGTTTCCTTTTCTTGCTTTCACAGCAACAAGAGGAGATCAGCTCTGGTGAAGTGGAGGCGGCTTCTGCTATAAAGACGATGGTGGAAAACAAAATTGTTTCTTCTTTTCCTTTTGTCATTTTCCTTCAGGGGTTGCCACAACAAATCATCTGCCTCCATCTAACTCTGTCCTCTGCATCCTCTTCTCTCACACCAACTAACTTTATGTCCTCTTTCACTACATCCATAAATCTCCTCTTTGATCTTCATAAGCCTCCTGCCTGGCAGTTTCAACCTCATCATCCTTCTACTGATATGTTCACTATCTCTCCTCTGTATATGTCAAAACCATCTCAGTCTGGCCTCTCTGACTTTCTCTCCAAGACATCGAACATGTGCTGTCCTTCTGATGTACTCATTCCTGATCCTATCCATCCTCATCACTCCCACAGAGAACCTCAATATTTTAACCTCTGTTACCTCCAACTCTACTTCCTGTCTTTTCCTCAGCGCCGCAGTCTCTAAACCGTACAACTTCACAGTAGAGGTCTTCACGGGTCCACTTTCATGGACCCGAAGGGACCCGTGAAAATCGACCCAAAACCGACCCAACCCGAGCTATCATCATAAATCTGGGGTTCCGAACCCGAATGGACCCGTAATATTTGGACCCGGAACTGACCCGACCCAACCCGAGTCTTTAGTTTCCGACCACGAACCGAGTTACCTGAATAGAACCGAGACAATACAACCCATAGTTGCTCATGTGAAAAGGTGTCTAGCGTTGAATAAAACTTGATTTTCTTACCTAAAGTTGTCTTCTTCTACCCGGTTCAGTTGCTACATAGGCTATGTGATGTAAACAATAATAAATCCACGTCATTATTTTCTTTCTGGGTACATATGTTATTGGTAGCAACTGCTAACGCTAATAACCTACACCGGTCAGGACGTGTCATGAATATATTCTCTCATCCAACGTTGTCATGTTGGCGATCCGTTGTGTTTTACAGCTGCCGGGCAAACCGGTAATAACACGCTAAGGCAACACGATTGTTTCATAACAAACATGCCACTTTAATTAATAATCATTTAACTGCCCCAAGTCCTGACATTGGCTGCCACCGCCGATATCTTTACTTATCTTTATTTATGTAACTATCTCTCCAAATCTCAAAGCAATTACCGCCTACGTTCCAATGAGTTTTATTTATTAAATGTGCCCAAAGTTAATGCTGAACTTGGTAAGCACTGCTTTAAGTATGCTGCACCTGCTGCTTGGAACGCACTGCAGAAAACTCTGAAGTTAAAGGAGCTGATTAACCTGGGATCTTTGAAAACTCGTGTGAGAGAAATTGGAGCAGCTTCATATCGGACTTGTTCTTGTTTTAATGTGAATCCGAACTTTTAGTCCTGTTGCTTTTATCTTGTATTGTATTTTATCTGAATGTTGTGTAATTTCTGTGTCATGTATGTAACTTTTCTGCTGCTGTCTTGGCCAGGCTTTCCTTGAAAAAGAGGCCATTGTGTCTCAATGGGACCGACCTGGTTAAATAAAGGCAAATAATAATAATAATACCTCTCTCGAGTAAACGCGGACCCAGCCTGTCAGAGAGCACCGATCGGACCCAAGACTAACTGTACCGATTCCGACCCGAACCCGGAGTCTCGTCTTATGAATGGACCCAAGACCTGATTAGGGTCGGGTCGGAACTTTGGGTTTTCGGATTGTTGGGTTGTTCCGAAGACCTCTACATCATAAGTCTCACCACTGCCTTGTATACCTTTCTTTTCATTTTTGCTGATAGTCTTTTATCAGAGATTACAGCTGACACTTTTCTCCACCTGTTCCAGTCCACTTGCCCACAGTTCTTCACCTCTTTTCCACATTTTCCTGTGCTCTGGACTGTTGACCCTCTGTACTTAAAATCATCTATCTTCTTCATCTCTGCTCCCTGTAGCCTCATCGTTCCACTCGGGTTCCTCTCATTCACACACATGTATTCTGTCTTGCTCCAGCTAACCTTCATTCATCTCATTTGGAGGGCATGACTTGACCTCTCTAGATTTTTTTCTCCACCTGTTCCCTGCTCTCACTACAGATCACAATGTCATCTGCAAACATCATAGTCTATGGAGAGAGATTCCTATCTAACCTCATCTGTCAGTCTGTCCATCACCACAGCAAGGGGCTCAACATACTTATCTGCTCATCCAGACTTCCTCATCCAATACCCTAGTTCCTGTCTTGGCGCCCTGTCATCTGCTTTCTCAAGACACTCTGCAGCTCCTTCTGACCTTCTCTGTACTTCTCTATCCTCAATCCTCAAAGCAAATATTCAATCTGCAGTACTTTTTTTCTGTCCTTTGCATAAAACCATACTGCTGTTCAAAATGCTGACTTCTGTCCTTAGTCTAGCTTCTGCTACTCTTTCCCATAACTTCATTGTGTGGCTCATCAACTTTATTCCTCTGTAGTTGCTAGACAGTGGGTCTAGAGGACTGAGTTTGGACACCCCTGCTCTGAGATCTTGTTGAATGTCGTCATCAAAAACTCTACTGCCACCTCTCCTTGACACTTCCATACCTCCACAGGTATATCATCAGGTCCAACAGCCTTTTCACTCTTCATCCTCTTCAATGCCCTCCTCACTTCAGCCTTACTTCTCTTTGCTACCTCCTGGTCCACAATAGTCACCTCTTCTACTCTTCATTCTTTCATTTTTCCTCATTCAACAACTCTTCAAAGCACTCTTCCTGTCTCCCCATCACACTACTAGCATCTGTCAATACATTTCCATCTCTATTCTTAATCGTCCTAGTCTGCTGCACATCCTTCCCATGTCTCTCTGTCTCGCCAACCTGTATAAATCATTCTCTCCCTACTTACTGTCCAACCTAGCACACAAATCATTGTACGACATTTGTTTAGCCTTTGCCACCTCTAACTTCACTTACTCTCTTCAGTCCTGAGTCCCGCTTCTTCTTAGTGAACCTCTTTCTCTGTACAAACTCCTGCACTTTCTCATTCCACCATCAAGTTTCATTGTCTGCTTTCCTACCAGATGTCACACCTAGTACTCTCTTACCTGTCTCCCTGATCACATTAGCTCTAGTCGTCCAGTCATCTGTGAGCGCCTCCTGACCACTCAGAGTCTGACTCAACTCCTCTCTGAAAACCACACAACACTTTTCCTTTTTCAGCTTCCACTGCATTGTCCTCTGCTCTGCCTTTGTCCCTTTTGTCTTCCTCATCACCAGAGTCATCCTGCACACCACCATCCTATGCTATCTGGCTACACTCTCACCTACCAACACTTTTCAGTCACTGATCTCCTTTGGGTTACATCGTCTACACAAGACGTAGTCCACCTGTGTGTTCCTCTCTCCACTCTAAGTCACCTTATGTTCCTGCCTCTTCTTGATGAAAGTATTCACTATAAACTTTTCCATCCTTTTGCCAAGTCTACCACCATCTGTCCCGCTGCATTCCTATCCTCGATATCAAACCAGCCCATCACTTCCTCAACACCTCTGTTACCTTCTCCAACATCTCCATTAAAGTCTGCACCAATCACTACTTTTTCACTTCTTGAGATATTTTCCATCACTTTATCTACCTCACTTCAGAATCTCTCCTTCTCATCTAATTCACATCCCACTTGTGGGGCATAACCACCAATGACATTGAACATCCCACCTTCAGTTTCTCACTTTAGCCTCATCACTCTGATACTCTTTTCACCTCCAGAACATTCTTTAAAAAACTCCTGCCTCATGATAACTCTTCCCATCGACACCATGATAAAACGCCTTAAAGCCTGCCCCTAAGCTTCTAGCCTTGGTATCTTTCCTCCTGGTCTCACACAGAATATCCACCTTCCTCCTCTGCATCAAGTCAACCAACTCTCTAGCTCCCAGCCTCCAGGCCTAGTCTCTTGCCTTTCCTCTTTTTTCTCTGCCTACAGACATGGCTTCCCCCTTTTCTTCTTCCATCAAGAATTGGCCAATTTCCATCAGCACCCTGTAGGTCAGGAGTTCTAATGGCAGCCATTGCTAACCTGGGCCTTGATCCAGTATGAGGTTCATAGGTCTTGTGATTTACATGATTAGTTTGGCATAGGTTTTATGTTGGATGCCCTCCCTGACACGCCCCTTTACATTTATCTGGGCTTGGGACCAGCTCAAAAAGACACTGGCTTGTGACCCCCTGAGGCTGCATTCGACCCCCTGACATTTCTGATGCTTTGGTGAAATGGATGGATTGATGTTCAGGGGGGAAAAAATTACAATTCAAAAACAAAGACAACTATTGATGAGTTTTAATTCCTGGTAGACTGCTTTCACACTATACGACTTTCGGCATTGATTGAATGCTTTTTCAGGTGACGCGACTTGCTATCGTGTCATCAGGAGTCTTGAGGTCATTGTAGTGTTCAAGCTGTGACTGAATGACGATAGAACAGGCACTACATGATTTGACAGTGACTCTGTCACCCAACTGGTCTCCAGACTACCTTGTCAACAAAAGATGGTGGAAATGAGCTGTAATTACATGCAAAACTGGAGCTTATTATTGGAAAATGTTCCAAGGGAAGAGAAGAGTGGTACAAGCCGTTTGTGTGGGGCTTTGTTCAGAACAGACACAGAAAAGAAAAGAAAAACATCTTGGGGAAAGTAATGGATTGGTCCATATGGGCAGCAGGGGTTGTATGTGGGCAGAAAAGTAGAGTAGTTTGTAATAAAAAAAAAAAAACTAGCTGTTTGTATTGTGGTAGTTGAAGCTGAGTTTACAGCATCTTCTCCTTTGGTTTGCTGGGGTTAGGTCACTACTGTTCTATATCTCACCCCATACCTTGCTCTCTCATTGGCTGTAGCTCAAGTAGGAAGTCACCCAACAGCTCCAGATATTTGGCAGACCTGTCAGCAGCGGCTTGGTGGTGTGTCATCAAACCTCTGTGATGCATTGTTCAGACATAACAGTTGAGCACTGACCATCAACCTCGCACTGCTCAACGACTTCCCTCAGAGAGCTTGATGACTGGCAGTTCAAGCTTAAAATCACGTAGTGTGAAAGCAGCCTTAAAGTGACATTTCTCTGCTATAAGCATACCTCCAGTATTTATGTCAGTGTTTATGTACTCACCTTCGATGACAGTAGGGGGAGGGACATGATAAGTGAAGAGTAGTGTGTTTTTAGCGAGCAAAACAATTCCTGAATAAGGTGGATTATACGTTTCTGTCACGCCTAAGTCTCAGAAGGTGGAAAATTATCTGTTAAACAGAATATTGGTGGTCCATGCCAGAAGTATCCTTGAAACCCCACACTAACCCAGACAGGATCACCAGTGTGTATATATGAATGTTTTATACAAGTGTTTGTGTGTATATGTGTGTGTATGTATGTATGTATGTGTATGTGTATATATATATATATATATATATATATATATATATATATATATATATATTATATATATATATATATATATATATATATATATACACAGTCATGGAAAAAATTATTAGACCACCCTTGTTTTCTTCAGTTTCTTGTTCATTTTAATGCCTGGTACAACTAAAGGTACATTTGTTTGGACAAACATAACGATAACCACAAAGATTGCTCATAAGAGTTTTATTTAAGAGCTGATATCTTACCATTTTCCATGGTTTTCTTGATTATAACCTAAATCACTTAAGTTTTTACACCAATAGCTATGGTGTTGTACTGCCAAAAACACTGCTTTTATGCATTCAGTGTTTTTTTCTGTCTGTTTTAGTCACATGATGACGTTTGGTAGTACCAGGTATTAAAATGAACAAGAAACTGAAGAAAAAAAATGGTGGTCTAATAATTTTTTCCATGACTGTGCATATATATTATATATATATATATATATATAATATATATATATATATATATATATATATATATATATATATATATATATATATACACCTTTTTCTTCTTTTTTTTTTCTTAAAGCCCTGCATAGGCTTAAAAATAAAAAGTAAACTGTGAAAACTAAGACTGAGTGAATTTAGCTCGCAGTGTCAAGCACTTTGAATGGTCAGCAAGACTAGAGGTAGATTAAAAACAGGTATGTAGACGCAATCTATTTTCCATGTACATTTCATAATACCTTTATAAAAAGCAAGTTTGATCTTAATCATGTCTCACAGTTCACAGTGTCCTGTCCTTAATTGTGGATATATGTCATTTCTTGGGGTTCCACATTCATAAACTTTTCCTCTTCAACTCTCAGTTCTTGACACCGTTCACAGCCCCACACACAGAATAACTAATTCATCTACCAGCAGCTCAGAAAGAGGGGAGTAATACCAGAATCCCCATTGTGCTATTTCTCACAGGCTTATTCTAGCTTTTATCTTTTGATGTACACTGTATCCTGATGTAATGCAGCATTTGTGTCTCTTTATCCTCTCTGTACCCTGGCTGATTCAGCAGTAGAACTTATGCTGTAGCTTTGCTTGGAAAAAAAAAAAACTTGAAGGGCATTTTCTGCTGCACATGGTGTGTTTGGTGTGTTGAAAAAAACAGCTTTGCAAGTCATGATGGGTGCGTAATTAGTTTTTTCTTTCTGGGTTGTTGTGAAACACTATCTCCATAGCTTTATTTTGTAGAAAATGCCTTACCATACACCATTATTTGTGCTTCGATTTGACACACAACAAAAGTTGAAAAGAGCTTTCATGATAAAATGATTCATGTTATCCCAAGGGGCTATATCTGACTTGCTAGTCTTATGCGAACCTGTAAATGAAGAAAATTGCAGTTCGGCTGCCTATAGCTGATGGCTAGTTGTCATCACTTTAACAACCTAGCGCTTAGCACCGTTTTAACTTGACTTCTGAGCCACAAATAAAGACCTAACAGAGTGCAGTCATTCTTATTAGTATGGCTTGTTCTCATGTTAACTACTAAGAGACCACAGCAGTCAGTTCTGGGTTGGTTTGGAAGGGTTTGAGGGCGAAGCAGGGGTATCTCAGCCCCTGCCCCATTGGGGGCTGCTAGCCAGGGCTCACTAGCGGGTACCAGCTGTCTCCCTATAACTCATCAGCTTCTGCCTCTTCTGCTGGGTCTTCCAGTTGAGCAACCCTCATCATTTCAGGACCCTTCCTAGTTGACTAACAGGACTGACTGCTAGCCAACATCAGAAACCAGTGCTCCTGGGGCTGAAACGAGGACCAGTACAGCTGTGCTGGGACCCGCTGTCTCTCGGCCCACTACTTGCACACGATGGACTGAGTCTGCTAGTCCTCATTTCAGCCCTGGCAGCACTCGTTTTGGATATGATTTTAGAAGCAAATTTTGAAATGAGGATATTTGATCAGAATAGACGTTAATTAGCATCATAAGTTAGCACAAGCCAGCTAAGATAAAATGGCTAACTTCTGGTAACTGAACTCGTGAACTGCACGTGCTCAAGCCAGCTTCCAGGCCTGCTCGTTGTGCACATTTGCCCATTTTTGGATTAACAAGAGCCAGTTCTGAAAAGAGGACAGGCGGGGTCAGTTCTTACCAACATGGTGCCGTGAAGTAATAAGAAAATGAGGTTTCAAGACCGCTTGTTAGAAAACCTGTGGTTGACGCCGGGGGCCATTTAGTTCGACATATCCTCCTCACTGCAGGGCAGATCTTGATGACTTCTGATCTTTTTACAATAACGAGCAAAACCATTTCCAGAGTGAATAAAATAGATCATGTGAATGAATTTGAGCAGTTGCTCCTCAGGCAAAACATGTTTTTGTGAATGAAGAAAGATACAAGCAAGAAGGCAAATAACAGTCATATTTACTGTAAGCTTTACACTCAGTGTAATAAAATGCACATTTGGAATTGTATATGTCATTTTTTATAATTTATTGTAACTTCAAACAAAAATAATTTCTACAAAAAATATTCAAATAATGTCATATAATATTGATAAGTGGTTTATATCTTTTCTCTCTCCTTTAGACTTCTGATTAGTTGAAACCTGTTAAACTCTGCTTCCTGAATACTGTGTGAAGATTAAATCTCGTTAAGTGTGGCAACAATCACTCATTCCTATAAACAACCATAATGGTGACTAATTTTTTTTAGAATTCATAACCCCCTGGATATTATATAATATTTATAATCTCAGCGACTGCTTGTGGGCACATTTAGATACAATGACTGAAGGTATAACAAATGGAAAAAAAAATGCAGCAGAAATAGAATAAATGTAAAATCGAGTCTCATTTTTCAGGAAAAAAAATGAGACCTGGTTAGTATACTATGTATGCCTCAGCAGCAGAATCAAACAAGCACCTCCTGACCCGTCTGTCGAGTCAACATGTCTCGCCCTCACACGGAGTCTGACCACACACGTGTTGGCTGTCAGTCCACCAGAGGCGAGCCCCCCCGACCCCACCAAGAAAGAAAAGAAAAAGTCCTTGTGCTTACAACAGCCATTCCCTTTGAAGTGAAACAGTGGTGTTTTAGGTGTTACGTTTATGCTTTTTGGTTTGATGCACATTGCTCCAGCTGAAGAATAAAGGGAACAGTGGTTGGTATGATTTATTTTTTTCTCCTTTTTTTTTTTTTTCTTTGAGGTCGCTTCTTTTTTTCTGTTTGTCCTTCTCACACCTGAGCACACACCCGGTGTCATAACAGTCCTGTGCAGTCTATATGTGTGTTTGCAAGGAGAATGGGGATAGGTAGTGTTCCATGAGTGAATGTGTGCTCGTAAGAGTGCTGTTGTGTGCGTGTCTTAGGGTCCATGACTTATCAGGCCCTTCTGACTCTGGGCCACCCCTTTATTTCACATACACACTCGTATACACGCACTCCTTCGTCTGGAGGAGGGGGATTCGTGGCTCAGTGGGGTGATAACGTGGCCAGCATGTAGGTTAGCAGAGTGCAGAGCAGCAGCGTGGCCGGGGAGAGGTGCGGCGAAGAGGCGCCGTTGCAGTCCTTGCCCGCCTCGCAGCGGGAGTGTTGGCACAGTACTCCCTTGAACTCCGGGGGACAGACGCACTTCTGGTTCTGGTAGCATGTCCCTCCGTTCTGGCACAGGAGCATCTCCTCGTCGCAAACGTTTGCTGTGAGCAGAACAGAGGCAAGAGAGGGGGGGGTGTAAGGGAAAAGATTTACAGGATGGCAGTAAGGGGTTGGAAATCAAGAGCATGTGTCAGAATGACAGGTGGTTAGAAGGATAATAGGGGAGTAGAGGGCATCAAGATGAAGGAAGGATGAATGGTAAAGCATAAGATGCTTATTAGAAGATGAGTAAGGACAGAGTTAGAAAAAAAACATGATGGGTGATACAGCAGGAAAATATGAATTCAGGGCAGGGAGACAGAAAGAAAAATAAAAGACAGCAGGAGGAAAGCAAGAGGCAAGATGAATTCTCCGGTCTTTTCCTCGGGGATAAGAACAGGTAACACCTGCCTTTTTCTTTTTTCTTTTTTGATTTTGCTGCCTCTTTCTATGTCTGTTTTTTTTTTTTTTTTTGAGCCTGCACTTTCTCAGGGTCAAGTCAGAACTGTTCTATCAAACCCAGCAGAAAAAAAAAAAACTGCACATTTGACATATTTTCCTTTAAGTAATGACTAGAGGGGAAAAGTAACGTCATTAAGATGCTATAAAAGGCATTAGGAGCAGCACATTGGTAGTTTGCACTACACAAGACGATTGACCTGAAAATGCTTTGAAAGAAAACAAGAGGATTAGGCCTCAGCGGTGAGGAATAACTCCATGTACAAACATTTTTTCATTACACCTGAGACTATTGGCTTTCTTGCATATTGTTAGATGTCTCACCTAAAATGAACTGAACTACTCTTTATTATACCGTGTGCCTTATAAAAAAGAAGAGTAAATGAAAAAACAAACAAGGAAGCGTTGAAATGCCTCTATGCCTGGTTTGGTCTGTTTGAGACTGAGGTCTCTGACTGGCTGGTGGATGGCAGGAGAAGGTGATTCTCTGTAATGGGGTTAAGGTGTGACGGGGTCATCAATTAAAGGGGAAGCTGATGCTGCTAATGAGCTACATGATCTATTCCCCTGTGTGCAAAGGAAACATTTGGAGCAGCAGAAGCTAAGTGTGCGGCGCACCTGAAACGGTCCAGAAAGGGTGCAGCGTTTCTTCTGCCCTCTGTCTTCACACATGAACCCAATCAGACGATTCTCCTCATACTCACGGTAGCAGCCTTGTTTCCAGTAGTATCCTGGCACGCAGTCTTCACATTTGGCCCCCGTGGCTCCGTCTTTACACTGGCAAAATCCTGTGCCGTTGCACCGGTCGTGAACGGAGCCCATCTGGTTGCAGTTACACTCTGAGAGGGAAACATTACATATTCCTTACTCTTTAGGCATTTTATCTGTGAAATGCCTTGGCTAAGTCCATTTCCAGTTGTATTATCCCCTGCAATAATTCACTTAAAGCATTTGCAAACTTCACTTGAAGTTGAATTGTGTGTTTGCTGAAATGTGTTTGCTGAAAATGGCACCTATCTCACAGCCTTGAAGAGTCAAGTCTTAATTTTTTCATAGCTGGAGTGGGGAAAAAACAACGCAGATGTCTCTGCGTGTCAGGAAGTCTTTGTGATGCTGCATAATTTAACAGGTTGCTGAAATTTAAATTCAGCGACTTCCAACCGACTGAAATCCCTTAAATTGGAACTTAAGAAGTTTTGATGCAGATGGGCCATAAGACACTGAAAATGGATCTATTCTATAAGAAACATCCACAACTCTTCTAGTTCCTGCAAATTGTAGCATTTCCTTGATATTCTCAAAGATAGGATAAGAATAGCTAAAACTACTTAATAAGATTAATGTCAAATAAGTCTCCTAGACTGAAGTTGCATTTCTTTTTAAACGAACGGCTTTATTTCTGCTACTAATGATAATTCCAGACACACATGTGGATAAAACCATATTTAAATCAGTGATAGTTGGCAGCAGATCAGAGATGGTAAAAATGCAAAACTGCAAATTTGTTCCTCTCATGACTTAACACTGTACCAAGATCACATTTCATCATTAAATTGATCATAAAATATTTACACGAAGACCCAGATAAAAACAATCAGTGGTACGTTTGGCAGTCCTGCTTGTGGGTCATTCACATTGATACGGGGATCGCGTGTGACCTGCCATGTGCATGAAATGTCTTTCTTGCTCTGGAGATGCTTTTGCACTTTGTGTGCCAGCATGTTGGCAGATGAGCTAATGGGGCTTTATTTGTGCTGACTACAAGGCCTGGCCCTGTGTGTTCCCTGACCGTGGCGAGTTTACCCTCCAACCCCCTGCAGTCCACCTACAGATGGATCCAATCAACACCAGATTTTAGCTCCACGCCTATGCAAAGAGAGTGACCTCAGAACAGGACATATGCATAATTAAAATGGATAAATACTCTGTGAAAGCAAATCAGCATTTTCTGTACATAAAGATGTCAAAGGTTTCCCGCGGTTCACTGAGAAACCGTACGGATGTCCTATTTTTCATTGTTTTGGTACCGCGCTTCCCTGCACCGGATATTATGAGGGTTTAAAGTGGTGACTCTTTGCTGCAAGGGGGCCTAAGGCTGTTCGAGTGAGTGAGAAGTGTTGGACTTCCTAAATTCATATTCGAGTCTGCCGCGCTTCAGGGCAGCACAAAACTAGTCCTAAAAACAAAAGGTTTTGAACTCAGGCTATGGTGTAGGTCATCGCAGCTACCTGAACACATTTTTGCAGCTGCTTAAAAGCAGATTGAAAGCCAAGAAGCCTTAAAAAAAGGAGAGATTACTTTTTTTTAATTGTTTCATCCTACACTATCGTTACTTCAACTGAACTTCAATGTTTAAGCGTATGTGTCACACCATATAACCAGATTTTTTCCACATATACGGGTGTTCCCCCCACCCCTCCAGAGTGTGCTCATCCTGGGATTAGCTGTGGATGCTTAACTTTTGGTTTAAAGTGACACATCAGATGGTCATTTCCAGCCATTTTTGTCTTACCTGGGTTACCAGTTTGTTTGGAGGGATGGGGGTGAACTTGAATATGCAGTGGAAAATAGCAGTGTACTCAATGTCTCGTGGGAGTTCCACATAAAAATGTTAGTTAAACCAATTTATTAGTTTGTACAATCAGCCGTTGTACCCTACAGTTCATGATTCCTGAACAAAAAGTACCAAAAATCTTTGGCGTGTCAAAATGTATCTGCTTTAGCAACTTGATCTGGTAACTTTTCAGTTTAAAAGCACATCTCAATAGTTGAATTAACTTTAAAAGCAGCTTCCATGTTAGTCGCGCACACACACACGCATCCGTCCCTTCCACGCGCTCTCACTGACCGATGCAGACGTTCTCGTCATCCAGTTCAGCAGACGCGTTGCGGAAGTATCCGAGTCTGCAGTGTTGGCAGTTCTGGCCTCTGGTGTTGTGTTTGCAGCTGACGCAGGTCACGATGTTCAGGTAGTCGATGTAGCTGCACCGGTTGGAGTGGCCGTAACACTCACAGTCTGCGAGAAAAGGACAAAAATTTCAGTTTAGCTCTCGGCATAACTGTTGCGTTGACATCAGATAGAGAAAAACTGGGATGCGAGCAGCGTTGCATTCACGGGTTTATAGGATGACAGGAAATGATTTGCATGAGCAGATTTGTCTGAAAGCTTTAGGGTGAAATATTGGAAAGAAAAAAAAGAAAAAGAATGACTTCTTGTGTGTTTCATGAGGCGCCTCTGTCACTCAATATTGGTTCAATAAAGGCGGACCACTCCCTCTCCATTACTACACTAACGGGTTTGCTGAGTCTGCTTTGCTGTGCTGCAATGATTACTGATGGGAATTCCACCATCCTGTGTGTGCGCGGGCATGTGTGTGCGTGTATATGAGAAAGTGTGGGATCAGAGGTGTGTTAATTGTCTGGAAATTTAATTACTTCACTGGTTGAGTAGGTTATAAGCTAAAAAAATATATAACCAAGGGAGTTTGAGATGTGCGGTACTGTAGTTATTTCAAGACTGTACCTGAAAATATGAAATGGGTCTGACTCTGCTTGACCTGATGTAACACTTACCTTTAAAAAACTAAAATATAAAAAATATATGGACTATTCTTATAGACAAATTCAGCCAATGGCGGTGAGAAATCATCTGAAACCGCTGTATTACGCTGCAGTGTAAGTGGTAGTTGACACGTGTGCTGTATAATTCAAACGAGTCAAACTTCTGTTGCCAAACTAGTTGAAGAGATGTCTCACGACATCAGTGTCGAATGCTTCACATTTCTGCTGCTGACTTAAGAGCAAAGCAACGGAGGACAGGAAACTCAACAAAACCTGTCGTGGAAGTTCACAGAAAGGCAGAGGCGGAGTCTCACTAGTTTTACGGAAAACAAGAGCTATTTCATATATCACTGTAAAATAACGGGAACCTCAGAAATATACAATGTGTATTCACATAACGTCAGTTGTGCTTTGGCACAAATGAAGGAATAATAGAAGAAATTATGCACCTCTGACTGTGTAACACACGTTGGACCTCATTCATGAAAAGTGAGCTGACAGGATTTGTGTGTAAACTGTGAGCAGAATGAAATGTATGCGTGTTTTGGAAAATGTTAGTAGTTCCAGACAGTTTGTAGGTACGAACAAAATCTATTCCTGCCTCCGGCCACGTGTGGTGCTTGTAATTATGTGGAGGTTATCCTCACAGCATGCGGAGACTTTTAAACCACGTGTTTTAAATGTGAGAATACATTTGAAATATAACCCGTTTATCTTAATCGATGGGCATTTTTAACATATTTAAGCTTTAGACTGTGTTTCCTTGAAGTGCCTGTGGGTTGGTTAAATGGGCCTGATCTGCTGACGGACACCTACGCAGTGACTTGGGCCATTACGGAGTGCATCAAAGCTGCCATGAAGCCATGATGGATTCCAGAGGTTTCTCTGATTATAGAATCGCTGCAGTTGTCAAAGCTGTCAAGAGTTTTGCTGATATTGAGAAATGCGTTAATTTTTCCTTTTTTTTTTTCGCCAAAAACCATATAAAACCAATTTTACTTCACCTCTTGAATATTTAATTGGACGGAAGTCATGGCATTAAATATCTGCATTAAGTCCATTTAGAGGTGACGGAAGAGTCACGGGCCCGATATTTCTTCTCTAATTTTCTCTCCCAACCTCAGGTCTCACCAGTAGCATTTCAAAAGCGGAGCGCCTGCCAGCGCCGCCTCCGCGTCTGGATTCACTAGATTACGAGTTTAACCAATTGTTTTCAAATCACGTGAATCACCCGCTAGTCTGGACTTTGCCATTACATACCCCCTTATATGGTGGTCCCTGGGCGGGGTTCATGCTAATTAATCAACTTTGCGAGTTTTACGCAGTATTCATGTACCCGCAGAAGATTTTTAATAAGGAGGTGATTTATGTGCAAATTTACTGACAGATTTATGAAGATTTCATGAATGAGACCCATTGTGTGAAACAAGTTGAGCCAGAGAAGGGGAAATAATTAGTAAACATTGGTCATGGTGGTCCCCAGGGTACTGTGCTGGGACCAATAAGCTTTAGTTTTATGCTTCCATTAGGGGATATGATTAGACAGCATGGTATTACATTCTGTTGTGTAGGTTGTAATCGGCTATACCTGTCCTTGAAGTCAGAATAAATTTAGTAAATTGAATTATAATTATATTGTAATGACACATACTGATGTGACTTTTAATTTCATCCTACTAAACTCAGATAAGACTGAGACCTGAGCACTTCAGGATTAGACTGTCTGACCAAGTTGTTTCTTTGGATGCTGTTACTCTGGTATGAAGTATTACTGTGAGGAACTGTGAGTTGTTTGTCTTTTTTTTGTAATTCATACACTAAACTTGCGCACTCTACCTTCTTTCAGCTATGTAATTCTGCCTAAATTTGGAACATTTTGTTTTAGTGATGCTGAAAAACTTTCTCCATACATCTGGTACTTCAGGAATAAACTTCAACAATTCTTGATTCTTCAGCTTCAGCTGGTCCAAAAAGCTGCAGATGCATTCTGTTGGTTTCCTTACTGAGGGTGGTACATGATTATAAAGAATTGGATTATTGAAACTTATTTACTTTATCTGTGAAGAGCCCTGTTATGACTTTCTTTGTGAATTAGTGCAATGCAAATGAACTGAAATGAACCGAAATGCACTCTTAAACTCCTTCTGTGATTTTGATTGGTATTGATTTGTTCATTATTTTGTCCTATGTTCGGTATGAAAGAAATTGACAGGAGAGGAGGAGCTTACTGGAATTTTGTGTCAATACTTTTCAGCCAGTCGCATGCTCCTTAATTTCTTTCTTCTTTTTTTTTTTGTAAGTTGGTTTTGTCTCCGCACTTTAAAATTCTCTTTTTATAAAGTGCTGCACAGTCAGAGGTCTTAATTAAATTTTCTCTTTGTTATTCATGAATTGTTTTAGAGGCACTGATTGCAGGCTTTATTGTACAAGCTTGATAAATTAAGACTTGCTCTGAATTTCACACCCTAAAACCAAGACTTAAATAAATAAATAAATAAACGGATAAATTGTGTAAGACTTCGGTGTAATTTTTTTTCCAGAGAGAGAGAGAGAAAAATGAAAGCCTGATATTAGCTGCAGCCGGATCTGCATTATGCAGTGGGGTGCAGCGAGAGGTGGAGCGGTGCTCCTCCACATTTGCTCCCCGATTATTTTGGCTGAGGCTGGTTCCTAATTAAGGTTTTATTAAGCTTTAGAAGTTGGCTGCAATAGTGCGCTGCAAGGCATCACTGTCCTCTAAAGAGGCGTTTACCAGGCATGCTTATGCAAATACACATTTAAATGCACATTAAAAAGTCTGAGTTTAGCTGTTTAATCAGCCGTCACATTATTATTTTATTATTGTTTGGTTGATGATGCCAGCTGAAATATTAATGAGCTGGTTTAAAGGAAGCCAGTGAGAGGAGCACCATAAAGTGCCTCTCTCAGCACTGAGGGAACCACGTTAGCAGTAGGGAGAACTGCCTAATTAAATATAAATGGCCAATTACTTCACTGACTAGAGAGGCGATGGGACATTGTTCCGCAAATTAGCGTTACGAGTCAAGATGCTCTTTTATCGGTATTTATCAATTGTGAATTGCGATCAGTAAAAGATGGTCATACTGGGAGATGGAGAGGGAAATGCCTTCACTGAACACTGAAACAGCTGTATATTTTCCTAACAATCACCTTTTTCACAGTAATGACCACAAACACTAATGTACGCGACGGTTGCGTAGTTCAGTATGAATGTGAAATGCATATTCTTACCTTGATCGTGAACATAAAGCGGACACAGCCACGAGCGGCACAGATGCGTAGGGGGAAAATTAGCAAAATGAAAAGAATAAGGCATGCAATGACAGGAATTTTTCCACAGCTCTTCTGCTTAAATGGCACCATTAGGAACAATTCAGATTTCATCAAGATGTCTTGACTAGCTCTTCAGACCACATGGCGTTGACATCAGTCTCTTACCTCTGTAATCATCATATACGATCCCAAGCAACTGTTTGTCCTGGTGCTCTCCTAAGATCAAAAGTTTCAGGAGCCCTTAAAGGATGGAGGAATCTGTGTTTTAGATGGGTCCCTGTATGTCATTCACAGCATTCTCCTAGAGCTCTATAAATTCACACAGCTGAAGCCAGTAGCCGCGGGGTCGACAGAGGGGCTAATGGATGAGGCTATAGTATTCCCACTAGAGGAGATATGGGGCTCGCTTTGCTCTGCAAAGCTGACAAACTATTAAACTACTGCAGTGGTTCTTAACTGGTTGGACCAATTTAAAAAGTCACTCAGTGTGTTTGTATTCAAAGAGTGGTGTTGTGTAGCTCTATACACAATGTTTTCATGCCAGTTCTGATTCTACAACTTAATTTATAGCTGGCCTTGGTGGATTTGCAGTTTGGTTTGGAATCCATACATCCATCCCTCCCTCCATCCCTCCTCCATCCCTCATCTGGATTTGGGTTGCTGGGCAAGCAACCTGACCAAACAGGCTCAGACTGCCCTTTTCCCAACCACTTTCCTCCCAGCTCTCGCAGGGGGACCCCCTCAGATGGCCCCTCTCAATGTGAAAGGGAATAACTTCTCACCCTAAGGGAAGAGAAAGGAGACTCTCGCTGAGGGGGAAAGCCCAGCCAGTGTGGAGGAAACTCATTTCATCCGCTTGTATCCATGATCTCGTTCTTTCATTCGCTACCCACAGACAGACTTACTTCAGGCGCCACACCGGTCTGCCTGTCAATCTACCCTAAATTGTGAATGAAGACCTTAAGATACTTAAACTCTCCACTTGAGGCAGCACCTCACTCCCAACCTGGAGAAGGTGTTCCACCCTGGTCTCAGAACTGGAGGTGCCGGCTCTCATCTCATCTTCACAATCAGCTGTGAGCTGCGTCAGAGAGAACTGAAGATCACGGCTCGAATAAAGCCAGCGGGACCACATCATATACAAAAAAAGTAGAGATATAATCCTTATCAAAAAAGAAATGTGGGTATAATTTAGTTTAAAGGCCCAGTGAACTAGAATCTAAACTAGTTTTCTGTTGCAAAATCTGGCACCCATCTGTTGCCTTAAAACACCACAGGACCCTCCCAGAAGCTCTTGTGTCCAGGTGCTTATAGGTCAGAGGTGTTAGTTATTTGGATGTTCAGTGTCACTCCTCAAGATAGTTTTATGGAAAAACGTCGAATAGATACATATCAACTATGTTGTGAAATTGTTTATCTAACTTACTGAAAAATAACCATGGAATACAAAGATGCTGATGCAGGTGTGACTGTCGGATCAAATCCTGATTAAAATTTGTGCAACCAGTTAGGAATCCTTGTGCGACTGCATCACATTCACTTTCTACCTTTCTTTTTTTCTTTCCTTTTCTCTTCTTTGTCCTCTTCCTCTCTCGCAGAAGCATGCTCTGTGGTCTCATGACCTCCCCTTTCCCTCTCACGATGTTCAGTGACATGGTGCGCTGCAAACGAGCAACAGCTCAAAAATCAATTCATATCTATGCAGTGGCGATTACCTTTACCAAACCAGACCGCACAAAGACCCCCAACAATTCGACAAAATTCAGCGGTTCATGAGAAGCCATATCAAATTAAACTTCCCCTTGCAGTCAACCCAATTTTTCTTGCATGTTTTTTTTCTCTCTGAGCAGTATCGCTCAGTGTCTTAGATTAAAAAAAAAAAAACAAAACAAAAAAAAAGAATTGTCAAAATATGGTAGCAGTTTTAGTAAGAGCCTGATGATGACTGACATGTAGGGATTTTATCAAGAGTACATCCATTTTCCACTTTCACTGTAAACTATCAAACTTACCAAGTAGTAAAGGTTTGTCTTTTGCTCTTTTTTTAGATCAAAAGTAATTTATTGTTTTATAGCCAACTGTAAATCCACTAGAACATTGAAACAACTTCATAACTTCGTTGTTTTGTGACTGTGAGTCTCATGTGAGTGTCCCTCAGAAAAATGGGAGACTGAAAAGCCACAATCATTGACAAAACGAGCAAAAATACTGTTTTTTTTATATGACAAGGTTGCTATCACAACATAATGGAGAGCTACCTTTCCTCCCATCATTCCTGCCCCCCACATGTTCAGGTGGGCTTGGTGATCTGTGGCCGTGACTTCCATGTACGTTTTCTGTATGTTGTACAGAGAAAAAACAACTTTAATACTTGCTGAGTTTGGGTCATTAATAGAGTTTAAATTCTGAATATTTCAGGTAGCCTGGCCAGCTGAACTCATTCTCTCACATTCAGCCATTTTCACCTGTAAAGAAAGTACCAAAATAATTGCACCAGGACGAAAGGGGTGTTGGGCTTTACGTGGCGACTCATACAGGAACATCCAAGAGCCGCCATTCCACTATTCAGAGCAACCAAGATGGCTACAGAACTTGCTAAAAACAATGTGTATCAACAAGTTATTGCTGCAAAACCAACTTGAGTCATTCCCCAGCATTCCTACACCTCTGCACGCCATATTTCATGTTGTTTTGCTGCTACTAGCCTGACTGTCGCTCTGCCTTCATCACTTACTTTGCTTCTCTGACTTACCTGTGGGCCTGTTCAATGGTCTCCAGAGACTAGTTCCTTTTTTGTTCATTGGAGTCACATGGAAATGAAAGTCAAATCCAGAGGAACCAGACTAAGGCTGAATCCCATTTCACCCCTTGGCCCTACCCCTTGGCCCTACCCCTCCGTTTTGCGCGTTCATGTGGAGGGGTAGGGGTGTCCCAATTCCCATTATGACGGAGGGGTAGGGCCAAGGGGTAGGGCTATATACCCCTCCAAACGGAGATTTTTCCGAGGCACACTCCAAACGGAGGGGTATGACATATTTAAGTATTTTCTCCATGAATAAAGTTCGAAAATGTACGAAAACCTATTTGTTGTCTATTTTAACATTGTTTCAATGTGTAGTGGTCATTTTCCTCGTAAAAAATCCGCCGAAAAAAATCGATAGTAGTCGAGGCGTCAGTTACGTGGTTACCGTTGCTAGAGTGGATGCTGCCGGCAGCCCTGATGATAATCTACAGTGATAAAGTTATCAATATAACTTCCGATAACGTTATTAATAATAACGTCGGCAACCTCGCCGAAGTTATCGATAGTGATTCATTCCTCCTCCTTCATTCCTCCGTCTAGCAGCAGACAACCGTAAAAACATCCCAATAGCCCACGCAACAGAGATTATCACAGCGGCAGACGCAACAGGAAATCAACCCACTAATGTTGTGTAATTAACAAGGAGACAGTGGTGTTTCTGCCTTAAGAAATGTTGCAGATATCATTGTGGAAATCGCCGTTAACGTGAAAACGGACATTAGACATTAGACGGACATTAGTAATTAGAATACTTCCGTGTGTCAGATCGTCAGTTATCCAATGGGACTGATGCTCTCAGCGGCTTGAAACGACGCGGCCGGGTTAATGTGTTGAAATGAATGGAAGGCTGGAGCGCTCGCTCTGAGCGTCAAATATCGACTCGGATGGAATTACATTAGAATCTGTTCAGAGCCCGCTGCGTCGGTGCTTAGACGCTGAGGGCGACCTTGTGAGTCAGAAACTGACGCCGAAGGGCCCTGACCAAGCGTCGGTTTTCGACGAGCTGGGAGTGAGACTGTGTTGGCAGACGGCATTTTTTCCTGAGATCTCCGGCAAGCGCTTGTCGCATCTGGTTACGTAAGAGGCAGCGGCGACTACTGATGACGTATGCGATTGTCGAAGGGGTGTCCCAATTCGGAGGGGTTGACTTTCGGCCCTACCCCTTGGCACTCCGTTTCCAGGGGTAGGGCTAAGGGGTAGGGCTAAGGGGTAGGGGTAGAAAAGAGAAATGGGATTGGGCCTAACTCTTCGTATCGAATAGAAAAGTAATGAAGATGGCTGGCCAGGCTATGTCTCAAGATCAAAACTGCCTTTAAAAAATTGCTTCCACCATTAAGGTACCTTCGACATGCCTTTCTCTCCCATGGCCAGAGGACACTGTTGATCTGTGACCATGAGTCTCGTGCGCATGTCCGTGAGACTTGTGAGGGTCTGAAATAGCCAATGCCAATAAAATTGCAGATGAAAATTTAAATGTGTCAGTCTTGTCTACTGTATATTTATATCACTACAGCTTTCATGAACCTGGCTACCACTGCATCTAAAATACCTGTCCTTTCGGCTTTTCTGTGAGTAGGTTCCTCCATCCCGTGTCCATGTGGGGCTGTGGTTTTGTGTCCATGTGCGTGCCCCTCGTGCATGTGGGAGACTGACACAACCGATTGCCATAAATATCAAACGAAAGCATCCATATGCACTTCTGCAGTTTCTAGTAGGCCGTGTCTTGTAATTTGATTAGAAAATCTCTACTCTAAGACTAAAAGCTCTGCCACTAGCAGAAAGGGAAAGGGTACCTGTCCTGTCAGAGCTTCTGTGTGAATGCTCCCCACCATCCGTTTCATGCCTGTGTTCTGATGAGGTGGTTGTTTTGTGGCCATGAGTCTCATGTGAGTGTCCCTCAGACATGTGCGTGGCTGAAACAATTATCATGAGCATATTACAATTTTTGAAGTTCAGTTTGTGGCAACAGTTATGCAACTGAACGGAGAACCTGTTGTACCTTTGACTTCCACCACATGGTGAGATGTTTCATGACCGTGAGTCTCATGTCCGTGAGTCTCATGTCCATGAGCGACAGATGTGTGGTGACCTGAGTATGTACAATTATCATGAACAATAAAAAAGAAAAAAACTGGCAACAGTTATGCAGCTGAACAGAGAACCTGTTGTACCTTTGACTTCCTCCCCATGGTGAGATGTTTCATGACCGTGAGTCTCATGACCGTGAGTCTCATGACCATGAGTCTCATGTCCATGTATGACAGATGTGTGGTGACCTGAATAATTATAATTGTCATGAACAATTAAAAAAAAAAAACTGGCAACAGTTATGCAACTGAACAGAAAACCTGTTGTACCTTTGACTTCCTCTCCATGGTGAGATGTTTCATGACCATGTGTCTCATGACCATGAGTCTCATGTCCGTGAGTCTCATGTCCGTGAGTGCCATGTCCATGTACAACAGATGTGTGGTGACCTGAATAATTATAAGTGCCATGAACAATTAAAAAAATATTGGCAACAGTTATGCAACTAGGCAGAAAACCTGTTGTACCTTTGACCTTCCTCCCCATGGTGAGATGGCACATGGCCATGAGTCTCATGACCGTGAGTCTCATGTCCATGTACGACAGATGTGTGGTGACCTGAATAATCATAAATGTCATGAACAATAGAAAAAATAATGGCAACAGCTACGCATCTGATCAGAAAACCATTGGTACCTTTGATATCCTCCCCATGCTGAGATGTCATGTGGCCGTGAGTCTCGTGGCCGTGTGTTTCATGTCCGTGTACGACAGATGTGTGGTTGACCTGAATAATCATAACTGTTATGAACGAGAAGAAAAAAAGCAAAACAAAAGACATGTGCCAAGTTTCTGCTATCTAACTTGTGCTGAAAGGCAACTGGTGTCATGTACTTTAAATGACCTTCCAAAGCCACAGCTGTTATTACTATAACGCACAAAAAGTGAAGGAATTGTTCATGTGTTTTGCTTGTTTCACAAAGCTCACTTTTTGCCTTTTTGACTTTAAGCACTAGTATCTCTGATTATGCTTAAAACATGATAAAAGACAAGGATTCCATTCATTCGTCCATCCTCCATATCCAATGATCCTGTTCATTGCTGAGCAGGTCTGCAGCCTGTCTCAGCTGTCACTGAGCAGTCAATTAAGGATTACAAGTCCAACGAATGTGCAGCAGGAGGAAACCAGAGCACCTGGAGAAAACCCATGGGGCCCTTAAGGAGCGCAGAGGCAAAGTCAGCTCAGCTGAGCTTCAAACCAGGATGCCTCTTGCTTTGAGGTGACAGCGCTAACCACCACAACACCATGCTGCTTCTGCAATGCTACCACATTTATAGCCGCCGTTTTATGAAAAAATAAGGAAAAAAATAAACTCAGTCTCACAATAAAGGAGCAGAAATTGTCGGTGCTAATGTTTTTCTTAGCTTGTTTTAGTTGAGGCAGTATTTATGTAATGTGAAGCCAACCTAAAACCAAGAATTTATTAATAATCAACCCCAAATATGAAAATGTTTTGGCCATGCCCAACTAACTGTGACATAACTGAAAACTGACAAGTTCTTGGACAAGGTTTGGTCATATGGGGCTCATAGTCAGTTGCCTCATGTGGTGCCACGCCACCTGCCAATGCCTCTTACATAACACTTATAAGGAGGTGAGTGTTATAGTTATGCACCGTTATTTTTGGGACAGAGTGTTATGATTTAAAAATGCAAATGCAGACATGCAACGATTCTACTGTAGAAATTTTGGAGCTTTTATTGTCAAAATGCTACATATTTGTGCTGCGGTTCAATGTAGTTATAATACATTGTGGCGTGGGCCTGGGTCATTCGGCCCATATGCTGTTCCTCTCGCTCGGAAAAACCTTTAAGGCCATGAGCTCCATGTAAGTGTTCCTCAGATTCATGGGACACTGATGAATGTGATGGTCATCATTGTTAGATGAAAAACAAAACAAAACATGTCATTTTGTTTGAATCAAAGTTTCTTCAAAACTCAGCGATATGTAGTAAATATCTACCCTTGTTTTTCTTATGTTCTCCAGTTTTTGTCTTATAAGGAAAACTACTGGTGTGCTACTTGAAAGTTTGTTTCATTACAGGTTAACACATCCACAATCAGCTACTGGAAAAAAACCTAATTGAATCTCAAAACTGACTCCTATCTCACTATATAGAAACTAAGAGAACAAAACAACCACTACACATCTTCACTACCACTACCACTACGCTACCACTACACTACCACTTCTACCTTTCTGGTGCTCCTGGTGCCCGTGCCCAGCAGGTGAGTTGTGTCCGTGCGTGTCACTTCCGTGCGTGGCATGCCCGTGCGTGTCACTTCCGTGTGTGGCATGCCCATGTGTGTCACTTCCGTGTGTGGCATGCCCATGTGTGGCATGTCCTTGCGTGCCACTTCCATGCGTGTCACTTCCGCGCATGGCATGTCCGTCTGTGACATGTCCGTGTGTGTCACTTCCATGCGTGTCATGCCCATGCATGGCATGTCCATGTGTGTCACTTCCATGCGTGTCATGCCCATGCATGGCATGTCCGTGCATGTCATGCCCATGCGTGGCACTTCCCTGCGTGTCATGCCCATGTGTGGCATGTCCTTGAGTGCCACTTCCGTGTGTGGCAAGCCCATGTGTGGCATGTCCGTGCGTGTCATGCCCATGAGTGGCACTTCCCTGCGTGTCATGCCCATGAGTGGCACTTCCCTGCGTGTCATGCCCATGTGTGGCATGTCCGTGCGTGTCACTTCCCTGTGTGTCATGCCCATGTGTGGCATGTCCATGCGTGTCACTTCCCTGCGTGTCATGCCCATGTGTGGCATGTCCGTGCGTGTTACTTCTCTGTGTGTCATGCCCATGTGTGTCATGCCCATGTGTGGCATGTCCCTGCGTGTCACTTCCCTGCGTGGCATGTCCATGTGTGGCATGTCCATGCGTGTCACTTCCCTGCGTGTCATGCCCATGTGTGGCATGTCCTTGCGTGGCACTTCCATGTGTGGCATGTCCGTGTGTGTCACTTCCCTGCGTGTCATGCCCATGTGTGGCATGTCCTTGTGTGGCACTTCCATGTGTGGCATGTCCGTGTGTGTCACTTCCCTGCGTGTCATGTCCGTGTGTGGAATGTGCCTTGGGTGCCACTTCCATGCGTGGCATGTCCGTGCATGTCACTTCCGTGTGTGGCATGTCCTTGTGTGACACTTCCATTGTGTGGCATGTCCGTGTGTGTCACTTCCCTGCGTGTCATGTCCGTGTGTGGCATGTGTGTCACTTCCCTGCGTGTCATGTCCGTGTGTGCATGTCCGTGTGGTCACTTCCATGCGTGTCATGTCCGTGTGTGGCATGTCCTTGCGTGCCACTTCCATGCGTGGCATGTCTGTGCGTGTCACTTCCATGCGTGGCATGTCCGTGCGTGTCACTTCCATGCGTGGCATGTCCGTGTGTGGCATGTCCGTGCGTGTCACTTCCGTGGGTGTCATGCCCATGTGTGTCATGTCCATGTGTGGCATGTCCTTGCGTGGCACTTCCATGCATGGCATGCCCATGTGTGGCATGTCCTTGCGTGGCACTTCCATGCGTGGCATGTTTGTGCGTGTCACTTCCATGCGTGGCATGTCCGTGTGTGTCACTTCCATGCGTGGCATGTCCATGTGTGTCACTTCCGTGGGTGTCATGTCCGTGCGTGTCATGTCCATGTGTGGCATGTCCTTGCGTGGCACTTCCATGCGTGGCATGTCCGTGTGTGTCACTTCCCTGCGTGGCATGCCCATGTGTGGCATGTCCGTGCGTGCCACTTCCATGTGAGGCATGTCCTTGCGTGCCACTTCCATGCGTGTCACTTCTGTGCGTGTCATGTCCGTGTGTGGCATGCCCGTGCCCCTCAGACTTGTGGCCGTCTGATGCACCACGATTGCCATGAATGTAACCAGAAAAGAGAAGCATCTCAATTTGCACCTTGTAAATCAGAGTCCTATCAACAGTACAACATCAATTCTTCAACCTCAGTTCAAAATGAATCCATGATTACAGTGTTACATTATTCAATTCTGATTCAGTAAAGATGTGATTTAATATTTTAATTTTAGTTAATGATATTTGCTCGGGGATCCTGCTCTGGGTCTCTGTAAAGTGCCTAGAGACAATTAGCATTGTAATAGACACTATACAAATGAAATTGATTTTAATTTAATTGAATTGATGTTCTAATCCTTAATTACAGTTGTCCTGACTTTCACGTCAACGTGGCAACACACCAGATATAGATGCCAAACGTCACATTTGTGAGGCCATATTGAATCAGGAGCCTGGACTGAGGGAGAATGGAAGCAATTGGAGTTTTTGTAGGTAACATCTCATCAAAGACGACCGTCTCTTCGCTTCATTGGTGCTGACTGATTTGTGCCGTGCTCCAGCTGCTCGGCTCTGCGTACCTCCCCCCTTGCATGACACTCAGCATTTACCAAGGTTAAATATTAACTTGTTTGCCCACCTGCCACTGTGGCAGGTAGATTTCAAACTCGACCAGCTGCTTTTAACCGGTATCGTATCACAAGTGAAAAATGACAAACAAATCCTCCAATATTCAAGCTACATTGTTCAGCCAAATAAGTTTTATTTCATTCAATAAAAGCTAAATAAATTCAACATTATTTACTTGAAGGTTAACATTTAAGTTCTTCAAATTCTTAGGGATATCACACTCGCTCTGTAGACTGATGATTGGAATGATCTTTACGTGCATGTGCTACGTCAAAGCTTAATTGGGACTGATTGATTGTTTCATTTGATTTTGAAGTGTACGGCATGCCGAGCAGAACAGGCTCATCTCGTCATTCACCAACCAGACGTGGGATTCACCGTTGTTGGATGAGCTACTCTCTGCTTTTCATTAAAAACGTCTATAGTTTCCCCTCCTGCGTGTTTTCCTTCCTGGGTTTTTCTGCAATGCCACACATCTTTTAACTCCTGTTATGTAACACCACATAGTTTTTATGCAAAGTTGGAGACAAAAACTAAAGTATTTTTTTTGTACATAATGGTGCAAAAAAGATTTGGCACGTCACTATGTTGCCATGATAAATTGGTAGTGGCCTATTGTGTATTGTGTGTAATCTCTGCTGTGAGATGTCAATATTTCTTCAGCTATTATCCATTTGATGACTGGTTTTATGTTCCTGCGACCGTGGCTGGTAGCTTGAGCAGACTGTCCTGCCACTGCACGAAATAACCCGCATTTGGCGGCTAGTGGATGCCAGTTTCCAACCCTGGCGCCTGGGGCGCCGAAAAGGGGGGGTAAAGGATACGGATTATAGGGGCCCATGATTGAGGGACGCCCAGAGAGGCCCCTAATGATGATCAAAAATAGCATCAACAAATTTCGCCGCTGTGTTGGGGGGCCCGGTAAAGATTCTTTTCATGGGGCCCAAAATCCCTAGCGGCGCCCCTGCCTGGCGCATACATATAGGCAAAAAACTGCTTCAGTACGGCCACGTATTGGGATGCGTCAGCCACTGAATATCCTAAAACTCTGATGTCCCTAATTACAACATTAAAACTCCTCGAGGAAGAATTGCTAACCTTAGACGTGAGCATACCTGTCCTCTCAGCCTCCTCCTGCCCATGCTCAGATGATATTGTCGTTTTGTGTCCATGACTCTCATGTCCATGTTGCTCAGACTTGTGGGAGACTGAAACACCAGGAATCCCATGAATATAACTAAATAATAAATTCTGCTGCTTCACTTTTCAGTTTTGCAGCACACATATTTCATGACTGTTCGGCTTGTCATGAAACTGAATCTTCTGTACAGATGGAGGACAGTTTAATAATCTATGAATATCCTTTTCTGTGCTGTATTCTAAAAAGGTACCTTTCCTGTCAGCGTGTCTTTCCTTCTGCTCCACCCTTTCCTCGCCGTGCTCGGATGAGGTGGTTGC
Source organism: Hirundichthys speculiger (assembly GCA_018398805.1). Lineage (NCBI taxonomy): Eukaryota > Metazoa > Chordata > Actinopteri > Beloniformes > Exocoetidae > Hirundichthys > Hirundichthys speculiger. Next base: position 1,552,650 of record JAGFBZ010000155.1, read on the forward strand.
TCTGTGCCCGTGTGTCTCGTGTACGTGCTCCTCAAACTTGTGGTGAACTGAAACATCATTGATATCATCAGTTTTCAGAGGGGTTTCCCTGTTTATTCGCTGCTTACTTCCACGCCGACAGTGAAACGGAAAACACAGTGCGTGAATCTAGAAGAGCCAATGGTCACCGTACTTGTTAGAGCTGGGCAGATTGATTCCAAATATCGATAATATCAATACCAACGCTGGTATTGATATCAAATGGTACTCGCGTAAAAAGATCGATACCCTTTTTTTTTTTCTCCCCCACAAGCACTGACTGCTGCGAAGAGCGAATTCATTGAAGTCTGTGTCTGACAGTAGTATCAGCTATGTAAGAGTGGTCAATTTCAGCATCAATTTATATTAACTTTCAAAGTACATGTTACATAAGTCATATGTTGCTGGAGTCAACTCAAAAAAAACATAATTAAGACCTTGAAATAACCCAGTACATGTCATGTATCCCATTGAAAGGTATTATCTAAGATAAAATAGCATTAGATCATTAATCCTTTATTTATCCCACAACGGGGAAATTTAGAGTTAAATCAACATGAAAGTTCACACAGTGCAAACAAATTACACAAGTATTTAAAGATATGATATAAGAGGTGGACTAGAAAAAACATTATTACAGAACAATTCAACTCAAAGCATATTTACCGTAAAATGTTAATTGTGATAATAAAGTATTTTGCTGTCACCTATAAAGTTTGTCGAAACTGTATTCTAGGCTTTAACAAAATAATCCGAATACAAAATCACAAAAACACCAAAAGGTCAGCAGTTTTATAATAGATAAAGCTTAATATAAAAAAGTATCGGTATTGGTATCAGTATCGGCGATACTGGCCCTGTATTTACTTGGTATCGGATCGATACCAAAATTCCCAGTATCGCCCAGCTCTAGTACTTGTAAAGAGCATACCTTTTCTTTCACCGTGCGCTACCTCATGCCTTTCCTCTCCGTGCAGTACAGGCTGAGATCAGGTGGCCGCGAGTCTCGTGTCCGTGTCCCTCAGGCGTGTGAGAAACTGTCACACCACAGTTGTCAGTGTCACAACCGAAGCCAGCAAGACAGCACTGAGATGCATCTCTGCCATTTTTCTGCCAGGAGGGGGGAGGGTCTTTTTTTTTCTTGGCTGTTAGTTGGGAAGCTGGACTCGTGGTGAGAGATGATCTACTGCTGGTTTCTACTAATGCAGCTAATCTACGGTCAAGGTGCCACTACACTGCTCTTGAAGCTGGGACTTGTTTGTGTAGCGTTCGTACCTTTTTCCCTCCTCCTGCTCAGACGAAGAAGCCCCGCGGCCATGAGTCTCGTGTCCCCCGGACACATGGGAAACTGTCGTACCACAGTTCTCGTTAGCATGGCGAGCAAAAACAATCTGAGTCGACTTTCACAAGATCTATTAGCAACCACAGCAAACCAGTGAATAACTGCAATGTTTTCTTGTTCTTTTTTCCCCCGTCTTTAAGTGTCCCTAAACCAGCCCTCCATTATTGTAAATTACGATTTATACATTAGTTGGTTGAAGGGGACGTCTCTGTAGCCAGCGGCCAATTATTTCAGTAAAGGATTAGCGGCTGGCATAGCCTCTGTGAGGAAAACAAGATACCTTTCCTTTCGGCGCTGCTTTCTGTGTCCTCCTCTCCACCGTGCACTGGTGAGGGTGTGTCGTGGCCGTGAGTCCCGTGTGTGTGACCCTCGGAAATGTGGGAAACTGTCACACCAGAGTTGTCAATTACATGATGAGAAAAAAAAAATCCAATGACATCAGTTTAGTATCCTTTAGCCAACAGGAGCCTTTCACATCTTTCTCTTGTGTTATACTTCGCTTATTCAGCAATTTACGAAGCAGAATATGAAAATCTATCCCCATTTTTTTCTTTGGTTTTGTTTCAGGAATTAATGTGCTTTGGTGTGAATTTTCAAGTTTAAAACATGGTGGAGTTTTGGTTCGCTTCTGTCCCTTTTCAGAGAAATGAGTGTTCACACCAAGGTGACCTGATGTCACTGTTTTCTCTGTATTCCTGGTGTTGGATTGCGGATTCGGCTCTACTGTGCGGGGAATAACCACATCTGGATCGCAGCGCTGCCTCACACAGAACCAATAAAGTCAGCCAGCTACTACACAATAGATACCGCGGTGCATGCACGTGGTCAAGATAGCTAAACTAGGGTTGAAAATAGGGCTGGGCAAGTTAATGCGTTATTATCGCATTAACACATTAATTTATTAACGCTGACATTTATTTTATCGGGCGTAAACGCATGTTGCTCACGTGCTTTTGTTTTGAAAATTCTGTTACTGACTGCTGCTGAACCGGAAAATAATTGGCTGGTAAACATGCGGCAAAGCTGAAACAGACATGGAGAACGGTAAAAATCAGTGAACTTTACAGTTCAGGTTGCAATTCAGGTAGCAATATTAACAATTCTATCTAAAGAAAAAAACCTTTCAAACCCCTCTGTTCAAGAGGATCGTGGCATTCCTCCATGTTACATCAGATCTGTTCCATGTGTTCACTGTCCTGCTGTTCTCTAGCTGGTTACTTCAGTGCGGCTCCATCTAGTGGCACAGATGTGTAACGACAACAGAAAGTCTATTTCTTGATTATAAAACAAAGCCATTTCTAGGTCAGGTAAACCAGACAATGAAATATTAAAAACAAATTTAGTCCCGTGGCCTGTTTGCTAAAATTGAAATATAAAAAACAGCCATTTTGTTTTGTTTTTTTGTGTTAGATTATAAAACGGGAAAAAAAATCACTTTTTAAACTTTTGATTGACAATTGAAAATGGAAAAAAAAAAAACCCAAATGATTCACAGATAATTAGGGATTGATAAAGTTACAGAACTTTAACATGGACATTTTCATTTTAAAGTTCTCCCAGGGGACGATTCAACAGAAACAAGGTTATTTGTAACAACTGCCAAGTTGAACTCCCCGTTAAAAGTTTCTGCTGTTACCTCAGAAATTACCTGTTTTAATGTTATGATTGTGGCCTCTAGATTGTTAGGATTTTGTTTGTAGACTTTTTTTTATTTTTCATAAAAAACAGGATGACATTAATGCTCTGGCAGTGGCAATAAGCTTAATTTTATTTGACTTTTTTTTTAAAGATGAGATTTACACTAAATATGTGTTACTGACAAGTGCTGATGTTAAAAGAGTTTGAACAACAAATATTATGGCACTTTAGTTCATATGGCAGCAGAACATTAAATAAAAGTGACCTTTACACTACTTTTGAATTCATTATTTGAATTTCCGTATACAATGCGATTAATCATGATTAATCAGGGAAATCATGCGATTAATCGCGATTAAAAATTTTCATTGTTGCCCAGCCCTAGTTGAAACACAAATATCCACAGAGGAGTAAAGAAGATGGGAGATTATGAGCACCTAGCAGGGCTCTGCCAGCCACTAGATCAGACCTTTGCTGTCTTGAGGATAATATCCACGCTGACAACATGATGACAAACTAGTTTATTATGTTGTTAGGGTTAGGGATAATCTAATTGTAGCACAAGGAAAAACGTTATCTTTCTCTGATAAACTTGTAATGTCAAGGAAGTTAAATTTAGCTAAAGTTAGTTGTGCCTCCTCAGGAAAGTGGACATAAGCTTCCTTGAAATGCTTAAAATCCACCGGTCTTTATTCTCCTTCCAAACCACGTCAAATAACATGATTTACACGAAGTACCAGTGAAAATCCAGTGTTGCCGTTCATAGATCTGACTGTCAACATACCAATGACCTGCACACATCTGATGTAAAATGGACATTTGTAGCATGTAATTGATTAGTCTTTAATTAAAATTAGAATTATACTGCAAGCCAGCAACCACTCTTTGTGTAAAATGGTAACGGTGCATAAGGAAATTACATCTGTGAAGATTCCCAGTTCTTCACAGCCAGTTTCTTAATGAGCAAAACATACTTTGTAGAGAAATGGACGCTGCGATGAAAACTGATTCCTAATCTGAAGGCTTGTGAGGATTTGTGTGACATTCACAGCTTGTAAATTAATTAATTAATTAAACACACAACATATAAGCACCTTGCCTTTGTTGTATGAAGGTTCACTTCATTCAGCTTTGCAGACGCCACAGAACATTAAACTAAAATACCTGTCTTTCAGCTATGCTTTGAGGTGGCCCTCGTCTTCCTCACTGACTGACGCGTGTTTGGAAGAGGTTATTGTTTTATGGCCATCGGCCCCGTGTGTGTGTCCCTCAGACGTGTGGGACCCTGACACACCACAGCGCCGTTATTTAACAAATGAAAATGTTTTGATGCATTTCTGCTGTCTGTTGCCGTAATTTAAGGTTAAAGATGGGAATGTTAAAAAGCTTTATTTTTTTTTTTTTTTTTTTTTTATTTTTAGTGATAATGTGCTTATTATTTTGTAATTACTAAAGGTACTCAGACACTGGGGCTGTCATGGCAGCATGTGATCTGATAACTGTAGCAGCTAATTTAACCTAAAGAGGTGCTGCCACACAACAACGTCCTTATTAGTGCAGCTGTTAAGTTACAGTATACACGGAGGTGGGAGCTGGCCGGTCCTACACTTTCTCTTGAATTACAAGAATTCATGTCTGCACTAATTACCGCAGCAAACAAGATTATACATTTATGCTTAACTTAGTGTTTAGTTATTGATCTTCACAAACACTACCTTGCAGAGGAAATCGCGACAATCACAAAACAAAGCTGTTGATGAAATATGGTTTTTGATCTAATGGAAAAGGAAACGTCTACATGAAGGAACCTTTTTCTTATGAAAAGGCTCATCTGTCATTTAAGAGGTGACATGGGTTGAGTGTGTAGCCTCACTCACATACTCGTTAAACAGAAGAGTTCAAGTCCCCTTACATTTAAAGGCAGGGTAAGTGATTCTGGATGATGTCATGTCTGTTGATATTTGGAGAAAACACAGAGAGCTGGGTCCTCCCTCCTACTCACAGTACTCCATCAGAAGCATGAAAACTCCCCTTGTCAGTGATTCACTTGGGAAATGTTTGTGATTTAGGGGGGCGGGATACTCCCGCTCTTTTTATGCAGCTAGGGCTGCTAGCGGATGGTGAGGAGATGTTCACTAACAGTAATACAAATCACATACCCTACAATTAAGATATCAGCGTCTTCTTGTGAAAATACCAGTTTCATTTTCATTTGAAGGAATATTTGATTACTTTTAGGATGTGCTGTGAACCACCCAAACTGACTTTGCACTCGTGTCTGGTCATCAACGACAACTGCATATGGTTTTACAGTACTACATCAGACGTCAGCAACGATAAAACCAGCTCATTGAGCTACAGGAAGCATCATGGCAGAAGAGACTTAAGAGACCCAAGAAAGTAACGAAGGAAGAGAAGAAGTGTAGACGAGCAGAAAAAACGAGATAGAACAAGAGTCAACGTCAAACGGTGTCGTAAAAAAGACTCAAAATCCACAACTATGGGGAACTTTCTGAGCTTAAAATTGCAAGTGTTCCTTTGTGCCACTTTAAGATTAGAAAATAAATCACTCTGAACTTTTGTTAAAAACACACATCATAAAAAGTTTACTGACTGACAAGCCCCACCCCCTCAGCTAAACACAGGAAGTCTGTAGGAAACACAAACCATCTGTCCTGTTTGCATTCTGTAAAAATCAGGCTGTGTGGCTTGAAAATGACAATCATGAAAGCCAAAACTCAAAGCAGTCGGGATCAACTCTGAATTAATGCTTTTTTTTTTTTTTTTGGTGAAAACTTAGCCTCATCTTGTAAAAACGACCTAATTTTAACAATCGTTGTTCCTTTGTGCTTCAGTCAAACTGTGCATCTTAAAAATTACACATGCAGCTCATTTTTGAGCCTGGTTGCTTTCATTTGTGAATTTACAAGTTGAAACAATTTATCGTCTAAACCAGCCTTTCCCAAACTTCAGAACACCAAGGCAAAAATCTCTGAAAAATCTGGGAAAAAAATTTCTGCGGCCCACCCAAACCTTTAATCACAACTGTGATCAACATACAAGACTAAAAGCTACATTCCAATATTAATGTAGGGGGTCAACAAATAAGGTCTCACTTGTCATATTAAGATGACAGCAGAATAACACTCAATTGGTTTGTTTTATCATTTCTAAATATTTTTTAAAATCGCGTAATAAATATTTTACAGTGACTAAAAACATATTTCAAAAAGTCGAAGATTTAAAACATATTTAGTTTATTTTTAATGACCTCTCACGGCCCACCTGCAGTACCATGACGGCCCACCAGGGGGCCGTTGCCCACACTTTGGGAATCACTGGTCTAAACCAAATCTGCATTTAAAAAAGTCAGGAATATAATTCTAAACACACTACAGATTTAGTTATTTCGTACCACTACATGAGATATACCTGCGTGTGTCGGTTTTCTGTCTTTGTCCTCATGTTCCTCCTCCCTTCTGTTGTCGTGTTTAGTTGAAAATGTAGTTTCATGATGGTGAATCTCATGTTGATGCGCTCCGGGCTCACGGGAGGCTTGCATCACATTCGGCATTAACGTAAGAAAGAAACGTTTAGATGCAGTTTCTACTTTTTTCCAGCACGTCTTCCTTGATCAGCCAACGTCGGCTCTTTCAGTGAGCCAGACTGCTACTGTGAGCTACAGTTAGGAGATACCTTTGCTTTCAGCGTTCCTGTCTTTGTGCAACTCCTCCTCCTCCTCCTTCCTTCTCCCTTCATGCCCAGATGAAGTTGTGGGTTTGTTGCTGTGACTCTCGTGCGCACCTTCCTTAGACGTCTGGTGGTCTGATATGATTCCATTTACAACAGAAAGCATAAACGGGAGCTTCTTTTTATTTGCTCTTTCCTCAGCGGCCCCGGCAAGAAACAAACAGTCGGTTGAGTTTTATTTCATCCTGCTGTCTTGTTTCTTATTTCTAACCCATCACCTTCAGTCAGTGTCTAAATGAATATGTGTGATGATACCGGTGCAGCCAAAGCTGGGGTGTGTTGACTAACAGACTATCTTGTCAGTGAAGAGAGGAATTTATACAGATTTCAGCTCTGTGTTTTTATGCTCCTAGTTTTCACTCTGAGCTGTCAACTTTCATAATAAAAGATAATCTACTGCGTTTTGCCTCACAAGGAGTAAAAAAAAAACAGTTAATAAATCAAGTACATTCACAAGAAATACCTGTCATTTCCGACGCCTTTCCCTCCTCCTCCTCCTCCTGTCTTTCCTCGCTGTCCTGCCCATGCTCAGAGGAGCTCGCTGCCTTGTGTCCGTGAGTTTCATGCACAGACTTGTGGGAAACTGAGACACCACAATCATAATTAACATAACAAGAACAGACACCTCGTGGGGTATTTTACAAGCTCTTTCCTCAGCGGCCTGAGCAGTAAGAACTTTATAATTAGGCTGATACTGCAGTGGGCAAAGATTACGGATAGCGTCTGCCGTCTTCCTCTGAGAGCTTGTTTTCTTTCTTCCTCTCTTTTCTTTCTGTCAGATCATGGATTTCCTCATCAGGAGGACTCGCTTTTATCTTAACCTCATGGTATTGTGGGTTTCTGTTTTCCATCCTGTGTAAACGTATGTCTGTCTCTGCTTTTTAGTTTTCGTCTTATGCTCGCCCCAAATATAACCACTTATAATGCATTATGCCATCATGTTGTATTACGGTAACGTCTCCTCGACGGGTGAAGCTCCTCATCTGGAGATGTGAAGTTCTGTCTGGTGCCACAATCAGTAACGGGCAGCTTTGGCGCGCTCATTTAATTATGCTGCATTTTTAATTGTCTCTTGCTAAAGTTTTTCCCTCCCTTTCTTGCTTTCTTTGCACACTCCACCCTCCCATGAGGTGCTGTGTGACTCCCAGAATGCCTTGCTTCAGCTTTTTTTTTTTTTTTTTGGGCTGCGGTGAGCTGAAGTGAAAGGAGAGAGATTTGAAGCTAGTTTAGTTAGATCAAGCGTCATGTTCTTTTCCATTTACCGCCACGCTGGCACAGCAGTCCTCCTCGCAGAGTGGGTTATGATTAAAAATGCATGCAACCAATCACATGAGGTGACCACGGCATGCACCTCGTTGAGGGACTAACGATCACCGGATCGCTGGGGGGGGATACAGGGCTGCATGCTTCCGTTTCCCCCTGAGGTGTTTTGTGCAGTCGATGCGCGTCTCCAGACGTTCTTTATCAGAGAGAGGCCTCCTGCAAGCATCCTGCCCCCCCGCAGCGCATCCCCCTTCAGGCTACATCCCGCCCACTGAATCCCCTTCATCCCTCCCCCTCCCCGGGGCTCCGGTGAGACAGGACTCCAGCAGCTGTTCTCACAGCACTCTGGACGCCTTTCACACATCTGGCGTCGTGCCATCATTACATCTCATCGAAGCGACCCCTGCCGACCTCCAATCGTGTCCTTCTCTGACCCCGCCGGACCCGCTCTCACACATCTGCCACAGCTGCACACACACACACATTAAACATGTTTACAGAATCATGCTCGACTGGTAAAGGATAATTCTGAATTGCTGTTGTTTTTTAAAGCCGCCGTTGCACGGCAGTGAGCGTAAAGTCATTTAATCTCAGCAGCGCGTGCTGCCTCCAGGGCGGGCAGGACTGATTCTTAATATTAATCTCATGCAGCTCGACCCAAACCGTCTGACATCGGATGTTGGCAGCTGCAGCGTTCTGGGATCTTGCCTGAAAGAAAGGTGTGAGTGTGTGTGTGTGTGCATGAGAGAGAGAGTCTGCTGGGTTTTGTAAGGCATGACAGTGATGGAGATCTTCATCTGCCCCTTCACTGGCAGGTTGACACCATGCAAAAAGCAGAAAGTTCAACCTGCAACACCACATGATGGTTTGATTTTTGTCTTTGACACTTTTGTACATTGATGCTGCAAAATAGTATTTTGTAATCCCCCCTCAGTGGGCTGAGGTTAAGTCGGGCTTTGCCCCGATTCTGTCTGTTTTGTCTTCAAGTCTTTTCATCTCTTTGATCCTGGGGCTGATGTTTCTCAATCCCCTCAGTGTCTCTGAATGATGCAAAGACAATGCCAAACACAAGTCAGACTTTCACAGACCTCCCAGTACCAGCGCTCGTAAAAAGAAGAAAAAGAACCTCCTTGCCACTGTCTCACTGTAAACAGAGGTGACGTGAGATGATGCTGAGTAACATAAAAAGGACCGATGGCTCATGAATAAGAGCATGTTAGACCATCCAACTGGCGGATAACCCTTCTGTTTCTTGCATTATTCTATTTTCTTACCTCCACTCTCACTATGCTTCGTCTCTGAGTGCTTTTCCTCAGATCTAGAAGAACTTGTGTGATGGTGAATGTGCGTCAGCGGATGGAGGGTGGACTCCTCTGTGATTGCATTGTGTTGATGATTATGATGATGATCAATGGCAGAGCGGTGCACGGACTCCTCAGGGACGGGGAGAGGCAGATGTGAGTGTTCAGGCATCCTTTCTGAATGAGCACCCTCCTCCGGCGGAGAGGATGGTGGAGGAGGAAGAACCTCTGCTCTGACAGGAAGCGTGTCAGATTCTCCCATGGGAGTCAGAGGCTCAGAGAGGGAGCTGGTGGGTAACACATGGCGTGTTTGTGGGGCTGAGCTCCCTGTGACTTTGGTTTCTGCTGGTGGAGCTCTGCCGTCTGTTGTATCAGATGCATGAAGACAGAGAATATAAATGCAATGAGGAAGGGCCAACTTGAGAGATTTGCATAGGAGATGCTGCCTTGGATTGTTTATCAGAAGAAAGCCTGCCCCCCCACCCCTTCAAATGTACACTCAAAATTATGCACATCCATAACACACAGAGGTGTGAATGAACGCACAAGGAAGGTGTGATTTCACACTGCTTAGGCAGGCTAAACTCGAAACGTGTTCCACAACCCTTTCAGTGCTGGAGATGGTGTTCGGGCTTCGAAACATTGACTGTTAAAGGTGCGACTATGTTAATGAGGGTGTAACAGGCACAGTGTTGGTGTATTTATCTGATGTACACTTTAGATGTTGCATGCACACACAATTTTGTCATCATGATGAAAACAAATAAGAGATAATAACAGTAATGCTTATCTCACGGCTTCACAACTGCAGCGAATCGGTTACGGATCTATTATTATACGGCTGTACAGAGGAAAAACAACATTCTCTGAATACACTGATGCTCTAGTAAAAAATTTCCTCATTTAAATGTTATGTCCAGACTTATCAACAAGCTATTTTCCACCAATGTGAATCTTTATTTGACACATCACTAATCTGACAGAACGCAACCGCTGTTCTTTCAGAGGGTTTTCTTTCACAATAAAGGCCCGTTGTTGCATGTTAACTGACGTTTTAGTGCAAGATTTGTTTTTTGTTTTTTCACTTTTAATCTCTTTAAAGTTTCATAAGCCAAAGTATTCAGGCTATTGCAGATTAAAGCAGTTATATGAAGAGGGGATAAAAATTCATAAAAAAGAAAAAAATTGAATTCCTAAAGAAGTTGGGACACCGTGTAAAATGTAAATAGAAGTAAAATGCAATCTATCAAATACTGCGAGGCATCCTCAAAAATATTAATGAAAGATTCAGAGAATCTGAAGAAATCTCTGTACACTGGGGACAACACTGAAAAATGAGTACTGGATGCATTATTCTGCAATGGAAACTACTGCGTGGTCTCAGGAATATCTCAAGAAATCACTGTGCAAGAACATTTTGTGAATGTTGGGTCATCCACAAATGCGTGTAAAAGTTCTATCGCGGAAAGAAGAAACCACATGTGAACATGATCCAGAAATGCTGCTGTCTTCTGTGGGCCGAAGTTCATTTGAAATGCACTGAGGCGGAGTATATAACTGTCCTGTGGTGAGATAATTTGATTTTTGAAATAATTTTTGCTGGAGATGGGAATGTTTGATCCAATATTAGCCTCAGGGGCAGGTACTGACTAATTCACCGATCCAAAACCGATCCAATAAATGCAAATCTTTAAGTTTTCACTGTGAAAAAAGCCCTATTTAATTTATCCTGTCTAGATTAACCATTTTCAACTTATTTGAACGGTTGAATAATGTAGATGTTCATTTTTTTCCTGTTTTCTTCTATTGCAAATATTAAATTCAAGTGACAACAATAACTTACGTTTGGTATAGTAATCAGTATCGGTTATCTGGAGGTATATGATTATTGATGCTGCATCCTCTGGACGAAGGAGAAGTGGTCCTATCCAGCGTGTTATCAGTGCTCTCTTTAAAGTCTGCATCTCGGATGGTATGGGGGTGGATTTGATTCATATCTGATAAGAAACAATCAATACCGAAAGGTATTTATAGGTTTTAGAGCAGCCTACGCTACCACCCAGGGAAGGTCTTGCATCTTTCAGCAAAACCACATAATACATCTCTTATAAAATGTAATTGTTGCAGAAGAGTCTGGGTGCCTACAGGCCAAACCAAAACGTTGGTGCATCATGAAACAACAAAAAAAAAATTTAACCAAGAAGACCCGGAACTGTAGAGCAGCTCGAATCCTAGATAAGAAAAAGTCCAGGAACTGCTGCCTAGTGGTAAACACCATCCTGTCCCAACTCTTTTGTGACATGTTGCTGTTATCAAATTCAAAATTGCTTATTGTTTTTCTAACGACGGTACGTGTCCTCAGTGAAAGCATTTTGTGTTTTCTGTGTCCTGCTGTGAATAAAATAAGGGTATATGTGATTTATTTATTTTTCACTTAGCTTATATTTACGTTTTTTACACAGTGCCCCAACTTTTTTTGGAGTGAATAAAAATTTACAGAACATTAATTTAATAAAGGCGTAAATAGAATATATTTTACAAGATTCTTCGAAATTTTTTCTTACTGCATATAAAGTGATAATATTCTGCCACAAAAAAATACGCCATGAAATTTATTCCACATCAGTTTTGCTATGAATAAATTCTTTTTCTAAAAGGGAGAGTTTCTCTAAGAACACACAGTGTATCCTTTTAAATGTACAGTGAGAAAGCAGAGACGGGGAATACATAAACCAGGAACTGCAAAGAAGGATGTGGAAAGTTTTAATCTAGCAGGAGATTTTGCATCTGAGATTTATAAAAAGCTCTAAGTCATCGGTAAAAGAAGCCGTTTACATAACTTGCAACTGCATTGATGATAATGAAGGATGAGCAGGATGACTACGTACTAGGAGTTCTGCTACGCTCCGATGCCTACCTTTATTTATTTATTTACCTTTATTTATTTGAACCCGATGAGGTTTTACAGAACTTAAATGTGAGTTTCCAACCTTAGAGGCAGAGCCGCGGGAGACAGTTGTCACTGTATGCAGAGGAAAAAAAAGGGTCAAATAAGTCTTTGTGTTATTTCCAGCGCATCCAACTAAACAGCGCCACCACTGTCTCATGAAGCGCATCAACAGTTTAAGCTGATTCATACCATAATCCTTTAATATCCACCCATCTGCACAAATGGAGTCACTAACTGTCCCATGACACACACTCACGGCACACGCCTACTACGCACACACACACACACACACACACACCAACGTGTGGTGTTATCTGCTCATGTTCTCGCACGTTTTTAGACATCTTGCGCACAAATGCATTTGCATATAATGAGATCATTTGTCATTTCTGTTAATACAGCCGGAGAAAGTATAACAATAATGCCTACTGCCACCTGTCAGTCTCAGCATTCTCATCGTTTATTACCGCAGTGCTAGACGTTGATTTAACTCCCGCTCTAATGAAGCCATTGTGATTCAGGATCAGTTAGCATCTGCGAGAACACCTAATGGTGGCGAGCAGAATGGAAGTTATTAATATGCCCCCTGATTTTCCAGACATGATCCAATCTGTCTTAGTGAAGCCAAGTTCGTTCTTTATTTAAAAAAAAAAAAAAAGCCAGGATTTGAGTGTAGCAGCACATCCTCAGTGCGTATTAGTACATGGACGCCTGTCTGCATGCGTGTTTGGGCACGTGACTGTAACTCCGGCCCTTCTGCAGCTCTGGGATCTGATTTTGGATGAAAGATGAAGCTCGTTCATGTGGGGGTCACGTGGGTGGGGTAGGTGGATGTATGACTGGGTTTTAGGATTTGGTTTGTCTGACCTAACAGCCTCCCCTCCACCAGCCCCCATCTGTCTGGCTGACCAATGGGCACCCGCCTCAGTGGATCAGACCCTCCTGCCAACACATCGCTAATCCTCATCTGAGCATGCGCCCCGACTTAACTGGGGCAGGGACAAGACAAAGCATGCGACGACTCTGACATACTGTCCGACCTGTAAGTCTGGTGTGATGTTTTTATAGACGCCTCTGCGCCGGCAGGACCGACCGCAGTCAAAAACATATTGATTGGCTCCAACATTCCTTGTAATGGCACAGGAAACATGATTATAAAGCTAAGTGGATGAAATGTTTTGTGAAAAAAAACAAAGAAAACCCTATGCTGTTTTTCTACTCTTCGAGAGAGTCCGTAGATAAATCCGGCACGTGTTTGGATGCTTACAAAATAAAATCCTCACATATAAAACCGAGTCTTTGAGTGGCTCATCAACTTTAATTGAATGTTTATGAGTCAAAGGAGATGGAGACCTCTGTTGCAGGTTGTATTGCTCGAGGCAGCTAATGGTGCAAACTGATGTCGTTATTAGAAGTCACAGGATTTTGAACAGTGTGGATAAAAGCTCGCGCGAATGCGTGAATGTCTCCGTGTCGGTGGAGGCCGCTTAGCGAGAGTGGAACCTGGGACCTCAGATCCCTTAGAGGAGAAGGAGAGGATGAGGATGATTTATGGGTTTCACTGAACTGCACCATATGGCCGCCATAAATCTTAACATACATGCGAACACTCACACATACGTGCAGAACAAGCGTTAACTGGCATCAGGGTCAGGTTAAGGCCTATGTAAATACACTTCTCTAAAGCTAAGATTTAAATAAAAGCATGAATACGTCTGCGGCGCTCTGATTTTCTCGTTTAGTCTCCTACAAGTGGAGCTGAGTCTGTACTAGTTTTATTTTTGTCATTTAACCAAATATTATAATTTGAATATATTTTTATTATTATATTTAGATTGTAAAAGTAATGGTTTTCCGTGCTTCTGGACTCATCTAAAGTGTGTCAACTATGAATTTTTACCTGAAACGCCATCGCTGGCTCAAAACAAAAAAGATGTAAGAAGTGCTGCATCCAGGTCTTGTGAGCTCTTCGACCTGAGGATTTATTTTGGGACTTCAACTTACTATGTTATAAGACTGGGGTTGCCTTTCATTGGGATTGTCTTCATTGGCTTTTAGTCTATCGTAGATTAAAGGAACCGGGGACATTCATGAGAAGAACAGCTTCCAAAACATAGTGTTGAAGTATACATCGACATTGCATTCATTTTAAAAGCAAAACTTTTCAATATCCTATGAAGAAAGGTGTGATCAACTTCTGCTTCATACAGATATCTTATTTTGTTTCTATTATGTTCTGGTAGAAATGTATAGCTGACATTTACCAGTCGTGGTTACCCTGGTTGATGACTTTCACGCTCCAGATTTGATTATGGTTCATGTTCAACGTGTACGGCCGGATTTTTGGAGGTTTTTCCCGTCGTATCTTGGTTTAGAGCTCCGTGTTCCCTGTCTGAGCAGCAACAGGAGTTGTGTGTGGTGTTCATGACATATTCAGCAAGAAGACCTTAAGACAGCAGCATCTGGTTTAGAACAGTGGCTCTCAACTGGTGGGTCACGGCCCAAAAGTGGGTCGCAGACCTGTTTTCAGTGGGTCGTGGGCCTTTGCCTGGGGAAGGAAATACTAAAAAAATATATAAAAATGCGTGTAATTCATACTCCTTACCAGTAGATGGCGATAATGCCCTGTAATGCGAGTTGACACCTGCCAGTTTACACCATAGAAAAAGACCTGCAGAGTTTGTTTACATATGTTGAGCATGGTGAAACACAGATACAACTAAGAATATATGAGATATGGATTTTCTTATCTTGAAGACAAAGGTCAGTGAGTGGTTGTTCAGCTTAACTATATATTTTGAGTTCTTTTTGAAACTACTGCTCAGTGGTTGCATTGTTTTATTTCATGTTTGTGCATAAAAGCACTGTTGAGTCTTAAAAATGGCTGTTACTGAAATGTTCTGATTGTTATGTCAGCTTTATGATTAATGCTTGAATAAGTGACTAGATAGTTTTAATAGGAAACTTTTATATATTCAGGAAGTGGGTACTCAGCAAATGCTACATATTTGAGTTATTTTTGAAACTACTGCTCAGTGGTTGCACTTTTTTATTTCATGTTTGTGCATGTTGAGTCTGTTAAAAAAGGCTGAAATGACTGAAGTGAAGTGTTTTGGATTTAATTAAAATGCAGCTAATTGAGCATCAAAGGGAATATTTCCTGCTTGAAGTCATTTTGGTTTTTGCCATTTTGGTTCACCAGTAAACTTATTTTTTTGTGTTGGCATTCTGTGATATTCTATTTTACTATCTCCGATTCAAACTGCACGACCTTTTCATTCAATAAATTTGAGAAGTTGGAAATTTTCCTTGATTTGGGTCACGGCTTGTCATTAAGGGTGATGGTGGGTCCTGAAGCCAAACCAGTTGAGAACCACTGGTATAGAGGACATCATGCTATCTGTGATATTCTTTATCATTATAAAGTAATTACAGACAGTTTGGAGGTGTGATTATAGCGAGGTATGATGAGCGTGAGGAAAGTAATGAAGTATTCATTAGCTTCTTTGTGTTTCCTACTGATGTTGGCCAAACGGCAAAAGTGCTTGGCTGTCAAAAACAAACCCACTTAGTGGGTAGATGACGACGACAAAAATCAACAACAACAACAACAAAAGAATAAAAGTCCGACATCACAGCTGTGCCGGGAACCCAGCTCCTCCCACGTTTTAAGTGCTTTTCTCGTGTACCATTGGAGGACCGCTGCTCACCAAGATGGCAGGTTTAAATTTAGCATGAAGGCGAGCTGGGCTTTAAGGACCACTTTGCTGTACATTGAAGCCGCCGACAGGAACTTGTGTGGTTAAAAGTCAGTCAGCCAGAACAAATAAAGTCTGAATGTCCGTACACTTTGAGGACCTTGCTCTCAACACAGGACAATCCGCATCCAACATTAATGTCAGAGATATAAATAGACCGGGGAAACGGTCAATGTACATCTCAAGACTTCCAGTAAGTTGCAGGGTGAATTATGTATGATCTCTACACTGACACAAACACTCCGCATGTCAGGATCTATGAGCACAATCACAAGCACACACATCTGCCACGAGTGTATAGTAATGCCAAGCTGCAGCGCAGCTGTATTTTCTGATCAGTCAGTGGAGGAAGGAAGATTCAGGTCCCTTATTCAGGTAAAAGCAACAACATCACATTGTAAACAAAAATGGAGTGGAGGTGAAAGACTGGTGTTTCCTGAGAAGTAAAAGTTGACTAGCTTCTTTAAATTTAAATGTCACATTTTATCAGGACTGTTGATGTTCATGCATGCACCGGCTGGCTCAGACGGAAGTAACTTAAATACTTTTTGCTCGTATTACATTCTTGCATTACAGTTAAAAAATGAATGTGTCTGTCATAAGGAAACTGTTTCTTCAGTTGTTTTCAGCTCCTGTGCAACGCCGAGCTAAACAGCTACTGTCTGCAGCATCGTATCTGGAGACACCGACGGGTCCGTGGTGTCAATCATGTGTTCCAGTTCTCTGCTTAGGAGGAGCGTGTTTCCCAAAAATACTCGACTGTTTTCTGTTCAGAACCTTGAAGGAAGACGGGATGAGGGCAAAACTGGCCTCGAGCACTTTATCATAGAAAATTCATGAAAACAGTTGGCTTCCGTTGGCGCGACCAACTTTACAGGACAGTGGATCAACAGCGACTACTTGCTAAATTGTGAGCAAACGTTAAACAAACACAGCTGCCAAAATAATACTGTAGTTGTAATGGTGTAGATCTCTCCAGGGAGTTATTCCCATGTGGGGCCTGTATGGATCAGAAGTCGGGTGCAAATGTGGGTTTGTCTGCAGGTTCTGCGGTCGCCATGTTTAGACTCCGAGTTGGATCTTTCTAGTTTTTAGATGGGATCCAATTTGGCTCCCTTCTTAGCTCGTGCGCATTTAGCCATTTGTATCCCATATGAGCCCCACACAGTTGGCTCACAAAGGCTTCCTACTTGTGTCCAAAATACTGAAACCATATGGGATTCGTGCCATTTGCCCATTTCAAGCCCAAGCCCACCCTCTATGCACACAGCCCAGTGTAAAACCAGATGGGCCCTACATAGGCATGCTTTCTGGCAAAAAAAAAAGTAAAATTACAAAGTGTCATTCTGCATCTGTCTGAGGTTAAGCTACTTCTCCGCACCTTCCAGAGGAGCTCCAGCATGCCCGTGGGTAACAACCGGAGGCCTTCCACCTCCAGAAGTAGTTGTGGTTTTCTCTGCTTCACCCTCACCTTCACTTTCATCCACAACCTTTGTCCTATCCTCTGCTTCAAGAGCAGCAAGTGTCCTACATGAAGTTGCTGTTTTGGCTGTTCAAACAACACAGTCAGACGTTTTAAATCTACAAACTGAATCTGAAACTGAAAATGTGGGAGTCTGAGAAACTGAAACACGAAAGCTATAATCGCCCCGTTGGCTGGAATCATTCTTGTTGCTTAAATTATCACAGGAACACTTTTAAGAAAACAGGCCCTCTGCAGTGCGGTCCAATTGCTCAGTCTATCCATGCATCAGCTTTTTACTGTTGGGCCATGTGGAGAAAAGCCCAGTGCTGTCAGGGTTGATGTTGCCACTTTGCCGATCGTTTCTGTCTAACAGCTCGGAGGCTGAGAGGCTCTCCACAGAGAGAATCCCTAATCAAATTCCCTTTTATTCCTGCCTCCTCTTGCTCTTCACCCGGAATCACGCTGCATTACAACACACTAACATATGCCCACATCCTTCTCTACAATTCCTCTCTCTCTGTCTGTTTTCTTTCTCCCCCAGCTCCCTTTGCTGCTCCATCCACCAACGATTGCACAGCCCTCTCTCATCCCTCCTCTCCTCAATCCATCAACAGCACAGCCGTTAGTCTAAATATAAAGAAGCAGAACTGTGGAAGAATTCCTCCTGTGCAGGTTAGTGTGATGTGCTGTGATGAAAGGACATGGCGACAGAGAGACCTATTAATAATGAAGCACAGAGGGCCCAAGCTGCCGCACCGAGAGAGGAGATGTAGGGGGAATGAAATGACTGAACAGAGAGCCAGCTGAACGGCGCAGGAGAGAGCTGGAGTTTAGGAGACGTACAAACAGTGAAGTATGAACTTAAAACGAACATTTTAAGAAAGAAGTGCAGCAAACACAAGTATGGAAGAGGAAAAAAAGGGTTGGAATATTGTTTGTTATGCCTTGCTTTGCATTATTACTTACTGGAGCCGGAGGGGGAACCAGCAATTGTACCTGAAAGAGAATGGAGGGGGGGGGGAGAAAAGATGAGAAGTTGTTTATTTATGTATTCAATTTGCCTAAAGACTTGAATCTGCTTCATTCCTCACACTCGGCTGGCAGAAAGGGCTGTTCAGCAAAATAAGGTTTTTACCGTGGCCCACCTCTCTATGTCCCCAAGTAATTATCCTCCCATCCTCCCTAATTTTACTCCTTCCCAAACCCCCACATTCGCGGCCCTCATCGCACGTTTAAGGGAACGCCACCTCGTCCCTTCGCTCTAAACTTCCAGCCTTCCCCGCATGTTCCAGATATTTCTTATAGCCAGCCTCCCGTGTGCATGCATAATGCAATCGGTGGAGACTAAACTCTTTCCTGAGCTGTGGCCATTTTGCGTAGCATTTCAGCAGAGCGCGAGTGGCAAACATTTTAATTTTTAAATGCCATTAATGGGATTCAGGGGTTTTAAGAGGCTGGTGATGGGCCCTGAAGGTGTGTGTCTCAGTACCATTAGAACTGGGTTGGAAACAACAAGGCAAAAAAAAAAGCCTGACGATAGGGCCCTTCTTTGCTGTGTATGCACAGGTACAGGTGTGCGTGTGTGCTGCTGCTTCTGTGTGTGCATGTCTCTCTCTGTGCATGTGAGCGTGTCAGTGTGAGAGGAAAAAAAAAAAAACTGGGGAAGGGCTGCCCTAGATTATTATTTTATCAAAGCTAGCTACTGTGGCTGGCTACACTCTCCAAAAGGATTTCCTCCCCTCATATTTGCCTGCTGTTGTACGGCTCTGATCCGTTCTCTGCACCGAGGTGACAACTTGGAAAGCTCAGCGTCTTTGTTGACATTTCTCAACTAGTCCTTTCTGTCCATCTTACTTGCTTGGACACTCGTTTGTTAGGTGGACATTACCTTTTCAGCTTTAGCATGGGGGTATTTGGCTTGGCACAAGGCAGACCGTGACAGCGCCCTCATTCAATTCACTCGCAGTGACGCATCAGTTCACTTAAACCTCTTGCTGAAGGCCTGAGCTATCTCCCAAATATGCTGTTGAAATTAGGGCTGTAGCGATACACTAATATCGTGATACAATACGATAAACGATATTCGGTTCACGGTGCAATTTATATCGATATTCATCGTACAATACATTTACATCATTTTTTGAAAGATTTTAAAGGTGATTTACAGTGATTTCAAAGTGATTTTGGTGACATCCTTGTGAGTGTTCCAATGACTTTGTTTGAATTAATTGAACTGAAAGCATCAATTACACATTATATGGCTGACAGGCAGCTTGCAAATGCTGGACAAAATGAATAAAAGATTTGTTGAGAAAAATAGTTTCATTTATTTAAACAGTGCAAATTGTTGCTTGCAAGCTTTTAAAGGTGGGACATGGGGATTTTGAAAGAAGCTTAGAATATCGATACCCGCAACTGAAAAATCGATACTCTCTGGGGAAATAAAATATCGATATATATCGCAGAATCGATAAAATCTATAAGCTCTTGTTGAAATCCGGCTTGTCACAGTGGGACAACAGCCATGAAAAACCACCAAGTAGATGATTGTATCGGTAGCTAGATTGTACGGCTACCTGCTTGTGATTTAAACAAGAAGTCAGCTGTTAGCACACTTAGCCGGTGTAGCAGCAGTCGCCCTGTTAAACACATTCAACATGACATACACTTGGCGCTTGTTGATTTAAGATTTGAAATATACCCGCTAATAGCTAGTTCAGTTCAGTATAAGTGCATTTATTGTGTTTGTTAAGCTCTGAATATTATTTTTAAATCTTCTGCCTAAGCTCTAGACCAGCCCTTGATAAAACCTTTACATGTGTCAGTCAAGAAACATAGTGGAAAAAGTCATTAAAATGTCTAAATGTGAATTAATTTGAAGTAAAGTTCTGAAACAAATGTTGTTATATGGATCATTAGATAAATTAGCACTCGGTCTATATTTTAAAAAGACATCCTGGCACACATCCCAGGCGAGGAAGGAGTGGGTGTGTGCACGGTGGTAAGGTGTTATCTTGATAATTTGGATGAACGCAGCAGAGACGGGTACGTACAGGTGTTGGGGGTTCCGGTGGGCGCCGGCAGGTAGGAACCTGCTTTCCAGGACTTGGCTTTGAAGCCTTTCTTGCATCGCTGGCAGTCCTGGCCGGTGGTGTTGTGTTCACACTGGCACTGGAGGTTCCCATCCGTCAGCAGGCACTGGGAGGCATGGAGGTTACACTTACACCTTTAAAGGCAACGAGAGGAGACAGTTGGCACATGCGAGATGGAATGTTTGTGTGTGATGTGTGACGTGTGTGTGTGTGTGTGTGTGAGAGAGAGAGCGAAAGACAAAGCGTGTGTGTCCCACTGACTCCACACAAAGCAGCACAAGAGAGTTGTAATCACACCCAGGTTGTTAGCACAGTGTTAATGAGGCTAAATATTTAAGGATTTTCACCCAAGGACATAAAGACAAGTGCAACTATTGATTCCTGAAGATCTCATACGCGGAAATGGAGCACGTCTCTTGAAGACGATGGGATTACAACTGTTAAAAAAAAAAAAAAAAAAGATTGTCTTGCAAAAACGGCCCCGAACAACTGACAAGGTAAGAAAAACTATAAACCAAAAATAACTTCATGCTCGCGTGTGTGTGCTTCTCCTGTTTGTGTGGCCTCACTGAAGTGCGCCTACACTAGGAAAATTAAGCAAAAAAAAAGAAAAAAGAAACAACAGTCACATAAAACACAAAGCACTTATCTTATGCAATACCCTTGAGAATTGCTACTATCTTAGATTTACTGTAATAATTGTCATATTTTGGTCTCAGATATACCTATTTCTGTCTCACAAGGCACTGAGAAAACTACAACACCCTTTTGCTTTTTTTGATGCTTGGAAGCACAGCGTGCACACCTGCCAGTCCATGTGACTGCATGTCATTTGATGTAGCTAGTGACATCACTATTTACAGAGTAAAAGTAAAAAATAAATAAATAAATACAAATTCATAATACATGATTAATCCCAAAGGGAAATTATATGTTGCAGTACTTGTAATTATTTAAGTTTCTTTAAAGAGTCATTATAGATGATTTTAGCTGTGGGCACATATACATGTACATACTGGGGAAAAGAATATATATATATATATGAAAAAAATGTATGAAAGAAGGAAAAAAAAGTGGTGGAGAGCTGTAATTGAAGGGTTTGGGGTGAGACAATGAAAAGGCCCAAACATTTTCAAGAAACTCAAAAAAAAAAAAAAAAAAATTTACTATCACACACATCAACGCAACAAACTCACTTGAAGTACTGTGAGAGAGTCTCTGCACTTTTTTAACACAATCACAGTAAAATCTTTCAGGTTTTGCAGTTCAATTTAAAGCTTTTCACTGCAGATTTGATATATTTGACAAATTAATCGACCCACTCACTGTTAAACACCCTCGCCCCCATTTGGGAGCAATTAAGTGTTTACAATTACTCTCTCTGAAATGATCAGGCGTGTGCACGCACTGACTTCAGCAGGGGCTCGGGCCCAGGTGGGCTGATCTGGGCCAAGAAGGAAATGAGGATCTTAAGGACACTCGGCAAGTAGGACTTTAAATTACAGCCTTTTCCAGATGAGCGACTGGACTCCAATCCAGTTTGTTCCACTGGAGTGAGCAGCTATCCGTCTGCATCAAATATTCAAAGAATGGCCTCTGTATTCTGCCAAGATGACGGCTTCAATCTTCCCTGCCCAGGCTAATCTATTACGCTCTCTCAGAAATGTTTTTTTTTTTTTCCTTTTTGTAAGAGCAGTCAAAAAGGCCAAACCTGCCTCTGCAACATTCCCCGTGCGAAGCAACGAAGGCCGTAAACTGGACGCGCGAGAATCACGATAAAGAATGGAGGCAGTCGATCTGCAGGTTGTCTTATATGATGAGATTAGCTCGCGCTCCCATAAATTACCCCCCCCCCCCCCCCCCCCCCCCCCCCCCCCCCGTTTCCCTGTGATCTGTGAACGCGCTGACAGGATGTGCTGGGGAGAATCCATCCACCGACAGGGCCTTGTTGCCTGCGCGTATTCTGAAGGACACGATCTGTCCACTTAGGGAAGACGGAAATTGAACATCTCTTTTTCATGGAGAAAATAGCGTGCATGTGTAGGTGAAAGTGTGCCAAGTGATGCAGGTGTGTGTGTGTGTGTTTCTGCTTTATGGGGCTGTGATGCATTTGTCTGAGAGCGCCGGCGACACACAACAAATCAGAGAGGCAGACGCGCGGTGACTAATGCCCGCGCTGAATGACTGACAGTGCCGAACATATCACTACTTCTCATCTCCTGCATCTTCGCTGATAAATCTCATCTGTCTGCTCTTGCAAGTGGAAGAGCTGAGAGCAGGAGTTGTAGTTTAAATCAATACATAAGGACAGTGTGATTTTCAGGGGATATTGCTGTGCAGTTTGTGTCATTCGGGCCTAATGGATGCCTCATGCTAAAAGACATGGCCTCAGTTTTGTCAATTATCTAGACAGCTGACATACTGTGGGCGGACGTTAAAGCCTGCGTGAGTCTGAAATATATGTTTATGATGAAAAGCCACTAGGAGCGTACGTCTTAAAACAAACCTCTGATGATTTGGTTAATGGATTCGGGAGGAAAAATTTGATTCACGCAGCCCCGCGGGTTAACCCTTCACTGATCCGTTCGACCTTCGCCCGTGACCTCTGCCTCATCGCGCAGGACGCGAAGACCGAGAGCACTTCCTGCCTTGCACTCCTTCCGCATGAACGATGTGACACTCCGACTTTCCGTGTGCCGTGTCGCCTTTGCACTCCCTCTTTCAGATGACAGCTTGCTCTGGGATTTTTCGCGATCCCTCTCTTCAGTCCCTTCACGCACAAATAATACATGGGCACAATCGTATGTTAATGTGCAAGATGTCTGCCTTCACTGCAGAGTCATCAAAGCAGGAGCAGCAGCTATAGAGCTGAAGGAACTTAAGAGGGTACAGCTGGATGCCTCTCAATCGTGCCTGTTTACTTCGAGGGGCAGGAGGAGGGAAGGTGAACTTCAAGAAGGTGGAAGGGAAAGTGGAGAGAGAAGGTACTTAAGGACAGAAGGAAGCAAGGAGGACAAATTACAGCCTGCTTGCAAGGTGGTGTTTTAATTAGCTGCCTTAATTATGGGTCAGCGTTAATCTCTGTCAACTGAATATAAGTTTAGTTTACTGCGAGCAGCATAATGGAGCGTTCTTACATACTGTAGTTCTCCTGCTTGCTTGTCGATAACTTTGCACAGTGAAGCAGAGCTGACAAAACCACACGGGCAGATTTCCTTCAGTTTAATCCAATTTGATGTTTATAAACCAGGCTACAGATGGAATTTTTAGAAAGTCTTAGAAGTAATGTTTTGCTCTGCATCTCCTGTGAACCGAGCGTAAGTCACACGAACAGCGCCTCAGGTTTTGGAATCTGCCTTGGAGGCATCGGGAATTCAGGAAAGCACAGGAACACAAGAAAGAAAAAAAAAAAGAAAACAATTTCCCTTTTCAAAAGTTATTAGAGCCTTTAAGTGTGCAGTTACTGCACAGCGTAGAGGTTTGACCCACAGTGGCCATGATCTCCTGAATTTTTGCCAGCGACCACGACTGAAGCCTGATTTACACTCAGGACGTCAGGTCGTCTGCGTCACATACGCAGATAATGCAGAGATGCCCCCCCACCCTACACAGACGCTCCAGCGCACCTCCCTAAAATTGTAGGTCGACGCAGACAGCGCCGCAGAGAGAAGTGAAAGGAGGCCTCTGATTGGTCAATTCTACATCCGCGTAGAAAAGAGCGCGTGATCGAAGAAGTGAGGAAGTACCCACATCTGTACGATTCTCGTTCTCCACACTACAAAGACAGCACATATTCTAGTAATTCATGGAGGGAGATTGCGATGAATGTGGGTCTGGATACGGCCGAGACGGTGAGGAAGTGGAAAAACACAAGAGATAAGTTTAGTAAGTTTAGCTAGTTCGTGATTGTGTCCCTCTTGCGTTGTAGCGTGGAATAACATGGCGCAGGCCGCGCTTCAAAATAGTGACGGCAGCATCTCTGACATTGTATAGAGTTTACACGGCCCTTATGGTGGTGGAACGCCCATCTTCCAAATGTGACGTTTGTATTTTTCTTTTTCCTCATGAACATAGGGGAAAAAAAAACATTCAGAATTGCCTAAACATATGCAGCTTTAAATACAGTGTCAGTTTGTGTAAACTTGTGTTATGTCACAGGAATGATCTAAATATGACTATTTAACAGGCCCAACAGTCACTGTGTCTAAATGCGACTCAGTCCAGGCCTGTCTGACTGAGTCCTCCATCCATTTCTCATGCGTTGTGTCTTTCTAAAGTTACTTGGTCCTGAGTGTTTAATGACTTGGGTCTTCCAGTTTTAGACACCAGAGACGCAGCAATTAGAGGGATAAATAAGAAGAAGATAAACAAACATCAAGGGGGAGTCGTGTTGTGGTAGAGTTTGAAAAAGCAGCTGGAAGCAGCAGTTAGGGAGGCTTATCTGTCTCCTTACTGTCGTTGATGTGTAGTCTTTTATCCCTCATCAGGGACACAGCCATCACCCCCCCCCCCTCACTTATATTCTTTGTACTCTTCTCCCACTGTATTTCTTTAGCTTTTGTTCCCATATTCCATCAACTGTAGCGGCCTTTGTCTTTTCTCTTGCTCTCTGATTTTCCATTTAAGCCCCCATCTCTTTCTTTGCTTTCCCCTCCATCAGTCCATGCATCCGTCCCGTTTAGCTCCTTTGGTTCTGCCCGTTGCACCGAGGCTCGCTGAGGAGTGTATTGGATAAATTGGGCTGTGGACATGTGCTTGAGAAGAGTGGGCAGAGGAGAAAATAGAGGGGCTGTAGATGATGCAGGGGGGCTGAGCAGTCGGTACAGCAGATTAGGGTGGATGTGTCAAAGCCATGACAGCCGGCTTGACTCTGTGGCAGCGGGACTTGGAGGAGGAGCAGAAGGAGGGTCTGCGGGGATACGCTCTAACTTGTGATGACAGACCATATTGATGCAGCTCTGATGCAGCAGGAGGTCTCCCTCCTCTGCTCTGTGCTCAATCAGCCGTCACTGAGAATGACCACTCCACACCTTAAGCAGTTGTGAGGGAGCTGTTTCTTCAACCTGCTGTGCTAACACAAGAGGGAGAGTCTGGTGGGCTTAGTTTGTCACAGCTTTTGTTGAAGAAACGAAGAACTTAACAACACTGACTGAGTGATGCAGTTCTCACCCAGAAGCTATGCTCACCTGTCCATCCGAGTCTTGTTCAGGGACATGGGTGCTCACATAAAGACAGCCAAACATGTGCGCACTCCTGTGACCAAGCCGTAATTATCAATTAATTTCATAGCTGTCATGGAAGAAACTGAAGTACTCGGGAAAAACTCGGATCGATTTTTTATTTCCCCAGGGAGTATCGATATTTCAGCCGCGGGTATCGATATTCTAAGCTTCCCTTCAAAACCCCTGTGTCCCGCACGGGTGCTCTTCCTGGAAAGTGGAGGAAGAGCCATTAAGTCCTCCAGCCGCTAGTGTCGCTGTAGAGCATTTCTAACAAGTTATCTAGAAACCAGCTCTTTCTCAGAGCTGAGCCAGTCAGGAGAATGGCGGCGAGTATAAACCCAGCGCCTGCGTGCTTAAAAGCAGATGTGTGGGAGCAGTTCGGTTTTAAAAAGAAAAAGGAAAGCGAAGATTTAGACAAAAGTATGGCGGTTTGCAAGCTGTGTCACACAAACGTGAAGTACTCTGGAAATACCACCAACCTGCGAGCCCACCTGAAACGTCACCACCCGGACAAGGTAATGCTAACTGAGAGCTAACTGCTAAACCCAAGAAGTTGCGGCGCGATCCGAAACAAACCACGCCGGACAGTTTTCATCTACTTCACCTAGGTCGCAGAAAATTACGGAGTCCATTGCCTACTTTATTTGTCAGGATTTGAGACCGTATTCAGTGGTGGAACGCGATGGAGCCCTGCTATCCTATTGTCTTTTATTCATTTTGTCCAGCATTTGCAAGCTGCCTGTCAGCCATATAATGTGTAATTGATGCTTTCAGTTCAATTAATTCAAACAAAGTAATTGGAAGACTCACAAGATGTCACCAAAATCACTTTGTCCCGTTAAAATCTTTCGGAAAAGGATGTTAATGTATTGTAAGATGATAATTGATATATATCGTATTGTGAGCCAAATATATCGTATCGCGATAATATATATATTAAACATCATTGTTCCTTTGATACAGACACATTGATTGACACATGGGTGAGCCAAGCCTTTAGTTAAAGGTAGGGTAAGCAATTTTACAAAGTTTCTAACAGAGCACTTTTGGTCACATTCAGTAAAGATCTCACCATCCGCTAGGTGCCCGTCTCGCGAGTCTTATTTTTTTTCCTTTCGGATGTTCCCTTCAGGGGTCACCACAGCGAATCGTCCGCCTCCATCTAACCTCATCCTCTGCATCCTCTTCTCTCTACATGTCCAAACCATCTTAGTCTGGCCTCTCTAACTTTCTCTCCTAGACATCAAACATGCATCGTCCCTCTAATGCATCCATCCCCGTCACTCCCAAAGGGAACCTCGACATTTTAACCTCTGCTCCCTCCAACTCGGCCTCCTCTCTTTCCCTCAGCGCCACAGTCTCCAAACACACACATCGCAGGTCTCGCTACCATCCTGTGCACATTTTCTTTCATTCTTGCTGATACTCTTTTTATCACACATCACACCTGACAGTCAACTTGCCCACACTTCTTCACCTCTTTTCCACACTCTTCATATTACCTGTAAAAAAAAAAAAACTGTTCTCATACGCAGCCCTGGCTCTGTCAACTGGAAAACTGTCAAACCACAACAAACACTGCTCCAGCCAATCACAGACAGGGTTTGATGTTTTGCTTCAAATATCAACAGATGCAAAAGCTGTAAAAGTGTTTGAATGTACACGCATATGACAGATATCGTTGATAAACTGATGCATACTGTTGCAATTTGAACTGGGCTTCACTGATTATTAGTGGATGACTCGAAGTTCACTAGTGAGACTGAAGGATTTCTGGGTCATGGCATTTAGAGATACAGCAGGACAGCTAGACAGAAATAGGCAAAGAATAGCAATACAAAATAATTAACAAAAAGGGTTTCAGAAAGGTCAGAAAATAAAAGGAAAGAAGAGATGGAAAAAAAGAAAAAACACAGGGCAAAGTGAGGTCAGCCAGATGAACCCAAAGGATTTAATGGGCAACTTTGCATAATGGAAAGCCCGGGCATTTGGTCCAGACAGCTGTGATTGTAGCAGCACCGTTCTCATCTATGGTTTTATCTGCTCCGGTGCTCCACTGTAACAACAGATTTTCTCATTCATTGCTGGCGGACTTTGGTCTGAATAGTATCGTTTCTGAGATTGCTCTTTGTCTAATGTGCAGGGCATTTTGGCACCACCGCTGGTTTGGAAGCTGCAGAATTTAACGAGCTACTAAAGTTACTCCGTCATTCAGATGTTTATGATGTTTTGTGGAAACCCTGATCCCTAATGTGCTTTAATTCACACGTGAAATGTCAAGTGGCACTTGGTAAGACATCAGGGGAAATGAGGACGGGCGGCAAAAAAGAACAGTGACGCGTTACGCCTCCGACACCACCTCGCTGCCCAAAAATAGATTAATGAAATACTTTAAAATTTCCCAAATTCTATTTTTTGAGCATCTTAATGACAGCCTGGATTATTTTACTGAGATACCGACCATGCGTACCTCTTTAGGGAGGAGGGTGAGCGCTGTCACTCCCGCCTCCAGTGAACTGATGATAAATGTAATTATTTTTAATTGTGTGTCAAATGTGACGGAAGTGTGAATTAAATACATCTGATATATTTACTGGGCAAGATTCCAAATTCTCTCATTACGTTGATTGAAAAGCTTAATCTGAGTGCCATCACATAAACAATTTCTATGACGGACCTTTTTAAAACAGACATGACTGGAAACTGAACTACTAAATTTTGAGGATGTTGTACTTTGGGACATGTTCTCTTCTTTACCAGACAACGAGGGAGTTATGATGCCAGTTATCTGGCTTTTAACTATTTATTTTTGTATTATAGGACCCCACTGGAGGATCTATGTGAGTTTCACAGTCCGAAGGGGGATGAAAGAATCTTTTACAGTATGGCATGCAGCCCCCTCAGTCCACCTCGTGATTAACAAGCTGTTTTACTTTCTCTTTATTTAAGGGTCCCTCAAAGAACAAAAAAAAAGCCGACTTTCTCCTAATTGGCCAACTTTTGGAGGCTTGTTGAGGTGCAGCACGGACTGCTTGTGAGTTAAATACTCCCTGTGATGTTGTCGGCATATCTGCAGAACATGATGGAGGAAAGAAATCTGTCACCGCAGTGAGAAAGAAACATTATCTTAATCACTCACGTGTTCCTTTCACACGTTTATATTATTCCAATGTGCTTTTACCTTAAAACACAGTTGACTAGACTAAGATGGACACCTGTGATCTCCAATCCCTCAGACAACTCCGCATCAACAACAGGCGTCATGAACAGCTGCAAAGGCAAAGGATAACTCTGGAAACTTTAATCAAGAACCACAGTGTAGAGTTACACTAACAGATGCTACTTAAACCTTAAAAAGAAACCTTACGTTAACCTTTACATGAAGTGGTATCAACTTCACTGAGACTGCTGGATAATGGAAACATTAATTGGTGGCCAAGACACATCAGTGTTTCAGATATTTCTGGGCACCATCTGTTCCTGGACCCGAGATGAAAAGGACCTCCAGACGGAAGCAAGTCCAAAAGCAGGGATCCGTGACGGTTTGGGGTCGCATCCGTGCCCTTGGCAAAGGTCATTTACACTTATGTGATGAGACCATTAACTGCAGAAAAGCAGACTAGAGCAGCCTTGGAGACGACGTCTTTATGAATCTATGCATTTACATTCATGCATTTTTCAACAAGACCGCAGCAAACCACACTTTAATGCACACATTACAACGGAGTACAGGGACTGGACCGGTCCTCCTGGAATCCCACCTGTCAGTAATGAAGGAAGGGAGGAGAATTTTGATGTAAAAAAATAGAAATGCCTCCACGGATGATCACATAATAATTGGACAAAATAATAGCTGAGACAATTCGATCTTTGTTATACTCGCGACCAGAACGGCGTTTAAGTGTTGAGAGAAGGAATGAGATTATATGATAATGATGGATGAAATAAAGTTTTTATATCATGAGTTCACGTAGTGCTGGGCGATATGGAAAAAAAATCATATATCACGATATGGACTATTTTATATCACGATAACGATATATATCACAATATACCATAATAAAGTATGTTTTCAGTTATTCTCTGAAAAATTTGACAAAAATGTCATTGCTTACTTTTCAACTTCATTTTGAAAGGACATTTAGCTGAACTGTCACAAACATACATTTTAGTGCAGGAAAAACAGGTAGGTACAGAGGTACAGTAGCTTTCACGATTTTTTTTAAAGTGCACAACAGTTTCTGAGAGGAAAAACACATTTTTGCACTGAAGTTCAGCTATAAAAAATAAACACAAATTATTTTTCAACTTTCTGAAATCTGTAACCTTGTAGTGCAAAGTTTGCAAACCAATATAAAGTGTCTAAAGTAAACATCAGGGTTGAAGAGAACTCTGTTTAAGGCATTAACCATGAATAAAAGTGCAAACATAAAAGGCTACTTTGTAGAAGTAGATATGTTTCTATCAAATTTATCGTTGCAGGTTATTTAATTACATATTTGCTGTAATAATTGATAAAATTAGGTTAGAAACGATAGAAACGATAGAAGAGAAATGGCACGATACACACTTTTATATCGTCCCCATGATATTTATCGTCATATTGCCCAGCACTAAGTTCACGTTGTTTGCAGTGCAATAAAAGTCAACACAAAGACAACAATGGCTGTGATTTCCATTTTCCTCAATGTTCCAACCTCTGCAGGGTTGGATGTTCTTGATGTGATCAATCAGTTTCCTATGGAAAGTACCAGCGTGCACCGTTTAACCTGAACTTTAGCCAGAAATACTATGCAATATACAAAACGATATTTTCTCAATGCAAAATTGAGCAAAAAGAGGAGTTATGTTTTCATTACCTTACAATGAAAGATGTGGGTCATTCTCTTTGATCCCATCATGCATTGCCACGTCAAAAACTTGTTTTTCCACATTTTTCACCACTAAAGCTGAATCACAGGTGAGGGGTATTCATTTTCAGTTTGATGGAGCTAAATCCTTGACACGGGTCCTTTAATACTGACATCCCTGCCCCCGTTTTCTGTGCTCTTCATAAATCTTTGCTACCAGGACTAGTTTGAAAGCCTGTTGTGTTGCTGCGTTTCAGCTTCAACAGATTTCAGACAGATGGAGCTTTCAGTGAAGGAGAGCAGGTGTCATTAAAAGAGTGACTAGTTAATCTTTTTTTTTTTTTTGAGAACATGTCTGAAGTCAGTCTGCAAGCAGAGCCAACAGAGTGGATCCCAAAAGCAGCTGGAAGTGACCGAGTGTGGGGCGGGAGCTGCATTAAGCCGAGCTCATTGATCAGCAGCACGCCTTATTGGCTTCCGCTGATGTCTTTATCACCGCGTCCCCTCCTACTTCCTCTCCTGCCCGGCCTCGTAAATTCACAGCAGCTAATTGGACATGACTGCGTTTATGTTCCAGCTTCATAAATTTCTTTCTCTGAAGGGAGGGGATCGATTTTTTTTTTCCTCGAGTGCAGCCCACCGTGGCAGCACGAGCCGTTCCCTCCTCTCCACCACACCTCACATTTTTCCCTCCCTCCCTCTCTCCTCTCTCTGTCTGCTATTCATCTTCTCACGTGCACTTCCAGTCTCTCTCAAGACTAAACAGGTAATCTATATCTGACCTCCTCTGCATTAGTGAGGGAAGCGGGTATTTCAGCGCGCATCTTTTCAATACTTTCCTGACACGTTTTTGCCAGCTCCTCCCACTCGTTCACATTAAAACCAGAACTGAGAAACAAATCATTCCTGCGAGCCCATTATCTGTCTTTATCTGCCTATTATCTGTCTTCATCTAATGTGAACTGCAAAAAAAAGTAAAAAAAAAAAACCATCTTGGATCAATCCTCCTTCCTTCTCCTTTCACTCATTTAGTCTTTTTTGGGCTCCTTTATGTCTCCAGGAGCCATTTAAAGGATGAAACAGTTTTCCCTTTGGGAAAAAAAGGAAGCAGGCCTGAACAACAGTGTGTGTCTCTTATTTCCTCTGGCACGCACACACAAACAGCACTTTCACTTGTTAAATGCGCCGACTGTCGAAGTCACTGGATGTTTTTTGCTCTCAAAAAAACAACAACAACAACAAAAAAAAACAGTGATGACGTCAAGCAAAAAGACGTCTTCAATTATTCAAAGCGGAGGATTGACCTTCATCGTCTTTGCAATCTACACCCCGTGTGCGTTTGTGGATCACGCGTGCTCTTTGCAGATGATGTGGATGTGTGACCTCCCCGGTGATGACTCATTAGTTTATCACAGTTTGCTCGTTGTCAAAACGCGTCCTTTCGTTTTGTGATCTTGCACTTTAATGCGGTGTAAACGTCGGGACAGAGACACAATGCTTGCAAGTGAATTATTTACAGTGCACGCGGCGCACGGCGGTGGCGTACGTGCGTGCTGAGTCGGCTGCCAGGCCCGGCTCTGATTGGTCACGTGAGCCGCATCAGGCAAACCACGCTCCACTTTGAGGTACCCTCTAGGAAGAATGCAATGCATGCACGGGACTAAAAAGCTGAATAATGGAGCTTGAGCACTTCCTGTTCTCCTCCCCAGAGCTCAGAGGACTGTTTTCACGAGTGCAGCAAGTGACAGAGCTATTTATTGAACCAGTTCAGGTGTGGGTTACGTGCCAGCTGTGTACTGTTTTTGCTGGCCTTTCAAGCTACCCAAGAGAGCAACATGCAGGATTCATATATTAGAGCTTTTTGTCATCCCGGCTGTTTAAATTAACTGCTGATCTTGCAGCCTTTTTTGTTTTTTGTTTTTTTTTAGTGCATGCATGTCATTATGTTTTGTTTTGTGTTTTTATATTTTCTCGCTCCAAAAAAGGGAAATAAAAGAAGAAACAAAAAGTGATGCATGTAATAAACCATGAAGAAGAATTATCTGAAGTCTCATTACCTCTCAAGTGTCGAAGGAGGTTCTGTTCATTTATTTTATTTCTCATCATTTTATGCACAGTTTTCCCACAATGGCAAAGCAAAAACAGGTTTCCAAGAAAGACTGCTTCATGCAGCGTGAATGAGGCGCAGCATCCTTTCCTGTTTAACTGAGACAAACTCGGAAACAACCTGATTACGTCATGGATCGATTCTCTGAGTCGTCGAAAGAAAATGTTGTTTCCTTTATTTCCTTCTTACGCATTTCACTGAAGCACAAGCGTCAAGGTCATCAAACGTGTACTTCAGACCACAGATTCAGACGCTGTTTGCTACTAACTCATCTGTAAATGTCGATGCAGCGTTCACCTCTGAAGAGCATATTTAGCAGTCTTTAAGGGATAAAAAGGCATTTCTTTATTGGATATGCACGACGGTAGAGTCAAAGTCCTTTAGATCTGCCCCTCCTGCCATGTTTGTACAAGGCTGGAATCAGATGATGCTGCTCGGCCCGTCCTCTTTGCCACAGAGCACGACTGGATGTCAGTTTTACCAGGCGGCGCTGTCCTTCTTAATTCTTTGCTGTTTTTTTTTTTTCTTCGGTCTCACCTTACAGTTATTGATCAAAATGTCTCACTTGATTTCTTTTTTTTTCTCCCCATGAAAACAATCCCTAAATGCCCCTAAAAGAATGCAGCTGTAACTCGAGACTTTAGCCTAATGTCATTTGTTTTGTTTACATGTAAGTTGGTCCCTACCTTCCGCTTCTTACCTTTCTGCACCTGCTCACTTTTGATTCTGCTCAAACGCTGCAAAATGACTGTGCGCCTGAATAATGGGACGTGGTAGGATGGGACTAAAAGCTTATTTTGAAGTCAGGTGAGTAGTTAAAGCACCTTCATGGGGGGGAGTCGGACCCCTTGGGTCATCCCAGGTTGATGGAAAACATATTTTTTATTCCTCAACATATTTATGAATGTACAATCCAGTACACGTGTACGCTGCGCATCTGCTGAAGTTTGATAATGACTATAAAATGTAAATTCCGTCCCACATGGGACGGACGCTATGATGAATATTTCTTTTGAGCGTGTTTATCTTACCTGCAGTAGACGGCACAATTAGCACTCTGTTTGTGGAAATAAGGGAAGAGCTCTGATGGGAAGCTACCAGCTACTCAAAATGAGGACCGGAGAGGGGGGAATTATCATCACCTAAAACAAACCTCATAAATTTCATAGCAGTTGAAAAGAAAAAAAATTCTCCCTTAATGCTTGCAGTTGCTTAATGACAGTAGATTACTAATTAATCAGCCCAAAGCAGTAGTTTCTGTCATGCATTTACTGTCACGGTAGATCAGAGGTGCTCTGGCAGGTTACAGATTGTAAGTGTTTGGGGGGGGGGGGGGGTATTCCCATTTATAAACAGATACTTGCTGGTATCTACTGTAAACTGTGTCAAACTTGATCTTATTTTACAACTAAACTCCCACATCCAATATACAGTAATATAGTATAAGAGTAGTCCTTGGCAGGCCACGTTATATAACACCTAATGAATGTTGTTGCTCATCTTGGATGGACCTTGATCTCGATCAGCAGCTCTGACAAATCCACCCTAAATTGATGGGATTACTTAATTTGGCTAGTTACATTTTAAATCTTGGCGGTCTAATCCGTGTTTTTAAGACTGCTGCTGTTGTTACGCAGCGATTCCACGGCTGAAACGCTCAGCTGTGGTACCGACTGCTTCAACCCAGTGAAGTCCTGGAGTGACATAAGCACATTAACTGTGTGCAACATTAAAGTGCTCATTTACAAATGAAGTCAAAGGTTTAAGATTCCATGTTTGTATCTGCATCAGAGGCTGAGAAATTAAGGTTTTGGTGAATGTCGAACAGTTCTTTCAGGGGTTAAATTCTTAGACCCGGGGATGCTTTTCCAGGTCATAACAGACTAAACTGCTCGTGACTTGACTCATTTCTCATTTGAAACAAACAATACGGACACAAGGTCACGAACCTTCAGCGGAGGGGTCTTTAGTTTATCTTCCATCTGTGAACGTCTATCTTTAGAATACAGACGGAAATGAGATGCTGTGTGAAAGCATCAGCAATTCCACCCCATGATACTAATGAAAAGTTATTGTACTTCAAATAATATTTGCTGAGCGGTATCACCCCGGAATAGATCCACCCCCCTGCACCACTGTGCAGGGTGACCCTTTTTAATCCATCCACAGTAGATGTATTTTACTGACATTTGGCACGTTGCAGGTGTTAATTTAAGACCCCCGCGCGCCGGAATTGTAATATTCATTCGGCGTGAGACGCACGCCGAATATCTGACTCCGTCATACTGGAGCAGACGTGTCACGCATCTCGGGGTCTCTTCCAATAAGAGCGTCCAACCTCGCTCCATCCGGCCCCGACCGTCCTGAGATCATTGCGCTGGATATTAGAGCGAAACCCCCCTCCAGAGTCTTTACCGCCGCTGAATGTGTTTTAATGAACACCACTGCAGAGTAACACCTGGGGTGAGAGGAAATTGGGTGCGAGTTGGGAGGGGGGTTGCTTATACAGCCTCTTATTTAAGATATGGATGAGGATGAGGATGTAATGGGAGAAGGGAGGCGATGGGAGGGATGAAAAAATGAAGAGGCGGAAACTCTGAGACAACATTGGGTTTGCTTGGAGGTTATTCCTGTTATGTATGTCTCCAAACTCCCCCAAGGGTGTCATGGATCTTTGCAGGATCCATAATACATGAAAAAAAAAAGAAAAAAAAAGTTGGATTGGGGGTCCATGCAGGATGTCTTCTACTTAATCACTATGGCCCACCTGATGCTGTTGGTGGCTCAATGTCCACTCATTTAAGTTATAAAATATTTTGTGGAAAGTCTCCCATTAGCCACCAAATCTCGTGCACACACCCACGTACAGAACCACACGCCAATACAAAATCCACATCAGCGTACGGCTTCCCTTTTATCCCCATTCCTGTGTGTTAAAGTTGAATTCCGGTGAGGCCGCGTGGAGAGAAGGATGCCTGGGGAAGACGAGCTGAGTTGGGATCATCCAGAGGACAAGGGTTAATATAATTATCCTACTAAAACCTTGAGACTTAAAGAACATCATTAGTCATAGCAAGAGAAGAGCTACCCGAGCCGCAGGCCGAGGAAGAGGAGAGGAGGAAGAGGAGGAGGAGGAGGAGAAGGGGGAGGGCAGAAAGAATAGCTTTAAAACCCACCAGTGCACTTAGCAAGACAATTAGTCCGAGGACTGAAACTTGGGGGTCTTTGTTGGAGAAAAAAAAAAAAAAGAGAAGACAGTATTTTACATCCTCTCCGAGTGAAAGAAAGTGTTCGGTAATCACGATATTTTACGTTATAATCACTCCGTAATTGACATACCTGTGGTGAGATGAATTAGAATCAAGGTTCAGATTTGATTTAAGTGCATAATGATACTCTTCTGAAATGAGCGCCGGGCATAATTTTTACAATTAATGATGAATAAATTACCTCTGGTTAGTGCAGATTTCTTTTGCGGCCATGGACATACTGAAGTACTCAGGACTTCTTAATAAACATAATCAAGTACGTAACTTTAGAAATTTTTTTTTTAGAGCCGTACTCCTCCCAAGCTGGCTTCAAATCTGGAATGTAAAAAATGAGCAAATAGTATAAATTAACTTTGCATTTCATGAGAGAAATAGTCAGATGTTGAGTGGAAGTCTACCGGTGCCAGTGACTGTCAGTGGTATTGCTCTTTGACACTGGTTTCACTTTAAAAAGTTAAGAAAAAAAATATTTACAGCCATAGTGCGAATTATGGGGGGGTTTGACCCCCCCAATTACAACTTCGACCCCCCTAAAGAAGGGACAAATTGTCATTTTTGTCATCTCTAGAAAATGTTGACCCCCCCAATTGTCATTGTATAATTCGCACTCTGTTTACAGCTTTTGCATAGCTTCTTCTTTCTTTGCTGTCAATTTAAAATTTATTTTTGATGTTATAAACACCAGTGGACAGATCAAAATCTGCTTGAAGATCTTACAGATCTTTATGAAAATAAAGCCGAATCCTCAGTTGGACATAGAAATCTTATAAAATGATCAACTAACATGCCAATAGCTTTGGCAGCTGCCTTGGGAGACTCATGCTTGTTAATCGATCTTTAATTAGCTGTTGGGAGCTCAACGTTTACTCCAAAGTTGGCGTTTACAAGAATACCCCTGGTGACTTGTTCGGCTGCACTGAAAACCTGCAGTCTCTCGTCTCTTCGTGGCCCCTGGTGGGACGGCGCCGCAGTAAAAGTGAAAGTGTCTGACATCAAAACGCTGACTGATGACGGTATGAGGCGCTATGTTTCTCATTAGCAAACACACCAGCTCCTTTTTCCCTCCGTCTCACGTTGAGCTCGAGTTGATGAGTTGTTTTTATCGGAGCCCGTCAACATGCTTGGAAGGACGGTCCTGCAACAAAGACGGCGGCGTGTTTTTGATCGAAATCATCCTCTTAATGATGCTACGCTAATTAATGTGGCTGACTGAGGAGCAGCCATCTTTCCAAGGACAACATCCCTCCACCTCATGGTCCTCCACTTGCAATTCCCAGCATGCTTTTCTTGCTTTAAAGCATGCTAGCAGTACCAGGAGATTTCCCTCTCCCTACCTGGACGGCCAGGCCTTAGCAAGCGTTTAACTCTTTATCGTATTTGTGTTTTTAAGAGGATGTTAATGACATCGGTAAGAAGCTCCTGAACAGGGTTGGGGATGGAAAATAAGTAGTCATCTGTGGAAACAAAAGACGAGAAATGAAAGGAAAACGGGCGCGACTGCTGACTCTGACTTTCCCCTTTCTGCGAGGAAATAAACTGTGATTATCAAATCAGTTACAACCATCGCGTCATAAATCATTGCATATGAGAAGAACAGTGACACATTCCTCGCCGCGCTTCCTCGGCTTTCTGCATGCCTTTCTTTTCTGGGGAGTGTTCATGAATGATTTAAAAAGCGATCTGTTTCTGAGCCTCGGCTGCCTCGGAGGGAGATAACTCAGGGGGGCGGGGCCTGAGCGTGGTGGGAGGGGCCACGCGTGCAGGCTTCCTGGACGCGAGCCACCGCATCAAGCGCGGCTCGCGTACTTCCTTCATGTGGGAGAAAACATGGCAGCACTCGAGCGCAAAGCGGTTTTTCTCATCCAACAGAACAGACGGGGAAGTTTTCAAATATGTGGGTTGCTCTGCGGCGGCTGTGTGAGGCGGAGGATAATATTTACAAAGCATCACACCTCACATCATTCATCACAAAATCACACACCCTAGCTGGTCCCCTGAAACTAGGAGTTAATCCATCATCTGCCTCCCTCTGTTTTCCCCCCCTTTATCCAGGCTTACACCTCCAATCCACTCACCTTCACTCTGCGAAGGACAGGAGAGAAAACTTTGGTGTTATTCAAAAACAGTGTGACAGTCTCCAAAGTCACAGTCACCCTAAAAAGCTAATCAAGACACAAAAAGGCTGCAGGCTCCGAAACGGGGAGCAGGGGAGACTCGTCTGTTCTTCTTGGTGCTCTTTCGCTTTTTCGAGGATGGACGAGCCCAGGAGCCACAGAGATATCACGCTATCTGCCATGTCATCGTCATTCATGCTTCGACTACAACAATAAGCCTTTGTAACAGTGGGATTAGCCACTGAGAGTCCGTTCGGGCCTAATTAGTCCTCCCCTCAGGATGCAGTGTCGCTGCACAAGTGAAAATCAGGGTTACTTAAGGTTGCAGATTTGCACATTTAAATGAGCATGTTTGAGTTGCACTTTAACTGGCATCTTTGCCCCTTTATTTTTTTTCATAAATCCTTGGTATGCTCAGTTTTTGCTCTGCTTCAGATGCTGTCATCATTTCAATGTAGGAAGAATTGGAAATGTATTTTTTTTCTACATTTTTTCGATCCAGAACCCAACACTTGCCCACGTTTAGAGCCTGAAGAAGGATTTCCAGCCAAAAAAAAAAAAAACAATCAGCGCTAAAACAATACACAGTGCTGCCTTTGGACAGGAATCTGTGGGAATGAGAGAAGTTTCAGTTGCAGTTTAAAGACTTATCTGATGATAAAAGACCGCACTGCTTTGTACTGAGATGAGATCCTCAATCTTTCCACCGCCTCCAAAAGAATTATGGGATATGCTGTCACCCTATATGCGATATGAACAATTATTTCAGACCAGCCAGCACGACTGGAACTCTCAGGTGTGCATGATCTCCCTTACTTTGACTGAGCAGTCAAACATGTGGCAGGTCCACTCATGCGTGGCTCTCAGGAGATCCTGCTGTTTCTGGAGGATCAGACGGACAGGGCCGAGGCCTCAATGACCCATGTGGACCGGCCATCAAAGCGGGCTGCGTGGGGATGTGCGGGTTTTCTGATAACTGAAGCATTCCCTTCACTGAAGCTGTTTTATTTTTTCTTATGAAGGACTCAGATTTCATGTTAGAGTCCTGTCTTGGGATCTGGAGCCGCCCATTTGAACTTCAGCACAGTGTTTCTGTTGACATGTGCAAAGTGAGTGGAATGAAATCATGTCGATCCAAGAAGAGCTCTGCAATTACAGACCGGACGCTGACGGAGTTGTGCTGCGGCCCGGTCCGTCCTTCTTGTTCTGACACGCAGCAGGATTCTCTTGTATTGAAGTAGACGTTGTCCATTGTATTAAAATAGATTTTTGTCCACTCTCAAATGGAGTTAACATACTTGGTGTCTGATATTTCATACTTGCAAGGAAATGTCTAAATGCACACGGACAGTATTGTTTTAAGAGCTTCCCAGTAAGACCTCAGCTGAATACTGATATCTGTTTAGAGTCATTTGTAATAGCAAATGTAAATGCAGGGGTCGATGCATCCTTATCCATGTACAATCCAATTCATCAAGCTAGGGGTCGCATGTTAATGTGTTATGATTTGAATTTTATAAAGTGGTAGAAACATGCTACATGCTCAGGAGCAGAGTAAAAAAAGAAAAAAGGCGTTCCTTGCAGAGCTTTTGAAGAATCTTTCAAGATACCTTTTAAAGTGTGTTTCTTTTTTTTCTTTTTTCTTTGAATGCAGAATCCACATCTCGTTTTTAGATGATATTCACGACTACGGCTGCGCTTTACTTTACTGCCGCTCTGGTTTTGTTGATTATTACCACAAACAAAGATAAAAACACGGAGAGAACAGCACGGACGAAAATCAAAAACCGCTGCCCTGCCTGTGCTTCCTCGCCTCTCTGCAGCCTGCGATGGGAAGTTTGTCTTTGCCGGTCTGCGAGGAGAGCTCAAACCTCTCAGCACATTAGCTCCCTCAGCAGGGGGCCAAGATGGCACTGAGAGAAACACAGATACATGACAGATAAATGAGTCAAGCCGGCACGAAGCGACACGACCACGTAGAAAGACCCTGAATATCAGAATCGGTCAGAAGGCTCCATTCCTCCTCAGATCTTAACTCATTTTCACTTCTGCGACAGAATGAGTTGCTTTTGAGCAACGGTGTGTTTAGACAAGACTGAGCCCACCAGGTGTAATTAGGGATTAAGCCCAGAGAGCTAAATCACTGTAGCGGTTTTGTGGTGTTGAATGTAATCGTATGAGTGGCATTAATATCATTAATACTTGTCCAGGATATAAAAAAATCCATATATGTCAGATCATGAAACCACCTTTAATTAAGGTGGACCTTCTTTAAGTTATCAAAAAACCTTGTCAGTGGTGTTTGATTATTTATGCTTGAGTGTATTTAAGGGCGCCGGTGAAGTGTCCTTCAGCTTCTGGATATCAGGTGATCTGAGGCTGCTCTCTAATTGGTTGTTTCGCTGATTCGCACGTACGCACAAGACAACAATTTCTCTCCATAGTTTTTCAGGTACTGTAGCTGTTGCTCCATGAAGCATTTTCATGTCTTATGTCCACCAGGACAGGAAATCTATATATGACAAAATACCGACTGAATGAAACACATGATGCAGGTTTTGGCTTTTAAACATTTAACATACTCCAGATACAGGAAAAATACCTCATAACTGTGTTTATGGTTCTACAAATATCCCTGTTCAGACCTTCCAGTAAAATGTACAAAATCCGTGGGAAACACTGATGCAAGGTCTGATCTTGCCTGGCCAACCATCCTAACTCGCCTCTTCTTAAATACAATGATTTAGTCTGGCTCCTTTTAGATTTAACTCTGATTTATAGGAGGTAGCACCAGAAAACTGCCTCTGGACGCCGTTTGATAGGCATACAACAAATTGGAGAAACAAAGCATGTGATGCAGACAAATATGAACCAAAGACATCTGAAATGGAAGGCATTGGGTAGGAATGGGATGGAATGACTGTTCATCCACGGCATTATTAGCAATTCAGTAGCCAAATTTGGTTGTTTGGACTAGTGGCTCTTGGATGCTCCTGCATGAGTGATTGCATGAATCCGGCCCCGACCCCCTGGTTCGATATGTTCTGTGCCAGAAGAAATGGCTGTGAATGGGAGGAGTACTGCCAATTGACAAACGATTTTCATGAAATAAACTGATATGGCCGGCCAGGCACTGAAAGGTGGTTTGGGAATCCTGGGACGGATGTAAGGATCTTCGGCTTGACAAACTCATCTGAGTTTGTGGTGGACTTTTCCTTTTATTATCTGCACCCTGATTTATTTTGCACATTTCCTTCATGGTATAAAGTTTGAAAAGGAAAAAATTGTGGCAGGTGTTCATCTTGTTTCTAGTTTCTTCTTCTTTTTATTGATGTATTTGTTTTGTTTTTTTATCTTCACTTTGAGTTCCATGTAGTTACCTCTAGCTCTTCCTTTTGGCATTTAAATGT
Source organism: Hirundichthys speculiger (assembly GCA_018398805.1). NCBI lineage: Eukaryota > Metazoa > Chordata > Actinopteri > Beloniformes > Exocoetidae > Hirundichthys > Hirundichthys speculiger. Next base: position 1,594,199 of record JAGFBZ010000155.1, read on the forward strand.
GCGTGTTTATATATAGAGCAGGAAGGTCAGATCTGATCACATGTGGGTACACATCTGAATGCCAGTTGTGAGCACATGTGCTAAACCACGACGTCTCGTGACTGGATTTCTCAGGATACATGTGAACGGAGGGTCCGAACACGGCTTCATAACTGTGTAACCCTGCAGATATTAGTTTAAATATGAATTCTGCACACCAGGATGTTTTTCCCCCCACAGGAAAGATTACTCGTGGTCTAATGTGGCACATGTGCTGAACTTGTGTCTTTGCTTCAGCTGACTGATGCAGGGCAGAAGGAGACACTCAGACCACTTGGCTTCTCTTAAACGTCATATTTGCCCATCCGCAAATCAAATAAAATTTAGAAGTCGGGCATAAGTGAACTTGATGCTGCAGCGATTATGAGCCAGGAGAGAGAGGGAGAGAAAAAAAAAATGCAGACTTTGTCTATCTCCTCATCCTGCTCCATCTCCTTTCCTCACTCCTGGCCTTAATCCACTTAGTTGGCTCTTCCTGAGCTTGGATCCTTTCCTTTATTCCATTATAAAGACCGACTGTATGACCTGCTGCTTATTTCATTAAAAAAAAGGCCCAACCCATGACCTCTCATCTAATCCATAACGCAGACTACGGGCCGGCTACAGTCCCTGCCACAGTCCGGCGGTGCGGCTGACAGATGGGACAGAGGAAGCGGGTGTGGAGAGATGGAGGTCCGATGAATGAGGGAGAATCTGAGAGCCCTGTTTATGAGGGAGGCTTCCCAGTGAATATGATTTCACTGATGTAAATGATGATGGAGCGGAGGCTTTGCTGCTCTATCTTTGATGGTTAGAGATAGCTAACCATCAGAGATAGCCCGTCAGTGATATGGAAATATACACATCTACCGCTGGAGTCTAGATTCAACGTAAAGAGAGGGGCTTTGAAAACAAAAGAAAACGGCTGCTTAAAGTTGCTGCCGTAGTAAATACTCACTATAATGACTTTTCCTGTGCTCCCTCTCTTTCACCTGCTTTTACTTTTTGCCCACTGCAAAATCCTCGCTCCACCTCTGGCTGACCTGTCCCTTAAACGCCCTGTCACTGCTTGTTCAATATCCAGCTCGCTGTGTGTTTTCATCGCGTCCACAGATCTAAATTTACATCCTCCCTCTCATCAGACCCGGCTCGGCTGTGTTTGCACTAAAAAGCTTATCAGGTTACGTATTTATTGATACCGCAGCACTATTTATCCCTGAGTACCCAACTTTCCGCATACCTGCGCCAGCTTTTTGAGACTCCGGCCAGTCACTTTGACGGCGCAGCGTCAGATGGGAGAGGCCCGTCCCGTCGACGCAGGGGTTGATGGGAAAAGAGCTTGTTTTGCTGCATCTGTGCAGGCTCAACTCGGACCATTAAGAGCAGTCAACTAATATAATTACTTTTAACTGGGTTCACTCAGAGAGCCACAGCCAGAGGCCCGGGGACACACTATACAGCCAGGAAGTAACTACAGCCCTCTCTCCTCCATCGATAACGCCAGCATATCTCATTACCGTGGCGACCTGTGGTACGCTGCCACTCGGTCTTGATCATATAAAACCCATTTCAGTGTGCCGTCCCCCGCCGGAGCGCCAGCAAAGTGGAATATTCATTATTCAAATTTTAAGTATTGGAAATCCCAATATGTTACGAAGGCCAGATGAGAGGAGATGAAATAGCTTAGCCTTTTGTCCGGGGAACATTGACTAATCGTCTCGCTCCCCAGAATCAATTTCCTAGCCGTAAGCATCAGACGCTCCTGATTGTACTGTAGTGTTGAGGACCCCCCCTTCCCCACCCCTATCACCCTATACCCCTCCAGGCTGCCCAGAATAACTTATTGATTTGTGATAATATTACGGGAGGTGTGGGTGGCCGGGGCGGAAGACGGGCTGGCATCTCCACAGGGCTAAATTTGGGTCCCCTGTTACCAGATCCAACACACACCGACACTATCGCCAGGTGCCACCAGTGCAGCTCTCTGGATGAGAAGAAAAATTGAGAGTTTTCTGGCAGTACACATACAAAAAGGGAAAAAAAAAAATCCCAGTAGTGTGTAATACCATGAATGAGTATAAATAAAGGTTAAACGGATCAATGAACGCCAGTGTAGAGGCTGTTTAAAGCCCCTACACTGCAGGGATAAGATGTTACACAGTTGTGGGCTATTAAATGGGTAAAAAAAAAAGGGCAAATATTTCCCAACTAGTGTGGCTGTTTAATAATTTTGCGGGGTTTAGTGGAGGTTCTGGCCTGCCGATGGACCGTTTCACCCCCCTGGGCTTTGAGCCGATCTCCCCCTCTCTCTGATTCTGTGCTGAGCCTGAAAAGTCGCTGTGATCAATACCTGCAGGGGCTCTCCACACTGCCAGAGGGCTGCTTGTGCGTGCTTGTATGTGTGCTGTGTCAGCAACCACTCAGGACTCCATCAAACACCCCCAACACACCTTTTCTCCATGTGCACACACAGACACCCACATCGGTCAACGCCCCGTTGAAACAGATGCTCATTTTCACCCCCCACCCCCCCTCACTTGGTCAGCAACCTTCATCATACACACACACACACATACACACAAATTCATGCCTTCTTCCTCCCATTACACACCGTCCCAAGAAGGATGTTAAATACCATTCAAATGTCAGCGTGGCGTATTGATTGGAATAATAACTCTGAAAGCAAGGAGACATGGCTTGTTGATGCTAAGCAGGTGCATGATGGCACACGCATCGTTCAACGTCACAAAGTTGCCGTGTAAGGGTTCCCGACTCCTACAGCAGAATGTGGATTTGGAGGGGGGGGGTTAGACTGGACCACCCAGGCCACACGGTTCTGGCATTAATCATTGTTCTCACTGGCCAGTGACAGCCAGACAAGGATTCAAGCCTCAGATCACAGTGGCTATGTCAGTGCCAAAGTCATGTCTGAGTGTCAGAAGAAATACAGTCATGGAAAAAAATTATTAGACCACCCACCCTGTTTTCTTCAGTTTCTTGTTCATTTTAATGCCTGGTACAACTAAAGGTACATTTGTTTGGACAAACATAACGATAACCACAAAGATTGCTCATAAGAGTTTTATTTAAGAGCTGATATCTTACCATTTTCCATGGTTTTCTTGATTATAACCTAAATCACTTAAGTTTTTACATCAATAGCTATGGCGTTGTACTGCCAAAAACACTGCTTTTATGCATTCAGTGTTTTCTTTTCTGTCTGTTTTAGTCACATGATGACGTTTAGTGGTACCAGGTATTGAAATGAACAAGAAAGTGAAGAAAAAATGGTGGTCTAATAATTTTTTCCATGGCTGTATTCAACTACGTGGGAAAAATGCGTCCAGCGCCGCGAGGGGGAGTATGACCCAGAATAATTTCACTCAAATACTGCACCTTCACAAAAGTGAAGAGCTTTATCTTTAAGCACTTCCCATTTCTAAGAAAAACAGGTTAACGTTCAACATCAGCAGTCATCCTCACCTGGCTGGCACCTCGATGTTGGAGATGGCGTAGAAGTACTTGAGCAGGTTGTCCCTCTGGACATACGTGCCGCCCAGGGCGGGCCTGAGCAGCCTCAGCCTCAGGTTGGTGAAGGTGAAGAAGTCCCTCAGACCCTTCATACTTTCCATGCGGGTGTACAGGTTGTCCATGTTCTGCAGCCGAGGGCCCGCGAACACGGCGAAGCGCGCCTGCACCTCGAACTTCACGTTCTTGTCATTTTTGGAGCCCACCCAGCGGGAGTACTCCTCCGTGCAGATGACCCGCGTGACGTTGGCCTGCGTGAGGCTGAGCACTCGTTTGGGGGGCATGTTGAAAGCTTCCAGGCAGTCGTCGGCGTAAAACTGGTAGGGCTGCCAGGTGCGCCCGTGGTCCATGGACTTCTCCATTACCATGATTGTGGGACGGCCATATTCAAAGGTGATGAGGATGTCGTCTGTGAGCTCCAGGCTCTTGTTCCAGGACATGGTAATGTTGGCCAGCAGGGGCTCTGGGTGGCGTCTCCAGGTGACTGTCTGCCAGTAGGTGATCAGGCCGTTGCGTTCGCGATCCTGCATCAGCTGAGGAGGGTGGGCCAAGTCTGGGTTAGAGGCGTCACACTCATCACTGCACAGGTATGGGTTCTCCTAGAGGAGAGATGCACACAGAGATGTACAGAGTCAGCCCAAGTTTTCCATACGATACAAACGAGACAAAGAGAATTGATCAGGGGCGCAGATAGGATTTTTAAACTGAGCTGTCATTAGAAGTGTGAGTTTTCTAACTGAATTAACATTGGAAGTCAAAGGCCTTACATGATCAACTTGTTATTTGTCTGGTGAGTTAATCACACTCCAAAACTTAATGTCTTCAGCATGTTTTATTTAAACGTTTGTTGTTCTCAGCAGGATAAAGAATCTCCTTACAGAAACTTAAACTTCTAACAAAGAGGGAATGTCCAAAACTGTGTAGCAAATTGAAATGATTCACACTTTTGCCTTCATATAAATGATTAGACACCTTACAATATGGATGAAAACAGAAGTATAAACACTTGAACAACAGATTCATACAAATAAAAATAAAAAGTATTTTTTTCCAATAAACAAAACTGATCAGAAAAACGATGTCCCTCTGCAGCCAAACAAATTTACCATCTATAAGCAGACTCAGTAGCTCCCAAAATCATCTCTCCTCCTTTCATTTCCCTGAGCTTTTTAGACAGAGGTTCTGGGATCAGTACAGAGTAATTGGGACTCAACAGTAAAGTCATCTTAAATTCATTGCTATGTATTACTATTGTTGGTGTGTTACAACATATGTTCGTTTCTTTGGTTTTTTCAATTTTAAATAAAATTGGCAGGAAGCAGCTATGTAATTTATATTAACTTGGAAGAAAGGGGTGGGATTAAATAAGTTTTCTTCCTCCCACTCCTTTTTGAGCAGATACAATGACTTGTGTTAATTGTAATTTTAATTTATTGTCTTGTTTTTTGTTGGCATTTCACATTATCTGCTCAAACAAATAAAAAATTAAATAAATGAAAATAAACATATCGTTGGGCAGTATCTGTTCAGGTGAGTCCAAATGACTCGCTACTCAACATTACAAAACAAGTATTTTTCACACCTGGGAAAACAGGCTAAGGATATCTTTTGGTTCTTGAAATAAACACTGTGATTTTTCTCCTCCCTCATCTCTGGTTTAATGTGGCAGTAAGATCACCAGCTCAGTCATTAGATAGTTGTTTATGATCACTATGGTTAACGCAACAGGCAAAGACAGCGACAGCCCTTAGAACCCCGGGGTCGAAATGGTGCGTTACATTTACATTGGAAATCGGAACTTCGAGCTCTGAACAACATAACCTCCGAACTGAGAGCTTCCCAGTTAAAAAAACGGGGACGTCATGGAACATGAAATTAAAAAAAAAAGGGTTAGGGTTAGTTGATGAAATAAAATGAAAAACTGTGGTAGATGCTAGATTTAAATCCTTTTCCGACTTCAAACTTCCGATTTACGAGTACAGCTGAACGCACCATTAGTCGTAGCAGAAACAGCGATGCTATCAAATGGATCAGCTGTGCCGGATCACTTTCTGGGTCCAAGAACTTTTTAAAGGATTCTTTATCATTGTGAGATAGATGAACTGCTTGGTGGAGGTCTGCGCCCTCCGAGTGCTTTTCTAGTTCTACCTATGTTTGGTGCCTTACATACGGACGGTGGTGATGGGGGGGACAGATAGGGATGAATATAAATCTGGACACCCCCCCCCCCCCAGTGCCATCTGCGCCCTCAGTCAGTCATCAATGTTCCAAAGTCTTTATCAGAGTCTATTTCAATTTTATAAAATCTCAACAGGTGTTCTGTCGATTTCTGCTACTTGTCGAGATATGCTACCTATGACGTTTTCCACGCCCAGAATTTTTTGAAACCCTTTGTAGCGGGAGCAGGGGGACAAACGAACACCGGTTTTACAGTGAGTAACGTCCTTAAAATTCATATCATGTCGTCTTTCATCTTTGTGCTTGTTGAAAACGTTCATTCAGCATGTGAATTTAATATATGGAATGTCATATTATCCTTGCATGACACTCACTGTGTCGTATTAATTATTTAACAATAGTGCAAAGAGGAACATCCACGTGGCGGGACTAGATGTTCGGTTTACAGTGAGTAACAGCCTTAAAATTCATATTATTTCGTCTTTGTGCTTGTTGAAAACGTTAATTCAGTATGTAAATTCAGTATGCTTTGTTGTAACTCGGCAACAAATTTGCTCTGCGCATGCGCAGAGCCCCGAGGTAGCATATCTCGACAAGTAGCAGAAATCGACAGAACACCTGTTAGACAACAGAAGTAGAGTTTTCGGCTCATTTGCTTTAAAAATAGCGTCGCGGTGTACTTGTGACCCCTGAAGTGAGTGCAGTTATGATTAAGGCAACAGAAATGTATCTCTGCCCCCCCCCCCCCTAGGTTTTGTGTAAACGTTCTTTCTTTTCAATGTAACTCACTGAGACTAAAGATTTAAACAACAGAAACACCAGTTTCCATACTAAAAAGATGTGTCTAAATGAATAGTGTCTCTCTAAGGCATTAAGCAGACATTAAAAGTAAACTTGGCCAAACAATGCAACAGGAAGTTTGAAGGTCGGGGGGATCGTGCATCATCACTGTCTTTGCATGGACAGCAGAGTGCTGCTGCACTTTTAACTCCGGAGAATTGATCCCCCTCTTCCAGTGATGCCAAGTCTTTCAAGCTGCTGTCCTACTACACAACTAAAAGTCAACAGGATTATTCACACGGCTCCCAGAGCCCAACGAGCCTGTTTCCACCTGCTCCAAGAAATGCCTCTCATTCTCACTGAAGATCCTTCTTGTAGTAAAAAAAAATTAATCACCCAAACACCAAGCTGTTAATACTGCACCACGACATTCCCTTCCTGTTGTGGGAACAAATGTAACTTCCTGGGTGGATTATGCCCCCGATCGACTTTTTGCTGAGTCAGGAAGTGCATCATGCATGTGCAGCTCCGTCACACGCGGGTCATGAGGAGGTGGCTGGTCTGCGCGCAGAGCTCAGCATCCCATAGTTTCCTGCTGGCTGCCAGTTGTCTTACGTTCCCATCACAACGGAGGAGAAAATATTTACACAAAGAATTCCCAGAGATCTGCCGACATCTCTCCTGGTGCTTAATTTACTAAATTCATCTCTGCTGCTGTTTGGATAGTATCACATCCAGAAAATGGATTACTTGCCCCCAGGATGCACTAATTAAACAGATAAGGATTATTATTTTCTCCGGTATTTACTTACAGTCATTAAATATATTGAATGAGTCCATCTTTATGTTCTCTCTCTAAATATTTGCAATTGCAA